>OZ010585.1:12951527-13031527 GCA_963932145.1 Acanthosepion lycidas
AGATTTTTATGCTTTATCTTCTGTCTCCAGTACTGAGTACACTTCCCTCATAAATATACACATATCTACCTCAATGATCCAACATCATTATTTTAAAAAATACAGTTTGCCAAATAAAATGGCTCACTGCAGTTTTTAATTCTTTCTTAGTTGGGCAACCAACAATGTTTCAACATACTGTTCTGGTGTACATTTTATATTTTTCAAAAATATGTTTGGTCATTTGGTCAGATTTTGTGAAGTTTGTTGTGCTGATAATTTATTAGCATATATATATATATTTGGCAGACAAAGATATCGGTTGTCTATCTTATCAACCCCAGTGTAGACTGAACTCATGTCAGAAACAGAAAATTAACTGTGAAAGGTAAAAAAAAAAAAAACAACAGTCAAAAAACAAATACAGAATTTATCCTTTTCAATGTTTCTAAAATAATCTTCCTTGCAAGGCAATTAACCCACTACTTCTCCATTAAAGTAAATTTAAATCAAGTAAAAACACAGCAAAAAGTTAAAATTCAGATGCTACAGATTAATTGATCTACTCTCATATATATATATATATATATATATATATATATATATATGAGAGTAGATCAATTAATCTGTAGCAATTAGAAAGATTTTAGAGTCTCATAAAAATAAGTGGATACAACGTCTAAAAACACAATATCCAGCTGGGCTAAACCATAAATTTAACAATATAGATAGTACTAATATATAACTCAACAAATCAAAACCTACCCACCTTTCTCACCCACACAAGACAGACATGCTTATGGAGGTGTTGAGGCCTCACACTTATACACACACCCACATGAATATACACACTTGTACACATCATACTCACTCACTCCCTAATGAGTCAAATGATAACACACACCCACAGCAATACACATGCTTACACATATCATACTCACTCACTCCCTAAGAACCAAATACCACACACACAAGCACCAAACAGAGACACATCCCCTCTCCAGGACCAATAAAACTGTCAAACTGACCAAGGGAATTCAGGGAAGCATAGATCCATCCAGCTCTTATCTCAAATAACAACTTAAAAGAGACTGTTTGACCAACACAAAAGATTCATGTTAAAAAGATAAAAAAATAAAAAACAAATGAAAACTACGGACAAAAGTTCATTTTCTCCATCAAGACATTCATTTCTGTAGTTTACTGCTACCAGAGAGCAGAAATATTTCTTCTCCCGGTGATGGCCATTTTGACCGAAACTAGTCGAGGAATCTAAATGAAATAATAATAATAATAAAAAAATGAAAGAATATTAATCTACAACCCAGTGTGTCTGAAGATTTTGATTTTTTAATATTTTTTTATTGTTCAAAATATATATATATATATATATATATGTGTGTGTGTGTGTGTGTGTGTAGTAAAGGTAATAAATCTATTGGTATATAATCAATGTGATCCTAATAATATAAAATATTAAAACTGATCCCCAAAAAAAGCTCAATGTATTTATTATTATAGAGAAAATAATTAATAGACAATAAAATCAAAAATTACCTCATATGGGGAATAGGCTTATTTCAACTGATGAAAAATGTGTCAGTCTTATTTAAACTTGGTATAGACTGAGTTTGTATAAAAATTAGAAATTTAACTGTGACAGATACATACATACATACATACATATATATATATATATATATATATATATATATATATATGTATATATATTAGTGAACATACATAATATCCATTGTTGATAACACTACTTGGTGTTTCCTGCAGTTAATGCAATCGTCAGGTGTGAAATCTGACCGTAACCTACATGAAACTTCAAGTAGTGCTATTGATGTTGGATATTACTGTATTTCTAACACCTTAGGAATAAATATACTTCCCTATGTGCAAGTATTTGTGCATGTCCATACATTTTTTCCTACCCATTTATATATATAGTGATTTTCCAAGCATAGCTTAGATGTGGCTCAAGGCTGAAAGTAGGGAGCACCCAGTGAGGTTTGAACTCACTACTCAGTCATAATTGTTCCAGCAAGACAAGCTTGCTAACCATTACACTTGAGGTGCCTGCCCATTCCTCTCTCTCTCTCTCTCTATATATATATATATATATATATGCACACACACACAATAAAACCTCAAATTAATGGCCCCAGAATCAACCAACTCAAACTTATTTAAAGGTATATAGTAAATTAATAATAAAATACACATACATATATACTTTATTTACAATTATTTACAATAATTTTGTACTGTACTGGGTGTTGTTAGGCCACAAAAAAAAGTGCTTCAAATTAATAGACAAACAGCTTTAACACACACATGGCTTTGACAGATGATGTGTGTGTGTGTGTGTGGAGTAATGGATAGCAGCTCAGATTGAGAAATTGGAGGGCCAAGTTCAAATTATAGTTGAGTTTATTACATTCAAATCTATCTCTTCTTTCTCCTGCTCCCAAACTGGGTCCTGTAACCTTGTGTGGCAAACAATCTAGGAGAAGGACAACTCTGAATTCAAAACCTGCTGAGGGTTGTTTGGGGACCTTGTGGCATACTGTGTACCAGTTCTCTGTATTTGGCTCTTTCAAAAAGTATGGTTGGTTATGCACAAGCCTTCACTACTCTAATCAAATGATATGTGTGGGTAGTAGTCTGGCTGTTGGTTCTAAGAACTCAGCTGCTTGATCCTTATACGTTGAAAATGATGGGAGAATCCAGTATGGATAGATATAATTTTAAATATTTGCCATATTACTGTGTAATTTAGTTTTATGAAAGTTGGAGAAAGATTGGCCACACCAACCTGTGCCAAAATAAAAAAAATGTAGACATTTCTGCTCACTAAAGTAGTAAATAAATAGAAGCTTTTTTTACATCACCTTGCATTTTAAAAATGTAAAAAAATCAAGGAACCAATGCAAAATTATTAAATTATGCTTTATGCAAATAATTTATTGCATGCTGAGAAGAATTCTATTATCATACAAATTGAAGAAAGGAAGTACAGCCTATGAAATAGCAGAAATGCTTAACAGAAACTATTGAACAGTGAAGAATTAAATTGCAGACCTTGATTCCTTTATGTAGAAAATCAGATTAGGGTTAATCCAGTGGAATAACACAGTGGGTAGTCTTGAATTAAATGTGTTGTTAGAAAAAAACTATAATCCCAAGTAGCAAAACTATATTTGAAGAGGTTGTTCAAGGTAACATGTCATCTCAGTGCTAAATTTTACATTTTGTTGCAAAATGGCTCAAGCCTGACAGCTTACCACACTTGAATTCAATACAAAAGTTTGAAATGTTTGGGATGGGATAGAAAGTCTTTGAAAAGGGGTACTTTTGTTACAAAACATGTAGATGCTACAAAACCCAAATATTAAACTGAAAATATGTCTTCATTTTCACTCAGAAAAATTAATTGGAGAGCCAAGATGGGAGCCACAGATTCCACAGCATGAGCTATGTATGTATAGATTGCTCATGAGCTAGAAGGCAAATTGGGAGGAGAGCATAACATGAGATGCTTCTGCATCCACTACACCTGTCATTATGGATTAATATGGAGGGGTACAGGAGAAGCTTATGGGTCAGAGTGGGATATGGATAGGGAATCTGAAACTGAAATATAAAATTTCAACTTAGTTTGTCAACATGCACGTCCTGTTGAAGATGACACTCCACGTCTGTGAGCCATGAATAAAAATAACATTCAAAACTTGCATAAGCCAGAGAAATCAAAGATTTAATATTCAAACAAACTTTTCAAAACTTTTATTTGGTATCATGCATGATAACCAACTCATTCAGAAATATCTAAACTGTCACATCTATATATGTTATGGTCCGGTTCCTTGTACCACGGTGATAGTCCAAGGTAGAACCAATAAAGAAGAATTCGAATACGGATATGGAATAACACAAATATATTAAAAACAGGAATATATACAGAGAAGTAGAAAGGGTTAGTACGAACAATCAGGTTTAGTAGTAATTGTCTGAATGCAACTCTGTTTCGGATTGCCTCTGATTTGACTGACTGACTCGCTCGCTCTGACTGACTGACAGACTCCTGACGGACTTCACTCCAGACTTCAGACTGAATGGTATTTAGTCACCCCCCAAGAGCATCATGTGGCACAAGGCCGGTTTAACATAGGATCTCCGAGCCTGTGTGCTTGGCCAAAAATATGCTCTTTGAACCCATATAAACGGGTTCAGGGTCGGTTTACCTCCCCGAAAGAGACTCTGCCCTTTGGCATAACCTTGTTCGGGTTCCACCCCGCCCGAAGGCAGAGAGTTCAACCGATCAGCCGGTCTCCCGGCTTCAAACTGAACTCCCTGCTTCCTCTTGAGGTGCAGTATTTATTACATATGGAATAGTCCATTATGTTATTATGGGTAAGGTTCCATAACAATATACAACAGTTTTCTCAAATCAATGTTTAAAAATGGCTTCATGTAGGTGAATTCTTTAGGTTTTAAAGAAGATAATCCTTCATCAGACCTTATAGATTGATGCTACAAAATCATAAAGATCTTTACCAAAATAACAAAGTAAATCCGACATTGTTGACAAAGTTAACCTGCCTATTGGTCACGAAAACAACCTCCAGTCTGTGGTTGACTGTGGCAGGTTAATGGCTTGTGAATTTTAATGCATCCAAAACAAAACTGCTATCACTTACCCACCATAGAAAACATACCTGCCTCCTATCAGCATGGCTATCCTGGGTATGACGATAAACTACATACATGTCCTGGGTAAGACGATAAACTATGTCCAACAGCAAGGCCTCTGATCAGGACGTTTTGAGGATTGTGAAACCACCTCTTAATTGCTGGCGTGCCCAGGTCCACCCTGACCCAGGGTGGTAGCACCTGTTAGGGTCCCAGCTATGGGCAAATAGTTGATACCCAAACTTGTGTAAAAATAGGTTTTAATACCAGAAATACTTTGTAATAAAAAAAATATTACCAGCAATAATTTTTGAAGGAAAATTATTATCAGCAATACTTAAAAAAAAAAAGTATCGGTAATACAAACAGCTATACATTCTTTGAAAAAATATTACCAGCTATAGATTTCTTCAAGGAAATAGATTTTTGAAGAAAAACATTACTAGCAATAAAAATTTTGTCGGCATTAATTACCCCTTTAAGATTGATATGATGTAAAACAAATCAAACCAAACCTATCAGCATGGCTGATGCTCAACATCATGAGAGTACCTCTTTGCGCCTTTATGGTCTCATATTTTCCACTGACCTGAGGTGGAACAACTATATTGAATTAATTTGCTGCATCTACTGGAAGGAAAGTTGCTTCTCTGTGTCATGCCAGAAGGTTTTTCTTGTCTGTGCCCCCACTGTTCATCTTGAGGTTCTTGACAAAATCCAAAGATGGATCTGCAATGTGATAGGTCATGACCTGGTATCTCAACTCCAGTCACTTTCTCACAGATACAAAGTGGCTTCTCTCTCTCTTTTCTACAAATATTTTCATGGCAACTGCTCTGATAAGCTATTTTCACTGGTGCCCCAACTGCATGAATTTAAACATGCTACTAGGTTGGCATCTCAGTCCCACCCTTTTACTGTTGAAACAGTTAAATGTAACTGCCCCTTCTACTCCGATAGCTTCTTTTCCCAACAGTGGAACTCCCTTCTTCTTACTTCCTTTCCTGATAACTATAATCTTTAAAAATTTAAATGTAATGTCAATTGACATCTTCTGATGTCTTGACCTTGAATCCCATCCTTCTGTTTATCCTTTCCCCAAACACTCCTCTTTTCTCTTACTTTCATGCTCTGTAAGCCCTTGCATGCTAGTGGCACTCCTGCTTTGTTTGGGGTGAAATGCTTTAAAAAAAACAAAAAAAAAAAAATTGAAGACTTTCATCAGGAAACTCATCAATACTAGAAAGAGCAATAAATTTTAGCATATTTGAGAAGATGAATTTCCTAAAAAACTGATTGATGAAAAAAGATTTTATAAATTTCAGCTAACATTAAGACTAATTGTTCAGTCATGAATGCAGAATGTTTCCTGTATGGAAATGACTAATTTCTTTATTACCCTTACCAATATTATTCTTTCTACTCACCAGTACCGAACTACCCATTCCGTGTGTGTGTGTGTGTGCATATCTATCTATCTATCTATCTATCTATCTATCTATCTATCTATCTATCTATCTATCTCTCTCTCTATATATATATTATATAAAAATATTACTTAAATTTTAAATATCAATTTTATCATTGTTTCTTGCTAAAATTTCCAGTCTTCAGAGGTTGTGATTTTAAATGGTATTTTGATTCAATATATACGGAGTCAAAATAATATACAGTCTATAGTTAAATGGGAAATTATAAAAAAAGTACCCCTCCATATAATATTACCAATAGGAACTGTAGACTGTGTTTAGAAGAAAAATTAGCAAAATTAACTTTTAATAATAAATTTAAATTATTAAATAATAAGAATGAGATAATGGGTCGATGCTGACATTTTAACAAATATTTGCTTTGTTACTTTAATAATAATAACATAATATAATAAATCAGTTAAGATATTAATTAAAATATTAATTAAAATATTATAATTTAATTAATAATAAAAATGAACAGATATTACAATTTAATTAATAATATAACATAACAACTTCAATATAAGCCATAAAAAAAATTTAATTTTGAAGAAAAAAATTTACAACAGGAAGAAAAATCTATAGCTGAAAAATGAAAGAAGTAAACAAAAGCAAAATTTCATGAATGCACATGTATAAAAGAACGTTAAATTCATGAATACTTATGTATAGAAAATAGAGTAAAAAAGTGAATTGAAAAGATGCACAACAAAGAGAAAAAATTTTTAAAAAAATGAGAAAATACTGTTTAAAACCACAAAATCCCTGAAGATAGGAGATATTACCAAGAAACATCAATGTCAGGATAAAATTGATATTTAAAAGTCAAGTAATCTTTTCATATAATATTAATGATCTATTTTTAATATTATTTTAATATTTTTAATATTAAGCACTTTATATAAAAATATTTAATGTTTCTTAAATCCTATTATATATATATATATATATATATATATATATATATATATATATATATATATATATATATATATATAAGTGGGCATTGAGATCAATACCCAGCAGTGACAGTATTTCATTTGTAAATGCAATCTTTAGTCCATGTTTGTTGGGTCTTAATTTATGCTGGCCAATGGTGCATTATGGATGGAAGGTCTATTTTATTATCCTAATGTTTATTGGGGGGCCAAGTAATGATTATCTTTCAAACTATGCTAGAGGCTATTGTGGATCCAAATGCAGTTATTTGTTAACCTTTTATTCATTATTTATTATTGATTACTTTATTATTTGTTGTTGATTATTATTATTACATTTACTTTTGTTTGAGTGTAGATTCGTAGTTTTTTAATTTGTTTAATATTTACTTAAATTGTTTATTTATTTATTGATTTAGATTTTACTCATTTATTTTATTTTATTGAATTTTTTCATATTTGTTTTTAGTTTTTAATTTTTAAATAATGTAGTAAAAGTTTGTTTTCATGCCTGCATTTTGAGATAAGTTCTGATAATTTGCATTGGTCAGGGAAGGTGAATATAGCTATTTTTTCCTCCAGACAGAGTTTACAGTTTTGACATTCATTACTGTAGGCTGATGCTCTTTTCCTTATTTTTTATGTCATTTGGTTTTGGTTTTTAATTTTCCATATATATTTAGAAAACTTTGTGCTTTCACATATTTAGCATTTGTAAAGGATGTTTTTGTGTTTCTCTATTTTCAGTTACTATTATGTATATATTTTCTTTATTATCTGATGATTTTACAGTGGTTTGGTATATTACATTATTTTGTAAGCAATTACTGTTTAAGGGACATTCATTCTTTGTTCTGCAGTTACACATGAGTCTGATTTGTGCAGGCTGTTTTTTGCTTGTTTTTCTTTCCTCTGGTTTTTTTTTATGTGTGTCATGTTCTTGGTGCAACTGCCATTGATTTTTACTGTATTTTTGTTGAATATCTTGTGAACAGTGCTTGATGGGGGAAAATGTTTGTGTATGAATTTAATAAATATTTTTCTTATGTTTGTTTTAAAATTTGCATATAGCATGAAACAGACTGTTGCCTCTAAGTTTCTTCATATATATATATATATATATATATATATATATATATATATATAATTATTTAAAAACATATGCAATTTGACATAAAAACTAACCTAAATGCTGCATTCAACAGACATAAAAACTAATCTAGATGGCACATTCAACCTAAGAGAAGGTACATATCAAGCATATGGAAAACTCATCAACAAACCACTCTACATACACACATCTTCCAACTAACCAACTGCCATCAATAATCAAGCAAATCAGTTAACTGCAGATTATCTGACAATTTTTCCAGTGAAACCATTTTCAACAAAGTCAAGAAATATTATGGAGCAGCCCTAACAAATAGTGCATTTCAGTAAACACTCACGTACACACCAGACAGCACAAAAATTGCCAACAGGAAAAGAAAGGTCAAATTGTTTAACCCACCATACAACACAAATTTTAAAACAAATATAAGAAAAATATTTATTAGATTCATTTCATCGGAAATACTTATATTTAAACTTTCATTAGAAGCCAAGAAAACTGTCTAAAATATAGAAAAAATAGACATAACATCCTTAACAAAGAACATTTGATGCTTTTTTTTTTTTTAAATCAAAATTGTATCTGTCTATATTTCTGAGATGAGGTATTGTAATTATTTACACTATTTACATTTTGGGCTGTTGTCCTCATCTTTGTTGCCATATTTTCGAACAGACCATGGGTTCAAGACATCTGTCTACTGCAAGCTAACATTCACTGGACAATACTTTAACTCATGGCACCCATACAGTATAAAGTAAAGGATCATCCATTGCTTGCAACATCAAGCAAAAGTCATAAGTGGCAACCCAGAGACATATGAACAAGAAATGGTCAGTATAAACAGTACTCTACAACATAACAACTACCGTGGGTATACGGTAGCAGCTCTGAAAAACTGGTATAGAAGGGTACAAGAGGATAATAACATTCAGAAAACAGCTTCAGTCTGCCTACCCTATGTGAAAAGGTTATCAGAAAAAATATATGGTCCATATAACATGAGTCAAAAGTGGTTCAACACTTTGCAGATACCTCTTTTGATTAAGACCCCCCCATAGTGGAGAAACTGACTAAGGACTGTGTGTATGCCATCCATTGCAGCTGTGGTAAGAAATATAACAGAGAAACAGGCTACCCCCTTAAGATAAGACTGAAAGAACATCGTAAAGCCATAACACAAGGGGAAATAGAAGAATTACAGGTTTGATTCCTGTCGAAAGATGAATGTTTTCTGTGAAAATTTCTCGGACATTCAGGCCAGTAAATGTTGTTTAATACTGTTTATTATAAACAGAGCATTTACTTAAATATTTGTATCTATAAAAAGAATAACCGCCTGGCCCGGTGGCTAGGATCAAAGTGTAGTATCTGTGCTTTGTGAGCTGCCCTGGTCGGGTGTCTGTCGAACTCCCTGCTTGCAGGGAGGAACTCTGACGAAGCTCCGCTGAAGGGTAGGGTTTCGTTGGGGGAGGTTGACGGAACTGGCCCCCCTCGGGGGGTGTTGATCGTTATTTATTTTTGGCTGGGCCTACGGGCTCGGAGATACCCACATTAAAAAGGCCTTGTGCCACATTCGATCCCCGTGGGTGGGTTGATAAATACCATCTATAAAAAGAATACCTGCCCGGCCCGGTGGCTAGGATCAAAGTGTAGTATCTGTGCTTTGTGAGCTGCCCTGGTCGGGTGTCTGTCGAACTCCCTGCTTGCAGGGAGGAACTCTGACGAAGCTCCGCTGAAGGGTAGGGTTTCGTTGGGAGAGGTTGATGGAACTGGCCCCCCTCGGGGGGTGTTGATCGTTATTTATTTTTGGCTGGGCCTACGGGCTCGGAGATACCCACATTAAAAAGGCCTTGTGCCACATTCAATCCTCGTGGATGGATTGATAAATACCATCTATAAAAAGAATGTATATATATATATATATATATATATATATATATATATATATATTGAGAGAGAGAAACAAATGCTACCAATGAATATAATCTGTTTCATCTTAGATTCTACTCCAAATGATTAGGTTGGTGTCACCCGGGGTACAAAAATACAGAAACCTTCTTGTTTCAAACTGGGTTTTCAAACTAGTATATATTATTTAATTTGTTGCTTTTTTTCCAAAATTTCATTTAGATTTTAAATGAAAGAATAATAAAAAATAACTCTCTAAATTAGAGGATTGCAATTGTCAGACTTATTTTTGTGTCCTGCCAGTCAAATGAAATGGCTGCACTTTGTTCTTGCCAATTTCCACTATTCCACATTATTCCCAGCTCCCTGCAACATTTGTGTCCATGGAACTGTGTCAATATTTATTTGCCTGTCTATCATGTTACAGGAAGAGACTCTGCTTCTTCAACATTTGGCAGCTGTCTCAGCAACAAGTTAACTTGCCTGTCAACTGGTTGATCTTTGTCAAATGCACAGCAACGGAAACTGAAACAGAACATGTAAATAAACCTTTCTGTCAATTCCAGATTAAGACAAGCAGCATAGACATGTTTTATAAGAGTTCTGTCAGTCTGTTGGTTGGGCGGGTGTTGTCCTCAATACTTTTTAATTAAAGTCACAGATTACTGAGCTTTTTCTTTTTTTGTTTGTTTTCAAGACGACTGTTATGTCGTTACATTCTTTTACGTAAATCATACTGCAAAAGGGAAGAAGAAATCTTAAACTTCCTCCACCACCACCACCATATTTTTCAAGTTCCCAAAGCAAGCATAAAACTCTAACATCGGAACTTTCTGAATTGCTTAGAGAATTGTTGATTAAATAATCTGGGTAAATTAAATTGTCACCTATGCTGCCAGAACATAGATTAACTTTCAGAATATAGAGTTTTATACTGAAGTTCACTCAATACAAGGCTCTAGAGCCACTCAAGGTAGAGTGTTACTTTTAAAATGGTTATGGTGAATGAGGTGTGTAATATTATTGGAAGAGGAGGTAGTAGGAAGTGAAGATTATGAGGATAAGAAGGATAAATAGTCACTAAACCTTGACTTGAATATGTTAAAAATTATAGCACTCAAGGAAGCATCCATGCGGTTTGAAGTTGTCTGAGTTGAACTTTCTCCTTACAGAGCAAATGAGAGTGATTCAATTCTGTGAAAGTAGCATCATATGCAGGGCTGACCTTTTGGGACCCTAGGCTAATGAAATTATTAGGGCCCTCATGTCAGGCAGAGCCACCCTCTAACTCATCTGCATAGCTTGAATATTTTTTTTACTAGTGATATATTTTGTTGTAATCTTGGGAAGATTACTGAATAGAATAATCAAACGAAAGTTGGTAATGAATGATAATACTTAGGACAAGAACAACACATATAAGATTTACCAGCAGTGTGTAGAAGTAGTAGTCAACTGCTAGAAGTGAGTCAAGTGAATTCCACAATGAATCTCCAACTGCAGACCAAAAAGTATTTACTAGTGTATTTATGTGAATGTGGACATACCCATTATCATCCATAGGTATGCTACAACATATTTTAATAGCATTTACATAGCTTGAAGTAAGCTTATTGCAAATTCTTTAAAATAAACTAGAAAAGCTATCTTTTGTTTGTCAAGAAAAATATTCTTTAACCTTTATCACTCTGTATGTGACTTCATTTGCTGTACAAGATGTTTATCCTCCCACTGAAGGGGACTTTTGATTCCTGAACAATAGTGTTTGAATTTGATAGTTGTGCTGTCATATCCTGCTATGGCAACAGAAAACAACTTTGTGTGAAATTAACAATAAGGATACTGCAATTGAAAGGCACTGAAAAAAGAAGGCAATGTAAAGGAAAATAGTATTAATAATGCAGAGTTCTAAAGGTTAAGAAATGGCACTGATTTACTATTTGTTGTAAACCAACTTAGCACATTTGAACACAACTGTAGTAAATATTTATTTAAATATTATAACAATAAAACAAACAAAATAGATATTAGTTTATCATATTAATATCATTTCAATTTATGAAACTAGAAGTTATAACATTTAGTAAATTAAAATCATTGTTTTATAAAAGCTTGAGGGACCCTAGGCTGCAGCCTATATTAATCTAAAGTATCATCTGGCCCTGATCTCATGTGCTAGCTGTAAAGATTTGAATTGGTGGAACTAAAGAGTGGAGCTCATATCCCATGGAAACGGAAATAGTGTGGTGATAGGTTTGTGATATTGCATCTGTTGGGAAGAGGTTGTAGAGTGGAAAAAGTTTTCTTCCCCACAAGGCCACATAATCAACTTTGAATGCTATAAAAACTGGAAAGTGTGCATTGAGTAGCCCCAGTTTCTGACTCTTGTAATGATAAAACAGTATAGCTGAAGGAATCAGGTACTTCTTTGAGTGATATGATGCACCAACCATTTTTTCAGCATTTCTTGTAATGGATTGTATATATGAGTTCCACTTGAGGCCTGGAGTGAAATATGAGACTTAACTACAGGGTTGTATGAAGCAGGAGAAAAGGATCAGGGAAAATTCTCTTTCTTACTGCAATGATGAGATAAATGTTTGAAAATTTATTAAGGTTATCAACAAGACTCTTGCATACTTTTAGTGAAAATGAAAATGAAAATATGTGTTTCAACATATTTAGACAGATATCTAATTTTTCTGATTAATTTATACTGAAAATTATGTCTGTTAAAATCTTCCATATCAAAGACACCTGTACAGTTTTAGTGAAAATGAAAGTGTGAATATGTTTCATCATATTTAAACAGATATCTAATTTTTCTGGTTAATGTATACTGAAAATTATGTCTGTTAGAGTCTACAAAATCAAAGTTCAATATAAATATCAATTTGCAGATAAGAAAGATGTGCTTTCCAGTTTCATGTTGTCATGAATAAGACTTGGTAATTGGTTCCATGATGGTTCCCTAATGTTAAGGAGATTAAAATAAAAAAGAAATAAGTGATTTAAAAACCCACCAGCTCCAAATTATAAAATCCAACCCGAACTTAGCAGACAATCTGGTGAGAGTACCATGGATAAGGCTCAATGCAGTGAAGAAGGAGGCAAAATGGTGAAACTTTTCTATGTAGCATTAGTGAGTAAATGCAGCTCAGACAAGATAAAGTCAGTACACTGTCAAAGTTGGCATCCTGGCATTAAAGGACACTGTACTTCACAAAGCTGCAGTTAGGGCATAGAAAGTAGGGTGTATCCATCCATTGACTCATCACCAGTATGATGATCAAGAGGAAAGTTAGATGTTAGTGATGTGTGGACCTGGGTTGGGATGGACATCACTCATCAGGATGGTAAACATTACCTGACACTGACTGACTGTGACCCACTTGATTCACAATCTGGTGACAACTTCATCGATAAGATTCAGCCACTATCATCAATCATTTAAAGGCCCTATTTTTGAATGGGGGACTCCTGCTGAATTTCTCACCAACAATGACACTTCTTTCCATAGTAAACCATTCAAGGAATTTTTAGATGGGTGGTGAATCCATATTTATTTCCGCTGCATTCACATTCCCTCCAGTAACAGGATAGTTGAACATTGCCACCAAAGTGTAAAGCAAATTGCAGCAAGGAGACAATGCTCAGTGATGGAAGTTGTATATTAGCACAACATTACACCCCAAAATGACGTGTCACCTTCCACCATACC
This sequence comes from Acanthosepion lycidas, assembly GCA_963932145.1. Classification (NCBI taxonomy): domain Eukaryota; kingdom Metazoa; phylum Mollusca; class Cephalopoda; order Sepiida; family Sepiidae; genus Acanthosepion; species Acanthosepion lycidas. The sequence goes on from OZ010585.1 coordinate 12,965,361, forward strand.
TGCCAATGGGATTTACCGTCATAGAGTTCAGGCACCTCCACCAGAACAAGAATGTGGACAATTGGCATATGGGTTAAGGAACATGTGTGGGCAAAACCTCCTCAAAGCTCATTATCAAGTGGGATGTGTCACAGGGATTAGAAACCTGTGCATGAATTGTGTTGAGATGTCACATCATGGGAGGGATCTACTCCCCTTTGTCGGTTCAATCACATCAATAAGTGATGTCAACAGGGAGTCCTCTAATGATAAGGGATTGGTCAAAATAAGAGATGTCTCAAGTATGTCCTTGGAAGAAAACTATACTCAGTCTAGTTGACATGTCTGCCGTGCTTTTTGGAAGTGATTCATCATGTGATGAGGTGGTAGTTGTTCTTTTGAGAAGAAGCACAAGGCTTAAGACACTTGCCCCTCATGGCATCACGGGTGGAGTGTGACAAAAGAAAAGGTCACTTTCCAAGACAAAGGGCATGTGTGTTTTGTATGATATTCCAAAGACAAAATAAACAAAAAGGAAACAAGTCAGTCGCAGATGTTGCCATAAATGCATCTCAGATAAGCTAATCTCAAAATTATCCTTTTGTTTCAAAAAGAATACAAGTATACCTCACCCTACCTTGTTAATTGGTTCCAGAGGTCATGACTTAGGTTGAAAAGTCGAAATAACCACACTGTAAACTGCAAATAAGCACTCCCAATTGTATATTACGGCATTTATGATATGTACGTACAGTATTCTGAATAAAATAATTTATTAGAAATATAGCCTAATGATATAGCCTTAAATAATGCTAAATAAGATAATAACAGAGTCACGGATGTTTTCATATTTTATTCTCTAGGATTTATGATGATTATATTAAAATTTACTGTAAATGTACAGATTTTACTATGATTTCATATACTTTTATTCTTATTTATTGTAGGGTAACATGATTTTATGTGTTTTTAATGCTTTCTATTGATATTATGATTTCAATATTTGTGATGGACAGACATAAAGTTGAATAAAATGACTTAAAATTGATTTTTATTTTCCCATATATTTTTTTGACAAACGACATATAATCAAGAATGACTTAATTTGGAACAATGTAACACAAGGTATACCTGTACGATATGTAAAGTTTATGAATAACTATGAATCTTGTTGGGGCCTTTAATATCAATATTCATTAAGCTTAGTCTGACACAAGAACAATAATAATGAGTCTGACAAAAGAACAAGAAATAAAACACTAAATGAAGACAGAATTGTATGCTAGACAAACTTGATTAATTATCAATATATAATGGGTAATCAAATTAATGATTCCTTTACTTAGTTTAATTTTGTATAAGGCCAAAAAAAGAGTTAGTTTCAAACTCATTAGCAATAGCTTGTAAGACTCTTATTCATAACTTTATAGAAAACACCTTAATCAAAATTGGCTGAATTAACTTTTTGATCTCTTAATGTCTCTCAGTCTATTCATATTAAACTCACAAAGGGAATCAGGTTTTGCATGTCTCAACAGATTATCAACCTAGAAACCTAAGCTCTTACAGACGATGGATTTCAATCTTATTTAGGACAGTTCTTTTGCTTAACTGACCAAATAATGCCCATAAAGATTATTTTTTTAAATTTATATCATTATAAACTATGTATAATAAATCAGAGATTAATGAATAAAAATGCAAATCTTTTGCTTTTCTAAATAGATTAGAGGTGTATATACATTATTACTTCCCAATGGGGATATAATTAAAGGTTTAAATTTCTCTCTATATCTCTGAGCTGAGGTAGGGCACGACTCAGTGGATAAAGACCCAAAATAGTTGTGAGTTCAATACCAGCGGTGGTGGATCAAAACTTGGAGAGTTGAGTTAAAGGGAAATAACTGAGACATCTGGAAGAGGCATGGCATGCAGAAGTAAAACAATCTACCCCAGTGGATGAAATAAAGGGTTTGGTTTGAAATTCTAGTCACCTGAAGAAAGCTGGAGCGTACACCGGCTGAAATGTGAATATGGCAATAAAGATGAGGATAACAGTTCAAATAATGTAAATAATGCAGGTTTCAATTTCTTAAGGTACATTATCTAACTGAGGATAATTACACAGGTGGGCATAAATGCAGGGGAGAAATTAGCATAAGTAAATGGGATATCAGAAAAAGTGATAGATACATATATATTTTCTTCATCATTGGTGGCCTGTAGGCTGCTTATGTTTGCATTCAGTCGCTGGCCATTTTTTTTTACAGAGGATGGAGTTGTCAAATGCTCAGCCTTATCTATCCTACCTGGATTTTGAATTCCTACCTTTTTTCTACCTTCTTTTGGACAGACTAAAGAGTTCCAGTAGCTCTATTGACCCTAAGATAGTGAGGAGAGACATGAATTCCTGCCTCCTCTGGACCATGAGCATGAAATTTGTTTTGCTGCCTGCTTTTCAGTACCAGTAACTACTGCATGAGCTTGCACTTCCATATATGTATGAGAGTGCAGGATGGTACAGTAATTATCCATTATAATAATGTTTGAAGTAATAAAAATGTCAGATTAAAAATAAATCCATTAATTCTTTAGAAAATGCTTTGTTTACGTTTCAAATATAATGAGCAGATATGGGCTTTCGAGAAAATTATCTGAGTGAAGAGGATGTGCTTCCTTAAAAAGGGTAAATAGAACCTTGTTTGCAATGTTTAACTGAAAATGGTGTATACCAAGCCAAAGTTGCGGTGGAGGGCCTCCTTATGATGAATTATATTGGTTTCACTGAGGGCTTGTATAAAAGCAGATACAACAATCATGTTACATCCTTCAAATTAAGGTATTGTAATAGCACTGCTCTGTCTAGATATATCTGGAAAATAAAAGATGAACAGGACACCCAACCAATAGTGTTTCATTATATATATATATATATATATATATATATATATATATATATATATAAACAGTGGTACTCGTTTGGAAAAACCTCAGATAGTTCAACTTGCAGTAGAACAAATCGGTACCTGATGAGGAAAAATGGGGAATAAAAAAAGAAAGAACCAAGAACATTAAAACAAGGCGAAAACAATCGTCCAGTGTTTAAGCTCCGAGTCCAAAGAAAGAAAAAAAAACAAAATGAGTAAAAAGACAACGATGTAAAGTGCTCAATGCAGTAAGTAGAGCAAAACCTAAGATAATCCTAAGGAACCAGGCAAACCTACCTAGGTTTCACTTAAACAGACCTTCAGGGTAAAGCCAGCTTTACCCTGAAGATCCATTTAGGTGAGACCTAGGTAGGTTTGCCTGGCTCCTTAGGATTATATATATATATACACCCTACATTTCAAAAATTTGAAGCCATCTTCAGAATTAGCATTGATGAACTTGGCAAAAGAGTGAAAAAAAAAAAAATGAAAAAGAGCTCTCAGAATCACTGAAAAAAAGAATGGAATCAGTTATCAAACTTATACTTTGAGAAACTTGTATACAAATGCCAAAATTTTGTGCTGCAGTAATCAAGTCTAAAGGCGGATATTTTGATAAGATCAAAATTTAATCATAAAATGCTTTTTCCTTTTTTGTCATAATAAAATTTCTAATAAAAATCATGTCTGACTTTTTTTTTAACCATAATTTAAAGTACAAAACAACTACTTTTTGGACAAATTCCAGAAATTACTACGAGTGGCCTCAAATTTTTGATCTGTAGTGTACATATATATAAGTTATTAGTATAATAAACTAATTCACTTAACTTATATACAAATTAAAACTTAAATTTTATGTCTAATATTCAGTAGATTTCTTAGTGAAGGATGTTTATTTATATCCAGATTGTATTTTTCTTCTTTTTCCTTTTTCTAAAACAATGTCTGAGTTATTGATAATGTATTTCAGACACCTTACAACTACAATCTGCCACACACATAATTTTATAAAATAAAAAGGTGACCTATTAATACTAACAAATAATATACATAAAATTATATAATTTAGCATATATCAAATTTAACAGAATTTTTGCTAATAAAGGACCCAATGAGTGATTATTATTCTTAAATTAGAAATAATAATGTTCAGTACATATTGAAGGGCATATATGTCATTAAAAACTCCAGGAAATTGCATACCTTTCTAATAAGGAATTGTATACCTGCTATGGCATATGGAAGCATGGTGGAGTAATGGATAGGGGCTCGGATTGAAGAATCGGAGATCTGATTTTGAATTCCAGTCAAATCCATTTCATTCACTTATGTGCTTGGGAAAGGTATGAATCATCTTCTTCTCCTCCCAGCTATGGGTAAATAGCAGGACAGACCGAGATCGCAACTGGTCTGCTGCAGAAAGAAATGGCAACCTACTGTGGGAAAAAATCTGCCTTGTCAATCATGTATCTTTCAATACATGATCGCCTAAGTGTGTATCATGCATGGCATCTAACTGACTGACTGATACCTGCTATGTTGACATTACAGTAACACAACCTTACAATACCATGACTGTTTTGTTGTACACCTGGTGAGGTTTGAGATATTTTCATATTGGAGTCCTCACCACTCATATAAGATTTTGTGAACTGATAAAGTTCCTCCATTAGATTGATGCATTTAGTGGATTAGGAACTTGAAAGTTAGTTTCTAATGTAAAAGAAGAAAAAGTCTCTATACATGTGGACTGATCTTAAACAGTTGGGCATGTTCCATAGGAACTGATGAATTGTGCATTACGTGAGAGTAAGGGTGAGCCTCATGGCTGTGAACCGAGAGTTTTTTCTTTTTAATGTTGAAGGATGAGGCAGCCAAGGTGAGTTGGGAGATCAAGATACATCAAGATACTTAGGAATACTCTCAACTGGAATGACCTGGGTTATCCAACCTGTAGATATTTCTAAAATGGCCTCCACCTTTAAGGTTATGTGCTGCTTTAATCAAAAACTGTCACTATATCAATCACATTTGGCTGTGATGCATGTTCCTGATATACCTATATCAGACTGGATTTCATGATGGCTATATTTGTACACCAGCATCACTTTGTTGGTGCACTGCAATCTCCTTCAATAATAATAATGTTAATAAACAGCTCAAACACATATTTATAAGTTGTGGAGATTCATAAGTGTCTAATTGTTATATTTCAGTTAGTAAACAATATTTCTTTTAGACTTTGCATAAAACTAGCATTACCAAGAAGAATGATAAAAAAAATTGTACTAAAAGAATCTATATATATAAAGTGTAGCCAATGTCTGTCTGTCTGTTATCGAACTCCTCTTAGAGTTTTGGAGATAGACCTCCATAATCATATATATATTCTGAAACAACATTACACATATTAATATTTTTTGTAATATGTCAGTCACTGTGTCTTTTTTATAATATTTTTATAGCAATTGTTCTAATGAGCACCCTGGCACCTTGACCATATAAATATAAGCATACTAATAGATTGGTAATTAGGTCTCTTCATTTTACTGTTGAAGTAGCTAGATATAACGATGTTCTATTCTAATAGTTTCATCTTTTGTACTTCTCACCTGTGGAACTCTCTTTGATTTTCTTGCCTGATTGCCACCTGTGATATTTAAAAGTTTAAATGCAACATCAATTGCCATATTCTGTCTTCCTGATTTATTGTCCTTTCTACTCACTGGCATCTTCTCATTTTCTTTCATTCTCAGTAACCCCCCTCCCTTGCATCTTAGTGCCATTATTGCTTTGCTTGGGGTGAAATGATTAAAAAGAATACAACATTGGCAAAATGACACCAAATCAATTTTCTCAATGCAGACTTGACAAAAAATGTTCAATTTGTAAATTGATGCAGTATTTGAGAAGGAAATGTTAGATGCCTGGATCGGGATGCATATTTATTTATTTATTTCAATATATTTTTGCTTTTATATACAATTTTAAAGTTTATTGATGCAATAAAAATAAAAATTTTTTTTAGAAAGATGGAATTTAGCAAAAAATCATGAAACATCATAAAAAGAAATATAAAAAAAAAAAAAAAAAAATAAAGACTTACCTGATATTGTATTGCTACCGTCTTCTAATGCACTGTTAAAAACGTCTTGGAGAGGCAAACTTGATTTACCAGTTGGATTTAAAGAACTGATGGGCATAAATTCACTTTCTAATTCACTATCAGCTGTTGAGAAAATAAAGATAGAAAAGATATAAATATATGTGTGTACATACATATATTACACACACACATACACACGCACGCACATGCACACACACACAAACATATATATATACATATATATATATATACTATTGATTATAAATATACATTTTTCATGCATGTAACAATCTTCAGATACTGATTTTATACCTATATTCATATAATCTCTCTCTCTCTCTCTCTATATATATATATATATATATATATATTTATAATTAGGAACACCAAAAGTCAAACTACCATGCTACTCAAGTTTTGGCCGTTAGGTCTCCTCAGGCAGGAAGGATGAAAGATTTTAGTTTACTCCACTACCTTTATATATGAACACAGGAAGTTAGTTGGGGAAAATGGAAGAGGGAAAAAAAATTCATCCAGGTTTGTACATACACAACAAATATTTGCAATCAGATAACACCTCCAATCTTTCATTTAGCAATTTTTCCTCTTGGCATAGCTTACAGTAGTTTTCTCGGATTTTGCCCGGCTTTATTTTTTTGATGATTTTCCACTTTTGGTGTGGGATTCTACCATTAACTTCTTTTAACTTCCAAACACAATTTGCCAATTTTGTATCATTTCTATGGCTCTCGAGCCTAAAAGAGGTAGTATGATTGTAATATCTCCTCTTGAATGGGCCACTCTGTTGGTTGCACAGGCACATTTTAAAACCAATTCATTGCTTTAATTTAATAGTTGGCTTTGATTATTGTATTTTATTATTTCAATTTTTTCTTCTAAACATAAGTTATACCTATCTCTAAGACTATTAGGAGTACGTGCGAAACCTATAATCTTCCAGTCTGTGGGTTCAAACTTTTCTCTTTCAATTCCCAAAATTTGTTTGAAAGAGATGTCTGGTGTTTTAATTTAGGGTTGGTAAAAGAGTGCCTGTTGGTATAAAATCTCTGTTCCCATTCCCCCATGGAATATATATATATATATATATATATATATATATATATGTGTGTGTGTGTGTGTGTGTACATAAATGGTATTCCAATAACACCTTTTATATGGACTGATTTTAAATGTGAATTAAGTTTAAGTGTCTAATGATTTTTCTTTTTCTTTCAGATTTAACAACTTAAGTCTTTGGCAATTTCAACTATGGAAAGATTAACAATCAAACAACATGTTAAAGTTTCAAGAATGTAATTGAAAAAATTGTTTGTAAATTCAAACAAACTGGGTTGTAAGCAGATGTGAAAACACCATTGCCTGTTCGTTTATGCCGTTCAGCTGAAAACATTGCTGCAGTGCATAAGAATGTGGCCAAAAATCTAGACATGAATTGAACCTCTACATAACAATGTTACATCATTCCCAACTTCAATCTTGGTTGATTATGTTGACCAAAGATTTGTGAAATGCATTTCTATTTGAATGTCAATTTTTGTAATAGGCTTCGATAACTTTAACATGTTGTTTGATTGTTAATCTTTCCATGGTTGAAATTGCAAAAGACTTAAGTTGTTAAATCTGAAAGAAAAAGAAAAAAATCATTAGACGCTTAAACTTAATTCACATTTATAATCAGTCCAAGTTATTGGAACACCCTTTATATATTTATATATATATATATATATATTGCATGCATTTTTTTATTCACCTGTAGTGCAACTCTGAGTTTCATGCACAATGTAATCATTAGGGGGCTGATTGAAAACTGACTATTACAGAATTTAAATATTGATATTTATACTGTACTGTAATGATAGTGGAGCAATCCATTTATTTATGTGGGGGTAAATTAATATCAGACAAGTTTGATTAAAACGTGTAAGTCAGAAATTTTTAATTCAACTCTTCTTGTGTATATACAAAAAAAAACATCTTGAGCTGATATGTAAATATTATCCAGACATTTGGGGTCTGGTGTGATTTTATCCATGATTTCTCTGTTAATCTTCTTTCATTTCATTTTCATCTCCAGCTGTTTTGTTTTGTTATAATCTTATTTCCAGCTCAGTAAGATAAAAAATTATGTTAACATGAAGGCAATCCTGTGCATGCCTGCTGAGACATAATACAAGATTATTATTATATACAACAGTGGTGAAATACAAGAAGACCTAAGTAGATATATTTTCATAGCCCTGCCTAAGAAGTCAAGTACAAATGAATGTGAACCTCACTGAGCAATCAGTCTAATGAACCATATAACAAAACTTGCACAAATTCTGATGAATAGTGCATACAGCAGAATTAGACTGGAAATAGAACAAAAAAAGTGCATGTTTGTTATAAAGACTGGAATAAAGAATGCAATATTTATATAATGATACTAGCAAATTAGTATGCATAATTTGCATAGGCAGAAGTGAACATTCTTATAAGTGGTCACTGAGAATAACCACCAGCAGTACGAGTCTAGCGACTGATTAGTGCTAACCTCTACTTCACAACAATTTATGTTCAGGATAATGTCAGAAAGAGCAATAAAAATGTAAAAGGATGTATAACTATATTTTATAGATTATGGAAAGTGTTTGATAAATTATGTGACGTAGGACTGTTGGAGCTTCTATGTGACCATGACATACTTGGGAAGGATACTCACAAGACATATTGAAAGCAAGGGTGGGGTAGAGGAAAGCAGTGTATAACATACCTTGTGAGCATGTGTAAATGGATGGCAGAATAGGCTTTAGGAGAGATAACAAAAAAATTATTAGGAGCTACAAAGGACAGGAAATTGTGGAGAGTCATGATTGCCAACATTCTGAAAGGACATGGCACATAAGAGAAAGAACTGATGGCCATGTGACAATTGTCTACTTCAAGCTATTTTTGGGACACAAAAAAATATTTCTGATGTTTAAGCATTGAATAAAAGGTGTTGACTTTTAATATCAAATATCAATGAGTATCAAATCAGTGAAGAGGTAAAAAGTATTAAGAGCTTTGAACCCATTTGTTTAAGAAATTGTTTGTCAATAGACAAATCATGAATAACTGACATTTTTTTATCAAAACTAATGATTATATTTCTTTGCCAATTGAACGTTCTGTAGAGGAAAGAAATTTGATACAAGAGCAATTTGAAAAAAGACACAAAATTATTTTGAGTTGAAGAAAATATAAGCATTTTAAATGTTTTCATTAAATGATACCTTCTAAAAAATTTTTTGTTACAATTGACCTTTTTATTTTTCTGTTTGTTGTTCATTCTAAATGTTCACAAAACGTAACAATTATTTAAGAATATAATTTTCTTGTAAAATTATATTTAGTCAACAAATTAAAAATATGACATACGTATCTATATATAAAATAATGTAAATAAATAAATAAATAAATAAATAAAAAGGAACGCTAGGTATTTGATCCAAGGTAAATAACTCTGTTTGCTAATAGAAAAAAGATTTGTAAGATTTATTTCCCTTGTATCGAAAGTCAGAGAACGTCGAGTGATAAAAAATTTTAAAATTGAGAGTATCATTGTTTTGTTTTTTTCGGGAATTAGATTTTTAAGTATTTTTTAAATGGGTTTTTAATTGTATGTCATGAAACCTTAAAAGTGTATGCATGTTAAGTTTTTCAACCACAGCTATTTTTAATAAAAATATATTCTTCTCTTAAGAATTTTAAAGTTAAATTACTTTTTTTTACATATCAAATGTAGATATGTTGTGCAAGAGTGCAATTGAATGTGTGTGCTTGACTACGTTTTGGAAGACGGAAAAATGCATAAAAAAGAGAACATTTTTGTTGGCCTGATGTAAAGTTTTTTTTTTTTTCACTGTGAAAATCATAATAATCAAACTTATGGCTCTTGAGGCTTTTCTTGTGATAACTATATCAATCTTGACAAACACTCAAAAAAAAAAAAACAAAAAAAAACAGGATAAACTTAGAGGAAATTAATAAAAATGTTTTAAAAAGAAAGTAGAAAGATTGCATTTTGGAACTTAAAGTAAACCAGCAAGACAATCATAATGAGATAATTTATGAAATAAAATATTTATAATTTTTAAGGAATTAATGTATTTTTTTATCTAACATTATTTCTTACTATTCCAAACATTATTTTGTGAATACACATGTTGAAGTAGATACCCTGTTTTTATTTATTTTTTAAGACAATGTCAATTAGGTATAGTGGCCTGCACGTTTAAGTGAAAATAAGCTCTCTGACAGGGTTCAAACATACACTGCCTGTTGTAGGAGAAACCACTGTCTGATCCACTTAGTTACACAGAGCATCACAGACCCGCAAGGTTCAATTACTCTCTGTGGCCAAATGGTCTGTTCTACAAAGTAGTGGCTCTTGAGAAGAAACAAAATGGAACTTCCTTCTTATAAATGGAATATGAAGGGAATGAACTCTGAAGTTGATCAGTCATATTTAAAATTTATTTCAGCCCACATTTCCTTGAAGGCTCAAATTAATAAAAAAAGGTCATTATATATATATATATATATATATATATATATATATATATATATATATATGAAATGGGTCTGGTTTGCAGAAAAGAATGAAATTTGATCTTTCCTTAGCATTATATGAATACTGTTTCAAAGGAATGAGGAAATAAAATTCAAATATCAGAAAGAAATTTGTATAACAATTAATTATTTGATCTTTGTTGTGAAAAAAAATTTAAATTGTAATTTGATCTGAGATATAATAAATCAATTCAGCTATTAATGTACACACCTAGACAAAGACATATTTTCACTTTGTTTATTCAGAAACATCCAAGATAAAAAAAAAAAAAAATCTTGAATTTTCTCTATTGAATTTTACATTACTGGGTTCTGCTTAACTAAAGCAGAGTTTATCTGTTGGCTTAAAACCAAAAACTGCAGAGTACAACTTAACTTACTTAACTAGTTCGACAATTGTGAGGACCACATAGGGGTTTTGGTTGCAAGTTTGATTTTATTGCAATTTTTGTTTATATGATTAAAATAATTCTGTCTGTAATTAAAACATTTACATAAAATTAATAAGCAGGGAGAGGGGACATATATTGGATACTCAAGAGAAGAAGTGCTGCTTTGAAAATAATGTTGCATATTTTATTATGTCAGCTCATAACCTCTGATGTAGATATTGGTGGTAAAATGGAAGTAGATGAAACTTCCTACTAATAACCTATATTATTTGCCTTGCATATGAGAGCTGAGCAGCAATCTGGCAAAATAGTTTTTGACATGAAAGTGTAGAGGAAGCAGTTATATGCCACTGAATTCTTCTATAATATAAAAAAACTATATTATTAACATTCATGGACACTTTCTGAACATTTACAGAGATTAAATGGTGGATATGAGCACAGTAAAATGGGGGATAATTTCAGTAGAGGCAATATTAATGTGTATGAGAAGTAATGCTTTGAACAGTACTGTCCAAATATAAACCCAGATTTTTGTTGGTCAGTGGTGAAAATACATAACTAGTGGTAGTTACTCTGTGGGAAATTAGTGCTTTGTAGCTGAAAACTTGTTCTGTCCAGTGCTATCATTTTATTCACTGTATTTGAGACTGTGTGGAAATAAATATGAGGCATTACTTTTGGAGCCTCATCAAACAGGCAGGCTTTTGGAAATGATTTCTCAACAATATACCATCACAAGATCAACTGATTTAAAAAATAACAGATTGTAACAGGATTTTAATTTGGCTGTTAATATAATACAAAGGCATTTAATTCTCTATGGGGACAAAGTATTAACAAGAACTATATAAAAGTCAGAATACATATGATAAAACTACTGTAATAATTTGACTTCATAAAGCCACAGATAAAACAAAGGTTGAAAAATGAGAGAGGTACTGAGGAAGCAATTTTATCTGAACTATTCACAGCCTGAAAAGTATCTTGAAAGTAACTTCGGGAAAGTAAACTGAGAAGAGATGGGAGTGAGCATAAACAGAAAATATTTAAACAATCTACAATTAGTCGATAATATTTTACTAATATCAGAATCATCAAATGAAGTATAAGAAATGCGGAATGGCCTAAATATGGAAACTCTTAAATTAAAAATGAACAGAAATAAAACAATTGTAGTATTCTGAAAAAAGATCATACAAATAGAGAATGAAGGACTGGAAGAAACCCAGGAATACATCTACTTAAGCCAGGTAGTAAGATCAAGTAAAGAGCATGGAAATGAAATAAAAAGACAATAAAGATAAGATGGAAATCACATTGCTAATATGCTTAAAACATAAAATTTATAATGTATGCTATGAAGTAATGGTGTGAAAAATAGAAGTTAATGGAATCACTTGAAACAAACTCAAAAATGCATGAAGATCAATGAAATGTGCAAAACTCAAATGCGCAGAAAAGGGCCAATATAAATGTGTGAACATTTGCAGATGAATTGTCTCCATTTATTAAGAACCTTCTGTCTGAAGAGATGAATATAATAATATTCATGAAATAAATTATAAACAAAATGAATCTTTGAATCTTTAAGATTTTTTCTTGATTTATTATTATTATTATAATGTCCTGGATTTTACAGTGAGCTCTCTTTGGATTCTTTTGAATTATCCCTATCAGTCACAAATTGGTATTATGTGTGTGTGTGTGTATTATCCATATTTTATATTAAATTTGTTTTGATGTGATCAGAATAGAATAATTCAACGTGGTACATAATCTTCAGCATATTTGCATGAATAAAGAATTTTTTTTTATTTATGTTTAGCTCACCCTATATAAGACCTACTGAAGGTAGAGATTTAGTGAGAGGAATTGTTGGAAGAGAGGAAGTAAGAAATGCATATTATGAGGATATGTAGGATAGATATTGGTTGAACCTGGACCATGATTGTAGTTGTCAAGGAAGCATTATGATCTGAAGTTTGATCAGTAATTTTCACTGTATAATGCTTGAACAACAAGCTAAATGTAAAAATGTTTAATAAAATGCATTGACAAAGAAAATTAATATTTGTTGTGCAATATAAATATATTAGGCTATGTGCTTATTGATATCCCTGTATACACACACACAGATATATAATATAAATATATATATATAGAGAGAGAGAGAGTGAGAGATATGAGTGTAGATCATCAATAAATTTTTAACCTACTACACCCATCATATATATATATATATATATATATATGTGTGTGTGTGTGTGTGTTAATTAATCCTGCTATGCCCTTTCTTTTTTCATCTATGTTTCCAACTCAATAACACTTGTTTTTGTTCCCTCATCATAATCTCATGTATAGTATCTTCATATTTTTTTATAATGAGCATTTGATTGTGAGAGAAAGGAATAACAAGGATTAGATTTTTGAACAACGTTTATTGTTTAGTATATTGTTTAGAGGAAAAAAAAGTTGGAATGTCAGTTTTAATAGCTGATTGTCAGGATGGCCATCAGGTGCAAGGGAAGCGCTGGGAGCTGACCTATTTTCTGTGCTGGTGTGACAGAGGTCATAGGATATGGTTGATGCCTGTGTTGGTCAATTGAGGTCACGGTGGCGAGTCAATTTCATTGATTGGTAGGTTGGTTCTATGGAATGGGGCCATGGTGAGAACTGCAAAAAGAATGCCTTGCAACAAGTCGGGTATGCCAAGGTGTCGACAATGTGTTGCTGAGTTGATGAGGTAGCGTCGGATTCACATGATTGCTAGGCCTGTTGTATCCAAAAGGTCCGTGGTGATGACTGTAAAGTGAATGCCTTGTATTGAGTTGGGTATGCCGAGATGACTGTGGTGGGTTGCCGAAGGGACTGTGATGGATGGATGGATGCTGGATTTAACGGCATGTCAACTCCTATTTAGGTCATTTTATGCCGAAGCTTTATTTATTTATGAATTTAAAATGGTTATAGTATATAAAAGGTTGGGAGGCTGTTGGATTTCATAATCTACTGTATTTTTTTGGATTGCTTTTTCTTGTGATTGTTTTTGATTATATATTTTCATATCTACATCCATGCATGCATATATATGTCTATATTACGAAATGGACAAAGTCCGACAATTTATTTATTAAAGACATTTTTATGTTTGACGTTCTTTTTATAGATACAAGTATTTAAGTAAATGCTCTGTTTTATAATAAACAGTATTAAATAACATTTACCGGCCTGAATGTCTGAGAAATTTTCATAGAAAATATTCGTCCTTGGACAGGATTCGAACCTGCTTCCTATACAGAACCGTCATTTACACTGATGTGCCTTGACCACTCGGCCACCAAGGATCGTTCGGTAGGCAAGGTCGAATTTACTGCTTATAAACGTCAATCTTCCATGAATCTCGTACATTCATAACTGCTCATGGTGTATCGAATGTAAACAAATGACGTCATATATTACGAAATGGACAAAGTCCGACAATTTATTTATTAAAGACATTTTTTTTTTCATTTTCAGCATAAATGACGGTTCCGTATAGGATGCAGGTTCGAATCCTGTCCAAGGACGAATATTTTCTATGAAAATTTCTCGGACATTCAGGCCGGTAAATACTGTTTATTATAAACAGAGCATTTACTTAAATACTTGTATCTATAAAAAAGAGTGTTAAACATAAAAATGTCTTTAATATATATGTCTATATACACATACACTATTTGAAACATCAAGTTGTTTATTTCTATTGTATTTATTGGTTCCTGTGGGGGTGAATAAATGGAAAGAATTGTGATGGTTTTATCTAGTGTCACTTGTGTTGCTATTGCTTGTAATTTAGTTTTAATGTGTACTTTACTCTGCGGTATGTCATTTCTAATCAATATTGACACTCCTCCATTAGCTCTATGTCCTGTATTGTGGTTATAGTGGTATTGTTTATAATTTTTAATTTTTAAGTTGGCATTTTCTTGTAAAAAAGTTTCCTGTAAGCAGATGATGGCTGGATACAGTAGTGACATAAGTATGAGTAGGTCATTGTAATTAGATTTTATTCCACGACAGTTCCATTGCAGGATCTTATGTGCCATAGTTATATTTTCATTTTTTGGGGGTAAAGTTACCTATTAGGTTTATATCATTTGTCCTCTCCAGTTTTTTTTCCATCTCTTGAGTTTTTAGAAGATTTGTCTTCAACTGCTTGTGGTGTCCTTCGGTCAGATTTGGGGTTTTGTTTTGGATTTTGTTTATATTCTTTCTCTTCTATTTCCATATATTCCATAGGTTCAAATTTATTTTCATTTGATATATTGATTCTTGATTTTCAGTTAGATCTTGATCGAGTGTTTTCTTGTTCTGTTGTCACTTTTTTGTCTTTTTGTTTATTTTTCATTTTCTTGGTTTGGGTTTGGGAAGAAGAGGGTACGCTGGAGTTTTGTTCTATGTTTTCTTTCCAGAGTTTTTTTGCCTTCTTCTGGGTTAATTCCATTTGATTTGGGTTGTTGAGTTTTATTTTTATTTTGATCCGATTTAAGTTCAATTAAAAAGGTTTTTAATTCTTCAAGGAAAGCCTTTAATTCCTTACATAAATTTATTTCAGTTGTACCTTTTATTTTATCTTCCTTGTTTATTTTATTTGCTTTTTGTACCATGGAGGCGTAGGTGTTTTCTTTTATATTATTTTTAACTTCCTTTCATGCTTCTGAGAAAGATATATTTTTTTTGTATTTTATTATGATTATTTCTTTTTCCTGTTTGTAGATACTACATTGTTTTGAGAGGGCAGAGTGGTTTTCCAAACAGTTTGATCATAGGCTCTCATTTGGACAGTTCTCTTCTTTATGCTCTGGTTCTTTCTCACTACATTTTCCATATGTTTTTTTGTTTCGACAGGAATCTCTGTGATGCCCAAATTTATGGCATCTATAGCATTGAAGAGGGTTTGGTATGTATTGTTCTACTTTTATAATTTCATATCCAATTTTAATTGTTGTTGGAATTTGGGGGGAGTTGAAGGTTAGAATGTTGGTATTAGTTTGTATCTCTGCTTCATTTTTCTTTATTGTGATTCTTTTGACATTTGTAACATCTTGAGTTTGGAGTACTATTTTTATCTCCTCTAGAGTGCACAGGGAGAGCTCCTTGCTTTTTACTACACCCTTTGAGAAATTTAGGGTTTGGTGTGGGTAGGATTTTATTTCTATTTCTTGTAGTTTTTTTGTCTTATTAGTGTATCCACATATATCTTTTTTTTCACTTCCACTAGTAATCTTCCATTTTGTAGTTTTTTTACATTTTTTGGTATGATTATATTTGATATAGCTTTTGGGATTTTAAATGGAGATATTTCTGTTAGTGCTTTGTTGTTTATTGCTTCGAGAACAATAAATCGTGGAAAGTTTTCACTATTATTTTCTGATTCAGAGTCATTATCCACATGTGGTCTCTTGGAAGATTTCTTTTTTTCCATTGATTGTTTTTATTTTTGTTCATCATCCATGCTCCCTACCCACCTTGGAGTCCAGTATTGGGACATGACAAGGGGGAAACCCATTCGCCTTGCCATGTCGGGGCTACGTGAATGGTATACTCTCTTTGGGAGGAGTCTTTGAGCACGTGTGTTCCTTTGTTTCCGTTATCCAAGTTTTACGGCTGTGAAGGTTTAGCAGGTGTGTCAGATCCTTTCTTTCTCCCAAATTGATTGACCCTCAGCCACCGCCTTCCATCACATATTTAGGGTTAAGTGTTAGTTTTGGTTGGGAAGAGGAGTGTAGGTTTGGGGTGGATTATATATGATGGGGCTTGACATGACCAGCCGATTGATCGGATCGGGCCCCTACGACCGCCCGTCTAGCCCAGGTAAAGGGCCAAAGTGGTGTGTTACAGGATTGTGACCGCTTTACACCTGGGTTACAACCTGCTTAACCACCAGGATTACGTCCCCAGACATTACGGGTCGCCACCCACGGCCAACAGGTGGCCCCATTGAGGGACTTTTACCCTCTGCAGGGGGGCAGTTGGCGTATTCTGATGCGCCACCGACCGGGCAGACTGTGATGGGTTGCTGAGGTGACAAGGTTGGTGTTGAATAGCCATGGTTGGTAGGCTTGTTCTATGGAATGGGGCTACAGTGACAACTGCAAAGGGAGTTCCTTGCACGTGTTGGTTCATTTAAGTCACAATGGTGGGTCAATTTTGTCGGTTGGTTCTATGAAACAAGACTGTAGTGACAACTGCAAAGGGAATGCCTTGTAAATGAGTCAGGTATACTAAGGTGACAGTAGTGGGTTGCCGAGGTGATGAAGTTGGTGTCGAATTGGTGTGGTTGGTATTTGCTGAGGTTGAGATGTTATCATGTTGAAGCTGGATAGCTGAGATGGTTAGTCAAGTCTGGGAGTGATAATGGTCATTGAGAGGAGTGGTGATGTTGAGAGGCAACAGCGGCAGTAGCAGCAACATCAGCACCCTGCATGTCAGCCAGTAGTTTCCTGGCCCACAATTGCTGATTATCATCAGGGGCATCTCCTTTTCTGAGGTGAACATTCTTGATTGGTCAGTGTCACTTTCATTATGGGTGCTTGCTTCAGTAACTGGACATGATACATGGAGCCTATGCACAGAGAACAACTTTTTTTTTATTTTGTTCTCTGCCTTCACTGCATTAACATCTGGCCAGTATGCAGAATGAATTAGAAAAAGATCTAATTGCAACAGAGTATAACAATATCACAGGGAGTAACTTCACACACTCTAACAAGAGGGCATCTGTCAATTGTTCACTCCTCTGTGTCAATGAGAATTTTAATTCTTCTTTTTCAATCATTTCTTGAAAAATTGACATTTCCACCTATGGTCTGTTGTCACTAATTCTTTATATTGTCTTTGGTGCTTTCACACAAACTTTACAGTGGATGGGTAAAAGGTGGCATTCCTGTTATTGTAGATAACTTCAGCAATTATTTTTATTCATAAGCAATGACATATCACACTTTGACCACTCTCTTGATCTTAGTGGATGTTTTCATCAGCAAGAAAAACAATCTACCCTTCTTGACGACCCCCCCATCCAGACTTGCACATGTAAATGTTGCAATTTTTAAATCTTTGAAATTTTTAAGACAGGCAAATTGGATGGCACTAGGTGTGTTTTTCACGTGTTAAAATCTTATTTACTTTATTTAGATGGCTAACTTTAGCATTTATGATTGCTGAGCTTAACTGGTAAACAGCAAAACCTATGTCACATAGTTATAATATAACCTCTTTACACTATATTATTTATAATTTATAAACTTTCCCATCATCTAAGATCTCCCCCACAACTCTCTTTCCATTAATCCCTTACATCCTTTTATCTAAATATTTTAAAGTTATTTTTAAACCTCTTTTTATTCTTTTAATTTTAAATTAATATTTCATTCTTCATATAACCCCAAATTAATGTCATAAGTTTAATATTTGGGTTTAATTTTATAAAACTTCTTCCCTTTAAGACAAATACCTTCCACCCTCCCCTGACCCCTGTCTATTGCCTTTCATCTGACTGAAACATTAAAATGGACAAATTCTATATTAGTTTTTCGAGAGGTTTTTTATTTTTTTCATTTTAGTTTTCACAGTTAAATTTCTATTTCTGACATGAACTCTGTCCACACTGGGGTTGATAAGAAACACAACCAATATCTTTGTTTGCCGAAATAGGCTATTCCCCATATGAGGTGATTTGGGATTTTATTCTTTGTTAGTTATTTGCTCTATACTAATAAATACATTGAACTCTCTTTGTGGATCAGTTTTAATTTTTTATTTTACTAGGATCCACTTAGATTATATACCAACAGATTGGTTACCTTTACTATATATATATATATATATATATATATATATATATATATATATATATATATATATCTGAGAGCAGATCAATTAATCTGTAGCATGATACACACCCACACACTGAATTTTAACTTTTGATCTATCTTTACTTGATTTAAATTTACTTTAATGGAGAAGTAGTGGGTTAAGTGCTTTGCAAGGAAGATTATTTTAGGAAAAAAATATTGAAATATAACATTTTTTTTTTCTCATTAAACTATGAAGTTATTGATATATATACATATGTTTTTGCCAGAGAAAGAGGAAGTAACATTGGTGCTAAAACAGATAATTTAATAAACAGTTTGCAAACAGAAACTAAATTTTTTCTGTTTCAACATTTGGGTTTCATACAAAATTCTTGAATATATTAAACAAGATGCACTCAAATAAACTGACCTATCTTTCTCCTTACCCCTCTCTCCCTCTTCCTCTCTCTCCTTTATTTACATTGATTAGGAATACAGATCTATATTTCTTTATTTTTCAGATAAATTTATGCTCATCAAATAAATAAATGGAAAAATAACTCCAGTCAGGTAGAAGGACTTTTTAATAAGTTAACCAATTGATATGAATTTCCCGTTTAAAATTTTTTGCATGCACATTTCTCTGTGAATTAAATCCACTGGTTTGTTAAGTTGCAAATCCTAACAAGAATACAATGAACAAAATGCATGTTGCCTTAAAAAAATATTTCGATTAATCAAAAGATGAATTCAATGAATTCATCTTTTGATCAATAACAATATTTCTTACCAATTTATTTTAGAACCATTCAAATTGTGTTTATGTGTGTGCATAAGAGGCAATGATTGTTCTACCATTTTGGGAATGTAGATCACATATGGAATGAATCCCAAAGGAAAGAGAAAAAGTTTTAAGATTTTTGATTCGATATGCCTGAGAAATGTAGCACTTATCAGGTGTTTGGAATCTTAAATTAACACAGGTGTACATCAATAAGTCTGTAGCTTAATGATACATCTGTATAAAAAAACCTTTATGTTTGAATTTCTGAAATGAGGTATTGTCATTATTAGACTATTTAAATTTAGACAATTGTCTTCATCTTTGTTGTTGTTATCACAACATTTCAGCTCTTGTGCTCTCCAGCCTTCATCAGGTGATAATACACATTTAACACAACAAATATATATTTTTCAATATAATCTCCTTCTTTGACAATGCACTAAATTTATTGGTGAATATTATGCACAAAAATTAAGCATTGTACAGTGAAACTTTCAGATCAAATTTTACCTGATATATCAGGCTATGGACTTATTGATGCACTTTTGTGTATATATATATATATATATATATATATATATATATATATATATATAACATATATTGTTAAATATAACAGGCAATGAATATCTATTGTGTTTTATTATGAGCCATTCTAAAGACAAAAACTGTCCAACATTTGGCTAATTTTTTATTAAGCTGTTCCTTGATCAAAGCTTTCGGCTCACATGAGCCATCTTCAGAATGGTTATACAGACATTTAAACAAAGATATTCACCATCAAAGATGATATATTATTATATTGACATAGAAGATTTGAAAGCTTAGATCAAAGAACAGTTTAATAAGAAGATATCTAAATTTTTCTCTTTATTTTCACCAAAAATTAAAGCAAATATATGGAGTTTAGAACAGCTCATGATCAAACATAACAGATATTAAATTGTCTGTTATATTTAATAATATATGTTTAAATAATGATCTGGTAACCCAATCAGTCAGTTATGTGCCATGTGTGATACATGCTTAGGTGATC
The DNA here is from genome assembly GCA_963932145.1 of Acanthosepion lycidas. Lineage (NCBI taxonomy): Eukaryota > Metazoa > Mollusca > Cephalopoda > Sepiida > Sepiidae > Acanthosepion > Acanthosepion lycidas. The sequence goes on from OZ010585.1 coordinate 12,986,043, forward strand.
AAGTATCTTTTGATACATGACTGATGAGGCAGATTTTTTCCCACAGTAGGTTGCCATTTCTTTCTGCTGTAGACCAGTTGCCCTCCAAAGCTATAGAACCCTGACTTTCCTGCTATTTACTTATAGCTGTGGGGGGAAGAGGAGGATTCGTACCTTTCCCAAGGGTATTAGCATGTAAGTGAATGTAATTATAGAATTATAGAATTTGAACTCTGCTCTCCAATTCCTAAATCCGAGCCACTATCCATTACTCCACTGTACCTCCTGCTGCCCCAATACAATATATAGGTATATATGAAAATGGTGTCCTACTGCCATATCTGTGCTGGAGCAGCCTAGTCCTCCCTTTCCAGTCTTGATAGAGTCCAAAAGCATCTAAACAGCTTTGTGGGTGATGAATTATTTTCCACCCTACACCTCTTTCCCATTGAGAAAACAATGCAAACCTCTCGCTATCTTATTGTTATTTCTAAGGAAAATGTTCAGACAAGTTTAGTTCTACCAGTTGTAACCCTCACAGCTAAGGCCTGCCATGTCATGTATACTGTAGCAAACCACTCTCATTTTCTAACCATTAGTCAGAAATGTTCCACTTGAATAGCTTCATGCCATGAACTGCTACTTTGTATAACTGACTCCCAAGAAGATACTTTCCCAATCACAACAATGTTAACCTGTTATCTAGGGTTGGCTGTTATCTTACTGCTCACATAATCTTCACCTTCTGTAACCTTCTACCTTGAGTGTCTCTTAAGACTTGTTGAACAGTAGTATAAAAAACAATTATGGCCATGCACCAGACTAAACTAAGTTTACTAAACATCCACTTATTATTATATCTTTACATTTGTTAAGTTGACAATGGTGACTGAGTGGGTTAAGTTGGAATTCTTATAAATCACTAATGCATAGTCATTGTTGTTTGTATGACTGTGTGGGTAGAAAGGAATGCAGATTTGAAAAACTGTGCCCACATAACTCGAAAGTTTGTCATAATTCAAATAGATATTTATTTGATAAGGCCAATTTTGGTTCAAGGTTTTAAGCATGGAGCAAATTTAGGGAAATTAACTATCAATGGCTTGCAAAACAAGCATACTTAAGAAATAACTTTTCTGATATAAATTGTTATCATTTTAACTTTATATTTCTTTTCAGTTTTTTTATGTACCTTCATCGTTTATTCTCTTTTTCTTTTTTTTTTCCTTTTCTTTTTTCCTTCATCTTCATTCTATTTTTCTGTCTCCTTTCTTTTCTATTCTGTATTTTCCTTTCTTGTTTTCATTTTCTTTCTTTCTTCTTTCATTTTCTTTTTTTATTTCTTTCTTTCTTTTATTCATTCTTTCTTTATCCTTTCATTTTCTTTCTTTTTCCTTTTATTTTTCTTTCTTTTTCCTTTCATTTTCTTTCTTTCTCCTTTTATTTTTTTTCTTTCTCCTTTCATTTTCTTTCTTTCTTTCATTTTTCTTTCTTTCTCCTTTTATTTTTCTTTCTTTCTCCTTTCATTTTTCTTTCTCCTTTTATTTTTCTTTCTCCTTTCATTTTCTTTCTTTCTTTCTTTCATTTTTCTTTCTTTCTTTCTCCTTTTATTTTTCTTTCTTTCTCCTTTCATTTTCTTTCTTTATCCTTTCATTTTCTTTCTTTCTTTTATTTTTCTTTCTTTCTCCTTTTATTTTCTTTCTTTATCCTTTCATTTTCTCTCTTTCTTTCTCCTTTTATTTTTTTCTTTCTCCTTTCATTTTCTTTCTTTCTTTCTTTCATTTTTCTTTCTTTCTAGTTTTATTTTTCTTTCTTTTCCCTTTCATTTTCTTTCTTTCTTTCTTTTGCCATTTATTTTCTTTCTTTCTTTTGCCATTTATTTTCTTTCTTTCTTTCTCCTTTTATTTTTCTTTCTTTCTTTTCCATATTTCTTACTCTTTCTTTTTTTCATTTCATATCCCATTTTTCTTCTTTGTTTCTTCCTTTCCCATATTTTTTTGTTTCTCTCCTATCATTTATCTTTTTCTACTTCACTGCATTTTTCTGTTATTTTTCTTTCGTCTATATCTTTCTTTTATTCTTTTCTTCTTTTGTTCCTTTTTCTATAAGACTTGCTTTTTACTTCTTCCTTCCTTCTTCACTAAGCAAATCCATTTAACCAAATCACATTCTATTGATAGCATTCACCCCAAGAGAATCACACACTTTAAAATCTGCAAATACTGACTTACCTATTAAAAAAATAGAGCAGTTCATTCATAACCGACCTTTTACAAGCAAAACCAGTTTTCAAAATAACAGCAATAAAACATAATGAAAATATTTTAAAAGCTGCTCAACAACATTTCTCTTTCACTGTTGTTTTGTGAAAGATTGTTTGAAATAATTTTTATAAGAGCGAGGCGTGTTTTAGAGCATTTAAAAAAAATAATGATCAACAACTGGATTTTATATTTATTTATTATCTCTATTCATCTCACCACATTCATATAATGGAGGGATTTCTATCTATCATAGTTTGTTCATATCTATTTATCATAATTTGTTCATATCTATCTATCTATCTATCCATCTATCTATCTATCTATCATGGTCTGTTTATATCTGTCTATCTATGTTTATGGTCACATCACATTGAAATACCAGTTCCCACACAATCATTGAAGTTAAACAACATTGTTCCTGGTCAGTACTTAGATGGGTGACCACTTGCGAATATCAGGTGCTGTGAGTTTGGATGTGTGGGTAGTGTAATGGACAATGGCTTGGAATTGTTAATCAGTGAACAGAGTTCCAATTCAGATTGGGTTTGTGCAAATACCCTTTGGAAAGGTATGAATCCATGATTTTTCTCCCTAGATATGAGTTAATTAGTAAAACTTGTATTACTAAACCATTATTATCTGCTAAAAATAAAATAAAATTGTGTACAAAATATGTAGATTTTAGCATTAAATAACACATAGAGATATGCTGCTAAACAGAAACATCTATCTATCTATCTATCTATCTATTTGTGTGTATAATACTTATTGTTACATCTAGGTATAACAGTAATATATATATATATATATATATATATATATATATATATATATATATATGCGTGTGTGCGTGGCATCTGTTGGTTTTGAGAGACCACTGATCTGTGCCCCCAATATTATGCCTTAGCTGGTGATGATGATGCAGCATCTATATTATTACAGGTCCACATGGGAGTGACAGTCTTGATTGCAACCAATGCATGTGAAGATGCTCTCCACTGACATTGCCATGTTGTTTTCTTTCCTTCAAGAATGCTTCATCCGGTAGCAAGCCTCTGTTTCTTCTCTCCTTGCAACAGCCCTTGGTGTAAATTGCATCTCCAGCATCAGCAATTATTGATGATATCTTCCCATCTCTTAATGTTCATATCCAGCACTATCATGTAACTTTTGCAGGACATCCTTGAAGTAAAGATGAAGTCACCTTCAAGCCATCTTGCTAGTTGCCAGTTCCTGATACAGAAGGACCTTCAGAATATTCCCAACACTTCCTGTCTTTTGCCATTGCAGTGAGAGGCGACACTGGAGTGTCCTCTTTAGGATGCAGATTTCCTAGGTAGAGTTTTATGTGAGATTGGCAGTTGCCTATGCAGAATGTCTCCCTTCTCCATGCCACTGATGCTATCCAAGGGAAAGATAGAGACCAATACAGCTTGGGAGTTGCCAGAATAAAATTGAACCTAACATCAGTCTTAGGGGCTCTCGATCAGTTTTATTCCTGAAGCCTCTATCATGATTGGGTAAGGTCACAAGGCATCAGAGGTTTAAATTTAGTATTTTCCTTTTCTTAGATGTACTACCTTCCCAAACTGATGAGTTCTATCTATCCTAAGTATATATCTTATATATATATATATATAGTGGACTCTCCAGTTGTATTTGACACATGAGGGTCAAGCAGCTCAGTATAGTGATTATAGAGGTGAAGGATTTGTGCAGAACCAACCCCACTTTTTGAAGGGTCAAGTACATTACATGCCACAAAGCCCCCAAATGAACCTTTTGAATTCAGAGTTGTCCTTCTCCTAGACCAGTTTCCATCCAAGGCTATAAAACCCAGCCTGTCCTGGAGGGAGAAGAAGAGGATTAATACCTTTCTCAAGGGTATTAGCACGTAAGTGAATGTAATGGATTCAACCGGGATTCAAACTTGCTTCTCCACAATTCCTCAATCCAAGCTACTCTCCACTACTCCACTGTGCCTTGTGTATATATATATATATATATATATATATATATATATATATATATATATATATATATATAAACTTGCAAACTTTGCTTGGAGGAAAAAATAGCTATCATTACCTTCCCAGTCCAAAATAAATTATTAAATAAAAGATCCGAGCTCATCTCAAAATGCAGACATGGAAACAAATTTTTACTATGTTACTTAAAAATGGAAAATGGAAAAAATAAAATAAAATAAATAAATAAACAAAATGACAATAAAATAAGCAAACTAAATTAACCCAAACAAATTACCACCTGTTAAAATAGATGAAATAGAATAAAAAATAAGAAACAAAATCAATGAACCCAAATAAATAAAGTAAATAATAAACAAATTAGCAAACCATTATGACCAAAATATTAGTTAGACTATAAAAATCAAACAAAAAATCGGTCAAAAAAAATAGCTATAACTGTTATATAACGATAAAAGAAAAAAAATACTACGTTACTTAAAAATCAAAAACTGAAAAGAGAAAATATACAGTTTAACAAATAAATAATAACAAGTGAAATAAATTGATCTAAATTCCATCAAATAAATAAATAAACTAACAAACTGATCCTGATAAACTGTTATAAAAAACAAATAAAGATAATCAATTCAAATAAATACATGAAGTAATAAACAAATTTTTCTTTTTTTTCTTGTCTAGTTTTCTTTTAGATGATCTTGTTTGCTAATGATGCAAAAGCTTCTGGTGCCTCACTTTGAATTTCAATTTTCATTTATTTCATTGTATTTGCTTTTAACACTATATGTATACTTCTCCTTTAAATTCACATCATTCAGGTGTCTGTTGTATTTCAATTTGGGTGCTGCCTTAAACCTCTTCAATTTCCATAGTTTCACTCTAAGGTTACATATCACTTGAAGGTGGTCACTACTGCAGTTGGAACTTGGGTATATTTTGTAGTATAATACTAAATTCCTGAATCTTTTATTGATTGTTATGTAGCTGATTTGGTTCTTGGTTTTTCCTCCTGGGCTTCCACATTTACATATACATCTTGTGTGTTCTTGAAACCAGCCTCTGAAAATACCTGATCGTTTGCTGTGCACTATTGGACCCATTTTCCCTGTGTTCATTACAAGTTCCTAGTTTGAATTTGGCAATTGTTTCAGCATCTCCCTTCTTCCTTACTTTAGCATTCAAATCTCCCATGATGATTGTAATTCTCTGTGAGTTACATTGAACCTTGGTGTTGACTAGCATACAGTAAAACTTTTCAATTTCTTCTATCTTACTTTGTGCTGTCTGTGCATATACAACAACAATTGATATGTTTAAAAGCTTCCCATTCAGTTTAACTAAAAGAATTCTACAGATAACTGATAGTATCTTAGAACACATTTCATCATCACTTTATCTAATATAAATCCTACTCCTCTCTCATTTTCCCCTCTCCTGCCTGCATATATGACTCTAAATGTTGCAATTAATTAGTCTGGTGCATGGATATAATAATGTTTTTTATGCTATTGATCACCCAATACAAGGCCCAAGAGCCGCTCAAGGTAGATGGTTACTGAATGAGGTTGTTGTAAGTCGATACAAGGAGGGAGTAAAAGGTACATATTATGAGCATATGTAGGATAGATAATGCTTGACCCTAAACTTGAAGAAGTTAAGATTGCAGTGACTATGTGTTTGCCCCACAATATAACAGTTCTGGGGAAGAAGCTGAGTGGAACTTCTTCCTTACCAATGGTATATGAAGGGAAGGAGGATGGTGGGTTCTAGCTGTGATGTTCTGGACTGATGGTATGTAGCTTGTCTGAACATGTGTCATAATTATTATGTGGCACTCAGTGAGAATACAAATGAATACAGTTCTAATGGTTTGCAAGACTCAATAGTTAACCAATAGTTAACCACTGTGTCACGGTGAGATAATCAGAAGTTGTTGACTATTTACATCTAAAGCCGATAAAAAATATACTCTTTTCATAACAAAGAGTCAAATTTATAGAAAAGATCGTAAAATATCAAATTTTACTATAGAGAGGTAAACAAGTGAAATTCTGCTCCAACACATTTCTAGATATCAAGTCTAATGCAAGTAGATTGCTACCAATTGTGTGGACTAAATCTCAGTTTTATTGAATTTAACTTAATGAACTCTGATATAAATCTTTTCTTTCTGTTATTGTTGATTTTGTTTGTCTAAGTAACTTTTAACACATCACCATCCCTCATTGTCTTTGTTCTGCTATCTATTTGTTGGGATTATCCACACCTTGTCTGCCATGATGCCTGCTAGGTGGCACTGTTCAACTCTATAAAAAGAAGAGGCAACAAACCCTCTTCCTTTCATTGTGACTCTGGAACATAGTACTGAAAACAACAGACCTTCTCTCCACCAGAGGGAGATGTTTTCTTAATTTCAGCCAGACACACATTTTTCTAAATGCAAAGCCTAGAAATATTTTCCTTCCTTTTTCAGCTATCTGTGACCACAACAAGTATATTTTCTCTTCTTGAATTATGTTATTATCTTTATATAAAAATATATACATATAAAAATTCTTCCACATGTTGAATTCATTTTATTCTGAATGTCTTAATTCTAATCAACAACAATTTGTAACTTCTCCCACTGCATCCTCGGTATGACGATAAACTACATCAATGTCTTGGGTAAGACATTAAACTACATCCAACTGCAAAGCTTTTGATCAGGAGGTTTTGAGGAGTGTAGAACCACCTCTTAATAGCTGTTGTTCCCAGGTTTACCTTGACCCTGGGTGGTAGCACCTGTTAGGGTCCCACGTATGGACAAATAGTTGACCCCCAAATTGCAGTCTAAACACCATGAAAGTGTAAAAATAGGTTTTAATACCAGTAATGAATTTTTGAAAAAAAAATTATTACCAGCAAAAAAAGAAAAAATATTGCCAGCAATAAAAATCTTGTTATCATTAAATAACCCCTTGAGGTTGATATGCCATAAAACAAACCAAACCAAACCAAACTTCTTCCACTATAAACTGGTAACCAACAGTAACATCATCCAATTCAAACTGCTCCAACATTCACACAGACCTATTAGATATTTTACTTGCTACTTTCACATACTTCTCTTTCCTTCAATATGTCCTGTGAGTGTTAGATTCTCCAAGATTTCTTTCCTCATTATGTATCCCAAACATTTAAGCTGTTACTCTCTGATTTTAAGTATAAATTTCTTTGTAGTCCTGATATTTTTCTGCCTATAGAATCTTAAACATTCCTCAGTTGGATTACATCTCTATTGCTTCAAGTCTCTTATTCATCTGTGAAGAAATAATCCAACATTCACTGCTATAAAGCAAATTAAATATTACATAGCATTTCAGGAACTCTTTTGTTTGTGTCTAAAGAAATATAAACTTATAAAAATGTTTTTGAGATTAATGATGTTTACTTTGTTACAAGAAAGGTGAATCAGAAAAATGTCAGTTGGAAGATTATATTGAACCAGGAGAGAGCCTCCATGGCTTGAAAATTTCTAATCAATGTCCTGACTTTTTATATGGGCCTAAATATTCATCTCTGGTATTCTTATGAAATATACAACTATCTCAACCACAAGGTATGGTAGCAATTATAATTGCCGTAATGTTATGTTCAAAATATATATAGAAAACTATTACAGTTAGTGTCTCAATGAATGTAACAGAGACTTAGGAATGAATTTTTGTCAGAGGTTATAGACACCTACTGTAGAGTAATGGTTAAAATCTCAACTTGCAGATTATTTGCTAGTATAGTGAGTTCAGTTGTCACTTAATTATGCACTATTGTGGCCCTATACCAGTTTAATCTTAAGAAATAGCTAGGATAGATAGATAGATATGTCAATGACAGACAGATAGATAGATATGTCAGTGATAGGCAGATAGATATGAACTGTCTGTAATAGATATTAGGTTGGTGCAAAAATAATTACGTAATAATGTCGTTTTTTGACGTATTTTTTAACGTGAAAAAACGACATTATTACGTCATTATTTTTGCACCAACCTAATAGATAGATAGATAGATATGTCAATGACAAATAGATAGATATGAACAGTTTGTAACAGAGATAGATATGTCAGTGATAGATAGATAGATATGAACAGTCTGTGATAGATAGATATGTCAGTGACAAATAGATATGAACAGTTTGTAACAGATAAATAGATAGAATGTAACAGATCAATAGATAAAAAAAGTATTGATATAAAATCAACATTGTAACTGCCAGTCACCATACATTGTTAATTTCTATTTTCCCAGTGTTTATTGATGATCTACCCCAATACTGAGCACTCTTCCCCAATAAATATGGTACATTTTAAACTATTATATTGTAGGGATATTATTGTTGTTATAAATAAATAAAATAATAATAATGAAAATTATAAATAAAATAAAATAAAACTATAATATTTATACTTTCTTTAAAATAAATTAAAAAAACAAAAATAAGAAAATTACTCCAGCATACAACAAACTGCCAGAAATATGGACTTCCCACCAAAAGATGTGAGATTCAAACTCTTCGACCAAGAACTGCTGGGTTGGCCATGTGGGATAGGACTTGTGATATTAGGGAGTTGACTTACTCCCTTTTATAACATGAACATTATCACAATTGTCGTGTAAAACGCCCATGCACCAATACTCACAAATACATAAATAAAATTGCATGAAATTATCATACAATTTATCATGCCTTCTCTGTATTGTGTACATTTATTTTTCCTGTTTTTATCTTCATAAAAACAAACGTAAAATTATACTTCCACTACTCCTATGGTGTGAACGAATACCACACAATATATATATATATATATATATATATATATATATATATATGTATAACATGGGTAATCATACATCATATATGGGTGATCATATATATATATATATACACATAGATAATCATATATTTTTTTCTTTAACTACTTTATCCGAAGCAAGCCACTAAGACCCAAGGGTTTACTGAGTGTAAGAGAATATGAGAAAAAGAAAACATTATTAAGGAGAGAGAACAATGAAAGAACAGGAATTAAGAAGACAAATGATAACAATTGGCATTGTATTTAAATTTTTGAAGATCAAATTGACTGGAAAGCAAAATGCCACAAGAGAGTTTCACAAGTGATAAGAGTGAGAGAAGAAACTGTTAGCATAGAAATTATTGTTATATCCAGCAATTTAAACTATAAAATCATCAAACCTAGCAGCCAATCTAATATTGTACTTAAATTTGTAAATTCTAGGTTCCAAAGAGGAAAGCTCATCAGAACAATTACCATGAAAATATTTATAGAAAAGGCAGAAGGAGGCTATGTTATGGCAAGGGGAGAGTGACTTCATGCCAGTGGAAAAAGTTAACCTGAGAAGGTGCAATGAGTCGTTGTCTTGGAGGTTAGCATTAACCATGCTAATGGAAGGCAAAAAAAGGTTCTCCAAGACAGTTAGAGAGTAGTTTTCTTTTAGAAATGTTAAAATTAACCAATCATTTCTTTCCCCAGTTAACAATATTGTGGGGCATATTTGAGTTCAGCTGTCAATTTGACCTTATCAAACCAATTAGACTTACAACAATTAAGATAGGAGTAAATAGTTGTGTCATCAGGATAGATACTAAATTGAGAACTGATGACATTGGAAAGGTGGTTAATGAAAATTAGTAACAAGGTAGGTCCATGAAAAAATTCCTGAGGCACACCTGCACTAATGTAAAATGATTTAGAAGATCTTGGCAAGTCTCAATGATTACTCAGAGGACAACTATGTACCTCAGTGTGGTGAATTGTGAATCACCTTGAAACTTCTAGGTGGATTCATTTCCTGTTGATATCTCTAAGTTCTTTAGTGATAAGCAACAGAGATAAGCTGAGCAATGGAAAAATACTTGGATGAGCAGGAAGCCTTTAGCTTGTACCTACATAATGGCAGTGGAAAGTGTGATGGTTTCTTCTCCATGTCCTGGTCTCAACATAGGAACTTGACAACTGCTTTCCATATCTAAGAAGTCCTGTTTCAGATCATTACTAATATCTTAAATAAATCAAGCTTAGTAAGCAATTCAAACGGTCCTTTGTGTTGTTTATCAAATGCTTTTGTATAATCTATAAAACATCCTTCTTCTTTTTTTTGCTCTTTCTGTTATTGTTCATAAACGATATAATGGAATATGCATACACCTGTGTTCCCTCTCACTGGAATATGATTGGCTGGTGTCTGTCATAAATACAGACAGATGTGTAGGTATGACAGAGTTTAAGTCTATGATGATGCCCATTGGACTACGCCATCGGCTATCCTATTGGTCTACACATACTACCTGCGACTACGACGAGTACCAGTCGATTACTGCTACCGTGTACTACTTGGTTATAGTAGCCAAAACCACTTAGCTACTTTGATCAAATATATCCCTTTCCGGAACATATCAATAAATATTACATTACTGGTTTTGATGTCTTTAAAAAAATCGCACTGTTTTTATCCAATTTGCATCTAATTCTGTCATGTGCTCTATTCGTCAGAATTCAGATGTAAATTTAGTTATGTGGCTCATTGAGCTGATTGTCCAATGGAGCTTGCATTCATTTGTACCTTGCTTATTAGGCAGCTCTATAAAGAGGAATGTATTAAGGTCAGAATCACAAACAAAGAACAGAAGCAACAACTAAAATGGATATCACATGTAACTTAAAGAGAAAATAATGATATAATCAAAATGTTGATGTTCTACAATACTTCAAACAAAAGGTTAGCAAGGAAACCCCTGATCAATGCTGGAAAGAGAAATAAAAGTGGATTTTAGAAGCCTATTTTCCTGAAAAGGTATTTTAAGAGAAAGATTTTATAAATTTTAACTGAAAGTAGCACTGGCTGCTCAGTCAATGAATGCCAAAGATTTTGTTATAAGGAAATGGCAAAGATTACCATTATCATTAAAATAAACAAGCATAATCTGCTTAAATTCTTTCTTCTTTTCTTCTCTCTTCATTATTAGAATCAAATAAACAAAAATATATTTTTTGATAAAATATTATTTATTTTATAAACATGCGTAGTGAAGGAAAGCAAGAAGAAAGGACTAAACATCAACTGTAAGAAGACAGAATGCATGGTTGTTATCAAACGGGACAACCCAAAATGCAAATTACAAATTGGAGATACCAAAATTAAGCAAATGCAACAATTTAAATATCTGGTAAGTATTTTAACAGAGGAAAGCAAGTGCAAAAAATTGTAACAAATGAAAAAATGTTACACAGAAATCTGAATGCTTACTGAAATAGTAAAAGATACCTTCCAAATGCTAAGCAAAGCATTAAGAAACATGAAGATTTCGTTAAAAACAAAAAAAAAACTGAACTGTTATGTAATACCAGTCCTCCTCTATGGAAGTGAATGCTGGACAATCTCTTCACAGATGAAGCAACAGAAACGAAAGATGCTAGGAATACCATGGACAAACATGTTAGCAATGACAAAGTCCTAGAGACAATGAATGACAATACTTATACTTAACATCAAGAAGAGATAGTTGAAATTTCTAGGGTACATAATGAGGAAAGATGGCTTGGAAAATTTGATACTCACAGGATAGATTGAAGGCAAGAGAGGCAGGAAAACAATGCATAACTTACCTGGGAAGCAGTGAATGAATAACAGTGCAAGGTTTGAGAGAGATAGCAAAAAGACAAAATTTATTAAGAGCTACAAAAGAGAGGAAGTTATGGTGAGTCATTCTCACCAATGTCCTGAAGGGTCACAGCATATAGAAGAAGATAATCATGTGACAGCTGCCAGTATTGAATGTAAAATAATCTTTTTGAATGATGTTAATTAAAACTAAACACACTTAACAGCAAACATAAAATTAACTTTTTATGTAATCTCTTACAAGCAAGTTATTTTTAAAGGATACTCACAAAGATTTCTATGTGATGCTGCCTTCTTCTTGTAAAAAGCTCGTACAACTTTGGCACTTCCGAATCTCTTAAACCTTTTGCTGACACTTGTGTAGAACCATTCTAAAGACATGGATTTCAGATCACTGAAAATGGAAAAGATTAGTATAAAAACTGACAATAGTGAAATCAGATGAAACATTTTAGTCAATCTAATAAGGTCCACGGATTATTGGTAATAAAATATAATCTTTGTTGTCATATAGCTTGTGATGTCATGAGCAGCATTTATTAAACAAATACAATGAAACCTTGGTTCACGAATTTAATTCGTTCCTCAACCCGAAATGTTTGTAAACCGAAACTATTTGTCCAATAGGAATCAATGTAGAGAAAAAAGTCAAAGTACAATAAAATTGGAAAGAAAAGTACAGCATAACACATGAATGTATATAACATGGCAGTTGATTCAGAAATGATTCCATTCGGCTTAACTTGGTTTCGGCTCAATATAGCAATGTTGTACAAGAAATGAAATTTTGTATCATACCAAGGCGTTTTCATCTTGAATTTTCTGTTCAAAAACCGATTTGTTCAACATGTGAGCCGTTCGAGAACTGAAGTTGCTATATGCTTTAAATCATCTAATGCTTACATATCTGCTAATATAAATTCTGTTTGTAGGGACTGAAAATGAAATATTAATCATGGCTGAATTTTAGTGATGAGGGCATTTGAATTTACAATACATAGGCAAGTGTTTGGTCTTACCTGTTTTGCCCACTGACTTTACTGCTACTTCACTATCCCATCAATTTAGATTTAATAATTTTTCTGCATGAATTAACTAGTTATTTTGGTAGTAAGGGAAATTATTTTACTTATGAGTGAAAGACTAGGGTTATTAAATGTATTGTAGGAATACAAAGAACGATTATCTCCCTTTGGTTGAGATGAAGTCATGATGGCCATGTGATGGATGGTGAGTGACATTTGTTTAGAGGGAGAATCCATGCCAGTTGCTATGTAGGCTGCAGTAGAGATGGATGTAACAAGTCCACAGGACTAGGGTGTGCACAGAAAACCACATAGTCTCAACAAAAACATAAAGGATACCACAGACCTGTTCTTTTTCAATTTGGGAAATATTACAAGTAAGACCTCCTCTCTTTTCATCCCTTTCATGCTGCTTGTTGCATATATATATGTTATAGTTTCTCTGTGTGGGGCAAATTAGTGACAAGTGTGTTTGTATGTCGGTATAAAATATCTCTTTGAAAATGATGCATGTTCATCATTCATTTCTTTCAGCTATTCTGTCCTGTCCGTTTATCAATGTGCTATTATATTATAGATATAATAATGTCTATAATGGGGAAATGAAAAATTAGGAACATTGCTTTCTTGCAGTACAATGTAAATTTATTGCTAATGATTTTAATCTATAAACACATTGAAAATCAGAATAAAAGTATTGTCAATGGTCAGGAAATAATGCCAACATTCAGTCAGTTATATGAGATACATGATACATGCTTAGGTGATCATGTATCTTCCGATACATGACTTCAATTTTTTCCTGCATTAGGTTGCCATCTCTTTCTGTGGTAGACCAGTTGCCATCCAAGGATGTAGAACCTAGTCTTCCTGCTATTTACTCATAGCTGGAGGGGGGGAGAAGAAGAGGATTTATACCAGTTGCCATCCAAGGATGTAGAACCCGGTCTTCCTGCTATTTACTCATAGCTGGGAGGGGGGAGAAGAAGAGGATGTATACCTTTTCCAAGGGTATTAGCATGTAAGTGAATGTAATGAATTCGACTGGAATTTGAACTCGTCTCTCCAATTCCTCAATCCGAGCTGCTATCCATTACTCCACCATGCCTTCTCTTGCCAACATTACTGACAGAATAGTGTTACTATTGTTCAGTACCTAATACCAAAGGGGGGTGGGTAATAATTTCAGGGAGGGGTGTGTTAATAAATTTATATTCAGGTTCATCCAGCATTTCATCTTTAACAAAACCAGTGCTATTACAATGTGGAATATATAACAACAACAATGGTAAAAACCTAAAGTATTAAGAAGCTAAATGAGATTTGCTATGCTGTACATCTAGACACATCTGACACCAGAAATTTAAAATTTAGATTTAAAGTTAAGCATCTCTTCATCTGCAGCATTTCTCTTGATATTTAATTATAACTGACATTTGTTTATATTTTCCTTCCCTACTCATTCTGCATCTTGGGTATGATGATAAGCTACATCTGTGTCCTGGGTAAGATGATAAACTACGTCCAACAGCAAGGCCTCTGATCAGGAGGTTTTGAGGAGTGTGGAACCACCATTAATGGCTGGTGTTCCCAGGTCCACCTTGACCTGGGGTAGTACCAACTGTTAGAGTCTCAGCTATGGGCAAACAGTTAACCCCCAAACTGGGGTCAAAGCACTATGAAAGTGTAAAAATAGGTTTTAATACCAGCAATGCTTTTTGGGAAAAATTATTACGAGCAGTACATTTTTGAAAAAATATTACCAGCAATACATTTTTGAAGAAAAAGTATTACCAGCAATACAATTTTGGAAAAAAATATTACCAGTAATACAATTTTGGAAAATTTTTTTACCAGCAATATATTTTTTGAAAAAAAAGTTACCAGCAATACATTTTTTGGAAAAAATATTTTCGTTGATAAAAATTTTGTCGGCATTAAATAACCCATTGAGGTTGATATGCCGTAAAACAAACAAACCAAACCAAACCAAACCTACCTACTCTCATATATATGATTCTGTCAATAAAAACATTAATCATAAGAAATCCTCTTAAAAGCTGAAATATGTTACATACTTTTTTACCCCCTTTTGTCATACAATTACTCAATTTTTATTCTATAAGATTTATATTCATCAAATAATGCTGATCAGCTTGGGTTTGACCAGCCTGGTCCACTGGTGATATCTTAATTACCATTACTCACAGAATCTGTGAGACATTAGACAGTAAATAAATCTCAATTAGATACTTCAAAAGGCCTTTGACAAAGTGTGGAATAATAGATTATTGTACAAGCTCTCTAGTTATGGAATCACTGGAAGTGTCTTCTCAATTATAAAGTCCTTCCTCATGGTTAGGTCCCTGAAGGTAGTTGTTAATAGCCAGTTCTCTAAAGCCCTAGCAATCAATGCAGACATTCCCCAACTCTCTTTCTACTTTACATAAATGATATGAGTATATGCTGACCATTTGTGAATATCTATGCTGATGATACAATGGTATATGGGTGAACCTTCAAAACTCTAGATGACCAGTGCTTGGCAGCTGATCTGTTCTCTGACCTAGCTCTAACAGTTCTCTGTACTGCTCCAGTAAGTACCTGACTCCTCCTGCTATCCTCTACCTTTACAAGAGCTAGATCAGGAATACTGCTGCCATATATGGACAGGAGCTGCCTAGTCTTCAGTTTACAGTCTCAATAGAATCCAAAAGCATTTTTGCATCCTTGTGGGCGATAAATTATTTTTCATTCTGCAACTTCTTCCTCCCAGCCAAAATGTCACAGGCCTCTCACTGATCTATCGCTGTTTCCCTGAAAAGTGTTCAGACAAACTGCATCCCTTAGTTCTTACTTTCATGGCTAAAGCCCACCATGCCACACACACGTTGTAGCAAACTACCCTCATTCCCTTCATATTTCATTGGTGAGATATAAGTTCCCCTTGGACAGCTTCTCCCCACAAACTGCTACTCTGTGGAACTGACTCCTAAGAGGATGTTTCCCTATCACTTCAATCTAAACCTGTTCAAATCTAGGGATAACTATTATCTCACCTACATATCCCCATAAATTGTGCCCCTTACTTTGTGACCCTCTACCTCGAGTGGCTCCCTGGATTTGTCATTGTTAATAAGAAAAAAGAGATATTGGTTTTCTGGTTATGTCAGCCAATGAGCATTGATATATCTTAGAGAAATTATTTTTTTATTTTCTATTAGGTTGGTGCAAAAATAATGTCGTTTTCTCACATAGTAACATATGTGAGAAAACGACATTATTTTTGCACCAACCTAATAATAGTAATTTTCTTTGAAAATGATCAATCTTTAACCAATATTATATATTCAGGGGGTTAAGAATTTTGCATCCTCTAAATGGTATTTATAACTATCAAAGGCTGTTTATATTAGATATTATTTGCTGATCCTGCTTAATGAAGTGAGATACTGTAATACATATCCTGCCTGACTGAGTCAACAATGATCAATCAAAAGTCATTTTACTTTGTTCATTCTGACCCAATAAAAATGACTTCATAGCCCAATTATAAATAAAGGAATTTACTACAAATATGCTTTATTTGTTTCAGTTTTTTCTTGGTTTAGCTCATATGAATAAATGCAGTTAACAGATGATTTAATAAAAATTTACTGTTGTTTTTAAGTAATATTTAGTACAAAGCAACAAATAATGAATTCTATGAAGAATTAAATTCATTATCAATGCATAAGGAAATCTGTCCAAGTCACACAATCTTTTTCTATTTATAAACGATTACTTTTCATTTAAAAATGAATCAAGTGTTGAAATAAAAGCCTGTTATACTTATATCAATCTAAATGTCATATTTCAATCAGTTTTCAAAGAAAATATCTGTCAGAAAGAGAGAAAAGAAAAAATGCAAAAAGAAAGAAATGATGTAAAAAAAGTGGAGCTTACTCTTTTTTGATGCATGAAAAACAAATGTAACCCTTGATTGCTGTGTCATAAGTGCTGCATGATTTGCAAACATACCCTCTGCATTTGATACATATTTGCCTTCGGTTGAAAATATAACCAAAGGCTCGACAACAGCACCAACAGAAATTTTCATTGAAGTCTTTCCTCTGAGTTAGTAAATTTTTCTGTCTTTCTTCCTGTTTCACATCTTCTTCAATTTTTCTGGAAAGAAACATACAAAAATATTTATTGTTAGACAAAACAAACTGAAACAATGAATTAGCAAATCAATTAAAAATGAAACAATTGCATTTGATGTCATATAAAACATCCCTATTTATCTCCATTCAATATTACAGTGTTATGGGGTTAGGTTGCTACAAGTAATAATAGTTTATGGTCTCTGGTTAAATATTAGTCTACCAGATACTTTATTTACTCTTATAAGATATGGGAGATATTTTTCTGAGTCATCTTTTGGAAAAAATAGGGAGTCTTATATTCCATCAAAATAAGGTGCATAGCTTAGGTAAAACAATATTTTTTGGTCTTTGAGAACTGTCTCTATAAATTAAAAATATATCATAAGGATTTTGTAAAATAAAATAAATTTAATAGACACACAAGAGAAAATCTGTACAGCAGAAGAAACCAAAATGATTATCTAAGCAGCTTAAGTGCATATTTTCACACCATTTGGAAACTGGAGATTACAAAAAAAAAAACAAGTCATAACAGATAAAGCCCCTTGTATCCAATATCAGTGCAAGACTTTTATAAAACTTTAGCATAAAAACCAGAAGCTAAATTTTAGGTTTCATATTAGCAATAAATAAAAGTTAAGGAATGACATTTCCTTATGATTCTCTATTGTTTGATTAATGCTGATATCTTAATATTCAGTCTTGTGACTTGAATTCGGACTGAGGAGATGAAAAGGAAAAAAAGTATGAAGCAATTTCTAAAGATTGTAGCATACAACAAACATTTAAGGAACAATAAAGAATATATAAGTTGAGATAATATCTGAAAAATAAGAACGACAGAAGACATATATTAAAATATGTGTCAAAAATGTTATAGAATATTTTGTACAAGTTACATAATTTTTATAATATTTATTACCAGAAGGAGATATGCTACCGTGAATATTGTGTTATTCTTGTCAAGAAATGAATAAAGAATTCAAGAAAAGCACAAATATTTAAGATAATTTGCTATAATTCTGTCAACAGTTGAATAATCTAAAAGACTGAAAAATCTATTTTTTGATTGTTTCTGGAATCTTTTGCATTTTCAAGAATTCTGTTTGAGGAAATGAAGATAAAACAGAAAATTCAAAGCACAAATATATTGTAATGATAATGGTAATATTAACTGTAATGGTAATATTAACTGTAATGGTAATATTAACTGTAATGGTAATATTAACTGTAATGGTAATATTAACTGTAATGGTAATACCAATGATAATATTGGCTGTAAAGGCAATGCCAATGGTAATATAAACTGTAATATTAGCAGTTTTTTTATAAGGAAATATTTGGCATTCATTGATCAAACAGCCAGTGCTGCTGTCTGTAAAAATTTGTAGAATATTTCTCTTAAAATAATTCTTCAGGAAAATAGGTTTCTTAAGTCCACTAACAATTATTGCTCTTTCCAGTACTAATAGGGGTTTCCTGCCTAACCTTTTGTTTGAAGTAGTGTGAATCATCAACATCTTGATTATGTCATTATTTTCTCATTGAGATACGTTTGATAGCCATTTATTCTCTGTTCGAATTACATATGATATCCAATTTCACTGTTGCTGCTTTGAAAGTGATGTGGCTTCTGTTATTTGATACAGTTCTTTCTTTGTGATTCTGTAGATCCAGTCCACAAAGTAGTGGTCCTCACTAAGACCTACAGACTTGTTCAAAGCCATTTTTAATCATTGATCTGAGAAAGCAGGGTTGTATACAGCTGACAATTTAGATATTTCTAAATGGGTTTGGGGCCATCCATGACATCCATATAAAAATCTCGATTTGATGAGACTAGGATTTGAGAAATATAACTAAATGTTAAAACAACGTTCAGTATAAAAAATAGAAATAAAAATCTTATTACTACTGAGATTATCTCTTCTTATCAGCAACGTGGCATGTAAATGTAAAAATAGAAATAACACATATTCTTTCTTCTACTTTCTCCCCCTTTTTGATCCTTTTTCTAAAAGGTTCTTCTTATGCCAATTCTCAGGAACTATAGCAGAAAATTTGTTATTCTATTGAAAATTGATTGCTTTAAAAGCAAAAAGATTTCCTATATTGAACACTGAACCATTGATATTTTATGATTTTGTTAGCCTGTGTATCTAAACTAATTTAAATTTTAACTCAATTATTTATTGGTCATATTTTCTTATCCAGACAACAGCCACATTTGTAACTGCTAAATAAATATATTTTTCTGTTTTCTCACACAGAGAGAGAGAGAGAGAGAGAGAGTGCGATGGATAAATTGTCGTTTAAATTATGAAAAATAAAAATAATACTGACATCTCATTTTAACAGATATATTTACTACCAAAGAGTAAATTTATTCAATAAAATTACTATTGGCTTCAATCACAACTTTCAGACAACTTTGGAATCTCCTTCAACTCTTCTGGACAGTCTTCTTGTTTAATTTGGTGAATGTTTCCATAATCCTTGACTTCAGTTCATCAATTGCACCTCACGCATAATAATCAAGGTGGTTAGAGTCTGGGGAGTTAGGTGGCCAAATGTAAGGGGTGATGTGGTTGCAGAAATTGTTTGACAGTCATGACTGGGTTCTTCTGCTTGTGGGGTATGGTACAGAGTCCTGTTGTCAGACATAGGGTCTATAGCAGCCACCCTCTTGATCCAGGGCAGTACTACCTTCTCAAGACACTTGATGTAGGCCTTTGTGTTGAATCTGAGGCCCTCACCAACAGAATCAGGAGTTCTTTTCTTATCAGAACAATCAGAGTGAGTTTTCTAAGCTGCCATACATTTGTAATTACAGTTAGACTCATCCAACTTGTTTCGAATTCTCCGCATTGCCCTCAGATTGATATCCAAATGCTCCGGAATATTCTTATTGGTGCTTCCAGTATGAATGCCAAGCAGTACAGCATGCTGTTTCCAAATTTATGGTGGAGTAAATTATGTCATGGTGCTCTTTTTCTCACAGATGTTGCCCAAATGACTGTACTATACTGTGCAATTGAAAGAATCAAAAACAAAAAATGCACATGTGTGAAATTAAAAATATAATGTGGCGACAATTTACCCATCGCACCCTGTATATGTATATACATTTCTTATTATGTTAAATGTTTATTTTTAGGTTTCAGGTTTCAGTAAATGTCATGTTTTTTTTTTTTTTTTTTTTTTTTTTTTTTTTTACAGTTTGAATTACATCTACTAGCTTACACATTTGCAAGGTTTAATAAAGAAAATATTTATCTGGTTGGGTATGAATTTGCATCTCCATTTCTTTATAAAGCTTCTCAAATGCACAAGTTGGTAGAAATAATTCATACTGTTTAAAAACAAAACCAGAAAAACACGGTGTCTAATCAAACATGTGTGTCTGTTAAAATAATCATTTACATTAATAAGAAATAATGTTGGATAAAAAATCCATTAATTTCTTATTGTTGTAACCTAGAGAAGGTTATTAAATAGAATAATCACACAAAGGTTGGTAATGAATGATAATACTTAAGACAAGAACAACACATATAAGATTTGCTTGCAGTGTGTAGAAGTAGTAGTCAACTGCAAGAAGTGAGTCAAGTGACTTCCACAATAAATCTCCAACTGCAGACCAACATAGAGTATTTACTACTGTATTTCTATAAAATGGGACATTATTGTCTGTAGGTATGCTACAACACTTATATATATATGAGGGAAAGATTATTGTTGTTCCAGCAAGAGAAATGTGTATATTTTAAAGAGAGAAAAATTATATATATATATATATATATATATATATATTTTGAAACTTTATTTTAACTCCAAGGAACTTCAAATTAAATCCTTCGTAGGTTGTTTAGACATTTAGATTTACATCAAACCTTAACCTCCCAAATATGCCCGTTAAAGTAATGTGAATTAACAGCGTCTAAGAATTTGAATGAAACCTGTCCTCGTGGAATGTAATTTATTAGGGTTGCTGTAGCTTCTTCCTTTAATGTCGGTCTTCACCCCTTACCCATCGATATCTAGAGACAAGACGCATTAGGCTCAAGCAACGTCTAGCCGACACACAATGGGGTTAAGAATAAGGAATTGAAATATTACACCTAACACACTCATATCTTATCTTCTCTCTCACCTTACTTCCCCACTTCGTTAATTTTACATATGCTTGATGAGGTCCATCAAAAACGTGTGAATTTCTTTTCATTTTTCATTTCAACCTTTGGAAGTAAAGTCTGATGATCCATAGCCCTGTTAAAGGTGTTGTGGTGAAATAAGTTATTACATGGAACCTTAAAGTGGTCTGTTTTTATTCAAACATATCTGCTCTGAATCTTACATTGTGCTCTCTGGATATCATCCTCCTTGGGTCTACCCATGCGGATTACCTAGTTTTGCATAAACGAAATATATATATATATATATATATATATATATATATATATATATATAGTGGTGGACTCTTTCATAATGGATGACAAATGAGGGCTCAGTAAAATAAATAGATGCTCAACTTTTAAAGACATGCATATGTCTCCTGAGTTTGCAAACTTTTAGATAGATGACACATGTGTTTGAGTCATTTTGCTCAAGTTGTTGAGGATCAGTTGTCACATGTTTCTGAGAGTCGACAGCAAGTGGACTTGTGCATATTATCTAAAAGAGGAAGTAAGCACTTAGACTCAGAAGGATATTTTCCAACAAGGAAGAATTAAATAAACACATTGAAAATCTGGAGCATCAATTCACAACATGTGGCTATAAACAACACCTAATCAGGGAACAAATAAATAAAGCAATTTCCACACCTATAGAAGACACCCTAATGTACAAGATTAAAAATAAATCTAGCCGCATTCCTCTAGTAACCACTTTCAACCCCACTCTGCCTCCACTATCCCAAATAATCAAACGTCGCTGGGAAATACTATATCTCAAACCAGACCTAAAAAAATTGTTTAAGGAACCCAGCCTTCTAGCATATCGTAGACCTAAGAACCTAAAAGAAATCATAGGTAGTAACCACATTTCAGGGGACAAGGTAATCTGTAATAAACTAAGAACAAAAACAATAGGATTTTCCCAACCATGTAACAACAAAAGAAGTTTATGTTGCAACCATATTAAAAACACGAATTCATTCACTAGCGCAATCACTAAATCTACTTTCAAAATCTACCACGATTCTAACTGTAGAAGTCATAACATAATTTACCTCCTAGAATGCACACTATGCCAGAAACAATATGTAGGAAAATCTGAATGGCCATTTCACTACAGAATTAATAATTATCGCACTTCCCATGAAAAATTATTACCTGTAGAACAACATTTCCGCCTGGAAAAACATGATTTCAAAACCCATGCCAAATTCACTATAATTGAGAGAATAGAAAAGTTCAGAGCAGATAACATTAGAAAGATTTTAGAGTTCCATGAAAATAAGTGGATACAACATCTAAAAACACACTATCCAGCCAGGCTAAACCATAAATTTAACAATATAGATAGTTCTAATATATAACTTTACAAATCAAAACCTACCCACATTTCTCCCCCACACAAGACAGACATGCGTACGGAGGTGTTGAGGCCTCACACTTATACACACACCCACACGAATATATACACTTACACACATCATACTCACTCACTCCCTAATGAGCCAAATGATAACACACACCCACAGCAATATACACGCTTACACATATCATATTCACTCACTTGCTAAGAACCAAATAACACCCACACAAACACTTAACAGAGACACATCCCCTCTCTAGGACCAATAAAACTGTCAAACTGACCATGGGAATTCAGAGAAGCATAGATCCATCCAGCTCTTATCTCAAATAACAACTTAAAAGTGACTGTTTGACCAACACAAGGAATGTTAAAAGATTCATGTTAAAAAGATAAAAAATAAAAAAAACAAATGAAAACTACAGACAAAAGTTCATTTTCTCCATCTATCTATCTATCTATTTATCTATCTCTCTCTCTCTATATATATATATCAGAAACGATAAGAAAATCTCTTATGCCAGCACATTTTGTTCCTTGTGCAACTTATGAAGACAAGTAGAAATGGATTTGCATAAAATTCTTTCCTCATTTCTTTTCTCATATATATATATATATATATATATATTATATATATATATATTGTCTTCACACAAATAATTATATCTGGATATAAAGCCTGAAATTGACTGCCACTGCTTTGTGTTGACATCAGTTTCCACATTTAATTTTATAAGTGATATTGAGCACTTTTACCACAATATAGCATAACTTAAAACTATATTTCTATCATTATATATATATATATATATATATATATATATATATATATATATGGCTGTGTAAGTACCACATAGGTTATCTGTGTAGAAATTGTAAATGGCAAACTAAAATCAAATTCCCACCTCGTATGTTATTTTCACTTTTGTACAATTACCTTTGGGAAGGGCATGAATCAACACACTTTAATTATATATATATATATATATATATATATATATATATATATATATATATATATATATATAATTGGATAGTGAAATCAACAACCAGAGGTGAGAGTTTGTTTCATGGAAACCACAATAGTTAGGCCATGCTAAAGTCAATTGTCAGATACATAGCCTGACAATTAGCATTAACAGATTGTTAAATCTTGGTGTTGACTGTACACTTTTATATTTACATATTCTCTATCGCTGATATTGACCACTTTAACCCTATCTTAAAACAATTTTTTTCATACATATATATATATATATATATATATATATGTATATGTATATGAAGCTGTTCATGTACTGCATGGTTGTTGCGCCTTGTCTGTTATTTTCACTTTTGCACAAATATCTTTGGGTATGGTGTGAATCAGTTTCCTTCTATTATGAGTTAAATAGCAGAATAAACTATGTTCTCTGGCTTTGGATGGCAGCCAGTTTAGGAGAAGTAAAACTTTAAATGTAAAACTCTTAAAAAAAACAATGGGAAACTACTTCACTATCTTTCCCATTCATAAGAATTGACACACAAGAAAGAAAAAGTAAAGAAATTTTGAAAACTTCAATTTGGCATGTTTCTCCAATGAACAAGGATCATCTGAAAAAGAATTTTATTTTACAAATCTACATAACTGAGGCAAAACGTTAAGTAGGTGAATGCTTGATTTCTTACTTCAACTAATTTCAGCTTAGTTTTTATTTTACTTATTTTTCTTCCAATAATACATTTGGCATAACATTCCAAAATTTAAATAAAATTTATACAGACATAAAAAGGACTTATAATTAAACAAAACACCAATGCACTTGCAGGCAACCAGAACCTATTTTAACCTAGAAAATGCTGTTTTCATAAAGGTTGAATCTACTATGATCTGCTTATGATCTATAAGTCTTCTACAATTAATATATAACTGGACTGTTTTAGTTTATTGCCACTTTTGACTAAATTAATACTGAAACAATTTGGGATATTATTCTACATACCATGTGTGAAACCACATACAATACCCTTCCCTCATCAACTGCCAAACAGAGGAGGTGACACTGTTTTGGTGGCTGCAGCTTTTACCACCAGACAGGGTATTGTTTTTCATTGTAAATCAAATTTTCCACTGATGTGTTCAATAAAAGTTAAACAGACGTGTTTCACATGGAAGTAGCATTGTGTTGCAAGCCTGGTTTAATTAAATTTTCACTTTTGAATCTTGACAATATCCAACTCAATGCCTGTTAAGCTGTGGTCTGGATGCAATGTGAAGCACTCTTCAGGCACCGGCCAGTGATGCACACCTTCAGATGGAAGGAAACAATTGTCTGTCCAAGGAATCCATGGCACCTGACCTCAAGAGGTAGCACAAGGTATGTCCATTCCTTTTCCATGCATCACAGTGATTCATAGCTGTTTTTCTTTCACTTGTGTGCCTCCTCCCAGTTTTCCTCTTATGGAACAATTAATTCTACTAGGAGGACACACTTCTTTGAAGTAGACCACACTACAATGTCAGGGCATGTGACTATCTGGATGATGCAGAAGTGTTGTAAGATCCACTCTCACATTCCAATCTTGGGCTCCATTCAGTAGTGTTATGTTGGGAGTTATTTGGCTTTTCCATACAGGACATTCATCTTCCTTGTAAAAATGGATCGTAGGTTCTCTAGCTGTTACAGTCTGTTCCTTGGCTGCATCACACTGTGTACTGATTAAGTCCATGACCACTTCCAGCACTTTGTTATGATGCAACGAGTACATCTGCAGTGATTGTGGGCATGCAAAGAGCACATGATGCAAAGTGCCTCAATCACTTTGACATGATGTGCATACATAGGTGTCAGGGTACCCCTACAGCTTGAGGTTGGTCGTATTTGGTAGGAGATCATAGGTAGATTACAGGAGGAATGTAAAACGAAGAAAAAATAAAAGAAATAGAATAAAATAAAAGTAAAATAAATAAATAAAACAAAAACTGAGTTAAAATTTAAATTTCTATAATGATAAAGTTGAAATAAAAATCAAATATTCAGCTGCTTAACATGAATTATCTTTCAACATGTAAATATAGATTTTATTCTTGTTAATTAAAATTATTTTTCTGATGACACCACCTAATTGAAGAAACATGTTTTATATATTCCATTGGATTTTCATTCTATTTTATTCCAACACACTCACATATTTAATATATTTTCTGTTTATATGCTATTTTAAATAATTGTTGGACTTGAAAGCCATTTCATAATATATATATAAATATATATATATATATATATATATATATATATATATATACATATGCATACATATATGGTTTATATATATATATATATAAAATTTATTGATGTATATATATATATATATATGTATATGTATGTATATATATATATATATAGAGAGAGAGAGAGAGATAGTTTATTGTAAATCATAGTTTAACGCAAGATAATGCCACAATATTGATGTTTCTATCAAGGATAGATTATAACATTTGATTGTATTTAATCAGGGAAGGACTTCATGCTCAATTTAAATATTAATATTTATACGGGCATGTGTTAATATTTATACGGGCATGTGTTAAAAACAATGTAAAAAATTCTTATGAATAATGTTGTCTAGGTTCATAAATATTGATTTTTATTGATTTTATATAAATCTAATTTCATTTTTATTCTGTGATTGTGTTTAACCAGAAAATATTAAGTATAAAAGTATTTCTTTTTTAATTTTGTTGATAGAATCTTTTAAAATATCAATTGTAATGATTTCTTTTTCCCTATTTTGTATGACGTTTTATAATGTTTGCATTTGTACTGCACCGTTTTTACATTCACTAAAACTTTTAAACAGTTTAGGACAGCTAAAATTTTTTTCTGTAATGACACATGGAAAAAGTGTGTTTTTGAGAAAATCAAAATAAACAGAAATATTGGAAGGAATATACAGGATAATTTCTAAGAAATTCTGATTTAAATTTCAATTGTTTGGTGTTTATACTCCTTCCCTGTTGATTGAACAGGAGTAGAAGTTTATCCCTTGTTTCATGTTTAGGACTGGGTTTCTAGTTCCTTCTAAAGTCTTATTCTCTTTCACTCCCAGTAACCCTTTGTATCTTAGTGGCATTATTGCCTTGCTTGCAGTGAATTGATTAAAAACAAACTAAAAAAAAACATTGTTTTTACACTGTCCAAAGAATATAATTTGAAGTAATGACAATTATTTAATGAGGATTATTTGGAAGATTGAAGACATTCATCAAACTATAGTGGTAAAAATAACAAAGATGATGTTACTCATAACTTAGTTATAACTTTTTTTTTCTCATTACACCCCAAGCAAAGCAATGAAGCCACTAAGATGCAAAGTGTTATTGAGTGAACATTATTGAGAGAGAACAATAAAAGAAGAGGAATTAAGAAGACAGAAGTTAATGATTGACATTGCATTTAAATTATTGAAGATTAAAGTTTGGACTTGGAAGCAAAAAGCTGGAAGAGAGTTCCACAAGTGAAGATGTGTGGGAGAAGAAACTGATAGCATAGGACTTACTGTAACATCTAGACATTTCAACTGTAAAAGGATGAGACCTTGCCACCAATTTAATACTGAACTTAAATTCATAAATTTAATGTACTAATATTCACTCAATACAAGGCCTAAGAGTCCCTCAAGGTAAAGTGTTATTATGATGTGTTCTATGAGCATAACAAAAAGCAAGATGTGTATGAGGCTATGTAGGAAAGACAATGGTTAACCCTACATTAGAAGAGTTCAGAATTGTAATGATTGGGAAACCATTCTGCCTGGAGTCTGTTCCACAAAGCAGCAGTTCTTGGAAAGAAGCTGTCTGGGTGAAACTTTCTTCTTTCTAATGGAATACAAAGTGAATGAAGTTGATTTAGCCTTGTGTATGTGGCACAGTAAATCCCAGTTGCAAAGGGCTGGTGTAACCAAAGAATGTTGCTTGTCTGAACACATGAGATGGAAATAGTGACAGAGTAATGAGAGGCTTGTGATGTTTTGTCTGTGGGAAAGAATTTAATTCTTCTACTACAAAGCTGCATAGATGCTTTTGAACTCTATCAAGACAGGCAAGTGAAGATTGGGTAGCTCCAGAATCTTACAAAAAAATTAAATGAAGGGTAATTGCCTGACTTTTGCTTTGAGTTTAACACTGATAAAACTCTATAAATCTATAAATCAACCATCTGTCCTTTCATGGAATACTGCTGTCATATATGATCTGGTGCCCTTCACTGTACATCTTGAGGTCTTTGACAAAATCCAGAGATGGATATGCAATGTGATAGATCCTGATCTGGCATCTTGTCTACAGTCACTTTTTCACAGCTGTGCCATGGCTTCCCTATGTCTCTTCTACAAGCATTTTCATGAATTTAAGTGTGTTACTAGGTTGGCATCTCGGTCCCACCCTTTCACTGTCGAAATGGATAAATGTATCTGTCTCTTCTACTCCAACAGTTTCTTCTCTCGCACTTCCCATCTGTGAAACTTCCTTCCTCTTACTTGCTTCTCTGATAACTATAATCTTCAAATATTCAAGTGTAATGTCAATTGACATTTTCTGATGCCTTGATCTTGTTCCCTGTCTTTCTCTTTGTCCTTTTCTCAAAAACACCTCTTTACTCTTGCTCTCACTGTAACCCCTTGCATGCTAGTGGCACTCCTCCCTTGTTTGGGGTGAAATGCTTAAAAAAAAGAAAGAAAGATATATCTAGCATCAGTGGGAAATGACCCCAGCTATGAGTCGGGTCCAAAGTGATTGTCCTTTTAAATGTAAAAATTGGTCTGATTTCCTGGGTTTATCTAAAATCTATATGATAATTGCAACTGAACTTGGCCTAGAGTTAAGGAGAAGCACATAAAATCGTAATGTTATAACTACTGTGTGAAATGTCAAGCACACAGGAAGTCATTAAACCTAATTTGGCCAAATTTCTTTCCTTTATTGATTCTGTTTTGTTGGAATTCTACATTGCTTTACAACATTAGATTACACACACACACACACACACACACACACACACATATATATATATATATATATATATATTTATTATTATTATTATTATTATTAGAGTGAAATGTGCTCTACAGCAGGATTCAAATGTATGTCTCCCTTACATCTGCCTGGATAAAGTCTGACAGACAAAAAAAATGTGTCGGCTAAGATAACTTTTCTTTTTGTCATTATTAATATTGTCCTTTTACAGATATACTCTGTCTGAAATTTTTCAAATAGGCACACACCCACACACACATGTATATATATGTATGTATGTATGTGTGTGTATATATATATATATATATATATATATATATATATATATATATATATATATATATATATATAATATTTTATATGCATGGTACTTAGTAGAACGCGCTTGATATCAGTGATATATCTAACATAATAAGTTGTATGTATGTGGCTATGCATATGATGGTGCAACCCCAAACAAATGCAAAAGTATATTTCCTCTCCCACCGCCAAACATAGTCAAATAAGCATAAATAGGTTCAATTTTAAAAAATAAACCAGTTTTTCTGATGATTACAAAAGTGTGAAACTCAGTGTCACAAACTCAACTTATATATATATATATATATATATATATATATATATATATATATATATATATATACATATAGTATAGGCTAAAAGTTTGAGGCCACCTACTAGATTTTTAATTTCTGAAGGCTTTTATTATATAATTAGTAGTAAAAGTAGTAATAATAATAACAACAACAGCAACAACAAAATTGATCCATTATTGCATAAAATTTTCCTTCTTTTTGCATAATCTATCTTGTTTGCTAATGGTAATCTTAGGGCTGGTGAATTTTACATTTTAAGTAACCCCCTCTCTTAAAAAATAGGTTTAATATTTTGGTATCCTTGCTTAGTAGGAGTTAATTAAACTAAAGAAGCTATGAAACTTACTAATTATTAAAGCTAGATGCTTGACCCAAACTTTTGACATATATAATGTGTGTGTGTGTGTGTGTGTATTAGTGTATAGTAATATTATTGATTGTAATATTTACCTTCTTTCATAATGAGTTTTGAATTTTTTCTTTGCTTCATTTTTAAATGTCTTTTATAATTTTCATATGAAACACTTTAAATAGATCTGCAGTTCACTTAGATGTTTGTTACAATCTTATAAAAATGAAGCATCAAGTTCAATAAGAAATCAGTCATTTTTACTGTGTTATTAGAATTTCTGGATGGAATGTATATATTTATAGAGATTAGCCATTAATCAAACATTACCCTTTGCCTTGTATGGACTAATGATTAGTCTGTTTAGTAGATCATTATTCCTGCATAACAAATTTGAATTTGTGACCTTGAGCCAGAATCATAGGAACATCATAAATATTAAGTTTGGTTTGGTTTATTTTGTTTAACGGCATATCAACCTCAGTGGGTTATTTAATGCTGACAACATTTTTAGGATAGATTCGTAAGAATAGAGTCTGTATTCTTTGGTTTAGATTGGTTTGATTTATTTTGTTTTACAGCATATCAACCTCAATGGGTTATTTAATTCTGACAAAAATTTTTATTGCTGTTAATATTTTGTTTTGTCAAAAATCTGTTTTTGGTAAGATATTTCCTTCAAAATTGTATTGCTGGTAATAATTTTTTTTCAAAAAAGTATTGCTGGTAATAGTTAACTTTTTGCCCATAGCTGAGACCCCAACAGGTGCTACCACCCCTGGTTAGGGTGGACCTAGGAATACCAGCAATTAAGAAGTGGTTCTATGCTCCTCAAAACCTCCTGATCAGAGGCCTTGCTGCTGGATGTAGTTTAACATCTTACCCAGGACAAAAATATTAAGTTGTTAGTTGTATTATCCCATGATCTTTCTGAATAAACGTTATAATTCTAAAATGTTTGAATAAGAGATGAAGCCTGTTCTGTTTTAGGAATGTAAATCTTTTCCAAGAGATATATAATAAAAACCCTGTAGATGAAAAAAAATAGAAAAAAATCATTTAAAAAGATTGTTGTCAACTTCTGAATTACAATTTGGAGAATTCCCTGTTTAAATTATTTTTTATCAAGTGATGAAGTCATAGTCAATTTTCTTTTTCTTTTTCTTTTTTCCTTCTTCAACTGTTCACATTCATAAAATTTGTCTAAAAATTACTTCCCAGGGAGGGAAAAACATCTCTTCTCATTTTTAAGACAAAAAGAAAATTAGTAAACAGGTTTGAGTAATTTCCCTTGGCTTTTTGTGAATAATTTTGTTGGAGGAAAGAAAATTTCCCTTATTTTGTTCTTCCAGGTAAAATGGAATTGAGTCGGAATCTGTAGAATGTAGAACTGAATTAATGTAGCAGACATTTTGATTAAACTTCTTTATCTTTTTTCTAAAGATGCCCACAGTTACAAGTCATGTTTGTCTGTGTGTATTTGCATTTAGAACAATTGTAACAGCCATTGCAAAAATGAGCTTCAGAGATTACGTGGGTAAGTATTTTTGCACCTGCTATTTGTGCTATTTAGTAGACATGAATATCATTATTTGTGTTTTCCTTTTAGACACATATTTATTTGTATGCATATCTGCTTATTAATATGTACAGGCAAATACTTATGCATTTTATGATGGTTGTGTCATTATTCAGAGTTTTAGTCTTTTTTCTTATATCATGTGTGAGTGTGTATGTGTCTACAGGAATTTTATGCCTGCACAATATACATACATATATATATATATATATATATATATATATATGAAGAAATATAGTCTTAAGGTGTGCTATATTTGTGGGATAAAGTGCTCAATATCAGAGATAGAGCATGTGTAAATATAAAAGTGAACATAGAGGTGACAGGCTGTTTCATGCTAGACATAATCGTCAGGCCACCTGAATAATAATAAATTATATATATATATATATATATATATATATATATATATATATATATATATATATATATATATAATTTATTATATCTGCCTGATGAATCTTATTGCATGGAACTCCGGTAGCAGATTTTTATATTATTGGATTAATAATATTATAATACATTAATTCCTTGAGATACAAGATTTTTGAGATACGAGCTGGAGTTTGAATGATTTTTTTACCTTGAGATATGAGCTGAATTTTATTTGAGATATGAACAAGTTTCAGTTAAGCATCTGCTAGTTGGTGTAGCAAGCACCAATCTTCAAGAGTATTTCCATTCACAGTATACATGTTCAGTTTGCTCTGGAAGATTCTCTGTTGTGTCTTTTTTGCCATTATTTTACAAAATTCCTTTAGTGACACCCATGGGTCCAAAGAAAGTAAGTGCAAAGCACAATGGTGAAAAACCGAAACGGATGATTTTGCTTCAGGTAAAGCGGGAAATTATAAAAAAAACATGAGAAAGACGTACGAGTAATGGATTTGGTGAGACAGTGTGAGCGTTCTACATTGACGATAAATAAAAAATTATAAAATTCAAAAAATAAAAATTAGTTACAGTAATAGATAAAATTGAAATGTTTTAAAAAATGTAAAAATTAAGTGTTCTATCAAAGACTAGGCCAGCTGTTGTTCTCATCTCTCTCTCCTTGGCCAATTGGACTATGACTGGTCTGAACTTCATGGTTTAGTAAAGTTTATTTCTTAAAATTTTTTTCTCTTATATTTTATTGTTTGTAAACTACATTTCTTGTTTATTCACATGTATTTGCTTGTAAGAAACCCACAAATACAAAAATAGGGATGAGTTTTAGGAAAATAATGCTGATTTTTAAGAAAAAGATTAAAAAATATTCCCATTAATTTCAATAGGGAAAACTGATTTGAGATACAAGTAATTTTGAGTTACGAGCTTGGTCTTGGAATGAATTAAATTCATATCTCAAGGCATTATTGTATATTATATTTAAGGTTCTGTCAATTTAGGCTCCTTCCATGATGACTATGTCTATGCTAATTTATCTCTATTGTCTGTGGTCTTTTCTAACTGTGTTTGTTATCTATCGTGTTTCATTCACGCAACCTTTTGCTCCCTCTGAAATCCTTTCTTATTGCTATGTATCCGGCCTACATCTTCTGCTCACTCACTTCTATGAGTTTTCTTACTCTGTTCTTGTAAATGTATATCTTATTCTCTCTCTTGCAATTGATAATGGAATTGGTCTTTGTATGATTCAATAATATAAATTAAAAAATAACTAACATACTGAGAGACAAGGTGATTGAGTAGAGAAAGTGAGATGTGAGGTGAGGGATCAAACAATAGTGGTGGTGACTTCAACTAGCTGACATTGATGGATTATGGGTTATGGTGGCATTTAAAAAAGAACAATCAAGACAGGAAAGTGGGAAGTGGCGGGGTTAATTTATGGACATCATATTCATGCAGATGTGCTTTTTTATCATTTCACCCCAAGCAAGGCACTAGAGACACTGTTATACTGGAACACACTTATTCTATTGTTAATAGACTCTCCCACCTATAATAAGTAGGAGTAGTAGCAGTAGCAGTCATGGGGTCGGCAGTGAGTTGGTCAGCAGTCGATGTCGGACGACCGTTATTCGGATATTGAAGTATCAGCCACCCTAACTAAATTACTGCGTCATTACCTGTTATATCATGTTCCTAATGTTTTGTACGTGGAACCTATTTTAGGACCTCCACTGTGAAACCACTACATAACCGACACTAAGACACAAGTGTTTACTGAGTGTTAGAGAATATAAGAAAAAAATACAGTATTAAGAAGAGAAAACAATAAAAGTAAAGGAGCAAAGAAAAGAGAAGATAACGATTGACATTGCATTTAAATTTTTGAAGATCAAATTTAACTTTGAAGCAAGAAGATAGATCTGAGTTCCACAAGTGAGAAGTGTGAGAGAAGAAACTGCTAGCCCAGAAATTAAGGTTATTTCAACTGTAAAATGATGAGACCTTGTTGCCAATCTAGTATTGAACTTAAATTCTAGGTAGTATAGAGGAAAGTTCATCAAAATAATTATCATGAAAATATTTATAGAAAAGGTACAGGAAAGCTACACGTGGGAAAGAAACTGGTGCAGAGATACCAGATCAAGATCAATAAAATTGCAGATTCAAGAATTTCTAAATATATAGCAAGAGCTCCAGAACAGATGTAGCAGCAACATTCAAAGCAAGGAATAATGGTCGACGTATAATGTTGTCAATGGAAAGGAGAAAAGTAGAGAAAGAAGTCAGACAGAATGAAAAACATTAGCAGATGACATAACTATTGTAGACAGAGACAGAAGATAAGACTGAAATTTTTTATATTCTCATTGAGAGCAAGTTTGAGAGAAACCCAGGAGAGATTAAGGTATAGTTTTCTGCCCCTGAACTACAGATTCCATACAATTTTGGTGGATATTTCATACCTGTACATCAAATATTTCACACATGTACATCAAATATTTCACAACTGTACATCAAATATTTTAGGCATTTGTGCAATTCTTAGTCTAGAACCTTTCATGTGTAGTTTTGAACCTTTTGAATTCATGTGCATTCCATCAAGACCTGGTGTTTTAGACCTTGCAAGTTTTGTTAGAATTCTTCTTAATGTAAATATGTTTATTCCTATCTCAAGTCTCTCTTTGATTCCATGAAATTAGTTTTTTGGGTTAATCAATCATCCCAATATTTTATTGTGTTGCTTCTTGTTTCCATTCTATCAGGTTACCATTTTTCTTTACCATTCTATCACCATTTATATCTCTATATTTGATGCTTTCATTATTCTAAAACAGTTTTGTTTATATTGCAGAATTCTTTTTCGATATCTCTTAAGCCGATCTTCCTTAGATCAGATTTTTTTTTATTGCTGTTCTTTTATTACAGATACAGAGTTCCTTTTAGCACTGATTGATATTTTTCATGATTCATCATGTCATTGGGTTTCTCTTTTTTATTTTTAATAATTTCACTTTTCTATCTAATTTTTTTATTGATTGCTTAATTCACATTTCCCAGTGTTCAGTACTGTTTTTGTTTCTAACCGAATTTCTTATGATTTTTTAAACTTTGAAAGGTATATTTCACAATTCCAGTGAGTTTTCGGATTTGTTTTCTATTTTCCGTAATTTGCTATAACATTCCTCAGATAATTAGATTTCTGCATTTGCTTGATTATGATGCTTCCAATTCATAACTCACTTCTTAGGGGCACCTCGACATAGTGTAATGGTTAGCAAGGACACATGGCCCAGTGGATAAAAGCAGTGGTTCGATCCAGTGACTTGACACAAAGAGTTGTGGGTTAAATACATGGTGAACAAAAACTTGGAGAATTGAGTTATAATGAGATAACTGAGACATTCGGAAGAGGCATGAAATGTAGAACTAGAACAATATAACCTGGTGGACAAAATAAAAGGATCAGTCACCTGAAGATGGCTGGAGCATACAACTGTTGAAACGTTGTGAATATAGAAACAAAGATGAGAACAACAGTCCAAAGAATGTAAATAGTGTAAATAATTACAATACCTCATCTCAGAAATATAGATAGGCATAAAATGAATTGAGCAAGTAGACAAAAAGGAAAGAGGTTTCACACTGATACGTCTTCTTACCAGATTTATTTAGCTTATACCAGGGGTGTTCAACCTGTGGCTTGCACTGCAGCACAGTCAACTGCACCCTTAGGCATATTTTCATTTACTTTAGTAATGTATATTGAGAAAATTATTCTCAGATTCTCAGCTGGTAAGTTCGATTCTCCATTGCACTAAAAGGGGAAGGGGACAAAGGCCTTTGCCGAAATACATTGGATGGTGCGTGGGGCAAGGGCCAGAGCTAAATAAAAATGATTTAGCTTATCTAGCAAAGTGTTATGCATCTGGGGTAGTACGCATTGCTGTGAACAATTCTTTTTGTGCATGAAAAACATCAAAACTGCTGAAAAAAAATAGGTTGAATGATTCCTATTTAACCAACATTCTTAAAATAAAGATGTAGCTGAGTTATCGCAATTCACTTCTGTTACACTCACAGTGTTCCTTCAAGTAACTGCCCAGTGTTAAAAAATGCTGACTTTTATAGCATCTAGTGATGTGGCTATACAGATTTTTCAATCAAGTGAGACATTACCCAGTCGGTGTAGATTGAGTCTTCTGTTCACAGCAGAGCAAAGCTTATGTCACTTACATCTGGGAGACAGGTTGTATCTCCATTATACCCCTCTCTGATCTCACTATCACATGGGTAGCAGTTAGAGGTGGCCTTTCACATCTGGTGCTTCTTTGAAGAAGTGGTTTGGCAGGCTCACTTGCATCTTGAGGTTACGATGTTACGATGTGCTGACCTTCATTATCGTCATTGTTGCTCGATTGGTTAGATTCAACACCAAATTGTATGGTTGTCTTTGTCCTTCATTACAGGTATATACATCTCATCATTACTTGACATAGCAGTT
This sequence comes from Acanthosepion lycidas, assembly GCA_963932145.1. Lineage (NCBI taxonomy): Eukaryota > Metazoa > Mollusca > Cephalopoda > Sepiida > Sepiidae > Acanthosepion > Acanthosepion lycidas. The sequence goes on from OZ010585.1 coordinate 13,022,108, forward strand.
TTGTCTTCCACAGAACTGTTTACCATATGAAGAAAAGGGTGGAGGTCTTTCACATGGTTCAGTATTCCATCCAGGCAAACCACTTGGGGACTCACAAATCCAGTCACTGTCCCTATCCTCTATTTACTTGTTCATCAGGCTCCTTACTAGTATAACGTCCCCTTTCTTGCATACACCCTGGTTAGATTCTGGTTTTACCGAAGGGATCTTGTTAACACCTTTCACTCTGACTTCATATTGGTACAAAGCATTAACTGCAGCAGTTGCACCACAGTGTAACATTGTACCAGTAAACTGCATCCTGGATAGAGCATTGTTTTCTGGCAGAAATCTGCTTTATAGATCTGTGTGATTGTTCAACAATACCATTATCAGATGGTGCATATGCATATCAGAAATGCAGGCAAACACCCTCTCAGCAAACATTCTAAAGCTCCTTCAGTTAAATATCATATTTTTTCCTGTCAAGATCTCTGGCTGCAGTTAATATTTAATACATCGATGCAGTCCACTGCACCCTAAAATCTTTAGGTATATCTTCATTTACTTTAGTAACGTATGTCAAGAAAATTATTCTCAAATTGTGCTATAAGGTTCTCTTCCCCATTGCACTAAAAGGAAAAGGGGGAGAAAGGCCTTTGCCAAGACACACCAGCTGGTGGGTCAGGCAAGAGCCAGAGCTAAATAAAAATGATTTAGCATATTTAGAAAACTGTTATGCATGTGAATTAGTGACATACTGTTGTGAACAATTCTTTTTTTTTTTGCATGAAAAACATCAAAACTGCTGAAAGAAATCAGTTGAGTGATTCCCATTTAAATATCTTTCTTAGAATAAAGACTTGTACCATAAAAGCAGATATTTATATTATTATAAAAGGAAAGCAAAGTCAAAAATCACATTGAATTTATTTTATTTTGTTTATGTATAATTTCTTTTTTTTACTGTCAAAAATACAGTCATTTTTGTAATTATATATATTTGCTATTAAAATTTAATATTCACAATGTTTTGTACGTTTTAAAAACATATTTATATAAAGTACTTTTGTGTCCCAGTGAATATACCTAAATTTCTAATTTTGCCCATTAGGTAAAAAAGGTTGGACAACCCTGGCCTATACATTGAGGTGATCTTGAGAGAATAAAAGGTTTCGTAATCCATTTCAGAGATGAGTCATTGCCAATATACTTTTTATTATTTCAAGCTATTGTTCTCATCTTGATTGATGTAGATGTTTTTATAGACCATTTTTGTCAAACCTTTTCAACCAGACACCCCCTTTTATTTTTCTTCCTTCCCCAGCGCCCCCCCCCCATTTAAAATATCTTGAACCTTAAAACTTGCAATGATGTTGGCAATTAAAATGTTAACTAAAATGTATGAAAAGTTAAGAAGTTTGGATCAGGTTCAAAATCCCCCCAGCATCATCATGTTCAGAATTTTCCCCCAAAATATATTTAAGAAAATATATTAAATAACCACAATGAATAAAACAAATAATATATTAAGTAGATCAAGCCTAAATACTACAGCTGATACTGAACAGAAATGAATAACTGCTACTAATATGCAACTACACAGCTGTACTAACTAATTAAATAAACAAATATTGCATCATACCTGATACAATTATATGAATCAGGCCAAATTACCTTCATTATCATAAACTCTATTTTACAGCTAGAGGTTGAAAAAAAGGGGGATTGTTATCTGAAAATGTTCAATTTAGCATTGAATAAGACTCATCAAAATAAGTTAAAAGTGACTTGGATAGATGTCACTAAGACTTTTGATTCTATTGATCTTCGAGTTCAGTGCCTTTCTTTCATCTGCAACAAAGAATACAAACATACATATAGACTAAAAATTTAATTCAGTGTCACTTGCACACCAAGCACCATTTGACCCCTTCACTATCATTGACCCCCCTGGAACTCCTAGAGGATAGCTCGGACCCAGTTTGACAACACCTGTTACAAACACAACATTTCGACTCTCTGGTGCCCATCAGGCTGATATGGAATATCTGTTGATAATTGTGATCTGTGGTCCCAGAGACTTCAGTTATTGTTCATTCCTTCTGAATTGGTGTCTCACTATCTTTTTCAGGGATTGAACTCACAATCACTAGATGATAGTAACACATGTATAATCATCTCCTACATCCAAATGCAAATACTAAATTATGAAAACTGGCATGAACCAATCATTGTAACCAAATGTCAAAAAACATGTGATATTGAATATAAAATGCTCCCAGAATATACAACTAATATCCTTTGAGACAGTCGATTAGGGATTAAATATCACAATAATCAACAAATATCCCATATCAGTCATTCAATGAACACCTGATGATGAAAAGAGGGCACTTGGTTGAAACGTTTTGTCTATCATTACATCTATATCAACCACGATGATAACTAGAAGGCTTGTTTATTTTTGGTTGATGCAATACAGCGTTAATGGCAAACAGAAAGAAAACTGCAGTAATCTCCCATGCAAAGAAAAGTAAGAAGAAAAGGCAGAATATGCTTTTTATTTTCACATATCTCTTTATTGATTAATTCGTTTTTTTATGGTTTATCAACCCTTTGCCGGTTATCTAAAGCCAGAAAATATCTCCTTAGATTGCAAGAATTTTTGGGGGAGATAATAATAATTTAGTGGTACAAGTTTTACCAGTTAATCAATGCCAGGGATAAAATAATCATACCTTTCCCAAAGATATTTGCATGTAAGTGAATATAACAAGCCCAAATTAAATTGGAACTCAGATCTCTCTCTCACTAACAATTCCAAGCCATTGTCCATCACACCAACCACACACTCAAGTTTACAGCACCTGGTTTTCCCAAGCAGTCACCCATTTTGGTAATGACCTGTCTTGGCATCACTTAACTTTGGTATTTCAATGGGATATGACCTCAAGCCACATATCTCATTGTTTAAACATAATACAAATTATGCACAGAGAAACAAGGAAATAGAGGGAACAATTCCCAATGTTCATTTTTTATATATGAGGACCATTAAAGTGTAAGATTCACTTTATTTTTACATAAAACATAAGCACACAGTTAAATAATTCTATGATCAAGTTTCAACTTAGTAAACTTCCTTTATATATTATACTTAGACAAGTCTAACACACCCATTAAATTTAATAAAATGAAAGCAGATAAAACACTTGAATGTAAAAATTAATTCTACTTTTAAATTTAGTTAATTCTAAGAACTCCAATTATTAAAGGTCTAACAACAGTTTTAAGATGGCACATTTTTTAATTTCCATTTCAAAATACTTATATATAGTCTTTAATTACTACATAACATTTATTAAATTGGTATATCTGTCAGTATGAATGGCAAATACCAAAGAAAAGTAACTTCATGGCTTCTGTGACTGATTTGAGGTAATGTTCATACCATATTTCAACATGTTTCATGTTGTAATACTGGAAATAAATATACTGCGCAATCTTATCATGTCAGTATTTGTATTGCCCTATTAGCCACATTATATATTAGAGATAGAACATGTCCCATTTCACCTTCTGGGGACACGTTGTTCTCCAAAGAAGTATATGTTACATTGAACAGAGAATAGTACACAACTTACAAATGCCTTAACTTGGAATAGACAAAGATATATCTAATAATTCTACCAAAAGAAACAAAGAACCATTCTCAAAAGGTAAGTCTATCATAATCATTCACACGAACTTTGAACATATGAGGGATGGCTGAAAGTTTTATAGGCTGACTATAAATGAGTGATGCTAGAGCTGTGAAATATTTTATGTCTTAATTTCAACTCATTAATAACTGGATTGTTTCTTTCAGGTAAACTAACATCTGACTGTTCAAAGAAGACTACTGTTCATCCCGTTGGTGAAAATGTCATCAACAGCAGATATGACATCATCATTACTGCGATACTGATTTCCAGACAATTGATTTTTTGTGTCGCGTAAGACATGACAGTGAAAGCAGAATAGGGAGGGTGATCAACCAGTTCAAAGCCACAGTCACGCATATCAGCCATTGAAACCAAGGACTTGGCTGCTGGAGCATTGTCCTGATGAAATGTCTTTCGTCAGTTTTCCTAGGTGCTTGGTCTTAATAGCGTTTCATATCTACTCCAATAAACTGGCGTAATACTCTCCAGTGATGGTGCGGCCCTTTTGAAGATAGTCAATAAACACAATGTCTTTTGCATCCCCAAAAAACTGAGACCATCACCTTCCCTGCATATTAAACAAACGTAGCTTTCTTTGGAAATCCACTGCATGGATTGACTCTGTCCCTGGCTCAAGGTGATGAACCCAACACTCTTTCTGGGTTAGAAAACTTTCAAGGAAACCAGCTGGATAAGGTCAGATTTCCCGTGATGTGAGCTGGTGTGATGGTGATCAGGTATCAGAAGACATGGCACTCACCGAGTAGAAATCTTCGTCTTCAAGTTCATTGTGCAGAATATTCTCAACTGTCCCACGGGATATGTTAATAGCGTTGGTTATTTGATTTAATCGCCTGTCATCCGTCACCATGTGGTGAACACGATCAATGCTTTCCGCGGTGCAGGACGTTCAGACCTTGGGTAATCTTCAAGATTCTCACTTCTCCTTCTGTATACCGCTGCCAACTTTTGCACTGTTGATACAGCTGAAGAGACATACCCTAACGTAGCAACCATGTCAGCATGATTGTGCTTGGGGGTTAACCCCTTATTTCGCAGGTAATTGATAACACCATGATGCCAAATATTGTCCATTTTTATGAGAAGTCGTTATTAGCTAACTTTTATCTCGTCATTGAGTAGTCAGATATCAGTTTACCTGGAAAAACAAGACAGTTATTGATAAGAAGAGGTAAAATTAAGGTATGCGAGATTTCACAGCTCTAGAATCATTCCTACATAGTGAAACTATGAACTTTTCAGCTCACCCTCGTATATACGAAAGAAAAACACCATCTCTCTACACGTACAAATTTACTCTACTTTTGTATTCTTTTTATCTAATTTGCTAAGGTGCTAAATGAATGCAACTGTTTATATATTCATTCCAACTGTCAAGAAATGACTGATTGATTGTTCCGTTTCAATTGTTTAAAAAATATTTTGATTATTTAATGCCGAAACGATTTGAAAAATATATATGACTTTTAAATAATCCTTTGGTTTATTAGTTCCATCACCCTCCAGTTATATCGCTAAAACGATGTTATTTAGTGCTACAATTTGTGGTACAAACCAACCTTTTTCTTGTAAGCTAGGATAGTCACTACTTTTATCTTCTTGCAAAGAAGATCTGACTAGTTATGTGATAAAATCGTTGACGAAATTCAGGAAACTCGCATATATCCACTATTCTATCAGCTAAGACTAATACTAATACTAACTCACTGAATATATTTCTTCAACAAACCCGCAACAAAGATTTACTGGGAATTTTTACATGATGCCCGTAAAATACAGTCTTGATTAATCTGTGGAGCGAAGATGGAAATAAACACCAAGACAATCAATCATCCAATGACAAAAAAAAAAAAAAAAGAAAAAAAAAAGTTCCCGAGTGGGAGGATTTGCGCATCCTTCCGGCTAATAAATTAACCCTTTGAAAATAAATATTGAACATTTTTCAACTAATGGGTCGCGTTTTCGCCAACAATAAAAAACCCCAAAAAACATGTTTCGTGATCCCTTTGAAGAATATTTAAGTAAAGTCTCTAGACGGACAAAAACCAGTAAGGAGAAGAGACGGATACGTGCGACATCAGTTTATGACGGTGGCTTCAAAGAGACTCCTTTACACATTTACCCGTTTTCCTCATTAAACTACGTGACACTTACACGCTTCCTCGCCAAGCTACATGACACTTTAGACTCTTCCTCACCAAACTACGTGACACTTACACTTTCCTCCTTACTTCTCCATTGCCTCCATTTTTCTCACACATATACGCGAAGAAATCACATTTCTTTTCATCTTAGCACAGAAGAAACTTTAACGCAAGAACTTTAACACTTATACAAGCTGAGAAAAATTTGATTGTAAAAACATGAAAATAAAAATATTTTATATTTAAACACCTTTCTCGCCTTTTTCTTTATTGAGAGTTGAATTAAATCCGCAACAAATCATCAGCAATCTGAAGTTAACTGTTGTTGTTCTCGTCTTCAGGTGCGCTTCGTATTTCCATCTCCAAATCTTTTATTTCATTATCTGTTCTACTTTTTCTTGCATCGTCTGGCATCGCTATATCAATGTCAAGGCATATCTTTAGCTTTTTTTTTGTTTTAATCATCATTGATTACAATGTTTGGTTGGTTGGTTACTCTTGGACATTCTGTACTGATATTCATCACCCACAGCATTGTTTCCTTTGGGGTACATATTCAAATGTAGACTAAGGTAGTTTATGACCTAATACCCTAAAAATTGATCAGTACAGATACCCACGTAGATAGCGAGTAAAATAATTCATTTTAATATAGACACATAGCGCTATCTTTTCGCCGGTTCTATATGTAGCTGCTAATTTCCACTATTTGGGAATGAAATCGCCGATCTGTTCTTGGTATGCCTGAGATTGTCGTCTTGAGTAACTGACTGGAATCTAATCACTGACTCAGTGTCTATCAATTATTGGGACTAATTCCATTTTTTTTAAGTTATTATCTCATCAAAACAATTTTTCGCATTTTCTTTGTACTCGTTGTCTGACCGAGCATAGGAAAAAAAGTGTACTGTTCTTTCAGATGATACAATTAATAGATTTATATTCTGATATGGAAGACAATTATCTCGAACACTTAATGTCCTGATATACAAATTCGATCACATGAGGTAAGCAAGCATTAAAAACTACAAATGCATTTATTCAATTAAAGGTGACAAAGTAAGATTTCGTAGAGATCGGAATATTCCGAAATATTTGGGAATAGCATTTTTTCTTCAACGAAAGAAGAACACGAGTCATCGAAATATTCAAATCCTGACAGTAATTTTACCATTTTTTGAGTTTTGAGTCGAAATATCGTCTCTATTTACTAAAAAAATAATTCATTCTTAATTTTTTGAGGAGCATGGAACCATCTCTTAACTGCTGTTGTTCTCAGGTCCACCCTGACCCGCGGTAGTAGCACTTGTTAGGGTCTCAACAATGGGCAAATAAAAATGAACACTTATATTTTTATAATAAAATGACCAATACATTTTTATAGCAAGATGGCAACCAATGCAGCACTAAAAAAATATAAAAATATATTTTTATAGTAAAATTACCAAGAATACATTTACAAACTATATATCTAAAAACATACCTGCACGCTTAGAGCATAAAATTATGTACAAGGTATCTGTAGATGAAAGCATCAAATTGCGTGCGGGATATTTAGATTTTGGCATTAAACTAACCCATTGAGGTTGATATGCCGCTAAACAAAATCAACCAACCAGTGTTCTCATTTTTGTTGTTTTGTAATGGTATTTTGACCATTCTACCTTCGGCCATCCTGTTACACTGATTCTTTCGAATTGTTGCTGTATTTGTCACAATGTTTTGGTCGATATATTCTCCAGCCTTCCTCACATGTTGTTACTTTTATGATGTATTTCTTAGTCTTTGTTGGCTTATTTACAAGGTTTTGACTGATGTACTCCCCGACTTTTCACAAGTAGATGCTATTTGTCTCGAGTTGAATATTTTCTTTGATTTACGGGATATTTTGACGGCTACAGGTTTTGTGATTCATAAGGCAGATTGATGGATCTAACAGATAAAGAAATGAAAACATATTCGGAAAACGAAGATTGAATAAAGGGTTTCGTCTCTCTAGATACGTTTCCCTTACTAGTTATTCTTGACAAAATGTTATTACTCTGATAGAAAGAAAAAAAAGAAAAGGAATATAATTCTGCATTAAGCTAATGTTAATGTATTCAGCAATTTCACATCAAAGGATTTATGCTCTTATTGGAAAAGAAGACGAGCAATTAGTTTCAACTTCCATTATTCTCGTATATATCTGAGTAGCTCAAGAATCAGAAAGAATATCAAAAGATTCTTTTCAGAAACTGGGCAATGTATTAAGGGATTGTAAAAAAATTCTTTGGAGTGAACAAAAGAGTACTGGACCGTTATATAATGCCTAATCTCGTATATACTGAATAATATCGTTAAGATGCCGGAAAAAATAGAGTTTATAGAGCTGTGGTTCTTCTGAATAGAATACCATGTACAGATTCTTTGAGAAAAGAGGAGATTTTCATAAGAATAGGATCTACCAAAAAATTGATGCCCACAATGAGAAAGAGTGCGCTAAGGATTTTTTTTAAATGTATGGGATAAGAAGACTTGGAAAATCTAATACTGACATGGCATATCGGAGGCATGAAAAACAGGGGATAGCAATTAGACACCTATTTTTAAAATTTGGATAAATGGATGATAGAATAAGGGCCACAAAGACGAAAGGAAACATATTACTCACAATAAGAAAACGTGGAGAGCCATAATCGGTCACCTCATGAATACACACACAAATATATAATGTATATGATGATTTTTTAAAGACATTTTTATGTTTATACATTCTTTTTTATAGATACAAATATTTATTAACATTCAGTCCGGTAAATGTTGTTAATACTGTTTCTTATAAACAAAGCATTTACTTAAATATTTGTATCTATAAAGAAGAATGTATAAACATGAAAATGTCTTAAAATAATTGTTAGACTTCGTCCATTACATAATGATGATCATTTTTACTCAACTTTACACACACACACACACATATATATTATAACCTTACTCTGTCCTGGACATTGAGTTCTACCTGGATTCTATTCTCCCGGAATTTTTTATTCAAAAAAATATACGTGTGTATATGCACCTGTGGATTTTGCATATATATGTATATTTACCACTAATATTATCAATATATTGCTCTTTGCCATTAAAAGTTGAGCTCTCCTTGGTATACTTCCAGTTAAACTGCTTTTATTCCAACCTATTTAGATGGAAATGGAAAAATCTACTCCGGATTATTCCTTGAAAAACATTCCTTACCCTTCATTGCACCTTTTCTCTGTCTGCCTTACAAAAAGTATCATTGACCTTATTAAAAGAATGAGGTGGAAAACCTTTTTCTCCCGTAATCCCAAAAATGACCAAGAACTAAATTCTGAAACGTATAACCTGAAATCCCAGAAAACTCCATCGTGTGACAAGCTACTTATACCGTTCGAAGGCGATCTGATCGATTTAATTAGAAAGATTAAGTTCAAGAATTATAACAACTACTTCCAGACTAAAATTGGTAGAGACATTAAAAACATAAAAAATCCAATAAATTATGGATTAAAGCCGACAAATCCAAAAATTTCTATAAAGTTACACCTTCT
>OZ010585.1:13036527-13059027 GCA_963932145.1 Acanthosepion lycidas
TGCTCTATCGCTATCTCCAGGGGAAGTGTTCAGATGAACTACATCTCTTAGTTCCACCCGTTCTAACCTTCACGGCTAAGACTTGCCTTGCCGCGTACGTTATAGCGAACCACCTTCATTAACTTCGTTTTCCATTGTTGAGATGTAAGTTCCACTCAAGTAGTTTCTCCCCACGAACCGCTACCTTTTAATACCTACTATAATCTTAACCTGTTCAAGTCGAGGGTTAATCGTTATCTTCCACACATATCAGCATAAGCTGTGAATCGTACTCGGTAACCCTCTACCTCGAGTGGCCCTCGGGCCTTGCACGGGGTGGAAATCATCGTAAAAAACCTCTTGCTGATGCTGAAAGCAAGAATCTCGAATTGGATGACTATGGGGGAAAGAAGACATTGATTTAAAAGAAATTCAGGCCAATAACATGTCTAATTATGTTACTGAATATCTTCTTCAGACAACTTGAAAAACCAGCTGTGCTCAAATTACAATAGTAAATCAGTTTCTGTTTCTTATTTAGAAGAGTGCCAAGTGTATAAATGGTACAGTACAGTCAAGTAGTGAAAAAGCCTTGTGATTTATCTCATTTTTGTGTATATTTACATTTTGAAGAGAACCTCATTCTAGAAATACAAGTTGAATGTGAAAAGATAGATGCAAGTAATTCGTGAGTGACACATAGTGAACTGGATTTCAAGCAACCAGAACTTCTTTGATACATTGTACCACCAGAGAACACTAGTTATGTTTATGTTGATATATATGAGATGATGACTTAAAAATATTAAAATATAAACAATTTAAGTATTTATATAGACATTCGTGATCAACTTCTAGGATATTAGAATTTTGTTTATAATTGAGAAACATATAATGCTGATGGTGCCCAGAGGTAAAAGAGAAATAACATCGAGAATTACACAATCAAGAATGTTGAACTGGAAAAAGGACTAGAGATATCTGAATATTAGAAGTGAATTTATTCGAACAGAAATTAAATGGAAGAACAATTCAAGAATAAAGAATATTTTGGAAGAAAAAGAAAATTCAACAAAAAAGCATGATCAAAATCCCAAAATTCCTGGCCAGTAAATTGGAATAGTGAATAACAAATATTTGAATAAAAATATTGATGACAATCCATAAAGTCTTTCACTTGCATGGTGACATCAATAAACTATATGAGGAATAGGTAAGAAGGGGATTGGTCAGCTTTGGAGATTTGGAAGACTTATCTAACTTATTTTGAAAAACGTTGCAGTAGACAATGACAAAAAAGATAAATGGAAGATCAGAAAATCCAAGTCAAGAAGCAAAGAATATGAAGTAAAATAAATGAACAGACATTTCAAGAAACAGAATAACAGTAATTATTGCGAAGAGGACAGTTGAAGAGATTAAATAGGATCCTTATTAATGGTATCCTAGGACAATTTTCTTAGAAGTAGTTATATTAAGGCTAATACAGAAATGATATATCATTTTGATATACCGTTTCTGTATTGGCCTTAATATAGTTAGTTCTTACACAATGTTGAAGAATATTTTGGCTTCGTTTGTAAAATATAAAAATGCTGAAGAATAGTTTGATTTGGTTTGACGATAGTCAAACATCTGCGCTGACCGACGTATAAACGAAGGCTTGGCAATTTGTCGGCGCCGACTTCTGGATGAGCTCTTAACCAAGTTCGCGTTTGGCCTCACTCAGTGACACGTACAGGGTGGTCCGAAAATCTGGTCACCCATATATAATATACATTTCTATTTCAAATGACTGATACAAGCTCCTATATATAATGTTATAAAACATTTTTTGCGACTAGTTATGTTTCCTATCGTATTCATCTTCTTTTACGCATTTGTGACAAGTACATCCTACTATAAATTGGTAACATAGAAAACAACTATTAAAAACTGGTGTATACTATTAAAAACTGGTGTATACCATTAAAGTTTCTGTGATATACAAACACACACACACCCAAACACACTTAGAAAAATATGACAAACTGGAAATATTATAAATGCAGTTTGTTGATATATAAAATTGTACAAAATATATATTATTATATATACAGGAAATCAGAAAAATCACAAGAAAGAAAAAAGGAACGAAAGATTGAAATAAACAAAAGAAAGAGGAAAAGAATGAAAATAAACATCCAGCTAAATAAAGAAAAGCGATGAGGAGGAAATAAAGAAAGAATATACAGACATCAAAAAGAATGAAAAAGTGGATGAAAAAAGAGAGAAAGAAACTAAGGAACATAGAACTCATGAGCGAAAACATTAGAACGGAAGAAAAGAAGAAAACATAAACGAACTGTAGGAAAAAAAAAAAAAAAAAATTGAGATGTGTGAAAGAAGAGAAAATTGGAGGAAAAGAAGCAATCATTTGACTATTAGGGAAAAGAAGGCGAGAAACTGTATGAAATAGAGGCGAAAGAGAAAAAATAAAATCAAAGTAAAGAATGAATGAAGAGATGAATAAAACAATAAATGATTCAAGAAGCAAAGAAAAACTGAAAGGAAAGAACGAAAAGTAGAAAAAAAATCAAAATTGAAAGAGACACACGCACAAAGAATGACAGGAATTCCACTGATAGTCTAACAACCTGTAAAAAAAAAAGAAAGAAAAGAAAAAAAAAGAAGAAAAAAAAACAGACACCCTGATAAATCAGTTTTTATTTTTTTTATTTTTTATTCTACCAAGGTCACTTCTCATATTTCTACCATATTTCTCTCCTTTTTTTTTTCTTTTTACACAAAGAATTGTCCATTGTGATAGCGTACGATTAACAAACCCGATTGCACAAAGGAGCACCTTAAAAAAAGCTCGAGATAACGTCACATGCAGGTCGTGTTTGTCTTTTCAGGGGTCTGAGACTATAAACACTCTGCATAGTGTTCGAGAGTCGACCACTATCAGAATATGAATCGGAAATTGGGCCATGACACAGAAAGAAGTCTTTATAGTGTTGAAGTCGACGATTGTAAAAGTGTAGAGACCGGAATTATTATTTTAATTTCAGCTTCCAAACACATTAACACGTTAAAAGCGAACAGATAAATTTATTACAAACATGAGTCATACATTCTAAAATGTATGACATAATATATAATGGGATAGAGGAGCCGCAATGTAGAACCCCAACATTTATTTCAGGTATATATTTGAGTCATGAATACAATTATATATATATATATATATATGTTTCATGTTTAAGCGCAATCGTCAGGTCTTGTGTGTTGTGTTTTGTCTTGACTATTGATATATGCTGCTCAGTAGTGTAGGTCTATTGTATTATTTTAACGGTTATTTCGGTAAGCGGTAACGGTTATGTTTAGAATTATTCTAGGGGCTATTGAGTGGAAATAATTGTGGATCCGAATGTAGTTTTGTGGTCATTTTATAGTGTTTTTTGTTAAATTTTTTATTATTCATTATTTTATTATTTATTGTTGCTTGTTATTATGACATTTACTTGTGTTTCTGTGTGGGATCGTAGTTTGTTGATTCGTTTGTTATTTATTGATTTGAATTAATTTATGCTATTTATTTATTTTATTCATTTATCTTAATTTTTGTTTATTTTGGTTTTCTATTTTTAAGTAACGTAATAAAAATTGTTTTCGTGTCTGCATTTTGAAATGAGTTCTGAAATGACACAATCATGAATTTGAGATGAGTTTATTTAGTCATTTGTGTTGATCTGAGAAGGTAATTCTAGCTATTTTCTACTCCAGAAAGAGTTTACAATTTTTTAATTTATAGTTGTAAGCTCACCTTGTTTTCCTTAATTAATATATTTTTGGTGTGATTTGTTTTTTATTTTTAATTACCCAGATATTTTAGAAACATTGTGCTCTTCGCGTAATTACTATTTGTAAATGGTGCGTTGTGTGTGTAGTTTCTTTGTTTCCAGTGTCCTTCAGTTACTTTTATGTATATTTTTCTTCGTCATCCGCTGATTTTACAGTGGCTTAGTGTATTACATTGTTCTTCAAGCAATTGCCGTTTAAGGGACATTCGTTCTTTGCTCTGCAGTTATACGTTGGTTATACATATACGGGATTCTCTTCTGAGGGTACAGCAACTCAGTTCATAGAACCGAGGATCCAGACTACTCGCTCATATGATTTGATTATAATGGTGATGGTTTGTACAGGACCAACTACACCTTTTGGAAAAGCCAAATATAGAGAACTGGTGCACAAGTGTGCCACAAGGACCTATTAATATAAAAGTGATAACTATTAAATGCTTATTATAAATTACTGTCCACCAATTCTTTATTTACTTACTAGTCTAAAAGCCGCACTCAGTGCGGACTTTTAAATTAGCTTCTGAGGAAGGTCCAAAACTAAAGGAACCTATGGTCCCGCTTAGAAAACAGCAATGCTAATTTTGAAGAAATAATTTGAATATCTCAATACACTCCATGTAACTTTAAAACCTCACTTTAACTTTAATTCAGGATATAAAACTAATTCTGTCCAAAAGATGTTTTTGGGCCGAAATTCCAATTCAGGCCGAAAATTGAGTTCTTCAAGTCCCAAACTCCGTTGAACTTCAACTGAGTTGAGTTCTTCAAATCATAAACTCCGCGGAACTTCAAAACCTCACATCACTTTGACTCTGATTCCTTGGCATTTTGAAGGAATAAAATTGATTTACTCAAGTCCGAAAAATTATTTTAAACTGAATGTAAAACTTTTTTTTTAATTCACAAAGTTTTTATGCTACTTTAAACTCAATATAAATAAAAAAAAATCTTGAAAATCACTAATTTTTTCAGTTATTTTAAAATTTGAACTTTTAACTGTTCCCTCCTTATCCGGAGAAAAATCCCAATGCTCTATGTTCAAGCACCAGATGTAGGGTAGATTTTCAATCCTAGGATCATCTAGATTCCCAAAAGCTATAATATGTCTATGTAGAGCAAGTGTGGGCCGAGATAGATGGGTTTTAGACACACGGACGGACAGAGAGAAATTGCTGTTTATTTATTTAGATTTGCATATAAGTATAACATAGCCCCTCTTTTGCCTATAATACACTGAACTCAGCATAATCTGCGAGGGAGCGACTTTACTGATAGACATTTTTATCACCTCTCTCGAAGGGTGAACCATTTTAAAAATGAACGTTAGGTACAAACCAGACAAAAGTTTCTTATCATCAAAAGATATTCTATGCGCAAATCTTAGCATTCTGATAAATGTAAATATGTAGATAATTTTAAGATACTTGTAATTTGAAACCGTCAGATATAACATCATTGTTAGGTCGTTGCCTGAAGGCTATTTTGACAAACATGAATATGTGACTAGAAATAACTATAAGTCAATGATCTACCCCAAGCCATGGTCTTAGTGATAAAGTGATTTTTAATGAAATTTTAACGGAAATGAAATGCGTATTATATAGTAGAAATAAAATATTTGATGATGAACAATATTTTAAAATTATAGAACAACCGTTAAAAAGTAACTGGCTACAGAGAGAGACATTTACTAACGTTAGCTTGGTCTTACACAAGACCACCATTATTTGAGTACCAAGTAGAGATCGAAATTACTAGCAATGGCCGATAAAACTAACTAGCCAACTCACTCTACATCAGGCACCCTAATTCTAAGGCATTCAGATTAAATTATTATCATTTATGCAGTTGGTTGTTCTTCTATGTACTGTGTCTCTTCAGAACATGGGCAATAATGACTCTCCACAACATCCCATCTTTTGTAGTTCTTAGCAACTGTTGACCCTTTGACATCCTTCCCAACCCCGTTCTTCAATTCATTCACACAAGCTCGTCAGGTAGGTTTATATGCCTTGTGAGTATCAAATGCCCCAAGCCTCCCTTCTTTCTTATGCGCCCCTGCAATTCATCTGTAATCAACAAATATTATCCATTGCGAAGTTAACACTTTTGGTCGAAAGTTAGATTGCGAAGAAAAACAGTGGAGAAAAACAGATTTTCAATCCCAGGATCATTTCCAGTAAATGCTAGATAACAAAAGAAATATTGCAATTTTCCAAAGATGGACAAAAGCTTCATTCGCTTGTATGTAAAATTCACAATTGAAGCCACACGAATAATAGTCTCTATGGTATTATGAGGTATTGCTGGGGTGCCCTGAGTTAGTGGTATCGATATTTCAGTCTCAAAAACATGTATAGCCTCAGTTACCTTTACGACTCTTCTGATGTGTGTGTGTGTGTGTGCACGCGCGTGTCTACGTGTGTGTTCGAATATCTCAGCCAAAGATAAAATCCAAGGGGCCCTAATGTTTGCATAGATAACCAAAAACTCTCAAGTAAGAACATGAGATGTGAGGTGTCGACATCAGAAGTCATTAAAGGCAACCGGAGATGATTAAAGGGAGCATAACATTTCTAGCCACACGATGCCATTTATGTCAAAAATAGATTCAGATACTGTGTTATATCAGCATGAAAACTCATAATACATTTACTTTTGACATAGCGAATATGAGAATGATCTAGGAGGTCATTCGAAGTTATTATAGGTTACTGAGGGAGTTTGAGTTCAAATTACTTTCTTCCAATAAGCAATAGCACAAAAAGGGTTAAAATATTAAGTTTTTTGTTTGTATAAATTGTTGAACGATAAAAAATGTTTCCAGAAAAAATTCGAAAATGTTCAGAATTTAAATTGATTCCTTTTCATGTAAATTTGTCGCAAAACGACAAAAAACTACCCGTTGCTCTCTAAGTGAAGCATTTTTGCCCCCCAAAAAATGATGCAATGACAGAAATAAACTCAAACCTGCTGTTAAATTCCTGCAAAATTTCAGTCAGACAAGGAAACAATTCCGGACATGACGGAAGCTATTCAGAGCTCAATTATGTTGTTTGGTGTTCATCCTCACAAGTTTCAATTGACACAATTCCGGACACTTCGGAAACTGTTCAGAACCTAATTAAGTTGCCATATAGGAGAATTTATATTATGTAACAGTTCAGCACAGTTTTCTTTGTTTTTAACATTTTTTCATTTCTTAAAACTGCTTTAAGAAGAAGAGAGATATTTCGCTATTTTCATATGCCATTTGGTGTCACATTTTCCGTCGCGTGTAAAAACAATTCCCGGGTAGGTAAATTACATTTTTAAAAGAAAATGTAACTTTATATAAATATCGATTATGGAACCTGTTCATTCTTTCTTATTAACGAAATGTTCCCATTTTATGACAACAGGATGCAATTACTCAACAGCAATGATTAAATGATTTGCTATTAGGGTTGGGGTAGTTGGGTTTGCTAATACATTGACTTTTTGTTTCTGTTATTTTGTATTAATTTTTTTGTTTTATTTTTGGATATTTTTGTTTTAATAGTTTTAAAACAGAATTCTTTCTTACAGATGACAAAAGAGTTAATTGTATAAACAAAATCCTAGATTACAAAATTACTTAACACATTAAAACCCGCCATGATCTTAGTTATTAATTACAAAATTCGAAATCAAACCTAGCGAGTTTGACGGAACAAGGTTTAGGAAAGATAACAAAAAAGACAAACTTTACGCTACAAAGGACAGGAAATTGTGGAGAACCATGATCGTCAACGTGCTGAAGGGATGCGATACATAGAAAAAGATTAAAGGTTTCTAAGGAATTCAGTATTAATTACAAGTTTATAAAATCCGGTATTACTATTGATGGAGGGAAGCAGAGGGTGATTATCTCTCTTTTGGTAGGGATGGATTCACGTGATGAACCTCAGTTGCTAAGAAGATCGAGAGAAAGCCACGCTTAATAACCCGTGTCGATAATGAGAACCAACTGAAACATCATGGTCCAAACAAGGAACATAAAAGATATCGCCTGAGTTGGCCGTTTCCCTCTGGGAAATATCAGGAAGAACCTCTTGATTTTCGCCCGTTCACATGCTTGTTTTATCCACATAGTTTTATAGTTTCTCTGTTTGGGATAAATAGTAACAGTTATATACATATTTGTATAGAATTTCTTGTGTGATATATAAAATCTTTTTTAGCATAATCCGTATTTGATAACCTAGCCCTTCCTGGCAGTGGAGTCTGGAAATAACCAAAATAGTCATTCCATCTTTCCAAGCAACCTTATTATTGGTTTATAAAAAAAAACAGTAATAATTATAGGTTTATAAAAATTAGGCATTATTAATAGATGTATAATAGTCTTATATTAATTATATGTTTTTATCTATAATTCACGACTGACCACCATCCCAAAAATGATATGATGTTCATTAATGGGTTGAATATGACCATCATTTGTTTTATGGTATAGACAAACTAGTTGGTATCATAAAATCTTAGTTGTAAATCGTTAATCGTATACACACATCCTCTATACGAACCAACATAAACTCAAACACACCTGCACAAACATATACAAAAACGCTCACCCCTAACTGATACACAGAAATCTCTCCCACATATACCATGAGAAGAAAGTGAGTAAATCTATAGTAAAATATAGTAACAATATTGTAAATATATATGGAATAATTATACATACATAGAAATAAAAGTAAAACTTACGCTAATCGTTTCTTTTCTTGTTCCCGAAGACTAAAGTCTCTCTGAATAACTTCCAAGATTTTTTCCCGCTCTTCTTCCGTAAGCTCAGCAAATGCCGATGAACTTTTCTCTGAGCCTCCCTTCATTCCTCTCTGCCTTTAACCAGACGATAACAGATTTCCTAATCCATAGACTGTGTCATCTCTTTCATAAAAGTGGTGCCTCTAAACTCTACTTTGACATCCAGGCGCAGTTCAGTCTTCGCACGTGACTGCAAGAAATACAGTTAATGGCGTGTGTTCGGCTTAACACATGAAGATCTGCGATCTTTTGCAAACCATCCATGTCTAGTCGTTATTTTCTTCTTCTTTTGAAGCAATAAAGTAATTTCAGAAGTTATCTCGTTGTCGTTGTGAGGCACTGCTGACTTTCGAACCTTAGATTTATTGTTGGAAGGAAAAGATTTCCTGAAAAATACAATAAAAAGAAGATGAATGTTTTCGCCTGTAAAAAAAGTGGGCATGTAAATAACTTGGTCATCAAAGATAATTACAAGACTTACTGATGAAACTAGATGAACTAATAATTAAGATTTGATGGCATAGTAATTGTGAGTTCAATCCCTGGGCTGGGTAGTACAGAGTAAGACTCAGTGGAAACAGGTCTAGCAATCACTGATCAGTAATAAAAAAGTAATTGTGAGTTAATCCCTGGGCTTGGTAATACAGATTCAGACTCAATGGAAACAGGACCAGCAATAACTGAGCAGGACTAAAAAGAGAATAAGACACAGGTGATCGAGAACAATGTAGCTCTGTAGATTATGTAAAGTGTTCAGTTCGAATTTCCCTGAAAACTACCCAGATGGACGGACACCTGAAGGCACTTACTATTACCACATTGTACAGTGTTTATTCAGTTCGGTTAAAAAAGAAGAAAATAGGGATAGATCATTATTCTGCGCCAATTTTCAATGTAGGGATAGCTATGCGGTGGAGTTGGACTGCAAAGTTTCGAAGACTTGCTCTCGCTTATCCCCATGTCGACAATGAGCAGGTTGAAATGTAGCGGAGAAAGAACAACTTGTTACTTGTACGCTGATTCTTGATTCGGCCCTCTTGTGGTAATACACCTTCTCCTTCATAACCTTCTATGGTTGTCGTCAAAGAACCTTTTTTTATTTGAGAAAGATGGGTGTGGAAGAAAGCGTTGTGATGCTGTTCTTGTGAGCACAAAATTCCCTATGTGATGATCGTATGAATAAATTATTTTATTAGGATCTATAAGTTTTCTTTTTCTATAAGTTATCGAAAATATTTTGATTCAAAATACCAGGATAGAGAAAGAACTTTAAAATTTTTATGTACCTTCTTTTATGTGTCGTACCCCTTCAGGACGTGGGCAATCATGGCTCTCCACAACCTCCTTCCCTTTATCGTTCTCAGTAAAATTTGTCTTTTACTATTTTTCCCAATCGCTGTTTTGCCAATAATTCACACAAGCTCGTTAGAGAGGTTTACGCATTGCTTTCCTCTGTCCATCTACATATCCTGAGTATCACATTTTCTAAACCCTTTTCCCTCATTTTAACTATTTCTGATTTTAAGTATAAATGTCCTTTTTGTTTCTATTTTTCTTAAAGCTTCCTCGTTGATCACATGTTCAGTTCATGGTATTCTCAGAATCATTCCGGAGAATGACATTTCTGTGAGGTTATTGTCCAGCATTATTTCTAAAATTGATGACTGAATTTCAGCATCTGTCATAGTTGAATCCTTATAATTCTTGATGTTATGGTGAACACAATTCGTCATCTATGTTGGCTTTTCTCTTTTTCCAAGTTTCTTTCTTTCTAGCTTGCTTTCTCTTCATTGCTTGCTTTCTTTTTTCTACATTTAAGGAAAACATTTCCTTTTTTTGACTTGTCCTGATCTTACTTTTGCTTCCATTACATCTTTTTATCTTGATTGTGAGGCCAAAACTAAGACGAATTCATCGTTTCTTCTCTTCTCTTCTTTTTTCATTTGCTTATTTGCTTCGACTAGAAGAATCTTTTTCTTCTTTTTTACGATTTCACTTTCCATTCTATGAAATTATGATGTTTTCTACTTTTCTCTTCCTTTTCTCGCTTTTTACGCCGGCTTAGCAGTGATGATACACGGAATCTATTTCCACTTCTTTTCTTTCTTCTTCTTTTAAGCGACTTCTATTCTTTTTCTTACTATTCATTAAAACTGTCTTTGTTGAAACTATCTGTTTTCCTTCCATTTTTCTTCCTCTTTCCTATTTCCTACGAAACCGGGAGATACGTTACTTTCTTTTCTTCCTTTGTAGCTGATATGAATAAAAATTTATGAGAGATATACGGTTTGGAACCTCCATGTCTTTTCTCGCATTTACACGATGCCAAAGGGCTAAGAGCCAGTTGGCTAAATAGGACCGAATCAACATGACACTCATAGAGGCGCCAAAGGCCAAATCCCTAGAATCCGAATACGAATTCGAGTCCCAGAACGGATTAGCACTTTGAAATTTATTGAGAAATTCAAACTACTCTATGAATTTCCCAGGTTATAAGCTTGGTTTCGATATTCCATTACCTTGACTTTTATCTGGTGACCTCACATTATTAAAGTTTCGTGTCGCCATTGGTCCGCACGTAGTATTAATCGAAGCAAGTGATTAAACTTTTAATCCCAACAAAATTTCGAGCAAGCATTTGAAATTTACGCGACTGCCAAACAAATTCTTTTAGTTCATATATAATTTACATTTAATAATAGTTTACTAAAAGTATGTAACAGTTGATGGTGCCGTAGAGATAAAACGAGGTGCATAATTAGTTGGTCAGAGGTGTTTTCTTGAATTGTTATTACTTAACATTTGTTGGTATGACAAACGGATAATCCGGCACATGATGATGGAATTAAAATGCCGAAAAATAGGTTTTATGTTTCTATAAATATATATATATATTCCATCATATTTGGCGCCATAATATACATAAAATATAAAAAAATATACTCCAATCATATTTTGTTAGATAAAGTATTGTATAACAAGCAAGCATTTCTTGTTTTTTTCCCCCTTAAAATGTGCGTATTTAATGCCCCCAGAATTAAGGTGAAAATTGAAGAGTTACACATTATTTCCATCTCCGTGTTTAAGTTTGGCTTTGATGCCTCTCAGACTGTAACATTAATGAGACATGAATTGAAGGTAATGCTTCAGAATGCGTATATCGATTTGGGTTTCTAAAGTTTCGAAAAAGAGATGTGACAGGACGTTGATTGTCCTCTTTTATAAAGAGGCAAGAGGTCGTCCTGTCACAGTTTTAAATGACCGATTAGAAAGATAGCAACATAATCTTCTTCAAATCGATAGAGAATTTAACCAAAATGTTTGAAGTAAATTGCTAAAGAAATTGACAAGTGAATATTAAGAATCGTTGTTTTAAATATTGCTCCTTGCTGTTGCTTCGAGAGAAAAATAGTTAATTTCTTAATGGACAGAAAGTGGGTCCTGAACAGCATCTGGGAATTATTTGCACAATAACTCGACTATGAACAATTTTCAAAGGTTATGTTTCGCTACAACATTATTATTATGGTGGTTTGCGACAGGTACGGTCTGCTACGATTTTCTTTCACGAGGAAGGGAGATAACAAATAATGTTTAGTAGGAAGCAATCATAATAGGGAAAGTAACTTGCACGGAATATATCCAAGTGAGTTCAATGATGTCTTGCGTTTAAATTTATTATCGTAAATAAATATTTACAATCGCCACTTGAATTAACCGGTACAATTGTTAAAGATACAGAAAATAAAGAAAGGTTCATTCAAATATAAAAGTTCTCTCTCTTTGACAGACACCCGAGGAGATGCTTCTCATACCACTACAATCTTTACCTTTTCAAGCCTAGAGTCAACAAATATCTATCCTACACATCCTCATAATATGCTCATCTTCTTGCTCTCCTACGCCCATACAAAAAATCTATCCTCTATTTTGAGTGACTCTTAGGCCCTGTATCGGGTGAAAAATATTAATAAACAAGACACATGTGCATTTGCATATTCCTTTTCTTATGTTTATAAGAGTGTTTTTTTGTTAATTCTTTTAAATTAGCTTTTTAATATTTTTTATTTAACCATTTGCAGTGGTGTTTCATGCTTAGCGATTTTTCAAATTGGGTGTCTGTTTTTAAAAGCCTTACCAAGATCTATTGCGCTTTTCCTTTTTTAAAAGAAATGAATCAGTGTACTGACAGTTTAAAATAATTTAATTCCTTAATTTATTAAATTACTCATATTGTGAAATTCTATAACCTGGATTTTGTATAAATTTCAATTTCTTTCCATATTTCCTTTTGCCTTTTTTAAAAATTATACTCCAGTGTACACATAGGGTTGTCTCTTTTCTTTTAAACTCCCATTTTAACTCTCTCTCTCTCTCTTAATGTGTAGAGTTGTATTAGCGAAAGAAAGGGCAAGACAACAGGAAATATAGACAGCTTATTCTAGACTTGAAGAGGTCAAGATTTAATTATTTCAGAGTTCAGACGGAGATGTTAGAAGCATAGAGTTGAAGTAGACTTTAGAAGAGACCGAAAACCAGGGTACCAAGGATGAACCTCTACTCCGGTCCAAAGGACTGGAGACGAGAGTGAACCGGATGATAGGCAAATCTATCTACTCCTATTATGTATGTATGTATGTATGTATGTATGTATAACTGCCTTTACAAGATATGTAACAATTGAATTTTGGTTGGAAAAAATCAATTTTTTGTTTGTAAAATCACGGTATATATTTTGCAAGTCACTGATGTAAAATTTTAAAATGTGTGTTAGCTGTCACAAATACATTAGTTCTTCAGTTTCTACTACTTACAATACGTTGTATACTCGCTTCTACTCCTTTTCGTACAAAGTGGAGGTACTGTCCATGGTATGGACCCCCACTTACCAGGCTAGACCTTTTGCTAGAAGACAAAGTTTATTCACGAATATGGAGCGTTATCATTTTATCTTTAATTTCCTATCACGTTCGAAGTTCTACGTTTCTGCCGTTGCTGAAGCTGACATAAGAATGTAAGAAAATAAAACATCAACATTACCAATTGTCTTTTATATATAAATTTTCTTTTGATTAAGATGTTTGGGTGCATGCAATATGAAAAACTGCCGAGGCCGAACATTACAATTCAGAACAGGTTGGCCCCAGAATCAAAGTATTTACCCTGAAGCGATCTTTGGCTCAGTTTATTCATTATTCTCCTGATATTTTATGTCATTTATTTAGTGCGACTGAAGATCAAACTCACTACAGTAATAATGATCTGTGAGATAAAAATGCTTCTTCTTCTATGGGCCGTGTCCCTTCAGGATGATGGCGATTATGATTCTCCACTTTTGTAGCTCTTAATAAATTTTGTCTTTTAGTTATCTCTCCTAAACCTTGTACCGCCATCCATTTACTAAAAGCTCGCTAGGTAAGTTACGCGTTCGGATTTCAGTGTCGCACTTTTCGTCCTCTGTTAAAACACATTCTAAATATTTAAATTTTCGTACATGTTTGATTTTGATATCTCTAATTTGTAATTTGCATGTTGGGCTGTTTTGTTTGCTAACAACTATGCATTCCATCTTCTTCCAATTGATGTTTAATCCTTTCTTCTCGCTTTCCTTCACTATATTCTGTAGGAGTTATTGTAGTTTTCTTACTGCGTGTGCTATCAACAGTGTGTTTTAAAATAGAATTTCTGTGGAAATTTAATTCAAGTTATGTTTTATTATATTATAAATAAACAATAAATAGCCTTGAAAAAATATCGCACCTAAATTTTGCATTTTTATGCAACTATTGAGAGATATTTACAAGACAGTACAAATTGCATAATATAGAGTTAAAAAAGAACTCCCACTAGGCTATCTGTCACATGTAATAGGTTCGATTATAAGTGTACATACAATCATGGCCTCTACCAAACTAAGATGATATTACTAAAAGCTTAAATAATTAAATAAAATGATGAGGAAAAAGAAAAGAAAAAGAAAGTATAGACAGTTTCAGAAGAAGAAAAGGAAAACCAAAAAAGAAACTTGAAATGACAAAGTTGTAATTTGAAAGGACAAAAATGTAGTTTGAAGCGACAAAAATTTGGTTCGATGCGACAAAGACGTAATTTAAAGTGACAAAGATCTGGCTTAAAGCAACAAAGATGTAATTTAAAGCAATCAAAAATGTAATTTAAAGCGACAAAGATGTGGTTTGATGGGACAAAGATGTAATTTGAAGAGACAAAGACGTGGTTTGATGGGACAAAGATGTGATTCTATCGCCAAATTCAAATAATACATGG
Source organism: Acanthosepion lycidas (assembly GCA_963932145.1). NCBI lineage: Eukaryota > Metazoa > Mollusca > Cephalopoda > Sepiida > Sepiidae > Acanthosepion > Acanthosepion lycidas. Next base: position 13,051,431 of record OZ010585.1, read on the forward strand.
TGAGAATATGTGAACAACATGAAGTCTTAAGGAAAAGAGAATTGATAAATGCAATCAGAAAGAGACAACAGAATTTTCTGGGATACATAATGAGGAAAGAAAGCCTGCAGAATTTAACACTCACAAGGTATACTTAAAGCAAGAGAAACAGGAGGAAACAGCAAGTAACCCACTTAACAAATTTGTGTGAGTGGATAACAGAATAAAGACACAGAAAGATGGTAATGGGTCAAATAGTACGTAAAAAAACGAAATACAGGGGGTTGTGGAGAGCCATAATCACCCACTCCAAATATAGGATATAAAATAATATAAAATAAATAAATACCCCCCCCCAAAAAAAAAAAAACTAAAATATTTTTGTCGATAATTATACCATATTTTAAAATAAATTTTCGTCGTTTCCATTTCACTTACAAAACACGATGGATTTTAATATCAGTCCATTTGTTTCTTGCTTCAAATCTAAATTAAACAAATACTATTAGTTTTTTGTCGGTTAGTTTCAACCTTCAAAAGTTTACACTTATATTTCACACTTATTATTTAATTTTCCCGGCATTTTTAAAATACCTGATAATCAAAATTCTTTTTAAAAAGTCATTATCGAAATATTTCCCATTAATAGTCATTTGCCCTATTTATCTTCATTCATCAAAAATCTACTGGAAGACCTGAAGTCATTGCTGGTGAGTTTCATTGTAAATTGAGCTTCACATAAAAGATGGATTAGCTCAATAAATAATAGTTACATTTCTTTATTGAATAAAATATTGATTCGCTATCTCCCAATATTTATTTACTCGCTTAGAAAATTGGTTACAGTTTTTTAGAATAAAAAATAGACGTGATTTTTTATTTTTCTGCGGAAGTCTTTCTGTTGAGCAAATTCTAAAAGATTACAATATTCTTGCGAGATCGAAATTTTGTGAAGCACTTTCAAGAATTGATGCTTAAATTAATTTTTGGTAATCGTGAGGCAAGTTTATCTCTTATTTGACATTTTTTCGAACAACTGATTATGTGATTAAAATCTGTGACTATCTTAAAATCCCAGCAGGGTTAGGGTTAGTGCCAGAAAATGATATACATAATCAATATCTAGAGAAATACAGTGACTTTTCAATATCTGTCTATATTTCTGAGATGAGGCATTGTAATTACTTACATTATTTAAATTGTTTGGACTGTTTTTCTCATCTTTATTGCCATATTCACGACGTTTCGGTCATTGTACTTTCCGGTCTTCTTCAGGTGATTTCGAACTAAACCCTTTATTTCGTCCACCAGGGTAGATTGTTCTAGTTACACGTGCCATGCCTCTTCTGGTTGTCTCCGTTATTTTCATTTAACTCAACTCTCCAAGTTTTTGTTCATCACCGCAGTAGCCAGGTATTGAACTCACAGCACCATAAATGTTGAAATATAGACAAATATTGAAAAGTCACTGTATTTCTCTAGATGTTGATCATCTTCTGACACTAACCCTAACCCTGCTGGGATTTTAAGATAGATTTATTATTGGATAAGAGCCTTGGATCCAACCAACGCTTTTATCCACTGGGCCCTGTGTCCTTGTAAAGTTAAAGGGAGATAACTGAGACATCCGGAATAGGCATGGCACCTGGATATAGAACAATCTACCCCGGAGGACGAAATAAATGGTTCACCTGATGAAGGTCGGAGCGTACAATGGCAGAAACGTCGTTTGACAATAAAGATGAGGACAACAGCCCTAACAATGTAAACAATGTAAATAACAGTGATTTTATAGTATAATGTGTAGCAAATTGTTTTCGATTCACTGGTGTAGCCTTGTGCCAGGTTTAAGTTAAGGTTAATAAATAACTTTTCCAAAGCGATTGTTAGTAAGCTAGTCCCGCTGAATAATTCAGCAGTGTAGTGCGTTCTATTTTCACTTGTTGCCTCACTGATGTGGCCTTGTGCTAAGATAAATAAGTAAATAAGAAATAATAAGTTCCTTATAGCATGGCATCTTCAAAAGTTATTGCTCATGTACACTTGCTTTTTTTTTGGTATATATTTTTAATCAACTGGTTTCTTGTGAGCTGGAATTAATGTTTAAACACCAAAAGCCGAGTTGAACTGCAGAGTAAGAGAATGTAATTAATTCACTGATCGATAAGAACGTTCTTTTGAAAGAGTTGAATCGAGTCAACCAACTATTAAAGATTTTGGTTCACTGACTAAGTATACCTGACAGATCCGAGATTAAAGAAAGGAAGTTTCTCTCATTAGGCGCCAATCGAGCTTAACGTGAAGAAGGAAAATCTGGACAAAATCACTGAAATTTCAATGGCTGTCTCCATTAAGACGATAACAAATGCTTTTCTCCAGTGATTTTCGATATTTATCATCGTATGAATACACGCAATAATATGAGACAAGTTCATCTGGGAGAGTGGGATAGATTTTCGCAATTCAGTCTTAATCTTTCCTAGTTTTACCTGTGACCCATACATACTGATTTTTCAAAAAGAATTCATCCACTTATCGTGTTTTTTCCATTTCAATAAATACGCCATTTACAAGATTTCGCGTCATTGGTTACGATAACATGATAGATAACGAGTGTCTAAGCAGCACTTGTTCAGCCATTTTGAAGATTTTAAAAACCGGTTGTGTAGCCTTGATGCATTTTGGCAACCGATCAGATGAGATCTTACTGTGAACAGACTTCTCCCGTTGGGTTACGCAGCCGACAGTGATACGCCGTTGTGAGATTGCGTCCTATGTGACGTGTTGCATTCACAATTAACGGGCGAATGGCTTCTTCACATCTTGTGCAGGTTTGGTTTTGTTAAACATTGCATCGCCCGGAGCTATCAGTCCCTCTCCATTCAGGATTTGCCTCTGACTCCTCCCCCCAATCCCATTGGAACGCTGTGGAGGAAATTAAGGAGGCTGTTGATGAAGCTGTTGATGTCAATCCCGCAAACTTTTCAGTTTTTCTTTCTTTTTAATCATTTCTTCCCAAGCAAGGCAATAAAGCCACTAAGATGCAAAGGGTTAGAGAGTATGAGAAAAACTACTGTTAGTGAGAGACGACAATAACAGAACAAGAATTAAGAACACAGAAGATAACTATTGACATTACATTTAAATTTTTGAAGATCGAAGTTGACTGTGAAGCAAGAAGCCGGAATCGAGAAGCGCGATAGAAGAAACTGCTAGCATAGAACAGTTACAACTAGTCATTTCAACTATAAAATGATGAGACCTATACGCCAATCTAGTACTGCGCTTAAATTCATAAAGTCTACCAGAACAATTACCATGAAATTGTTTATAGAAAAGATACAGGGAAGCTACGTTACGGTGGTGGGAAAGGAACTGAAGCCAAGATACTAGGTCAGGACCAATAACATTGCAGATTCTTTGAATTTTATCAAGAATCTCTAAATATACAGCACGGGCATCAGACAAAATTTGGCAGCAATATTCAAAGCAATAACGAAGCAGTTCGTTTTGAAAAATGGATGGGAAGCTGGGATAAGTGTGTGAGGTCCCAAAGACAAATATTTTAAGTGTAAATAAACCGTCATTAACCGAGGTAGGTTAATTTTTGTGAATATAAAATATATGGATGTTCTTCAGACTGAGCTTCTATATGAAGGACGAGAGAGAACGTGACTGTTTTAGAGTTAAAAAGTTAGTTTCAATATATATCATTCACTAGTCCTGTGAGTTTAGTTTTCATGAGGGGCACTTTCATTTGACCCTGTGACAGACTAAATTAATCTTAATAAATATCTATATTATATTACATTCAAAGGTACTATACAAACTCTACATGAAATAATCCATTTGTTATTTAGAGAAGTTAATTAAAAAAAATCATTAAATTTTAACGACTGTGCGTCCTGGGTATGACGATAAACTACATCCGCGTCCTGGGTATGACGATAAACTACGTCCAACAACAAGGCTTCAGATAATGTTTTCGGAAAAATAATGTTGCTAGCTATACGTTTTTTTAAAAAAATAATGTTGCCAGCTATACGTTTTTTGAAAAAATAATGTTGCCAGCTATACGTTTAATAGTACTGTATATTTAATATATGTATATTAATTTGGCATTAAATAACCCACAGTGGTTGATATGCCATAAAACCCAACCAACCAATTTAACGACTGTATTCATTGCCAAGAAAATATTATTATAGGAAATACACATATAATAATAGGGTACAAATTAAATACAGTACCCATCTTAACTGCAGATATTAGATTCAGTAATCTTCTAGGAAATGCTTGCAGCCGAACTATATCTATCTATCTGTCTATCTATCTATATATATATATATATAGTTTCACAAAGTATTAGTAAAAGCTGCGTTTGCGTGAAAGTGGAGTAATCTCTATATATACAATACATTTTATGTTTTTTCATATATATGCAAACACAAAATATATTTTAATTTATAAAATAGTAGGAATTAATGTTGTTATAAAAATTAACAACATTAATTAATAATATAATAGAACATTTATTACAATCTACTACAATAAGATTTACGTAAAAGACGCTATATTCTTACCGTACATCTTAGCAGTCAGAAAATTCCATTTTTTTCTTTTTAACTCAACAGTCAGTAGGTTTTCACTTAAGAGTATCACTATACAGGTTCTCTTACGCATCATATTAAAATATACGCATGTCGAGACTGTCAGCTTTACAACAATTTCACTTTGGGATCCTTATTAACTGAAATTTATGAATTATTTTGGGGAATGAGCAAAACCACTGAAAAGTTGGGATAACTGATGAAGAATGGCGATCAGGCCGATCTTTTTCTATTAATGTTCATTAAGCTCTTCCTAGCATGACACAAATCACAGCTATAGGGCAACCTATGATGAGCGAATTACTAGTTTGATAAACACTACTTCACAGGGAGCTACTGCTGTCGTAATCTGAGCTAATCTCATTCGTGACCTTTGCACAGGGATATTTGCCCTTTACAGCAAAAGAATTAACACATCATTTCGAGTTTCAAAAATCCGCAATCTTCTTTTTGCTGATGATGTATGCAAATATACAATATAGGGATGAAGAAGAAATCCAATAAATTAAAAATCGAATAATGGTGATTAGTATACAACTTCCAATTCCTTTCCTACTAAGGATAAACTGCACACTTTTTTGTGGGTTCTGTTTTTTTTTTGTTTTGTTTTGTTTTAACTCTGATTGCTCTCGTAACTGTCATAAAATCCAAAGCGTTGTGGGTATTGAACGTTTTTCAATTGAAATAACAGACTGACAAGAATATTAAAATTCTAAAGAAAATATCCAATATGATCTAATATTTGTCATCTGTAATTGTCAACATGTATAAAATTCCTATTAAATTTGGAGCGATAGTTAACTTTATCCCCTTAATGCATTATTAAGTAGCATTATTTTATAATTATTTTTTTCTGAAGACTACAAGTTTAAATATTAAAAGATTTTGGTTTTCGAATGTATATTCTGGTATCCTGTTGCAGCATAGAACAAAAACGAGTTTGTCATCAACTTCTAGTGTACAGCAACACCTATTTAGCGACATCAGGGATAAAAACCAAGTTTGCTCCTTCTGAAACGTTTATTGCTATATATTATTTTGCACAAACATGTGAACAATATAAATATCGATTTAATTATCTATCTGATATTAGTATATATATATATATATATATATATATATATATATATATATATAATGAAGAAATATAGTTTTAAGGTATGCTATATTTATGGATTAAAGAGCTCAGTATCACGGATAGAGCGTATGTAAATATAAAAGTGGACAAAAGAGGCGACAGTCTGTTTCATGATAAACGCAACGATTGAGTTTGGCATAAAACAGAGTGTCGCCTCTGTTGACTTCAATGTCCACATTGAATATGCGACAATGTCGCATGGAATGAAGGAAATAAAACAGCAGTTTCAAATTCAGATGCCGTCTCTATGCACTCCTTAATTTTCCCGATAGAAATTTCAACGTTCTTCGTTTTCATGAGATGTATATTGAGCGTAATTTTGAAAAGAATATATAAATCAGTATCCTTCAATACGGTCTAGATTTAAGCATGTATAGTACACACAGTTTTCTAATGCCTGGATATATATATATATATATATATATATATATATATATATATATATATATACTAAATTCAGCCCCGATCCGGAAAAAGGGCGAAGGCCGACCTGCAGCGCGTAGATGGAGTTCCTCAAACCAGGAAGGCAGTTCACCTAGGAGAAGGAAAACCTTGATATATTGATGCTTTGCGGTCATATCCAAACACAAAAAAAGCTATGGAAGTCAATCAAGACAGAAAGTCAGAAGTGGTAGCCCAAAGATGGTTAACTGTCAATACTGACAACATTCCGACAAAACTTGCAGCCAGCCCGGGTGTAATGGCATGTATTCCTTTGGATCTTTTTGGGGGCCATGTTGTCTACGCAGCGCACGGCCTTCATTATACAATCGCACAGGCCTGAACCCGGGAGAGGTTACTCTAGTCTCACCAAAGGACTGAATTTTAGCCAAACAGAACGCTACCGTTATTTCTGGAGATAAACTGATAAACTGATGACTACTATATATATATATATATATATATATATATATATATATATATAAGTTGCATAGATAAATTGTCTTCTAAATTACTCAAAAAATAAAAATAACACTGACATCTTATTTTAAAAGATATATTTAACAAAATTACATAAAAATATCTTGAAATACTAAAGAGTAAATTTATTCAATAAAATCGCCATTTGCTTCAACCACGGCCTCCAGACTTCTTCGGAATCTCATGCAACTCTTCTGGACGGCCTCCTTGTTTAAATTGGTGACAGCTGCCATAATCCTTGATTTGAGTTCATCTTCGTTATTACAAGAAGTTTTGTTGGTCTCTCGCTCAACGGCGCCCCAGACATCTGGGGTCTTAGGTGAACAATGGTAAGGGGTGATGTGGTTGCAGAAACTATCTCACAGACATGACTGGGTTTTCTTGCTTGTGTGGCATGGTGCAGAGTCCTGTTACCAGATATAGGGCCTTCCAGCTGCCACCTTCTTGACCCAGGGCAGCATTACTGCCTCAAGGAACTTGATGTAGGCCACCGTGTTGAGTCACCAACAATTTCGGGAGTTCTTTTCTTATCAGAACGATCAGAGTTTTCCGAGCTGCCGAACCTTTGTAATCAACATTAGACTCATCCAACTCTTTCTAAATCCTCTGCACTGTCCTTCAATTGACACTCAAACGCTCTGAAATGTTCATTTTGGCGTTTCCGGCGCAAATACCAAGGAGTACAAAATACCGTTTCCAAATTTCTGGCGGAGTAAATTGCACCATGGGGCTCTTTTTTTCAAAGTCGGTGCCTAACTGACCCTACTATACTGTGCAGTCGATAAAATCAAAAACAAAAAACATGCATGCGCGGAAATGAAAATATAAAATGGCAACAAGTTACCCATCGCACCCTATATATATATATATATATATATATATATATATATATATATATGCCACAATATGAAATCTTGCAACTCGGGCAAATTGTCCTGTTTATTTATAG
>OZ010585.1:13064027-13149027 GCA_963932145.1 Acanthosepion lycidas
TATTAAGAAAGAGTGGTAGAGATAATAAGAAAGAGTGGGGGAGATATTAAGAAAGAAAGAAGGAGATATTAAGAAAGAGAGGAGGAGATATTAAGAAAGAGTGGGGCGTTAATAAGAGCGGATTGCTAAGGAAGAGTAAGGGGACATCTTATGGTCTAACATGCCAAGTGTATTTGTATCTTTTCTTTCTGTAACTTTCATTGCTGCCGCTGCAAGCGAAATATTATTATTATCTCCCTTACCTTGAAAACGCCAAGTGGCAGTGCTTGTTACGGATGCCGTTCAAACTAATGGCATATGTGGAACTAATATTTCGCTATTTTATTAAATAATGCTGACATTGAACGAAAAAGATATGCCTTAAAAAGCTAAGAATTCCTTTCTATAAAAAAAATATTGTGTTTTTCTGATATATGCTCTTAATGATATTTTATACTCAGATAGCAAGGAAGCTGGGACCCTTTAACACTATAAGATAGTCCATCTTGGGCACCAGGCGAACAACTCGACCCCCTCAAAATTAATTTGCTACAGAAACCTTAGCAGAATCACTTGGCGACTCAATGCTCCACAATGAATCTGCAGGAATAATAATAATAATAATAATAATAATAATTATTATTATTATTATTATTATTTGCATTTTATAGATTAATCATTGCTTCCCTTGTCAATGAGATAACGGCTTTTTATTACAAGAGGATTTTTTAATTGCACTGCGTAGAAAAATATTTCTTTAAAGCTATCAAACAAAAAGGTACTCCTTGTTCTTTGCTAATTATTGTGAGAAAACAAATGAAGGTGAAGAATCTTCTGCCTAAAAGCCCGATGGTACAATAAACGTATTTAATTTGTACAAGACGAGCACCTCAACATTCCAATCTTGAATGACGAAGACACTAGAAATTCTTGGAATATTTTAATTCTAAAACACCCAATTCATTTACCCTCAAGATATAGGGCTATTTCGAATGATTGAAACCTGGGATATATATATATATATTTATATATATTATATATATATAATGCCCCCTACATATAGTTACGAATCATTCTATATATGATGTGAATCGCATAATTACACGTACATTAAAAATTAAAACACACACAAACCTACCAGACTCCATTCGAAACATACTACTAGAAAACAGAAATATAATAACCTCATCCACCTGTAAAAAAAAAAAAATAAAATAATGGATGCCCTAATAATAAAAAAAACAACAACTCTTAAAAATATTAACTACAAAAACGGCCACAATGTCCTAACCGTGTTCGGAAAATAAAACATCTCTATAACACACTAAAAACATACACATAACGCACACACTCAATTAAACTGAAAAAATAAAATCATCCTTGATAATGGCTAAAAGTATAGCCGGAAGCCCTCGGAATTATAGAACATTTGGACAGTTTCTACACACTCTGTGTCCCAAAAAGTAAGCTCTTGTTCGAACACAAGAAAAATTAGATAAAAAGCCTAACCGTAGTATCTTGTCTGTCGTTTTTAATGAAACATGCATAAATCAAGGATTGGTACCAATATATATATATATATATATATATATATATATATATATATATTCCAAGATAATTTTCCAACTTGTTCAAGATGATCTTTGCCCTCTCTAACCTTCTAACTTTCTATCATACAAGCACACATACAGTAACAAGGTGTCTCGCAGGTTTCACGTACGATTTCATTTTCAAGTTTTTTTTCACTGCTTTATACTGTCATAGCTGAAACTCCTCTCTCTCTCTCTCATGCCAAACGTCTTACGAATTGAGTTGGATCTTTTCTAATTGATCTCTTTAGCTCTGTTAAAATGATGACCCCTCTTCCTGTTGTGACCTACTGATCCAGTTTTTCTCTCTACTCTTTCCTCTTTTTTAAAAAACTTACTGTTCTCGTGATGGTTCTTGAATGTACTTTGAAGATGGAATCCAGAGTATGAATTTTGGTACCATTATTGAAGGCCTGAATGATATTTTCCTCTCACCATTGCTCACTTGAGAAAACAGTGGGGCTGACACAAAACAGTTTTAACCTGTTATCTTTCTAGCCAAATAAGAATAATTCAAAATGTTTTTCAGTGATTCTTACGACAAATGGTATCAAGATGACTAAACAATTTATGTGAAAATCTGGCAAAAAGACACTCAATTTGTTTAGCATTTATTTAGATATTAAACATATTGTGGGCTGGACAATTATACTGTAACACGTTTTGGACAATTTTTCAGACACACCCGGTATATATATATAAGTTTCTCCAACCAGACTGAAAAAACACATCTCCAGTAGTCTTGAGGGACAGGCATATTTCGGATATATATTAAAAAAAAAACTTTCTGAATATCAAAGAAATAGTTGCTGAAATAAATGGCTCCTCTCGGCCATATTCACCAACGTTTGTGATTTGGCTACTGATTTGATGTAAGTCGATTTAATATTAACTATTCTTCTTTTGGTTACCTACTTTACGCTTCAATTGTATTTCAAACAGTAAAAATTCCAGTATATCTTCTAATATGAAAGATAATATTTTATTTAACCGAAACAACTCATTTATGCAAACCCACAAATATTTGCATTCAATTAAGAACCGGTTTTTTTTTTGTTTTTTTTTTTTGGTTTTTTTTTTTTGTTTTTTTTTACTATTTTAGAAAAATATTAACTAGTTTTCAAGGAGAACGTTTATAGAAAGACAGGCTTTAATTGGGTTAACTTATTTTCTTGAATTTAACTGGCCATGGTCATTGAGTACCGACTGATAACATTAGTTATCAAGCTCGATTCAAAAGATCAACGGAGTAATGTTGCGGAAACGAAATTAAACGTAGTAAGAAACCATTACAATCTGTATTAGATGCCTGTCATGTCTGCAAAGGTAACAAGTTGTATCATGAGTTCGATTCTTACTGGGTTCTCCTACTGATACCTTGTGCCAGACTAAGGTTTAGTAAGTAACCATTACAGTCGGTGTTTGTTTATCTGAGAACTGTATTGTTTCATTTGTTATTTCTTGCTTCATTTATTCTTGGTTGAAATTCGAACAGAGTGAGATAGACAATTACATAGGTACATAGCAGCTGAAACATTGAGACATTTATAACACTTTGCTATCGACCATTTTTAAAATGCATTAAAGAACTGACTGCTATCAGTAATCTTCCGGAGGGAAAGATTTGCCTTGGAAATGGGCGTTGGAATTGATCATCGATTATTTGCACTGTAGTTTGGCTACCGTGTCAAACTATATGCAACACTATCTTCAAATTAAAGGAACCCAACGCGCCTTGAAATGGTTTCCTCAAAGAAAGAAAGTGATATAAAATGAATGTCTTTAGTTCTCTAGTGAAGCGATTTCGAAAAATGTGTGATATGACCGGCAAAACTCGGGAAATATCGGAGACATTGACAGATGAACATATTGATCTATCTGTTCAGATTCCGTGAGCATTTCAGTAACAACTTCGTACATACACACAAATTGAGCGTAATTTTCGTTGGCATCTAGCAACGATGCCCAACTCAGGAAAAAAACAGTAATTCAATTACTGATTATAAAGGAAAGTAAACACTTGTAAAATTGGCGCAACACATTTTTGCTTCTCGCCTCAATAATTCATTCGCCAAATTAAACTAAATATAGTGTCTGTATATGTGTGCGCAAACCACATTTTCAGTCTATAAGGTTTAATTTTAAAGTTGAATTTTTGAACTGCATTGATAATATTTGAGCTTAATGTAAATGAACATTTAAACTTCTACGATTATCTAAATGTCGACAATACCCGATCTGTAAAGACAAGGTATAATAATTTGTTCATATAAACAAAAGGATATGCAATATTTTTTTTTCTTAATTTTTCTTTTTCGTAATCTGGAATTACTATTACATGCCCAGAGATTCAGACGTTTCATTTTTGTCGATTTATTTTCTTAACCCTTTGTTTTACCCTTCGCTTTACCGGTGGTAGAGCAAAATGACGTAATGCCCAGCCACCGGCTGAACAGTGGTAGAGAAAAATGACTTAATGCCCAGCTACCGGTTGAACGGTGGGTAAACATTTGTAACTATTTTCATATCTACTGGGAAACATTACATACCAATTATTTGCGAATTTTGAGTCAGAAGCTCAGGCAGAAGGGTTAAAATTGTTCAGGAACGCAGGGCTCAAAGGGTTAATCTGGCTTTTATCATTTTCGGTCAATGCATTCTCCAACAATTAAACACAGTGAAATCAGAATAAAGTATAAAGTAGTTATCAGCTTGTCTCGCTAATTACGACTGAGTAGTGAGTTCGATCCTCACTTTATGATCGTTACTTTTGGCCTTGTGCCACAAACCATGCTTACTAAATCACTATATGGATGACATCTTTACCAGTTTCATTGTAACAGAGAATCGGGTCAACCCGATAAAGACTCCGAGTTGGTTGTATGTGGTGCTGTAAGCACCAGAAGTTGCGTCCCTTTTCACAATGGGATGTTGAGAGAAGACCTTCTATTTAGAGTTGGTGGCGCTGTCTAATTGCATATGGACGATACTGGGCAGGTATACATACATTGAGCGGCACCTACGTTACGGTGAATCTCTGACCCCATTCTCTGTTACAATTCATTTATAGAAATTTAATGGTTAATAAGAACCATACAACAATAATTTATTGATTTTTAAGCAATATTTTCGTATGTATGTAGGTAGATCCCGTAACCCACGTTGAGTATAAAGCCACAGCCTCACCACGCTAGGTATTGCTGATTTGATTTCTGTAGGAAGTAATATTGCCAAGCCTACGTCCAATCGGTTTTGTATTCAGAATTGCCCTCCTCCTACACATGTTGCCTTGCTTATTAACCTCTAACCACTATTAACCCGAGTCAGAGAAAGAAGAGGTGGGTGCATCTCTTTCCATTTTTACTAAAGAGAACGCAAATATCTTGGCCGTAATTTGAACTCGGCACGCTGATAACCACTATGCTATGTGGCCATCGTTTACTATTTATTAAGTGAATTTAACTTTCTGCTCTGTGATGAGACTTGCTTCACTCTGAAGGATTGTTGTTAAATTAATTCATTCTGATTATACGCTATTTAACTTTTATGAAGAACTTTGTGAGGGGAAAATAGCAAGAAAGCTTTTTATAGCTTTGTTTTGAAAAAACAAAACAAAAAAAAAACATTACAACCAACGAGATTAAAACAAAAAATAAGCGGATAGAAGCAAGAAGTCAATACGTAAGAATTCGATTCAAAATCGAATTGTGTCTGGCGATGACCTATGCGAACGGTCACTTTGTGGAACAGACTCCCGAGGAGATGCTTCCTCGATTACTACAATCTTAATCTGTTCAATCTGCGCCGCATATCCCCATTAACTGTGCCCCTCTTACTCTGTAACCCACTACATCGAGTAGTTCTATTATATATCTCGAGATTCTTGACAGAAGGATCTGTTATTTAATCAGTCCTGACCTGGCATCTCGACATCAGTCATTTTCTTTCCGCTGTGACGTAGCTTTCCTCTGTCATTCCTCGACTCCATGAATTTAAACGTGTTACTTGATTGGCAATTAGATCTCATCTTTTTACTGTTGAACTAATTAGATGCAACCGTATATTTTGTTTTAATGGTTTCTTTTCTCGCACTTCTCGCCTGTGGAACCTCCTCCCGATTTCTTGCTTCGTTGCTACCTGCAATATCCAAAAATTTGAATGCAACACCGATCGTCATTTTCTATCTTGCTGAACCCTGTTCTTTTATTGTCCCTTCAGCTCACTCAAGCTTTCTCATTTTCTTTCCTTCTCATTAAACACTTGCGTCTTCGTGGCATTATCACCTTGCTTCGAATTAAATGATAGAAAATGTTTTTCTTTCAGTGTTATTTTACCGAGAGTGTCGAGGCTTTAAAATTCTGTAATGAAAGTGTTAACTTGGCTAACAAATACATTGTAAACCATATTTGGATCTCTTCAAGCCATCAGGTGGAATTTCTGATTATTTGATAATAAATGCGACGAAGATAGGAAACAGTGATTAAGCACGTTTGAAAAGAATACTCTGTCTTCTTTTTTAAAAATCCAAATAAAACAATACAAAACTCATTTCAATGAAAATACTTAATATTTTGTGCAGGGATAATAATTGTGTTAGCTGCACCAGGAGACACCCAGCATTTTCTCTGCCGGTAATGTCTGTACATCTGATTTTCTCTAAAGCTTATCTTTATAGTGAGCCATAAGCTCGAAAAATTAATATTTGGGAAAGGAAAGAATACTTAAAAAAAAAAAAAAAAAAAAAAAGAAAGAAAAAAAGAGCGATTATTTATCATCAGGCAATTTATTTTGATTTATTATGATTCGTGTATTTAAAACATGTAGCTCAAAGCCATCCAATTTTACTTTTTATTTTTTAAGGAATAGTAAACGAAAGTTCACTGCAATTTAAGCTTGCGTGACTTTAGGGATAAATCAATGGTTTATTATTCTGAAAAATACTTCAGTTAATTTTAATAGATTTCATATTAGTTTTACTTATATTTAATAATAATAATAATAAGAAGAAGAATGATAATAATAATAATAATAATAATGATGATGATGATGATGAGAAGGCGAAGAAGAAAAAGAACAATAACGATAACAATTACTTAAAGTATGACCGCAAGCAGATATAGAAAAAAAGAAGAAATGAAAAGGGAACAGAAATGAATAAAAGCGAAAGGCAAGATAAAAGGATAATGACAAAAAAAAAAAAAAAAAAGAAAAAAAAAAGAAAAATGAAAAAATGTTTAAGTAGAAAAAGAGTTGGCGCAGAATCAGGAAAGAAAAAATAAAAGGAGGGGGTAGAGATAAAAAGGGAGAGGAAAGAGACAAGGATAACTGGGAAAATAGAGGAAGGGTGGGGGTACAGAACGTTGATAATAGAAAGAGCAGAAGAGAGGGATCATATAAAAGAATAATCGAAGAAAAGAGAAGGTGAAGAAGAAGAAAACAAAAACAATGTTGTTGCTATAGAGACAAAAACCTTAAAAGATAACCGGAAAATATAATGAGAATTAATTCGAAAAAATAAAAAAAAGTTATGTAACATATGATCATTTTTCTCTTACAGTGTGAACGCAGGAAATTCAGAAAGAATATTAGAATAAAGGACTGAATTATAATAATTTCTAATGTTATTACAGGTAGAGTCTGGCCTTCCAACTCTTCGAAGTAGTAGTAGTAGTAGTAGTAGTAATAATAATAATAATAATCATCGAACAATATAAAGGCCAAAACAGATAAAACCAAGAAAAACAGAAAATGTAGAATATGTGATAATAAAGAGGCAATAATGAACAAAATACCGTAATTATTCATGTATAATACGTATATCTAACATTTTTAAAATAACTCTCGTGTATAATACGCAATTACTTTTTAGAATTTGTAACAGCTTAATTTAACATAAATTTAAGAATTTATATAGTTTACATTATGGTTTCAAATTTATCCGGTATTTAGAGCAAACGAAGGACATGTTCACATAAAATAGTCGAAAATAATCTCACATGAGGTTTTAAAATTTGAAGATGGCTCTGTTGAGGACGGGGACGACATCTCTAATACGGACTAATACGGACAGCAGTGAGACAGATAAAAATCTGTTCTATAATAACAATTCTTCTAAAACAACAGTTTGTTTAGTGATTTAGTTTGAACCACAGATATAACATTTCAAATATAGCAGCGCACAGCTGGAAAATAATCATGAAATAAATGTGCTTGTCCTTCACTTCGTTACTTTCTTAGTTTGCACGACCGTTACACCATGCCAATACCACATAAATGATGCGCAAGATGAAGTTGGAATTCTTTATAATCGTTATCAGGGAACTGGGAATAGTCCCGAACAGCCTGCAAAAATATTGGAAGAACAGGAAATTAGAAGAGATGGAACCTTATAGGCGATGTAATTGTTGAAAACAGTTTGGTAACTGAGAAAAGTGCTAGATTATTGAAAAGATTAGCTGCCAATTAATCTTACTTATTATAAAACGCAGATTGTGTGTGTGTGTGTGTGTACGTTTATATATTGGATCGGATTTCCTACATTTTTCAACCGATTTCAACAAAACTTCACAGGACTACGTAAAATTACCTTGCAGTGGTTCTAACAGCGCCAAAAATTGGAAAAACACAATTGTTTTGCACGAAATCAGTTTGAAAACACGATTAAGAGGCATCACGAGAATGAAAGTGGGACAACTCATATCGAGTTATACTTATTATAAAACCCAGTTTGTGTGTGTGTGTGTGTGTTTGTTTATATATGGGATCGGATTTCCTACATTTTTCAACCAATTTCAACAAAACTTCACTCTTTTTTTTTTTTTTGGCAGGTAGTGTTTCTTATTGTCTTGCACACTTTTTTCTTTATTTTTACATTCAGAATGCTTTAAAAATTCCATTTACAAGGCAATTCTTTATAATAAAATTCTATTCAATCGGTAGACTCATAACGATTGAAAACAATGTTTTTGTTTGAGTTTGACCAATTCGTAAACAAAAAAAAACTAATTAAGACATGCGTGTCCGTCAACCTTAAACAATAATCTTTGTCAATTTTATTTTTCAGTCTTTATGATGGTCGATACTTGATCTATCTCTTACTGTTACATCCCCGGGCAACGCCAGGCTCTACTGCTAGTCTCCATTATAAGTCAATACTTAAATATGGTGTGAATACACAGTGAATAAATGCAACTACTACTACTGTTATTAGTATAGCTGGCCACTCGTATTCGAGGATACCCGTCTACCAGGCAATCCCTATTGCAGACACTTGCTCAGGCGCATGTGTCTATACAACACCCACAGAACCCACATGTGGTTTATACTGCAACTATGCTGAGAAGACCTTAATTACAATTTCTGGGAAAGAGCGTGTTATCTAGCGTGAACAGCAATTCGAACAAGGACAGCACTCTCAAGCCCTCGGCCACGATGACTTGTGACTTCATGCTATCACAGCTATCGACGACCCTCAACGGTTCCGTCTACCCAATTTCACTCACAAGCCTTGGTCAACCCGTGTTATGGTTTGCCGCACGCTGGGATCGACACCTCCAATCCGATAACATCAGGAAGTTTCCTGACAAATCTACTATGGTGAGATTCGAACCCGGGTCTCATGAAATGCAAGCATTCTAACCACTCGCTCACGAGCCCATGGCTACTGTTATTACTGGTAATAATAATAATAATAATAATAATAATAATAATAATAATCCCATAATCACCGAGTGGTTATCTGTGTGCGTAAAGTGAAATCGTAGTGCCGAGTTCAAATTCCGGTCGAGTTTGTTGCGCTTATTTTCGTAGAAATACTAGTGGAAAGCATATAAGTCTTTCTGTTCTCCTCCTGCCAGTGTAGACTAAGCTCTCTAGTAACCATTCTCGGAGAAAGATGACTCTTAATTCATATGAGTTGAACGTGTAGCTGTCAACACCACCCAGTGAAAATACTTGCTACAGTAACCATAGTAGCAATGCCTTGTGTGCTGAGGCCGTGTTCCTATTCTCCACAAGGGAGTGGCACTAAGGAAGAAGTGAGGGAATCATTAACTCGAAACGTCCATGCAAGCAGATGAGAGGAGCTTAAGACTTGAAGGAGCGTAGCAACAGCACCTACAAGAGGACTAGTAAGGTCTAGAGAATACAGAGCAGAACGTTGAAGAATTGAGGAGATATTCTGTCGCCGAAACTTTAGTGACTAACACCAGATATCTTGGAGGCATGGATGGAATAATAGATATCGTTGGGGGAAAGTGAATGCAGTGTACCGATTCTGTTTCGGTCACTTCGTGCTATGCCTTTGGAAAAGACATGAACATCTTCGTTCAGATATGGATTAAATAGTAGGATAGATTGTGCTATCATGCATAGAGGTAGCAGTCTAGGAAAATGAAAACTCTGGATTCAAAACCTCCTGAAGTGGGTTGGGCTCTGTAGGAGATATCTTGCCTTAGACACACCAGTGCTACGGCGGCAGTAAATGTGGTGCCTCTCTGATCGTTAGGGTTTACGGGGGACACATCCCTCTCGTATAAAATATAAAGGAAGATACCAATTCATGAACTCTATAAAAGATTATTCAGATCTGAACTGCTTAGTAACGACTGTAGAATGATTGGGAATTGCAGAAATATGAAAAGATTAATCGTCAAATATGACTAATATCTGCTTCATCTAGTATGTTAAAAATTATATTACTATTAATAATATTAATGTATGTAAATAAAGATGGCAATCTATAAAGCGTTAGGGTAAAAATAATGAATGAAAGCTATATAGTTAAGGTTAGGGACTCTGTAGTCGGCAAAATGATACTAGTTAATCGGAGAGTGTAGTCCATTTAAGAGTAAACTCCGCTGCTTTGAGTTGAAAAATATGGAGCAGATGAAACTCCTTAGCCTTATACTGTTTGTCTAGAAGGAAAACCTCCGATGTATATATAAAACAAACTATATTATGGGGGTATAAATTAGAGGTTGATGTCTGGTACTAGTAAATCCACTTTATCGAGAAGGAAAGCT
Organism: Acanthosepion lycidas; assembly: GCA_963932145.1. Lineage (NCBI taxonomy): Eukaryota > Metazoa > Mollusca > Cephalopoda > Sepiida > Sepiidae > Acanthosepion > Acanthosepion lycidas. Next base: position 13,074,619 of record OZ010585.1, read on the forward strand.
TTCTGTTGACCTTCTTGTGTATAAATCTTTCAGTTCTGGTGTCGGGGTAAGATACCCTTTTCGAAGTTGCCATAAATCACAACGGAAGAGTAAGCCGATAAAATTAACATCAAAATATCAAAACCAAAGATTTCCACACGAGAAGTGTCCACTTCAAAACGTCGTCATGCGATCAGGAGAGCGGATCGGCAGCACCGGACTGATGTGACAGCGGTGATCAGGAGAGCGGATCGGCAGCACCGGACTGATGTGACAGCGGTGATCAGGAGAGCGGATCGGCAGCACCGGACTGATGTGACAGCGGTGATCAGGAGACCGCTCCAGCATCTTCGAAATGGTATGTTACATGCGACTAGAGAAAAATAAATACAACCACTCAAAACCGAGAGAGATAACTATCTGAGGTCAGTGGGTAATTTGCTGTAGGCGGACATATCAAAAATATAACGAGTCACTCCGTCGTTCCCGAACAGGCAAGCTTACCGTGGAAAATGGATGGGAGTATGAATCTCACTGAAGGCTTATTCTTTATTTTCAATTCACTTTACTTATTGGCGATCGTAGAATTACGATCTGAGAGTTGCGATAAAACCAACAGAAATCAATTGAAAGAAATATTAGTCAGAATTACTAACAAGAGTGTGGACGTTTAAAAAGATTAGTAGTTCCATACACAGATGTCCTCAAGGACACATGGCACAGTGGATAAAGGCGTTGGTTAGATCCAATGACAGGACCCAAACAGTGTGAGTTCAATACCCAGCTAAAGCAGTGGAGAACTTGAAAAGGGGATTAACAGGAGATAACTGATAACTGACATCCATTAGACATGGCATGTGGAACTAGAACAGTCTACCCCAGTGAGCGAAATAAAGGGTTCAGTTCGACATTCCAACCACCTGAAGAAGGCTGGAGTGTACAACGGCCGAAACGTTGTAATAAATATGGCGACAAAGATGAGGACAATAGTTCGAATAATGTAAATAATTCCATATAAGTCGAAGGAAACAAATAAATCATTGTATCATTTCTGCTAAAATCATTTCTAACTATTATATAACTAATATATATGATAATGGCCAGTGTAGTCTTTTTTGTCTAGGTTTCTATTTTGTTTTTGTGTCTCTGTGTAAGTAGAGACTCGAGGCAACGGAGATGTGGTTCTACAGAAGGATGCTGAGGATATTATGGACCGAGCGTGTGAGCAACGAAAAGGTTTTGGAGAGGATGCAAACAAGGATGAAGCTTATGCTTAACACAAGGAAGAGGCAGCTGAAATTTCTGGGACACGTAATGAGAAAGGAGAGCTTGGAGAATCTGATACTCACAGGTTGAATAGAGGGAAAGATAGACAAGGGAAAGCAAAGCATGACATACCTAGCGACTTAAGCAAGTGGATGGCAGAGGCACGAAACTTATTGAAAGCTACAAGAAGTGGAGAACCATGATCGCCTATGTCCTGAAAGGACGGTACATAAAAAGAAAAGAAGAACCTTCGTCATGCTAAAACAAAAGAAAAAGAAAAAAAATGTAAATTTTGACCGGATTACAAATGTCTCATCTGGAGGTAAGCAGACAAGTGACATGGACACTTTGCCAGCATTTTTTTTTTATTGAGCAGCAAAAAATAACTTGCAAATTATAACTTTAGCAAAGAACACAGATACTACACTGATCCTAGGCAGAGAGCCGAGAAGAGACACACTGATATGAACTCGAGGTGTCAATAGTGAGATCGTTCTTTACTATGCTTGTGACCTTATGCCAAACTAAGTTATACTTAGTAAATACTGATGACATTAGAGATATAAACATTAATGACAATGTTATCCTGTTACAGTATTCACAACTGTTAGTGTTATATCCACGGCATTATAGGGAAGGTTGAGTTAAGCTATGTCCCTTAACTAATTTTCGAAATAATAAATCGGCATATTTTTTGTTTCGAAACAGATTTTTAAAACCTCTATATAAAACTGGGGTAATAGAGAAATAAATAAATAAAAATAAATAACAAAACGACCAAAATTTCACCATCTCTAAAAATAGACAAATAATAAAAATCGCCAGGCAAACGAAGGCATAGATCGACCAACCAATTAGAAAGCTGTCACAACCAGTATGTATTAAAATAAAATAAACAAATAACAACAAATGGACCAAAATTTCACCATGTCTAAAAAAATATCTAGTTCGACTAACCAATCAGAAATCGTTTACAACTGAGGGATAAGACCGCGAGCCAATGAGAAGCGAGCGACCTTTATAAAGCGGATCAATAGAGGTGTGTATAAACAGATAGAAAATCAACCAAAACCGATAAGCGATAAATTAATTTTGTCCATTTTCCAATGCGGCGGTCGTTATAACATACATCGAGACAAAATACATTTGCACGATTAGACCGTCATATCTACATTGAAAACAAAATCACCCTCCTTCACCACATGGTCAAACAATGGCCACTATATTTGGATACATACATACATACATGCATGCATGTGTGTGCATATATATATATATATATATATATATATATATATACATACACACACATATGCATGCACATATATATATATATATATATATATATATATATATGTACACACATTTCGTTAAGACGACGTCTGAAAATGTACTGCGGTTAGGCTTCTTATTTAATTTTTATAGTGTTCGTACAAGTGTTTTCTTTTCTGGACACAAAGTTTTGTAAAACCTATCCAAAAGTTCTGCATATCCAAGCGCTTTCGGCTATTCTTCTAGCTATCATCAAGGGCGATTTTTATTTTTTACTTTTAACTGAATGTATGTTTTTTTATGTATGTATCTAGAGTTAAAATGAATGTTATAGCCAGCATTTCATTTTATAGTGCCGAGACTGCTATTAATACAGAGAAAAAATAACTCTATAATAATAAAATGTATAAAAATTAAAGTCAGTAATGATTATAATATTTGACGATTAAATCATTCTTTTTATTTGTTTTATTACGACTGCCATTGTTATCAAAATAATAATTATAATTCAAACTAAAGTAGCAATAACAAGAATAATTGTAAAAACGGTTGTCACATCTCTTTTCTAATGGCAATAATTGTACTAATTTTGAATAAAAAAAAAACAACACAAAAACTACTTCAATTAATGATTAATTAAGAACGAACAAAAAAGGCGGAAGTAGAATTTAATTTCTTAAGAGAGCCGCACCGGAAGTACTGTCGTGTGGTAATCCTAATGGAGGTTGAAGAGATCGCGAGAGAATCATAACTAAATAAAATATTTTTTATTTTATTTTTAGACGTCGTTGTTAGAATGAGATTTGGCTTTCGGCAAAAACACAATTGGAGCGCAGAAAATAAAAGTGAAATTATCCGTGTGCGAATGACGTAACGTGAAATCGATCGAAATTGAGAAAGAAATAAAGAGGAAGAGTTGTCGCTAAGGTGGCAAAGTACTCTGGAATCCGCAATCAAAATGCTTAGCACCCAATCAAAGAATTGTTATAATGAAAAGAGTGGGAAGAGAACTTAATGATTAAAATCGTCAAATGAGATCAGATCCCATTATTTAAGATTCTTTTATTCTCTGCTATACAAAAATGATCATTTTATTGATTTTTCAATACTTTTCAGACAAAATAGTTTTCAATGTTTAATATTTTCTTCATTTGTTTTGGTCTTCATTGAAGCGTTTCAACCGCTCATTTTTCCAGCCTTCTTCAGGTCAATATGTGAACTGATGCAGAAACGTAATTGATCTCATTTTTTTGTTTATAAACTTGTCCGGTGATGGCAGTTTATATAAAATTGTTATGCTATTTCATCTAAGATGACACTACATCCGTAATGGATCTGTTTGTGCGAATCTTTGCCATCATGGCAATTATTTGTTGAGTTTATAATTAATACTGACCTAAGATCACACTAGTTAGGCACCCATTGAGAATCGAAATCGCACACTGCTTAATACGACTTCCAGCTGAAAGTGAAATGTGAGTAGGAAGATTGGGATGCGCCAATTTTCCAGATGGAAAAGGTCGGTCTTCCTGTGTTGAAAATGAGCATTCGAAATCCCGACGTTTTATCTGGGACTGAACACCGACCATTTTTTTTAAGCATTTCACCCCAAGCAAGGCGGAATTGCTACTAACACGAAAGGGAGTACAGAGGGTGAGTACAAAAGTAAAGTGTAAAGAGAGGGTGTTTGAGGAAAGGATATAGAGAAGGACGGGGATCAGGATCAAGGCGTCAGAAGATGTCGATTGACATTACATTTGAATGTTTGAAGATTATAGTTTTCAGGGAAGCAAGTAAGAGGAAGGGAGTTCCATTGTCGGGAAGTTCGAGAGAAGAAGCTGTTAGAGTAGACGAGGCGGTTAATTTAACTATTTCGACAGTGAAAGGGTAGGACCTAGATGACAGTCTAGTAGTACGCTTAAATTCATGCAGTTGAATGGATTGTCTTTTCTATTGCGTAGATTTTTTTTAATGATTAATGTTCTTTCTGTAAGAAAAGTTATCTTTTTACTCCGTTTTATGATTGTAATTCTTATTCATATGAACTACCGTGTTCCGTTTTTCTATCTCGGATTGGAATTTAGTGTCCATAACCGATCCCCGTCTTGGAACCAGTTTAGGGAAACTGGAACATCTATCCAAGAGACAAATTCTTAACAATATGGCAAATAAAATCGGCACACCGCATCCAAAATCTGGCTGTGGTAGTTTGCATTCACTGCGCACTAATACCGTTTCAAAAGGCATGAAATCTCGTCGCCCTTAGCTATAGATAAATAGCAAGAAAATTGGTACACTTTTGACTTGTAATGCAATCTACCTTGGGCGTTCGATAAGATGTTAGGTCATGTATTGTCGGTACCATTTAACACAGCAAAACATGTCACAGCCAAATAAGCCCTGCACCACCAGAAATGTACTATGAATTTCTACTTGAATAGTATCATGAATTACTACATGAATGGTATCATGAATTATTGCATGAATGGTATCATGAATTATTACATGAATGGTATCATGAATTACTACATGAATGGTATCATGAATTACTACATGGTATCCTTCTCATTTAATAAGTGAAGGGAAATATAACTAATGAAGCGAAGAGAATAGAAAAGAATAATTCAAGAGAGGGCAATGATTGTTCCGATCATTACTGAGCACTTGATGTAGTCTTGGAGATCAATGCAAACGATTGGAAGAATTGTACATATGAGGTTGCATTGAAACTATTCAGTTGAGGGTATTACTAAAATCAGCAAAAGATACTAAGGGGTTAGTGAGAGGATATATGAGGAGAATTGCTATCACTCGACCCTAAACGAATATTGCCAGATATTACTCGTATGGGAACTCAACAGATACAAATAACACCGAAAAACATCATGTGGCGACCCAGACACGTACCAAGAAAAATGATCTGTATCAAACGTACCCTTCAAAATAACCACACTGAAATCGAAACATCAGCATCTGCAGGTGGAAACAGAAGTATCAAGGGGGAAGATCAGAAAATTACCAGGGTTTGCCTTACGCCAATAGTTAATCGGAAAAGATCTTCGGTTCATACAACATCGGGACAATATTCAAGAGCGGCTCCCAGTCTACGGAGAAATCTCTGCCAAGTAAAAGCTAACACGGGGCGAGAACATGATCGAGAACTGATCATACATCATCCCTTGCAGTTGTGGCAAAGAATGTAAAAGTGGAACATTTTCCCCTCTAAGAGTAAAGCTGAAGGAACAATGAAAAGCTGCATTTAGGTGCGAGACAATAAAAAAAAAAAATCAGCGGATATGCTAAGCTGTGCAGACATCCTTAGTAGTCCTAGTATAGAAATAAATACGATATGGGAGCCGCTAATGAAGAAAGAAAGACAAATGATAAGCAGTCTTGAACAGCAGCAGCAGTTCAGGGAGTGCAGTCAAACATGGCAAGCAGAAGCAGCAGTAATGATAAGCAGACAGGTTAGGTTTAAGACTCCAGGTTCTCCACAGAGACACTAGTCTAATGAATTAAAGCGCTGGTTCGTGAATTTGATGATATAGTAATTGTGAGTTCAATCCATGGGCCGGGCAGTGTGTACTTAGACTCGATAGAAAGAGGGCGAACAATGAGTGAGAAGTACTATAAATAAGAATTAGACGAGATATCCCTAGATATAGGTATCGAGAAAAATCTACCTCCGTAAATTAAATAATGGTTTCACTTCGGAATTAGGTTACTCGGACCGCCATACGCACGATGAACCCCAGAGGACGCACCTGATGAACGTTGGAGTTATGATAACAACAACAAAGATGGGGACAATAGTCTGTATGTAAATAATGATAACTTCTAATCCCAGAATGCAAATAATAATAACAATCAAAAAGCTATCAAAATACAAGGACCTTGAAATCAAAATCTCAAAAATGTGGCACATGGGAACATCAACAATCCCTGTTGTATTTGGAGCCCTAGGATTGGTTGGAAAAGATTCCAGTAGACTAATTGAAGGGATTCCTGGAAGTCCATGTCTCAAAGAAATACAAAAAATTGTTCTTACGAGTACAGTCCACACTTTACGAAGGGCTTTATCTATGTAAAATATTATTTTTTTTTTGTCAGTGGAAAGTGTCATGATACCATTTCTAACCTTAGGTCTCTGGGCGGGATCTGGAAAGAAATGTGTAAACGCCAGAAATCAAAGGAAATAAAAAAAATAATAATAAAATGGTTGGTATTAATAAGAACTTTACATGTTAAAGAATGAAAGTAATCCCGAAAATAATTCATGTACAAGAATAGTGATTGATTCAGAAGCATTTTCATCCCTAATATTTTAAGTAAGAAAAAGCAACAAACAAAAAACACAAGAAAAAGCAAATAAAGTAATTTATAGCAAAAAAAACAAATGAAATTGTGTTTAATTCTGACGAAACGCAATGCGTATCTAATACTTTACTCTTGTCAGAGGTTATTTACTTGACATCATGTAAATAGAGAGAGAGTTTTTAGTTTGTTGAAAATAAAATTCCTCTATTTCAATTAAACATACGAAGAATTCTTTTCACAAATGACATTTCAAGTCTGTAGTATGCATATATTTTTAGAAAAAAACTTTTCATGCATTGCTTTGGACATCTCGAAAGCATTTGATACGGTTTAACACACCGGTTTTCTTCATAAGTTGAAAGGTATGGTATTTCCGGATGAATCTTTGAATTGGTTCAGTCTTTCTAATCAAATGGTGAAATGAAAGCTTGTCCTGAACGGCCACTCTTCTAGATCTTTTTGTGCTAAGGCACCTGTCCCAAACTAATTTGTTCTTAATTTTCAATAATAACCTTCCTGGTGATATCAGTCCTTAACTTGATATTTATGCTGATGACGCAATCATTTACTCCTGTAAGTTTTATCCGTTCGATAAGGTCAAATTGGCAGCTGATCTAAAAAAATGAGCTACAGTCCGTTTTTAACTGGGACAAGGAATGGCTTGTTAATTTTAATTTATGATTGATGACATAACCATTTACGCTTGTCTTGATAATAAATTTAATCACTTTGATATGGTCAAATTGACAGCTGAGCTCAAAAATAACCTGCAATCTGTTGTTATCTGGCGCAAGGAATGTCTTGTTAATTTCAACGCCTCCAAAACGAAACTGCTCTCTTTCAATCACTTTAAAGACCCCTGCTCGCCTTCCTTCAATTGGCTAGATTTAACCGTAAGTTTTACGCTAAAAGTTTCTTTTTTCACACTTCTCGCTTGTGGAATTCTCTTCTGGCTCTAAGCTTTCCAGCCAACTTTGATCTTTAAAAAATTTAAATGCCATATCAATCATTATTTACTATCCTATGTCTTACTGGCTTTACTGCTTTTCATGGGGTGATATGATTTAAAAAATACATACATATATATGCATAATTTGTATATTTCTTTTCTCAAAAATGAAAGTTCGCTTATACGTGTGCATACGCGCGCTATTCAATGACATAATTTATCGTGTAATTCTTAACAAGTCTTCAAGGTAAAATAGGCAAAGAAAAAAAAACTTGTTCTCGGAAAAAATAAATGATAAAAATCGTATGTGTCGAAAATAATACAAAGAAAGAGTGATCGAAAATTACCTGCCCTTGACCTACGCGTGTCCCAAGAGAAATCAATTTTCATGGTCCACAACAACGGACTTATCAATTCATCATTGCAAGCGAATCGGCATTTGCCACTTCTATTATGAGCCATGGAAAAGACGCTGAATACAGAAACCAAGGGAATTAGCCAATCATATTGCAAGAAAGCGAAGACAAAGAAAATGGTCATTTTTTAGATAACATTCAGGGCGCTCACAAAACGAATCTTATATGCAAAAATTTCTTTGCATTTAAATATTATTTGCAGCGTTAATAGGATCCAAGAAATTTCTATATGCACAACATCAGGATTTCTTTGCATTTCCTCAGCAAGTACAGTAACGTGTATTGTATACTTTTCCTGACGCCTATCGTATGTCGTTTGGAAATAAAATGCCCTACCCTTTGTATTTTAATTATTGAAATGATCGGAGTAAACATCAGTTACACTACTCTCAAACATTTCAACAACGCCCAGCGCACACTCTCATTACGGCTACCCAAATATTTTTATATTGTTTCTTCAGAAGAGAGAAATTTCTTTCTATACAACAATAGGAATCTTGCCTACGATAAAATTGCACATACACTGATGAGGGCTTTGTACTTATAAAACCAGTAAAAATTCAGCTGATTTCAGCATCAAATTTCTATCCGACTTGTAGGCCACGTTTTCAGATATGAATCGTACTCAGCTTAAATTAATTGAGTTATGAATAACGAAAACGTATTTCGAGTAGGACAATAGAAATGATATCCACATTTATTACCAATAGTGAATTTTAATATACAAAGCAATTTCGGTTCTCGAACGTCTCACATGTCGAACAGATTGGTTTTCGAATAGATAAATTCGAGATGAAAATGCCTCGGTTATCGAACAAAATGTCGGTTTTCGAACAACATTGCCAAACCGAGTTAACCCGAACAGAATCATTTCTGAGTCGACCACCATCTTATATACATTCGTGTGTTGCGCCGTGATTTTCTTTTCCAATGTTATTGTACTGTGACATTTTTTTTTTACTCTATATTGATTCCTATTGAAAAAATAGTTTCGGTTTACGAACATTTCGGTTTACGAACAGCCTTCGGGAACGAATTAAATTTGTAAACCGAGGTTCCACTGTACTAATTTTGCGAGTAACTGTCTGTAATGCAAACATACATATAGACATTCTTATTGGTGGGATCGCGTGTGTCAGCAATCCATATAGAAATCTTTTTTATGATACGTTTACTTATATCGTTTTTATATAAAGTGATATAAAAACAGGCGCATATATAAATGACGCTGAAAAGTTTTGAGCGAAAACAAGATACTCGCCAAACCTAATTTAATCACATTTTAAGAAGTGTCTTAAGCCGATAACTTTTCAGCACTCCAAGGAATAACAGAATATCCACAAAAAACCATAACATAAAGAAAGAAAAAAAGATAAAAACGGAAACTCTACTCTTCTAACTCTACGCTAAAACTTTATGAAGCGACTTCAACTGTTTGTATAAAAAACAAGAGGAATTTAGAATGTTATGCTGTCTTGTAAAATCGTTGATTTTTATTATTAGACAAAGAAAGGTTTATCGTGGCAGTTAATAAACGATTTTGGTAAGTTGTCGTTTACGTAAATTCATTCGGAGTTAACAGTTAAAGGATAATTTATTTGTAGGGAAAATAGGAATTGAAACATCGAACTTTCGAGCATCTTAAATAATAATAATGAAAATTAATCTTATATTTATTAATAAATATATGTAAAAAAAAATCAACTTTCTTTATAAAAAAAAATTCACATTATTTATACATCAACCTGTCATATATTCATTGGAGATCACAAAGTAATATTTATGAGTTTTGAGCATCTGTAAACTTCTTGGGGTTTTTCTTTAGTTCCCCTTCGCCGACGTGGTTTTAATGGTTAGTAAGATTGTTTTGTGAGATCATTTACAACTGAATAGGGGATTCAATTCTCACTGCGTGCTCAACAATTTCGGTTTTTTGTACCGCATCTAAGGTACGCTTCGAAAATCATTGGTCACCTCATCCTGATCTAATGCTTAGCAAGCTTGTCTCGCTAGAAAAATTATGACTTAATAGTGAGTTCTATTCTCACTGGGCGCCCCGTAATTTAGACCTTGTGCCACATCAAAGCTACGCTTACAAAATCACCATAAGGATAATATTCATGATGTTTATAATTCAGAGAATATACATTATAATACTAGGTGTTTTTCTTACAATTGAATGTTTGGGTAAATCCATTCTACAGTCTTGTATGAGAGAGACAGACCCTTTTTTCAATTAACCAAACCAGAAAATTGAAAATGTTTACACTATCTTTTGTAATATAGGTTATTCCTTAATTCATACATAGGAATGTTCTCTGACATGCCATGTCCAAAACAGACGTATAACAGTTTGGTATGGAAGATCAGGAGAGTAAGATGTAAGTTAGAAGAGAACATTGCTGGAAGGAATGGTAAGTTAAAGAATCGGCGCATATAAACTTATTGGCACAAAGTAGGAATCAAACACATTTCGGTGTGTGTGTGAATAAGACTTTAGTTGCTTAAGAGTGCCATGGTATGAAATTCATTCCTTAAAGGAAAGGTTTGAGATTATTTCTGTGTATTAATTCTGTAATAAAGTTTATTGAAAGTATTCAGGAGAATATAATAATTTATTTTACTAGTGTTGCTGAGAATATTTTATACTGTTTTCTGGTTTGCCACTTGGAAAAAAAAAGAAGATATCCATCTTTTTCTACGTGAATAATACACCTGAAGAAGGCCAGTTCAACCGAAACATTGTATTTGTCAAAAAACTTTGGTAATTATATGACAGAAGAGAAGCATAAACATTTCTGAAAGTAGCTTATGTCTGAACTTGTTTATATTTCTGGACCAACTTGAAAGTTATTTCCCAAAAAATATTTTAGCTCAAATTTTCAATAAAATATACACCGTTGCTCAAAGAAGCAGAAACTGAAATATATAATACAAAATGGCTCTTTATATTTCATCGTCTTTAGAAAATCTTGATCATGCTTTATTATTAAACTCTTTCATATTTTTTAACAATTTCCGGTGAATTCCAAAAGGAAGTAGAATGAATAAAAATGTATGAGAAACGACCTCTTCCACCGATACTGATAAAAGAGTTACATTTAGCATGTTAGCGTACGATTGTAAATGTGCGGTCAAGCGATTTGAAAAAGTAGAACCAGTAGTACAGTTTGAATAGATGAAAATTATGAGACATTGTGTTACTTAGATTCATTCAATAGAGATGCGGTTCCAGGAAGCGTTTAAATTAGACAAAGCATGCCTTTTCAATTCTAATCAATAATACGTGGGCTATCTCTCATCGACTTCGACGTTGTCTGGCACATTTACAGATAAGAGTGTAAGTAACATTTTGTATCTGTTTTTAGTGGTGAATGAATTATCAAACATCGTACATGTCACGTATTTCGCATGTCGTTTCTATAAAGACTCATGTTTTTATAGAAAGAGATATAAAAACAGGCGGCATATATTCCCACTATTAAAGTTATATATATATATATATATATTAAGCATTACGCCCCGAGCAAGGCGTGAAGCCACTAGGATGCAGGGGACTGCAGAAGATTTGGAGCAAGAGCAGATAGGAGTGATAGAAGAAAGGATGAGGAGAAGGATAGTGGGTAGATCACGGTAACTGGAGGTGTCGATTGACATTACATTTGAAAAGTTGGAGATTATAGCTTTCAGGGAAACAGTAATTGGGAAGGGTGTTCCACAGGCGAGAGGTGCGAGGTATGAAGCTATTGGAGTAGAAGAGACGGCTACATTTAAAAGTTTATACAGTGTAAGAGTGGGAGCGGGATGCCAGCCTCGTAGGGCGCTTGAATTCATGGAGTTTGGGAACCAGTGAAAGCAGCTCATCGGAGCAATTACCATGAAAGTATTTGTAGAAAAGACAGAGAGAGGCGACGGCGCGTCTGTGAGATAGTGACTGCATGTGTGTATGTGTGTGTGTGTTTGTGTATATTATTTTTTAGATAGAGTGCATCTGTAAAGGAACAAAATGAATAAAATGTGACAAGAGGAAAAATATACTTAGCCAAGAAGGAAATGTAGTATTTATTTTGTTGGCCGTGTTCATATACAAAGGTGAGAATATCATTGGTTTATCAAGCTTTTAAACTTGCGAACTTCATGAATGTTCATCATGTTAGTCAAAGCGTGTGTCATAATTCAAAGTCTACCAAAAAGTAAGCGAGTAACATTCAAGAATTTATATATATATATATATATATATATATATATATATATATATATATATATATATATATATATGTATGTATGTATGTATGTTGAATGCCGGTCTCGAAAAGGACACCCAATTTGCGGTTGACTGGGACAGGAAATGGCTTGTAAACTGTTAATACCTCCAAAACGAAACTTCGTTCATTTATCCACTGTAGAGAAACGTCCGTGCAACCTAACATCATGGCTGATGCTCAACTCCACGAGAGCGTCTCTCTGCACCTTCCTATCTCACGCTTTCCACTCACCTGAGGTGAAACAACTACAATGAATCAATAGCTTCATCTACGGCAGGGAAAATTGGTTCTCTGTGTCTCGCCAGAAGGTTTTTCTCGCCTGTGTCCGTCTTTCAAATCTATAAATCACCTATTCGTCCTTGCATTGAATACTGTTGCCATATATGGTCTGGTCCCCGCGCTGATCATCTCGTGGTCCTAGACTAAATCCAGAGACGGATATGCAATGTGATAGGTCCTGATTTGGCATCTCGTCTGAAGTCACTTTCTCACAGACGTGATGTGGCTTCCCTCTGTCTTTTCTATAAATATTTTCATGTCATCTGCTCTGACGAGATACTTTTACTGCGACCCAAACTTCCTGAATTTAAGCGTGCTACTAAGCATCTCGGTCCCACCCTTTCACTGTTGAAATAGTTAAATGTAGCCGCCTCTTCTACTCCAACAGTTTCTTCTCTCGCATTTCCCGTCTGTGGAAATCCCTTCCTCTTACTTTCTTCTCTAATAGCTATAATCTTCAAATATTCAAATGTAATGTCAATCGACATCTTCTGATGCCTTGATCCTGATCCCCTTCTCTATATCCTTTCCTCAAACAACTCTCTTTACTCTTGCTCTCACCCTCTGTAACCTCTTGCTAAATAAATAAATAAAAGAAGTTCTATTCTCATAGTTTCTATTCTTGCACTTCTCGCCTGTGGAACTCTCTTCCAGTTTTTTGCTTCCTTGCCACCTTCACAAATTTATATCCAACTTGAAACCTGTTGTTTTATTGTTCTTTTCGCTCAATAAAGTCTTCTCATTCATTCTCTTTCACTCCAAGTAAACTTTTCGTTCGACTTGAGGACAATATAAATCTACTGAATACATAAACAGATGTAACATTTATTATTTATTTAAAGTTGACGTCAGTAATTAACGTTTTTATTTAATGTATAAATAATAATAAACATGATATCAGTTAATGAATTCAATAAATTTATCTTGTCTTGAGCTGATATGTGTTTGCAAAAAGTAGGAAGATAATTCAATTCAACTTTATATATATAAGCTAAAAAAATGAGCATACATAATAAAATTGCCCCAAACTTAAAAACGAAATGTTATCATCAAAATCGTTATGTTATTATTCATGTGAAAGACCAAAGGATTTTTTGATTATTAAATTATATTTTTTATTCTTTTTAGAACGTTCGACATTTTGGTTAAAAATTTTGTTTTTCTTGCGTCAGCGGGGGACCAAATATTAGTATAGGAAGCTTTAGCGGTGAAAAATACATTGATTAGGAAGAATTTGCAAGCATCAATTATTGGATTTTAATGAAACGTTCAAAATCTTTTCAAAAATGAATGCAATTATTTTAATAATGTTTTGTTTTTGGAAAATCTAGGTAAAAACATTTTTTGTAAAACAGGACTGGGGGGGTGCTGTTTTACAAAAACTGTTACCGAAAATTTGTTCTGAATCGTAAAATAAAATGCAATAAAACTAAGAGATTATTTAGAAAAAGCTTTTTAATTGCTTTTCTGAATAAGATATATTATGGACACTATTGTCTTAAGAAAAAAATATTTCGATGAATAACGAATATTTGCAAAAATTGTCTTCAGTTTTTTAAATTAGAATAATTTATAAAGTTTTATTTCTTTTAAAATTCTATATTAATTTTTACCGGCTAGGTAATGTTGTTATTAAGTACAAACTATATTTACTTTTCATATATAAAATAGCTTACGACACTTCAGCAGCCCCCAATATTTTTGAAAGAATTTTGATTTTTTTTTATGTGTGTCCATTTTTGTCAATACGGACTACATTATGAGAACATAAGAACGGTAATATAGTAAATGAATGTCCGGTGTGCCTAAAATCCAATAAAGCATTAGATTACAGAGAATATTTTCCAAACTTTTTAAAATTAAAAGGTAATTAAAAATTTTATAATAAAGACGCTCACATTATATTCCTCAAATAATTTTTACAGATATATTCCCCCGGCTGTCAATCAAGCTGTCAACACCTTGAATAAACACCCACATTCGTCATAAAAATGCATTTCTGCGATATCTTAAACGAAAAGTAAGATTTTTTTTTCAAATCAGATTAATTAAACATTAAATCAATTAATATTTCTCAAAGAAAGTTTAAGAAAAGTATATTTAATTTTTGAAAGATTTTTTAATAAAGAGAATTAGATTGTGCTGACAGATGACTAAAACTAGCTAAAATCAGCGATTTTTATTGATTAAAAAATAAAACTGTTTCCAGTCAATTTAAATTAGTTTTGAAATACAACAATGTATTTTGCATATTGGAAATATTGAATTTAATTATCTTGAAATTACAACTAGAATAAAAATTTTATTAAAAAGCGTTTAATCCTTCAAGATTGATTTTTCATTTTTTTAAAATCCTTTTAAACTGTAGGTATTGCATTTCTTTGGAGGTACTTAATATATTTTGTCTAAATTTGCTATAGTTATATGGTAAGAGTGCTCAATAGCGTAAAGTGTGCGTGTGTGCATGAAAGGGGATGAAATTTCTGAGGTCGCGCCACAAAAAATCGAATGTTTGGTCGTTTCGTTAGATTTGGGGAAGTGAATCAAGATGAGAAATATTCAGCTCCACCAACATCGCGTATATAAAAGACAGAAAGAAAGAATAACAGATACATGCCAATAGTCAATATATTTGTAATATATTTCGTTTAATTACATGTGCACAAACCAAATGCATATGGCTTTGTTTGGCATGATTGAATTCTCAAAGCATCTATTTTATGAATTCTAAGAAGAATCTTCTCATATACTAATGTACAATCCCAGAGAGAAAATTGTTTTCACAAAAATGAAAGAGACAAATTCTGTTTGATTCTGTAATTCAAGGTAGTTTGGATTTTCGGGTAGCAGAAACGGTACCAGTCATTGTGTTAAAAGTAACAGAAAAAATTAGGATTAATTAGAAGCTTCTGTCAACCAGTCTCTCTATGTAATTCTGTATCTATCTATATATCTATCTATTTCTATGTATCTTATTCCATCTATCTGTTTCTATGTATCTCATTCCATCTATCTGTTTCTATGTATCTCATTCCATCTATCTATCTATCTATCTGCTTCTATGTATGTCATTCCATCTATCTATCTATCTATCTGCTTCTATGTATGTCATTCCATCTATCTATCTATCTATTTCTATGTATTTCATTCCATCTATCTATCTATTTCTATGTATTTCATTCCATCTATCTATCTATTTCTATGTATTTCGTTCCATCTATCTATCTATCTATTTCTATGTATTTCATTCCATCTATATCTATTTCTATGTATTTCATTCCATCTATCTATCTATCTATCCATCTATCTATGTATCTATCTATCTGATACCATCTATGTATCTATCTATCTGATGCCATCTATCTATCTGTTTCTATGTATCTCATGACATCTATCTATTTATCTATCTAATTCTGTTTCTATGTATCTCATTCCATCTATCTCATTCCATCTATCTCATTCTGTTTCTATATATCTCATTCCATCTAATTAATTCCGTTTCTATGTATATCATTCCATCTATCTAATTCTACGTATGTATCTCTCTATGTAAGTATGTATCTATCCAATTCTGTTTCTATGTATGTATGTACGTATGTATGTATGTAATTTTGTTTCTATGTATGTATATATCTAATTCTGTTTCTATGTATGTATGTATGTATGTATCTATCTATCTATCTGTATTCTATTCATATCTGTGTAAAGTTTGCCTTCAAATAAGATTCTTATTTTTACATTCAATTAATGTTTCGCTTCCGTCTAAGTTTATCCTCGTTATGCAACAGATTAACAAAATCCCCGAATGATCTGCGATGTCAAAGGACAAAGAAAAGATCGACAATTTTGAAAGCATGAAGATTTAAAGCAGTAGTCGGATCATCATTTTTCTCTCAGTCGGAATCTTTTAATCGGGGGTTTGGGTGTCCCCAAAGAGTTTAAATTCCATTTTGGTTTGAAATCAATGCCAGTACAATTACAAATTTAATCCTTTCTCAGCAGCAACGAAGGACATAGCCCAAAAGTGTGAAGGTGGTAGGGAACAGGCTATGGAACTAGTGGAAAAAATAGTTAATAGATTGGAAGGGAAAGAGAGGAAGAAATGGTTAGAAGAAGGGGAAAATAGAAGCAAGGGAAGCAAGTAAGAAAGAAAACGTGGTTAAACAATGAGTCTAAAATAGAGGAAGAGGAGACATATATGAAACAAAGAGGAGGCGAAAAGTCTAGAAAGAACGTGTGTAAAGAGGGAGAGAGAAATAAACGTTATCGGAAAAGAAAGAAATATAAAAGAAAAGGAAGATGATAAAACAAGGAAATAAGATGGGAGCAAAGCAAGAAAAGAAGAAAAGAGACGAAAGAGATGAAGAAAAAGAAAAGAAAAATTCAAAAAGGGAAAGGCAAAAAAAGAAAGGAGAGAAGCGCAAATGAGAAGATAAAATAGAAGGTAAGAGCGTGAGTAAAGAATGCTGTTGTGGTTGTAAGCGAGTCACGGGAAGAAGCAAAGGTATTCATAGCTGAAGCGGTGGTTGTCAGTGTTTTGTCATGTTGACATCGATCAGACTTCGCTTCTGCCTGTCTTTCAGTGTCGTGTCCTAAAAAATTCTAATAAGTGCTGCTTGTACGTCAATAGTTCCCCCGAAGCATCTCAGCAAATAAACCCTTTATTGTTGTGACCGATATTTCTTTGTTCCTCACTAAACTTGCATGACTTTGTGTCTATTATCTTTTTCTATTATTTTCTTTTTTCTTACTTTCATTCAATTTGTTTGTTTTTTTTAAATTCTGTCTTCCATTTTTCGTTCTTTTAACTTTCTTTTATTTCTTTTTCTCCTCTTTCCTTCTTTCTTTCAACTTTTTTAAAAAAATTCTTTCATCTTTATTTCAACTTCCTTTCGATTCACTTTTCTTTCTTTCCTTCTTTTTCTTTTTTAATTCTTTCTTTCAATTTGTCTTTTTATTTCTTTTTCTTTCAATATCCTTTCTTCAGTTTTTCCTTTTTAAATCTTTTTTCTTTCAATTTGTCTTTTTAATTCTTTCTTTCTTTCTTTCTTTCTTTCAACTCCTTTTAATTCTTTCTTTCAACTTTTAATTCTTTCTTTCTTTCTTTCAACTTTTAATTCTTTCTTTCTTTCTTTCAACTTCTTTTAATTCTTTCTTTCTTTCTTTCAACTTCTTTTAATTCTTTCTTTCTTTCTTTCTTTCAACTTCTTTCTTTCATTCTCCGTTTATTCTTTTTATCTCCCGTCTGTCTTTCCTTCATTCAGCTTTCCCTCTTTTGTTTCTTCGTCTGTCTTTCTTCAGTTCTTTCTTTCAGTTTTCACTTTTGAGATTTCATTTCTTTTTACTCTAATCATCTTTTCATCTGTACATATCTCTCTCTTTTGCACTGTTATTTACTGAAGTCTCTCTTTATCTTTGAAACAGACCCCATACTCCATTCTTTCTTGCGTCCAAATATCATTGAGTTTTTATTTCTTTCTGACCACTCACATCTTTTTCCTGTTCTTCTTTATCCTCTTTTTCCACGTCATTCTATCTTCCCGGAAATAGAATAAAATGGGCAACTTCCGCTTAATCTGATAACATCTTATTAACGACGACCATTTTTACCCGCTGACTCGACCCAGTCAGTCTCGCGTGTTTTATCCGCTTCATTCTTCTAAATGACTCAACCTCCATGTACGCCAAATGCGACGGTGACTGATGTGGAAAATGATCAAGCCTAAACCATTAAGGACGGACACCATCTTTTCTTTTAGGTTTTGTTATTAATTGCCTGTCACAACCTTTTGCCATATATCTAGCGGCAAGGAATCGTTAGTTTTGCACATCATTTTCTAAGTGATCACATTGTGAAAGAAAGCAACAGAGTTTGATTTTTTGGGGGAATTCCTGAAATCTGGTGAAAATAAATAATTCGGTTAACAGACGAAGTAAATGAACAAAGATTTTATTACAGACAAGAACAAGAAATGACTTGAAGCAACAGAAATGTGGTTCTACAGAAGGATACTGAGGATACTATAGACCGAACATGTGAGCATCGACGAAGTTTTAGAGAAAATGGAAACAAAAAGAAAACATATTTCACATCAGAAAGAAACAGTTGAGGTTTATAGGGAACATAACGAGGAAAGAGGGCTTGGAAAATCTAATACTCACAGATTGAAGGCAAGAGAGAAATGATCGCCTACGTCCTGAGGGGGGCACGTCACATAAAGAAGAATATGTACAAGATAATATACATATACAGGACTCGGGCAGTTGCCTATTTCCGACTGGCGCCAATGGCCAGTGTTCGAGCCCCGGTTAAAAACCATGGATTCGAAACCCAGGTTAAAAACCAGGGTTTCAATGTATGCGCACAAGTGTTCTCTTTATGGACTTAATGAGTGTACCAATTGTACAAAAGATTTTGGATTTTGAGCGCTAACGGATAAAGTATTAATTATTTTGAATGATGTTTTTTTCGTTTTTTTTTTTTTTTTTTTTTTTTTTTTTTTAAATAACCAAACGGAAAAATTATATTTGCCTGTCCGTGTGTCTGAAATTCATCTAACTAGGGCCACACTTGTCTCTACATAGACATACATTTTTGGAATCTGGATGACCCAGGGATTAAAAAATCTTCCCTACATCCAACATTAGGAATTGTGCCCGGATGGATAGGCGACAGTTAAAAATAACCGAACAAAAATGAGTGATTTTTAAGGTTCTTAATTTATATTGAATTTAAAGTAACACAAAAGTTTTGGGATTTAAAAAAAAAAATTCAGTTTAAAATATTTCCAAAACTTTGTGAATTGAGGAAATCAGTTTTATTTCTTCAAAAAGCCAAGGAATCAGCGGTTTCGTGACGTGAGGTTTTGATGTTTCACAGAGCTTGTTATTTGAAAAACTCGATTCATTTAAAGTTCCATGGAGTTTGTGATTTGAAGAACTCAATTTTCGGCCTGAATTGGAATTTTGGCCCAAATCGAAGTTTCGGCCAAAAGACCGCTTTTGGCTGGAATCAAAGTTAAAGTAAAATTCTGAAGTTCCATGGAGTGAATTGAGGAATTAAAAAGGTATTTCTTCAAAATTATCATTGTTGTTTTCTAAGTTGGATAGAGGTTCCTTTATTTTGGAGCCGTAGTCCCAATTCCATTCAGGAACTAGTTTAAAATTCCGCACAGCGTGCGGCTTTTAAGCTAGTATTTAATAAATGGTGTGTAAGTGCTATTGTAGATGGTATAGAAGTTGCTGGAAGTAGACATATTCTTAATTTTCAAACATGGTCAGTACATTTGGGCCATGTTCATAATTGATGTTAATCCTTGAAAATGCTGACTACCTTAACCGAAAGCGCTCGGAATAAACAAGCATTTGTACAATTTTTACACTCATTAAGTTAAGAATAGAAAACACTTGTACGAATAAAGAAAAATCTAACAAAGAATTAAATGGAAGTAATTGCTTTGTCAATTTTGTTCAAATTAACACACACGCACATATATGTATATATGCCTGTATGGATGGATTGATGTATGTATACTAAATGCTGTACCTGTCTCTTTCCAATGTTGCTAGTTCTAATGACATTAAACGATTCCATTATTTTGTAAAGGTGTCCAAAATGACTTGTTCTAACAACTTCAACCAAATGAAATATATAACTAAAAAATATTTGTTTTAAAATTTGTGTGACCAGTTTAATATTTGTCATTGTATTTATTCATGTACGTCAATGTACATGGATAAGGAATATCTTTTTATTGGTGTCGCCATATATGGGCAATAGCTGCACAGTCTTCGCTTTCCAGTCGCGATAGAATCTAAAAGCATCTACGCGTCCTTGTGAGTGACGAATTACTTTTCATCCTACAGTCCCTTTCTCACAGACGAAACGTCGCGAGGACGAACTACATTCCTTAGTTCCACCAGTTCTAACTTTCACTGCTAAGACCCGCCATTCCACGCACATTTAGCGAACCCCCTTCATTCCCTTCGTATTCCACTGACCAGCTTCTTCCCACGGATCGCTGCTTTGTAGAACCGACTCGCAAGAGGATGCTTCTCCGATCACTTCAAACTTAATCTGTTTAAGTCTGTGGCTAACCATTATCTGCCCCACATATACGCATAAACTGTGCCTCTTACTCTTATAACCCTCTAGCTTCCGGGCCTTGTACAGAGTGAACATCATTTAAAAAGAAAAAGAAAGAAATTAGTCACCTAAAAAAAAAAACAAAATAAATTCCACTTGAATACAAAACAGAATGGAAAGTAGAAAATATATATCTAGGGAAAAATTTCTGTGCAATTACTTTTTCAAAATAAATATTTTATTGTCTGGATATTAATAATAAACACGATATAGTCTTACACCGAATGGTTACAAATAGTAATTGTTACTGTTAAAGATAAATCCAAATAACAGAAGGCTGGCAGACACCCACTTTTCTCATGAGGAACAATTCTTTTACGTTAAAATCTTACCTTGAGTCCATTAATTATGCATGCAAAATTTGAGTTTGGATTGGAATCATTTCGTCGTTTATATTAAATAAACGAACACTTCTTAATTCGATAACTGACATATTGCAATAATGTGATAACATCAATTATGGATCAAATGCATGTGTAAATAGCATTTTTAATTATTCACTTTCTTCTTTTTTTTTTTTAATAATTAGTTTGAATTCATCAGGCGATTTTGAGATTATGTTTATATTAAGACTTTGAGTGTTTTCTTTTGAACGCTTTAACTTTTAAAGTTTTCTTGTAACAAATCTGAACCTGGTGGCTAGTGGGAAATTTATGAACTTAATGACATTTTCCTCGTTTTGATGCTAATATATAATATATAACGGATATATGAAGACATGTTCAGGAGGACACAAATGATTAAAAAGAATAAAATCCAAAGTAAAATAGGAAGAGTTAACAAACCGTGGACGGAAAGTGTGAGCAGCGAGTGAGTTTTAAGGACAATAGAAACAAAAAGAACATTAAGTAACAGAAAGAAAGAGTTGTAGATATAGTGAAGAAATAGCGCTTGGAGAATTTGACACATAGTGACAGAAAGAAATAATGCTTAAAGTACCTAATGAGCTTGTGTTAATAGGTGGCAGAACAGACAGTGGGATGTATAGTAAAGCAACAAGCATTGTTAGAGCTACAAAGGATAGGAAGTTGTGGAGAGGCATGATCGTCTACGTCCTAATGAGATGCAGAACATAAAAATAGATGCGGCTGGCCTTATGACTACCAAAACGGAAATTGGAATCAGCGAGCAAAGTTTAAATTCTTGCTGCGGCTGTTCCTATTTACTTTGCACTAATGCCTCTGGAAAAGGCGTTAATTTATTTCTTCTTTTATGCAAGCCACGAATAAAATAATAGAGAAAACTAAGCTTTAAAGCCTTGGTATAGGTTTTCAATAAACTTAAAGTATCATTTGTTTTACTGAGAGTTGTGAGTTTAATTTATGGGTTAGACAATACAGAAATATACACGTGAAGAATAATATCATAGGGAAAATTGATGAGGGCTAAGGAATGAATCGACTCAAAAACAGGAAGGAGTTGAATTTTCCGATTCTCAAAGTTCTCAAAATAATTTCTTGCAAACTCTATAACCGATTTCAATCGTGTGAGAGGACAGATGGATTTTTGACTCACATTTTCTGGCATTCCTATGTTGATTGGTCGTTTTCAACGCTCACTGTCTTTAGCAGAAACTCGACCAGCCATGAAACACGTGTGCCACTCTAAAAATGTTTGACAAAATCCTGAAGAAGTATTCTAAGGGTCTAGCGAGATTTGCTGAGCTTCACGTGTTCAAATTTGTCAGCCATCTTAAAAATTGCTAAGTCCTTTCAGCACAACGTTGTAAAATCTTACGTAATAAATGAACACGAAAGGGTAGCTTCAAATTTATTGCCAATCTCGTTGGTTGGGGCACCAACGAGATTGGCAAATTTCCGTTGTATGGTACAAACCAATCACTTATAGTTTGGGAACTTTCCGGTACTACTTCGTATTGGAATTGATGTGTTCTGAAGAATTCCCTCACAAGGACACTGGATATATAGAAAGGTACAGGCGTAAGGCCATAATAATTTAAGATATATATTGTATTATTAAAGCGATAAAAACGAACATGTTAAATCAATAGCAAAAAAGAAATGTAACGCAACAATAACGTAAAGTGTTAATATCGAAATACAGCACGATTAACAAAAAAGACAGCTAATTCGATTTATCGGTTCTAACTCTTAAGAGCTCAATCGAGGACAAAAAATGTGCACAGCGATTAAAAAATTAACAGCAAAAAAATGATTGTATTACTTATTATTTTTTACCATCGGTGAATATTTTTCACACCTGCCATTCAGTATGCATTAACACACACATACACACACACACATATATATATTTTTTGAACAATAAAAAATATTAAAAAAAATAAAGTTTTCAGACAAACTGGGTTGTTTATTAATATTTTTTGTTTTATTATTTCAATTAGGTTCCTCGACTATTTTCGGCCATCACAAAGAGAAAAAAAAACCCTGCTTGTTAGTAGCAGTGAACGACTGGAGTGAATGACTGTTTCGGAAGAAAGTGAACTTTACCTGTAGTTTTCATTTGCTTTTTATTGTTAATTTTGGTCAGTCCCTGTGTTGGTCAAACGGCCTCTTTCAAGTTGTTTTTTAAGATAGAAGATTCCTGATTATCAGAATATTTTCCTTGGTCATTTTGACAGTTTTATTGGTTGCTGGGAATGGGATGTGTGTGCTAAGTGTATGTTATCTTTTAGTTCTTTGGGAGTATGTGTTCGTGATGTGTGTATGTGTATATATTTGTGTGAGTGTGTGTAAAAGTGTGAGACCTCAACAACTCTGCAAGCATGTCAGTATTTGTTTATAAATTGCTTATGCGTATCGTTCCAATCCAACTTTTTATTACTATAATCCAATAACAAATTAGGCTAACATCTTATGGCAAATAAAAAAATTACTTACGGAAGATCATTAAAATAGCATATGCCCTAGAAACTGATAGTTACTTTATTTAAGGAGTGCCAAAGGTAAAGTCTTCTGTATTTATTCTTCTATTTTACACTGAATCACGAGAACATTTAAGAAAAATATTCGATGTTTTGACTGAAGCAGTCATTCAAGACATTTACACTATTTTTCAATTACAACAGGGTTTTCGTATTTTCTTTCTCTTTCTTATTTAGTGAATATTATTTCGCATGGTTTTATTCTTCGTGCATAGATGTCTAATGAAACTAATATCATTCATAGACCGAAATTAATTTTGTCTCAAAATTTGGTCTTAAAAATCCACCAATAGAATATTATATACGACACTCAAACCTATACGTTGTAATACAATAAATGATTTAAAAAATGTATGTCTTTTATCAACACATAATTTTGGATTGTTTTGATGGAATCTGAATTCAGGAGCGTATAAAAAACAGTGTTGAGGCATATTATTTGATAATCTAGTGAACGCGTTGGAGTCTACTGAAACAAGAAAGTAAGAATGAATATATGAATGTATCTTTAACAATAGATTTTATTACATGAGCAAACTATATTGAAAAATACAAAACGGATGAGTGAAGGTGTCTATGTAAAGATGTCCTTATATTAGGTACCAATGAATGATTGTAAGTGACTTACGTTTGAAAAGAATTATTAATCTGATTTATTAGATATGTCTGTGTATAGTTAAGTAAGCTTAGGACTTTGCATGATGTGCCTTATTCTGTGTTGTGTTCCATTGCAACATAGGGTTCGCTAAAGCAACTTGTAGGTAAAGAAAAAGATAATGAGATTTTACGCCTTTTTCTTATATACTTCTTTGTCACCGTCATCTAGTGGTCGTTAACAGAAATTATTTGGTAGATAAGGGAAGTAATCCAACCAAAGTTTTAGGCAGAACTAACCATAGCCAACCACGCAACTCTGTCTTTAGTTAGCGAATATAGTTCTGCGGGATGAGAATTTACAATAACCTGAATTTTGCTTGTCTTTTTTAAATATTTTTTAAGCTGAAAATTCATGTCCAATCTAAGAATCAGTACATCCAAATTTGTTTATTATTACTCAGAAACAGTTTGTCTAATTTCTCGTAATACATGATGAATAATTAATTCTCTTTGAATCCTACCGAAGACAGAAGGATCTTTTGCTACAATCTGTCTTGAACCCAGCCACGATGTTTTTCTTCCTTTGGAATTTTATCGCAAATAAATCCATTTTTTCTATCTCGCCAAAATATCTTGTTTATAAATGATATTTTCTGTTCTGTAAGAGAAAGAAAAGTTTTTTATTATTTTATTCTGACGTTTTTAATTTTCCTAAACTCACTTTATTAACGACTTTCTAGAGGTGACTGATTGCAAAGCGCCGAGTAAGTTTCCAAATCACTTCAAATATTTACCGAATTTTATGAAAATGATGCTACGAGAAACATTTGCAACAGACCAAATGAAATACGTAGTGATTTCGACATAAACACGTTTATTGCAATGACTACTAAATTATCATTCTAAAGTGCAGAATGACGGTAATCTTTAAGTTATTGATATTTTAAAATTCAAATTCACTTACAAATGTAATTACACTCATCCGAAAAATAATTTGAAGATTAAAATTATGCAAGACACGAATAGATTATAATGATTTATTTGTCAGGTTTCAAAAAACAGAAAATTTTCACTATAGTTCACTAAGGGGAATTTTCTCATTTCTAAATAGTAAACATGTAGAATGAGATAGAAAAGTGTTACATCCCCTACATTTATATAAATATATATCTTTAAGGTATGCGATATTTATGGGTAAAGTGCTCAATATCAAAGACAGCGTATGTGAGGTCAACACCGAGTAGACTGTCGTCGCTTGATGTTGACCTCGGTGTCTAATAACGCGCGCGCACACACACTCATATATATATATATATATATATATATATATATATATATAGTGTGTGTGTGTGTGTGTGTGTGTGTGTGCGAATGCACATTACATTTTATGTATGTGGTTTCTTCACTTTTCAGAAGAGAGGATGAAAAAACTGCGCATATAAGTTTGGGACTATATATATATATATATATATATATATATATATATATATATATATATGTGTGTGTGTGTGTGTGTGTGTGTTATACCAAATTATATATATATATATATATATATATATATATATATATTGTACCAAAATCTCTCTGTCTCACTCTCTCTCTCTCTTTCTCTCTCTCTCTCTCTCTGTGTGCGTGTATATATATATATACCTGTTGGTTTCACAACGACGACACTACCAAGAAGGCTTAATTCACACATGTAGGAATCAAGCTCTATTGCACAACATTTAAAAGAACATTCTTGTCCACATTTATTTTTTTTAATTATTTTTTTCGAAAAAAATTGCAGGTTGAGTATTTTTTAAACATTAATAATAAAAAATAAACTAAGTTACCTCCCTTACATGCTTAATGTAAATTGACTATAACGGCGTGAGTGCCTGCGCATTTACAGAAAAAAATCAACAACTATCAATATAACACTAATTTTTGTCTTGTCAATTCACCCTTGAAGATAATCTTGGATGTGATTGAAAGTTCTTGGGAAAATAAAAGAAATAACCAAAACTACGGCGTCTTTCTTACTCAGTGTTGGAAAAGCACGATGAAATTGATCGAGAATTTGAGAGGATTAAAATAAAATAAATAGACATAATATGTCTTGATTATTGAACCAAACATACTTGAATATATATATATATATATATATATATATATATATATATATATATATATATATATATATATATATATATATATATATATATATAGATCAGATTAAACTGATAATATTCATCGTTAAGTGCTTTTTGAAATGCGAATCTGTGCAACGTAAAAACAGCAGACAGTGGAATTCAACTTGGCACGTCTGAAGCGAAAGCAAAGAAGCATGGACGATTTAACCGATGGGGCGTATCCTTCGTGGAACAGAAGACTTTGTGCAATGGCGTGATTGAATGCATGCCGATGTGCGCATTTGCATTGGCATATAAATGCATTCACATAGCTTTCTAGGGCGTAAGGTACAAACTTGTTAAACAGGTATATAATCTTGTTTACTCCTGTGCGCATTACGCGTCAACAAATATGAATAGTTGTGCACACAGGCGCACATAACACGTGCTTGATCGCTGTAAGTCACAGACGCAAAATACTCTTATTTTCCTTAACGCATGTTTCTCTAATACACACATTTACTCTAACAGCCACTTACAAGCGTATTTTTCGTTTACATCCATGCACACATAAATTACAATACGAGGGGGCGCTGAAAAGTTATTGGAATAACTCACTTCATAAAATCTGAGCATTATTTTCTCACTTAAGCTGGAAATGATATATATAAGGGTTAAAAGTGTTCTAAATTTTCTGAAATGCAAAGCAAATATATGGAAGAGCATATCCATTTTTTGGGCCTAGTTGATTGTTTTTGATCGGTTTGAGAATTTTTTAGTGACCATGGTATATTTATTTTCATTACCACACCTGTAGAACAAACTCTTATTCAGTTTAACATACTAAACATAGTATATACACCTATTCTTTCTGATATTCACACACAAGCACATTATACACATACTCTTTAGATACACGCATAACAAATACAAAAATCTATCTTTTAACTTAATAAGCGTACCATTCACCCATACATCGAATGTCACATCTAGGCTGCTCTACTATGCCCCCTGATTCTATGGGTAACATAGGACTGCAACAACACCTCTCCAACGGACGTGGTTCCGGGCGATTCTCTTTCAGCTCTGCCCATGTCGTGCCGGCTTGCCTTCACCTCTGCCTCAACACTTCTACGCCAAGTGTGTTTTCGTTTCCTTTGTGGATTTCAGTCAAGGGCCTGCCGGGTGACCAGTAGAAGATCTGAATATCCTCATGGGAGACGTGAATGCAAAAGTGGGAGCAGACATCAACAGAGAATTCATCATGAACAGACAAGGCATCGGACAACAGAAGTATAACGGCAAGCCTTTCTGCACCTTCAATGCCCTGGTCATTGGTGGCATCATCTTTCCCCACAAGGCACTTAAATGAATATATTATTAGGTTGGTGCAAAAATAATGACGGTTTTTGACGTTAAAAAATACGTCAAAAACCGTCATTATTTTTGCACCAACCTAACAGTAGTTAGGTATCACAATATCACTTAATAGCTGTA
The DNA here is from genome assembly GCA_963932145.1 of Acanthosepion lycidas. Lineage (NCBI taxonomy): Eukaryota > Metazoa > Mollusca > Cephalopoda > Sepiida > Sepiidae > Acanthosepion > Acanthosepion lycidas. The sequence goes on from OZ010585.1 coordinate 13,102,618, forward strand.
ATTAAACATGCGACAATAATGTCGAAAATGTAACCGTAAGTTCTATGCTTATAGTTTCTTCTTCTGCACATCTCGCTTGTAGAAATCTCTTCCGGTTTCTTGCTTTTTTGTCAACGATGATCTTCAAAAGTTTAAATGCAACATCAATTATCTTCTGTCTTCTTAATTCCTGATTTTTATTGTCTTCTCTATTATTATTCTTAGTAACATATTGCATTTAATGGCTTTTATCGTTTTGCTTGGGGTGAAATGATAAATTCACACAAGAAACATTAATTCTCTTTGAGCGATGCATTCGCAGGCAATACAAACTTATTGCCTTTAACATAAAAACACTTTTATCTGTAACATTTTCTAAAACACAGATCTATGGTAATTTAAAGATAACTTATTTTCTCTCATTCACACGCATGCCTTTCTCTCACACCTTTTCTTTACCACATACTTAACCTCCTATGAAATAGACACACACACATGTGTATATATATATATATATATATATATATATATATATATATATATATATATATATATTTATGACGAGTGTAACAGCAAAATTGTCCAAATCGTGTAAAAGTATATCTTACTGGAATTCTGCGAGGTTTTGATAACACAATTGGACTTTGAGCAATAAGAATGTATAATTACTGTCCAAGCTTAACAGAAGAATCGTGATGAAATCAATCATAAACGAAAATGACATGTTCATCATTAATTAATCATAGCTAACGATCGGAAACGCATGAAGGATTGAAATAAAGTTAAAATATATATATATTATTCTAGGATAATCTTCCAACTTATTCAAGATAATCTTCACCATCTCCAACCTTCTAACTTTCTCTCCTGGAGTAACAAGCCGCCTCACAGGTTTCACATACGATTTCATTTTCAAGTCTTTTTTTGCAACTCTTTGGACTTTCAGAGGTGGAACTCTTCTCTCACGTGCCAAAAGTCTTATGCATTGAGTTGGATCTTTTCTAATTTAGCTCTAAGTTGAAATGATGATTCCTCTTTCTGTTGTAACCTCCTAATTCAGTTTTCCTCCCTACTGTTCCCTCTTCTTAAAACTTATATACCGTTCTCTTGATGGTTCTTGAATAACTTTTTAAGATGGAAGCCAGAGTATGAATTTTGGTACCATTACTGAAAGCCTGAATGATCTTTTTCCTATTACCATTGCTCATTTGGAAAGACAGTGAGGCTGACACAAAACGATTTAACCTATTCTATTTCTAGCTGAATAACTCAAAGGGTTTTTCAGTGATTCTTACTATAAATGGTGTCAAGATGGCTAAACTTATTTGAAAACCTGGAAAAAAAACTATATATGGGGTGCGATGGATAAATTGTCGTCTAAATTACGCAACAAATGAAAATAACCCGACATCACATTGTAAAAGATATATTTATCAAAATTACACAAAAATATCTGCATCTCTTCTAGACGGTCTCCTTGTTTAAGTTGATGAATGCTGCCATAATCCTTGTTTTCAGTTCATCTTTGGTGATACAAGGAGTTTTGTTGGTTTCTTACTCAACTGCGACCCACGTATAATTATCAAGGATGTTGCAGTCTGGAGAATTAGGTGGCCAGATTTAAGGGGTAATGTGGTCGCAGAAATTGTCTGACAGTCATGACTGTGTTCTTTAACTTGTGTGTCATGGTGTAGAGTCCTGTTGCCAGACATGGGATCTTCCAGTAGCCACACCCTCTTGGCTGAGAGCAGCACTACTTCCTCAAGGTACTTGTAGGCCTCCGTGTTGATCCAACAAGTTCTTTTCCTATCAGAACGATCAGAGATTTACCGTCATAATCACCATTAGACTCATCCAACTCTTTCTAAATCCTCTGCACTGTCTTCAGATTGACACCCAAACACCCCGAAATGTTCGCATTGGAAATTCCAGTGCGAATGCCAAGCAGTACAGCATGCGGTTTCCAAATTTCTGACGGAGTGAATTGCGTCATGGTGCACTTATTCTCATATATATATATATATATATATATATATATATATATATATATATATATATATATATGTGTGTGTGTGTGTGTGTGTGTTAGATAAAATAGAAGCATCTCTTTGTTATTTTATTAGTGGCTCGGCTTATTTCTTTTTCGGCGGCAGCGTTCATTATATACAATATTCTACTTTATTTATATAATTTAAAAGAGTCACGTTTGAAATGAGGATTGTATTTTTGTGTGGATTCCAAGCGAAGCTGTGTATTTTGAGTAAGTTGCCAATAATAATTAACTTTTCCTTTTTTTTCACTCTGTAGTAATGACTGCGGGGCTGACAATCAGTTTGTGACTTAAAAGCCTGGCCTATTATTTTAACTCTTACTAGAATCTGTTTGAAGCTATGTGTTGTACACATTCCACCGTAGTGACATTCCAAACGGCCGTCATTGAAATTATAACAAGGAGCGCCAGTTCAATTATACAGATTACAGCTAAGGACATAAAGCAGAATGGGAAAGTTTGAATGTATATGACGTCTGTTTCTGATTCATTTTCCCCCTCTTTTTTAATACAACTGTTATATATCTATCTATCTATCTATCTATATATATATATATATATATCGCGGATAATATCTTTCATGTTTAATGCGTGTCTGAAGCGATTAAGGTGAGAATCAAAAAGTTACGAATGATTTTCTTATTTGAGTAGGAATCTTACGGCAAATGCTGCCAGTAACATTTATCAAGCACTAACTTAAAAACCGCACTTTCTGGAGATATTTTAAACTGAATTTAAATAAAAAAAATTTAAATTCACATAGTTTTTGTGTAGCTTTAAATTTAATATAAATGAAAAAAATTCTAAAACCACTATTTTTTCAGTTATTTTAAAATTTAAATTTGAAACTTTTCCTCCTCATTCGGACACAAATCCTAATGTTGGATGTTCAAGCACCCGATGAATGGCAGATTTGTAATCGCAGGATCATCCTGATTGCAAAAAAGGCATAATACGTCTGTGTAGAGCCAATGTGATCCGAGTTACAGACACACAGACGAACACATAGATTTTGCTGTTTATTTATCTAGAATATTAAGTAGGTCATTGCTTCTTCGATGTGTGTGTGTGTGGGGGGGTAGTTTAAAAAAAAATGAAGAGAGAAGACCATGTTCTGCAACATTGACAAATGAGCAATTAAAAGTTTAAATGCAAAAGAGAAAAATTCAGACTGTTCGTATAATGGCTTGGAAATTTAAAAATTTAATTCCAATAATATCAGATTATTAGAAGTATTAGTTTGGTGCAAAAATAATGACGTAATAATGTCGTTTTAGACGTATTTTTTAACGTCAAAAAACGACATTATTACGTCATTATTTTTGCAGCAACCTAATAACTTGGAAAAATAGAGAAGTTGAAAAGTCGGTGTCACATGGACTCAACAAAAATTAGAAAGATAAGCCATTAAGAAATGTTGGTTATTGTCATTGTACGATGGCCATTGATAGATATGTTCCTTTATGGATTTTCATAACAGGGAAGAAATATCACAGATAATGTTTAATGCCAAGAATGCGAAAAGAGAAACAAAAAATTGTGCGATGAAGACCAGCATTTTTCAACTGAAAAATAAGTTTTGCCCTATGATAATGCTCGGACAAACATTACACAAATGACTTTGTAAAAACTCAATATACTGCATTCCGACGTTTTGTCTCATTTTCTACTTTCTTCAGTTAAATGATCTTTTTCAAACTTTTACAAGTAAAAGACTTTCATTAAATGTGATACTAAAGAAAAGGTGTGCAATGATTCGTTTGCAGTTTAATTGTTAAAAATTCTATTGTAACGGAATAAATAATGAAACTTATTATTGTCAGAGTTGGGTAGATTTAAAAGGTTTAAGCTTCGTTAATCTCATATCAATTCATGTTGATGATTCGTGTTCATATGTCATAATTCACTCATCATTTCTCAGACAGAGTCGTAATTAATCTTGACCTAAGTTTGGTAATTTTTACACCCCGTTTTTGTTATATGTAATACCCTCCAGAAACGTTTAATGAAAATCCCATAATACGGATTAAATCGCGAGAAAAAGTTACAGTAAATATCCTTGAGTCCGAAAGCGAAGAGCGGGGGTAGATTAAAGGGTAAATTGGAAAAGTCACTTAAAATTAATTTGCTTTCGAAATAAAAAAAGGCGGGAAACGAGTTTGAGATAAAGAGAAAGATTGGAAAACAAGTTGAAGTAAAAAGGAGTGTTCTGGAAAAATAGAGAGGAGGTTGGAAAATTAAAATTTCAGTAGCCGGCCACGTCCGTCTATTTTGGATGAGAAAGTAAAGACTTTTCTACATTAAATGTAAATTTGCATACAAAAAGAAATAAAGGAAGCTGCAAAGCAAAAAACTGTTTATGAGAAAAATCTTGAAAGCGTCCAAAACTTTCGAAGAACAAAATTGTAAATCCATATTCATACAGAATATCAATAAGAACTGCACAGATCATGAATTTTAATTAATTATACATATGTACAATCCTGTCTTCATTAATTGCTAGGAATTATAAAATAAAAAAAAAATAAAGTTCGAATTGCGACCAAGTTTGTTACATTCACCTACGCACAAATACTCTTGGGAAAGATATTAATCTATCTACGTCCCTCCCATCTATGTATTAAATAGTAAGACTTACGCCTGGAAAAATCTTTTATATTATCAAAAAACTCACTTATTCTTGATATCCAAAATATGTTTCGGCTTTAAATAACTCACAAAGGGTTGATAAACCGTAAAAAGAAATCAATCAATCAATCCTTAAAATATCACAATGTTCAGACTCTGTTAAATTCCTCCTGCGCTAACTGTTATTGGTTTCCTTGCTCTGATATGAGAATCTTTCAAAGATTCTCAGTTGGATTGCAATCTGAATTTTGGACGGGCCATGTCATAACCTTGACGTTATCAGCTTCGAAGATTCCTTTTCACTGTTTTGACAGTATGACAAAGGGGATTATTTTACATAAAGATGTGTTCACCGACAGAAACTACTGTGAGAGAAGGAACATCATGTTGTTCATAATGCTCTTATACACTGTCATATTTGTTTTGGTAAACCCAGAGCTTGTCTCCTCACATCAGTATGCTCTCGCCTACGAATTTAAATGATTTTTACACACATTTGGAAAGCATTCTCATCCACTTAGGCCGTATAATGTACCGCTTATCATCAGAACCGATCAAATTAAACTTATAATACTTTCATTACTGGCCTAGTTTTCATCGGCCCCAACAACGTGGTCATTTGCAAAACTTGTCTACCTTTTTGGTTCTTCCTTCTAATGATAGGTATGAGGACAGGAGAACTTTTTTTTTTTAAGTGAAGCACTACTTTGGTAATATTATCTGTCGAGACACTTTCATGACAAATTATCGAATATTCGATATATGGCATAAGAGTCCATCAATCACCCGGTTCTGACGAGGAGTCATTTTACGTGATCGCTCTGATCTTTTAGGCGAATTAAGAAGCCTTTACCATAATAAAGGTTTAATATTTTAGAAATTACACAATTAGATCTGTTAGCTTCTTTGGTAATAGCAGAAATCGACACAACTTGAGCTTTATTTGACAACCTGGCGCCTAAGTGATTTATCAACATGACACGGTTTGTCATCGTGATTACTAAGGAAATACTGCTGCAGACGAATAAGAAATATTAAATATTTACTTTGTAATGTTATTATAGTTTTGGCGAAACTATTACGTTTGTTTTCTTCTTTTGCTCTTTCTTTAAAACGCGTATAAATCTAAACTCAGTATTTGGTCTGTAATTTTCGACGCTACACTTTCTAATAAATAGTTTTTCTTCTATGGCTTTCTTTCTTTATCATTGCTTCTTTTTTATGCAAACTTAGCATGATGTATAAAAATGTTTTCGTTTTTTAAGAATAGCTGACGAACATGTGTGAATGGATGGCGGAACGAGGGGTTAGGCTTGGCAAAGAGACAAACGTTGGTAAGAGTTACAAGAGATAGAAAATTGAGAAAACAGTGATTACCCATGTCTTGAAGGGACACGGCGCCTAGAAGGAGGAGAATATTGGACGCTACTGTCTGTATTTGTATTAGCCAAGGGTCTACAAGGTTACTGATTTGACCGCTATATTTTGGGCAGGAAGGTAATTATGGTAGTATGTTCCGATCACCATGGTATGTTAGTCAAGTTTTATAAAGATAGCTAATGATAAGACAGAGCTCGGGGATTGATGACAAGGAAATAACCTGCAACATTATCGGTACTTAGCTGACATCTCTGCTTCAGTCAGTTTCACACCTCCGTAATGTTGTTTATGTTTTTCTATAAATATTTTCACGGTAATTGTTCCGATGAACATTTTCTTTTACCGCATCGACTTCACGAATTTACGCGCACTAGGAGATTGGCGATTGGGTCTCATAACTTTACCGATTAAATTTGCTAGTTGTAACCGTAAGTTCTATGCTAATAGTTTCTTCTACTGCACTTTTGTGGAATTCACATCCGGGTTTCTACTTTCCTGTCAACTATGATTGCCAAAAATTTAAATGTAATGACAATCGTTGTCATATATTTTCTTAAATTCTAGTGGATTTTGTTGCCTTGTTTGTAGTGGAATGATTAAAAAAAAACACCTTCAACTGAAATATTATTCTATTTTCCGTATAGATAATCTTTAAACTTCTAGTCGCTTCTAAGTTATAAAGCCGCTTTGAGTACCCAGCGTTACGAAACCACCGATCAAAAATGGGCATGAATCGGTTATAGGGAGGAAACCTATAATTAATACTGACGTTTTTTATAACTTTATAAACTTATAATTGATATCACCTTTTTATATTTTTAATTTTTAGTTCTTGCATACAATACTCGATTTTGGGGTGAGCATTAATGTATTGACAATGAAATGTTAGTATTCAAATAACTTACAGCTGTTCTACTTTTATGTACTAAGACAGTTCATGATGTGAGGGATCATGGCTCTCCACAACTTGTATTTTGTTGATCGAAGTAACTGAATTCTTGTCGTCTGACAAGTGCTCTGCGCGAAACTCGCAATAACGTTTTGGACTTAGTTTCTTTCTATTGTTTCGCTGGTACGCGTTACTGTTCTGTCTTAGAGACATTGAGCACTCTGGGTTATTGTCTAAGGAGGTTTCTGTTTTTTCCTTTTATGTTTCGTTTCCCTTCTTTTTTTTACATGTTTGTTCTTTGTTTCTGTCGTTTCAAGTTTTGAAGGGATTGGCGGGCTTTGTAAGCTTGCATTTGAAAGCTTTACCAATAAATAAGGTATTTATTTTTAAATCGACATTTTATTACTTAAAACGTCATAATAGTAAACCAAGTATTTGAAATAGACAACCAATGTTTATTTCTATTTTAAACAATGTATTACATCTTTCGGCATCTGCATTTGAGAAATCTTAATATAGAGAAAATATGCTCCCTCGCAGGGATCGAACCTGCCTCCCACTTTGTAGGAGAACCCTCATTTGATCCAGCGTGCTTTACCGCTTGACTACAGAGAGCTTTACAGTTCCGCAAACCTTTATTTATCCTTAAATATCTTTAATATTTCTCTAATGTGCAGGTAGATAGACGTAATACACACTATTTAAAATAGAAATAAAAATGAAGCGTCTATTTCAGATACGAGTGTCCACTATAATAACGCTTGACGTAACATATGTACATACACACACACATATATATATATATATATATATATATATATATAGATAGATAGATAGATAGATAGATAGATAGAGATAATATTAGTGATCTCTCTCTCTCTCTCTCTATATATATATATATATATATATATATATATATATATATAAATTCCTAAGAGGATATAATCCAGGTAGAACTCAATCTCCAGGACAGAGTAAGAATATAATATAAAAGGCTCAAACACTAATATTCCATGGTTATAATTTATTACATTGGAATCGTAATCACGATCCATTGGATTCCTTTTGTTGGTCCGATGAATTGGATCTATATATATAAAGAATTCAGAAGAGATAAAAATAGCCATATATCATCCGAAAGAGAAAGATATTGTTAATCTATTGAGCGATGGGGACACAAGTTTGAAATTTAAAAAAAAATGTTGGACGAAGAAGAAAATATATGGGTGGTAGGTTTATATTTTGGGCGAGTCCTGGAGGAAGTAAAATCATAATCCCTTTAAAGTTGTTGATGATGATGCTAATTATCTAAAATTATTGAAGAAGAAATTTTTTAGTGAAGTGGTATAGGTCACAACCAAGAATCTTGAAGCAAAATAGTATATTCATGCAGGATAATGTTCATTCATATTATGCAAAGCTTATTCTTACTCACCGTATCAAAAAAAAAAAAAAAAGATTTCAAAGACACTAAATTAACACAATGGCCCCCTTGCCTCTTTAGATATTCATCCGTTAAAAAACATGGGTTCCATCATTAAATGTGTATGGGAAGTAAAAACAATATTCAAGTAAATAAAATCCCTTGAAAGAAATAATACTACTGCAAATAATGTTTGTTAAACAGTAGAACGTTATTAAAATTAATGGTTGAAAGACTGATGAATGTTATAGAATGCCAAGAAGCCTACATTAATATGTAAATAATAAGATACTCATTTATTCAGTTATATGAGATTTTGCATTAATATGTTTCCATACCATATCTAGTTTTGATTTATTCATAAATAAAAATATATACTGTATTTTGAATAATAAAACCTGACACCCCAAATAATTTATAAATACTTTTAGTAAGGGAAGAGATTATAAGTTGAAACATATATATAGTTATATAATGATATATTGTTCATTTTAATGTTATCATATTCTGAAGATTTTACCAATTTTATTCTGAACACATTAACTTGCATGATAAAATCCTATACAGCGTGTAATGACAATGAAGCCTAAATCGTTTTAATATAGATATAAATTAAAGAATCAAGAAACATTTGACTTTTAGTGGTTAGTAATTATGGCAAAAGTTAATTGATGGAATAATTCTATCATACATTTAATTTTCTTTTAAATATTTGGTTGGGAGATGCGCTGAAAAAAACTCTGACGAAAATTAATCAAATAATTTACATTAATTTTTCTAACTTTTCTGAATATTTTTTCCAGAAAATCGAAAGCACCAACATAACCTCTTTCAGACATCTTTCTTTTTTTAATATTCTTTTAAGGATTCATTACGCAACATGGAATTGGAATGTACAGATCAAAGAACTAAAATAATATTTTAGCACGAGGCTATCAGTTGTTAAATGTATGAGTAATAAATAGGGTTTATGGCAGTAAAAAGAAGAAGACTCGTTGTTTTTCACGTTCTATATAATCTGGTCGATACAATCCATTACCCCTCACTTTCTCTCTAAGGGCAAGAATATGTATCGTTATCTTTTGCCCCGGGTAGATGTACAAGAATTCTTGGAGTGTTGTGTGACGATAATTACTCTTTTAATACCATTTCATGTTTTAATGTTTTCAATATTTGCTGGCATTTCAAGATGACTAACCCATTTAGAAGATCCAGACTAGACGAGAAATTTCGGTGACTAAAAATTGAATATATTTTTAAAATTTTATTAAAATGAAATCAGCTGGCATAATTAAAATGTATTAGTCTATTCTACCCTTTTTTTTTACAATTACCTTCATCCATTTCCAGGTGATACGATTTGTATTTGATAACTTTAAGACTTAGAACAGAATCTTTTATTTAGAATAGAAATCAAATACTTTTGACTCGTGATTCAAATCAGGCCCATGAACCACACCTGTTCGCTACACGATTTTGTTTCTTTGCAATTGGCATATATGGTTCTACCGACGAATGCGAAGAATATCCTGGACAGAACATGCGATTAATAACGAAATCTTAAGGAAAATATAAAAAAATCTTATACTTACAAGAGATATTTGAATTTTCTGGGACACAAAATGAAGAAAGAAGGCCGAGAGAATTTAACACTCACAGGACATCCTGAAGGTAATAGTAGTGGTAATAGGAAGTTGTGAAGAGCCATGATCCTGAAAAGCTTCGACACATAAAAGAATATTTTTCGATCTGAATCATATTATCATAACTAAAAAACATCCAAATAAATTTCAATTTTCTTTATCCATTTATAAAACTATTTTCCTCTTTGTACCGTAAAAATGTGTAAAATATAAGATGTGGCCGTCGTACTGAAAATCTTGGAGGCGGTTAACTTGGATCCATGCAGAGAGGAAGTTCTAAGTTTTATGTCAATTTTAAACACACACTACGTCCGTCTACTTGCAGAAGATAATAAGCAATAAGACACCCGCAGGAACCTGGCGTAAGGAAATTATTTTGAAATGTTTCTATGAAGTGTTATTGTTATCCTTATTATTACTGATTTAGTCCGTTTTAGTATTTCATGCTTTTTAGATGAAACACATTTACTCTTATTGCTTGATATTTTGTTATATATCTTGTTATTTTTATCACAGCATTTCGGGTCAATACACTCGTCGACCGCTTGAGCAAACAGTGAGAAATATGAAATACAGAAGTAACTGCTGAGAAAACTTGAATTAATATCACACACACACACACACACCTCTAGATCCAGTCTTTTTATGTAGATCGCCTTACCAAATTCGGTCATGGAGACTTCGATAATTAAGTGACGCATCACCCGTAGTTATTCGGCAATATCTTCCTTCTTTATTCTCTGTGCCATCTTTGTTTTAAGATCAATTAACTATAATTTTATAACTATTTTTTTTTTTTTTTTACATTTTGCGCCTTGCTTTCTATCACAAAATTTTGGATTGATATTCTATTGAACAGCTATGAATTTTTGTACCCTGCCATCATCATTTGTAATTATATCATCTTGGCAGTTCGGATCAAACGGCAGTATCTGTTGATATTTCTCTTGGCTCGTCTATTAGACATGAACCGCCTATTCACAAGACTTATTTCTGTTATCAGCTTACTGATTGGGATCCATTTCATGATACTGATTGGGATCCATTTCATTATTTTCTTTGCGACGCCCATTGCAGCGAAATTTTTCACCTTCCTATTGAGAATTTTGCCACTGAAGTTTCTTCTTGGGTAAAAGCTGGCATCGATGATTTTATGCCATCATGGAAATACCAGGTGAAACTATAATCTTTTACTTGGTTCATATCTGTCTCTTCAGCCGCTATAGCCCACACGCATCACTTTTTCTGGCTGTAACAACGTGATAGTTATGATCACAGCAGATACCTCCTTGTTTCCGCTCGTAACAATTGACAACGTGTCCTGAATGAGGTTAAATCTTTGTTCGGTGAAGGAACGAGGCACAATATAACCTCTAATAAGTTTGGTTCTTGTGATTACTGGCGGCTCTGTAATACTGCGCTGAATAATTCCTCTATCCCACTATTGTTATCCAACCTGCTGATAAAGCGGAAAGCTTTGCTAGTAAATTCTCATTCAATTCTCATCTGGAGTAGTTTTGCCTGAATTTCCAATCAGAACTGAGTTTTTATTGTGTCATATGCATATAAATCCGTCCATGGTTTCTGGTATCATATCTAGACTAGATTCCTACAATAGCCCTAATGAAAAGTGTCACTGAAATGGTTATTCTCTTTAAGCTCTAGAATAAATGTCTTGCTGCTTCTTGCTTTCCTGCTTGTTGGAAATCCCCTTCTGTAGTTCATGTTTTTAAGAATTTAGGTGAATTATCTGATCCTTCTATTAATCTATCTATCTTCTTTTTTGGTAAATCTCGAGAAGCACTAACCAACTTCCAATAGTTTACACACCTCACCTCACAGTGTCTTCTTTCGGACAGTATGGCTTTCGTTTCTCTAGGTCAACTGCTGATGCGTTAACGGCTATTGCTGAAAGAATATAAAGCTTTTAGTCTTTATTAAAGAGTTTATAAACCTTCAGATAAGACTTATGTTGCTTTGAATAACACGAAGGCTTTGACAAGGCATGGTATGCTTGTTTTCTTCACAAAATGAAAGATTATGGTAGTATTAGACGAATTTTTGATTTTATTCACTCTTTATTAAAGACTTTATTAAAGTCTTTATTAAACAGACTATAATGCTTTAGTCTTTATTAAAGAGTTTATAAAACTTCAAAAAAGACTTCTATTGCTTTGAATAACATGAAGGCTTTGACAAGGCATGGTATGCTTATTTTCTTCACAAGTTGAAAGTTTATTAGAAGAAGTTTTGATTTTATTCAGTCTTTATTAAAGTCTTTATTAAACACTCGATAAAGCTTTAGACTTTATTAAAGAGTCTATAAAACTTTAGTTAAGACTTCTATTGCTTTGAATAACACGAAGGCTTTGACAAAGTTGAAAGTTTACTAGAGGAATTTTTGATTTTATTCAGTCTTTATTAAATCGTGAAATGAAAGTTTTCTTAAATGGTTACTCTCTACTAGATCTTTTTAGATTAATGCCGGTGTCCTTAGGCCTCTAGCCTTGGACCTAATTTGTTCCTAAATTCCACCAACGATCTTCTTGATGGTAGAGTTCTCAACACTGTATCTATAATGATGATACAACTATTTTTTTCTGTTTTAATGGTAAGTCTAATCGATTCAAATTAGCAGCTGATCTCAAAAATAGCCTATAATCTGTTGTTAATTGGGGCAAAAAAATTTCTTGTCCAGAATGAAACTGATCTCATTTAATCATCTTAGAGAACTCGTTTTGCCTTCCATCAGTATACTGACTCATTACGCCTTATCAGGATAATTTTTCCGGCCAATATGAAATTGAACGATTATATTGAATCAAGGTCTGCTGCTAGGAAAATTGGTCCAATGTGTCGTTCTAGACAATTTTTCCCGTCAGAATCTATCTTACACATTCCTAAGTCTACCATTCGTCCATGCTTTGAATATTGCTGTCACATCTACTATGGTGCTTGTGCTAAGTATTTAAAAATTCTTAATCAAAATCCAAAGAAGAATCTGTAATGTTATCGGTCCTTACCTGGTATCTCATTCCCTTTCCCAACGCTGTAACGTAGTTTCCTTATGGCTTTTCTGTAAATACTTTCATGGTAATTGTTTTGATGAATTTTCCTCTTTGGTATCTCAATTTTACTAGACTGGTAGTTAGGTCTCGGTCATTTTACAGTTTATTTACGAAGAATTCTATACTAAGAGTTTCTTCTCTTGCAATTCTTTCTTGTGGGACTCTCTTCCGGGTTCTTGTTTTCCAGTCAAACTTGATTTCAAAAATTTAAAAGCAATGCCAATCTTCATCTTCTGTCTCTTTAATTCTTATTCTTATATTGATCTCTGTCCTTAATCATTTTTCTCACTCAATCTTAGTGGCTTTATCGCCTTACTTGGGCGAAATAATTAAAAAAATAGCACTGGTTTGGAGATTGTCGAGCCAAGAGGTTTGTTTGAATTGCTTTTAATTCGAATATAGCTTATTTTCGGTTATCATATGTAGAGTAATTTGTATCACATGTTGTTTAAAACCTGGGGAGTATATCATTTCAGAAGAATGCATATCATTTGTGTATGAGAGACCTAATCAATATTTACTGATGGTATACAAAATAGGATGTAGCACGATGTCATGCAGGAAAACAACCCGTAAATGGCAAGTTCAAAAAGTCATAAGCGACTCTAATGACTAACTTATTTATATTACATGCATCCAGTTGAACAGTTCTGTGATATTTTGAACCATAAAACCAAGTAAAGATCCAGAAGACCTGAAAAATATCTACTTCGTGTCTTGAATGCAATTTGGTTGCAAGTGAAGTTCGCAGATCGATACATGAAAGAGTAAACATTACCGAAAAAAGAATGTAGTTTAAATCAGCAAAACAAAGAATTCTGCTTTATTCGATGTATAGGAAACTGGAATGTCTATCGCAAGAGCCATCTCTTAAAAGCAAGATTTTAGTCATTCTCTGCATGACTTGCTTTTAGCACAACGAGTCAACAGTGCACATTTAATATCTGCTGTTTTTTGCTGATTTAAAACTTTTAAACTAACCATTTAAAGAAGGGTTGATATCGCTACTACTACTACTACTACTACTACTACTGTTGGAAAATCTATAAAAAAGATTGGTAAACGCGCCACAAATTAAATCAATATGCATCATAATGTATCAGTTCATTAATGTAATGTTGGAGTTTCAAAAACACCATCATGACTAATTCGTTCTAACAGGGATCACCTATGAACACACACCTATACACATGGACACAGATAAGAGAATGTTAAGTAAAGTTTTAAGATTGAAAAAAAAAGTTGTTATTAAGATAATTTCACACGATACACTCTTTTACCTTCCAATAACAATTGGATTTTGAGATATTAAACTGGACTCGGAGTCTTGTTCTTCAATAACCAAGCAGGGTTATTTGGCAGTGTCAATATGAATATTAATGTTAAATTGTACCACATTTGTTTACTGTAGACATTACAAAGGCAAGGGTTTTTGCAAGTAGGTTTATGAAAAAAGCATTTATGTGTCATATAGGAAGAAAATGAGTAACTACTGACACCGAGGTTCGAACGTGACACTCTGGATTTATGAATATATTTTCCGTCAACGTGAAATCTTGTGTCTCTTTAATCATCGGAAACCTGTCTATATACGACAGCTACTCTACTGTTTTAGTCGCAAAACTATTAGGTTGGTGCAAAAATAATGACGTAATAATGTCGTTTTTTGACGTATTTTTAACGTCAAAAAACGACATTATTACGTCATTATTTTTGCACCAAACTACTAATACTAGTGTTTGATAATGTTTCATCTGATGAAAAAGAAATGATAATATTACTACCACTACTATTAATGATACCAACAAAAATAAAGCAACTGGAATGAATATTAAAGAATACAAATTAAACATTAATAATGTTTGACAATATTTAATCTTGTAACGATTATTATTAATACAGTAAACTGAATAAAAAATACAAAGGTGATGAATGAAGGTGCGTGAAGAGATGTACTTTTTCATACGTACGTTAGAGAAACGTTCATATGAAAGATTATGAAAGAATTCTTTGTTTGTTTAGATATTCCTTTATGTATTGCTGTTATTTTAGGACATTTTGAATGATGTGCATTATACTGTGATTACTTCACTGGAGACCAAAGGTCATCACATGGGAAAACAGAAACACTATAGAACCAAGGTAGAGTGTAGCTAAAAGAAGAAAAAAACGAATATTTTTTTCGACATTTTCTCATATGCTGCTTTTGTCAACATCTAATGGCCATTAAAAGAAGTAAGGGGGATAGTCTGATAATCTAATAAAAATGAAATGAAGATAATTGTACTATGACTACTAATAATGCGTCCAGCGTAATGAAAATGAAAGAAATACTAGTTAAAAAATAAAAATATATTTGATAATACTTCATTTCATAAGAAAAATTAAAGATACTATTACTAATACTAATATGGCGATGCTGAGCGACCGAGGAAAATAAAGAATTAATTTTGTTAAATTTAATCTGCAAACGACAGCCGAAGTAATTCAAATGGTAGAGTAGCTGTCATACTTAGACTGTTTTCACGAACTTAAAAAAAGCATGCAACTGTTTTCATTTAATTACCTCGGAGGATGTGTTTCTTTTTATGTGCCGTGTCCCTTCAGGACATAGGGGTAAGTAAAGAGCCATGATCGCCTATCTCATGTAGCTCTTAAGTTTTCTCCCTTTGCTACTTCCTCCAATCCCAGTTCTGTCATCTACTTGCTTAAGCCCGCTAGCTATGTCATGCGTTGCTTTCCTTTGTCACCTTACCCTCTATTCAACCGGTGAGTATCAGATTCTCCAAGCCATCCTTTTTCATTACGTGTCCCAGAATGTCCTGATGTTAAGTATAAGCTTCCTTCTTATTTGCATTCTCTCCAAAACTTCTTCATTGCTCACACGCTCGGTCCATGATATCCTTAGCATCCTTCTGCAGAACCATATCTCCCTTGCCTCGAGTCTCTTCTTCATCTTTGAGGAGACCGTCCAACATTCGCTGCCGGAAAGGAGGACAGATGTTACGTAGCAGATGAGTACTCTTCTGTTTGTTACTAAAGAAATCCTCCTGTCTTGTAATATTCTGCCTAGCTTTTGGAATGTGTCTTTGGCAATCACAATAAGTCTTCGGATCACAGGATGCTAAACTCCAGGAGATCAAGAGCCTACGCCTTTTGGGGATCACCTTTTTCACTGACATTAAGTGGAGCGACTATATCGAATTAATTGCTACGTCTTCAGCTAGGAAACTTGGTTCCCCGTGAAGTGCCAGAAAGGTTTTCCCATCATAATCCATCTTGCACATTTATAAATCTATCATTAGTCCGTGCATTGAATAACTCCTGTCACATCTGGTCTGATGCTTTTGCTGTATATCTTTAGATCATTGACAAAATTCAAAGAAAGGTCTGTAATGTAATCGATCCTGACAAGGCATCTCGACTTCAGTCAATTTCTCACCGACGTGACTTGGATTCCATCTGTCTTTTCTACAAATATTTTCATGGCAACCTTTCTGATGAGCTTTTGCCTGTGTGCCTCGGCTATATGAATTTAAGCGTTTTACTATATTGGCAATTAGATTTCAGAATTTTACTGTTGAACTAGCTAGATGAAACTTCCACTTTTATTCTAAGAACTTCTTTTTCTCACACTTATCACTTGTGGAACTCTCTTCCGATCTCTTGTTTCTCTGCCACCTACAATCTCTAAACATTTAAATGCAATGTCAATCGCCGTCTTCTGTTTTACTGAACCTCGCCCCTTTATTTTCCTCTCCTCGCTCCCCCTTACTAGAGTCTTCTCATTTCTCTTTCACTCCATGTAGCTCCCTGTGTCCTAGTGGCATTATCCCCTTGCTTGGGGTGTAATGATTTAAAGAAAAGTTCGAATCTTGCTGAGATCATATTGTTTTATTTCTGATCTATGCAATTCAGTACTGAACGTATGTTAATGTTCATAGTAGTTTCGTTGAAAAAGTAACTAAAATTAAGATGAAAGAAATCCTAGCCCAAAACTGATAATAGTTGACAATACTTCATCTAATAAAAGTTAAAAATAATACTATTCTTTATTTGCATTGTGGATTTGTTGGCTATGAACACAAATGTTAGAAACTGGATTTTTACTTTAGTTTAAGTCACTTTTCCTACAAAATTATTTTTAAAGATTGTTTCGGACAAGTAAGAGAAAACAAAAATCTTTTTGTCTCGGGTTGTAGTCGTAGGCTTGTCCTGCACATATTTGTCGTTTAAAAATATTTTAACCTACTTACCGATCTTTAGAAGGCCATCACGAATCGGGACTACTGCTCGACAGACGTGTATCGCATAGAGGGAGATAGAATTACCTGTGGAGGTGAAAATAATGATAAGAGATTAGTGACGTGGAAAAAATATAACACCCCCGCATCGAAACTTAAAATGAAAAAGAAAATACTCTCATTTCAAACCATATTCAATATGTTTTGTATTGACATGTTTGCAGCAGTGAAATGATCTGGCTGTACCGTTTTCATGAACGACTATAAAGAGAAATGTTATGAATCTTATTGCATATTTTTTAAAAGGAAGGACGGAGTCGAAGTTTTCTGGTAAGAAATGAAACCAATATGCATTTAATTGAAAAGAAGTAGCATTTTGTAATAAAAAAAGAGGTTGTATCTCAGTAATGCGCTTTTCAGAAGTTAACTTTTCATTTAGAGAAGAATCAGCAAGCCGAAACAAAATGACCCCCAATCCTTACATACCTATGGAAATGAACACACATCGATATGTAGAGTACCGCGGATTTAAGTGTTGTTAAATTTGGAACACGTGCTGTTTATTCCTGCTAGAAGGTCCAACTATAAGAACAATGCGGACTAAAGTTGAGTCCAACTGAAGATGTAAAGAAAACAAACAAGACCGATATATATGTATATATATATATATATATATATATATATATGTCAACAAATATATGTATTATACAACAAAATTACAAGTGACAAAGACATCAACATTTGTGTTTGTGTGTGAACGTAGAGTTTGTATATTGGTGAAAGTTCGTAAGTACGTGTATGTGTGTTTAATGGGGTTTTCCCACAAATGGGCAAAACGCAGATTTCTGCGAGAGATCACATTTTTAGATATATCTAAAAGCACGCACTTATACATACACTAAAGTTAAAACGTTTCAGGCGAAATCTGGTAATTTTTAAAATCGTCCCAAAAAGTAGCTGTTTCGTACTTTAAATAAGAGAAAACTATTATACATGGTTAAAAAAGTGAGCCATGATTTTTTTAATTAGAAATTTTGTTATAACAAAAAGAAAAAAAAAGCATTTTATGATTCAATTTTGCCCTCGTCAAAATCTCCTCCGTTAGCCTTGATTACTGCAGCACAAATCTTTGGTATTCATTGCAAACGTTTCTCAAAGTATAAATTTGATAATTGATTCCATTCTCTTTTCAATGATTCTAAAAATTCTTTTTCATTTTTTTTCACTGTTCTGTCACGTTTATACCATGTTCATTCTGGGAGTGACTTCAAACTTTTTACACTGTAGGGCACATGCATAAATAAACACGAATTTTAACATATCTAGAAAAAATTACCTGTGTATAGCGCAACCAGTCAACGAAAATGCATGATTTTAACCTCTTCAAAAATTTTAACTGTGTACAGTGCGGCCACCTATTTTTTTGCATAAAAATTGATAATAAAATCTCATATATATATATATATATATATATATATATAGTTGGTGAATAATTCCCGGCCAGATCAAAAACAATGACTTAGAACCATAAAAGATACTTGGTCTTTTCCCATATTCACTTCACGGTTCAAGTTCAATACATTTGGCGTGTGTGTTTGTGTTGACTGTTTGTATATAGGATTCCTTTGAAAAACTTTTCATTCTATTTGAAGTTGAATTCTGTTAATGATTTTAATGGTAAATAATCCCCTTCGAAAACGTACTTCTACTTTCTATAGTGTCCTCATGAACTGGCGGCAAAATCCCTTGCTTGTCGCACGAATATATTCAAAATGGCGAGTCAATGTTTGATCTTTTGACATAAAAAGCAGAGAATCCCAACTTTGATTGTAGATTAGATTCAAGCAGCTATGATACATTTTCACAGAAGTAATTACCCCACTCTAACCATTATTTTTTTTTTAAATTGCCTTTTCCTTTTTTTTTTTTATTAGTTGTTTACTTTTGCTCATTTCTTGTTATGGATGTACTTTTTTTTTGTTTTTAAATCATTCATTTTTTTCCTTATTTATATTCGGGCTGATGTCCTCATCTCTATTATCACAACGTTTAGACTAGTTCCCTCTAACCTTTTTTCCATTCTGTCTTCAGGTAAATGGTTTTTGTTCCGCTATCAAGGGATCTGTGAACTCAGCAGTAAAGACCCATGAGACAATAAACTAACGGATTAAAGTATTAGTTCGTGAATTTGGTGACATATTAATGTAAGTTCAAACTTAAACTCGATGGAAACAGGCTGAGATAACTGAGCAGTATTAAATCAAGATGAGATATCCTGAGATATAGATAGTGGAACGATAACAATATATCCCCCGTAAATTAAATAAAGGATACCGTTCGAAATTTCCTGAAGGTTACCCAGTCTGGCAGACACTTGTAAACGATCGTGGGACGTAAGAGCCAAAGCGTTATGATAATAACAACAAAGATGAGGACATTATTCTGAATGTATATAATAATTCTTCCTCATAAACATTCAAGCATAAATCTTTTTTTTATTTCTGGCATTTTTTCTCTTTTGTGTCTTTATTATTTCTTATTTTTTCTGGTTTGATTTATTCTTTATCTTTTTCTGTTCAGGAGCAGACATTTTCTCCCATAAAATCAATTCTTTTCTCCAATAAGCAGTTACTGATCAATCAGAAGTCGTGGAACATTCTAGCTTTTTCGCTTTGACTGTTTCGTGTTCTGATTAAACAGTTTTTCAATACATGGCCATATACAAACTATGAAAGTTGTGTTTTCCTATGAAAGAGAACGCCATCTTTTACATTTGCCATCTAAGTCTATATTCAACAAATCGGCGGCGGCTTTCGAGGACATTCTTGTCGAAATTTTGAACAGCTTATAAAGAACTTAACTTGGCAACAACACAACAATTTCTTGGGCTTTCTTTTTCACTTCTTTTCCTCTTGATATTTTTAGTTGTTTATACGTGCTTGATCTTTTTTTAAATTTCGTCATTCTTATAAATAATTTTGTTTGCTTATTACTTTTGTTTTACTTTAATTTCTTTTGTCTGTTTTTTTTACTGTAGAATTTTCCTTTCTGTCTTTTTTTTCTGCATTTTCTTTTTTTCAATAATTTATTTTGCTTTATTATAGTTTCTTTTTTTACTGTAGCTTCTTTCTTTCTTTCTTTCTTTCTTTCTTTCTGCGATTTCAGTTTCTCTACTATTGTTCCTTTCTTTCTTTCTTTCTTTCTTTCGCTGTGTTACATTCCTCCTTCCTCTGACCTTGCCCCTTTCTCTGTAACCTTACACATGTAGTCATATCCATTGAATAAGACAATAAAATAATTAAAGAATAAAAAAGAACAATTTTATTTTTCGTCTTCATTTCACCTTATCACTCATTCTTACATTCTGGCCACATCTTCAGAGAACACATCTCATGAAATTATCGCGAAACCTTAGGAAATACCCTACAAAAATCTGCATTAGTTTTTACCCTTTTTCCAGAATTACTTTTTTTTTTATAACTCCATTCCCTATAAGCAGAAAGGTAACGAGCTGGGGCGCTGCCGATTGTCACTATCTGAAAATCACGTGAAGCGAAAAGTAGTTCTTTAATCATTAAGTTTTTATCGATCTACATTCATTGAATAGATACGTACAGGTTAATATTTGCGGCTATAGCACAAGAATGAAGGGTAAAAGGGACGACACCATAGATAAGGTGAATTAAATAATATATCTCTATTTTTTTTTTTTTTTTTTTTTTGTGGATGCATAAAATGGTGATACTATAGCGTGTGGTCTACCCTCCCGTTTCACGTGTTTAGAAAATGCGAAAACAGATATATATATATATATATATATATATATCCTTGATAGCCACGTGAGGGGAGGGGCACGGCATATTGAGGTCTACTATTGAGTAGCATCCATAAAAGAGTCTACAGCATTATTTTGCAGAAAATGGCAAAACGGTTGAACGCCCGCTTTTAACCACTTTTAGAATATCTTTTTTAAGCATTTCATCCAAAGCAAGGCGGCTGTGCCACTTGTATGCAAGGGGCTACTGAGAGTGTAAATAATGGAAAAGACTAGGTAGGGGATGAGGAAATGATGAAAAGAACAACAGAGGACGATAGAAAGAAGAGTGGGGATCAAGACAACAGAAGATGTCGATTGACATTACATTTAAATTTTTGAAGATTATAGTTATCAGGGAAGCAAGTAAGAGGAAGCGATTTCCACTGTTGGGAAGTGCAATAAAAGCTGTTGGAGTAGAAGTAACGGTTACATTTAACTGTTTCGACGGTAAAAGTCTGGGTCCGAGATGTCAAACAAGTAGCACACTTAAATTAATTCAGGGAAAATAGCTCGTCAGAGCAGATGCCATAAAAAAATATTTATAGAAAAGACAGAGGGAAGCCGCATTACGTCGGTGAGAAAGTGACAGGAGTCCGGACCCCAAATTCAGGATCAATCACATTGCATATCCGTCTTTGGATTTGGCCAAGAACCTCGAAATGAACTGCGGTGGCAGTAGACCATACATGGCAACAGTATTCCATTAATTCTTCAATTACTTCAAGAAAGAAAAAAAATACAATTTTTTCTTAAAAGGTAATGTCTTTTCAGGTTCATGGCTCTCCATATGTTCTTTTTCATTATTATCTGCGAATTGTTATGGTATCTTGGAGTGATTTCCCAATGTCTTTATCATAGTTTTGAATTCAGAATTATCCTTCACCTCTACAAGATGCTGCCTAAGGTTGGAGCCTTGACTATCCTATTTGATAATCCATAGTGGTGTGATAGAGTAATGGATGAATTCCTTTCTCAGGGGTATTAATGCGAAATGAACATAAAAGACAAGGTCGACGGAATTCCAATTTTCACCCAGATTCCGTTACAGCATATTCTCGATTTTATAATACAGTGTAATTCGGATATAAGAGAGTTGTCGGGACCGGAGAAGAAGCCTCTTATATCCGGGTTTCTCTTATATCCGGGTTTAGTCTATTTTGTTTAGGTAAGTATGGCTCTAATTTGGGACCAGAGAAAATCTATCTTATATCCGGGTTACACTGTATCAAACCATAATCAGAATAGTAAATCTTTGATTGAAATTATAGCCGTAAACACCAAAAACATTAATTTAGTATGTACTATGAGTTTGCCTTTAAATTTATTAATGACTTGCAAGATTGTCATTTTCAGATTGTATCGAAATGAATCTTTGTTGCGTATTAACATAAATACGTTATAAAACGCAATTAGAAAAAACTGAAAAGAAATGAAACGATTTGAGTATAATATATCAACTTCTAGTTGGGTTCTTCGACGTCGTATAATGGTGAACAAGCTTGTCTCGCTAGATCAAGTAAGACTGAGTTCGATCCTTAATGGGTACTTCATACTTGCGGCCTTGTGTCGCATCTAAGTTACGCTTAGTAAATCACTATATCAACTTCCAGTTGTGCCTAGCGTCTCTTTAAAGGAACGAGAATTCTAAGCATTATAACGAGTCTGAATGAAGCCTTATTGATTTTTAATAAATCAATTAAGGGTTCACTGTACATAAAATTATTTTTTACCAAAGTACTGTATCAAACTTTAAATTAATTTTATTTTTGACCAATAAAAAATTATCTGCTTTTTCAAGAGGAAGTGTTATAAGTGCGCAATGTTTATTGCTAACGAGCATCATCATCTGTGTTGTTTTTCTTATAACAAATGACAAATTTCTTAGTTAACGCTTGTAAATTCGTTTAATTTCTTGGAAGTAGATCGTTCAGCTTCTGGGAAAAGCAATGCAGGATATTTCTATATATGCTTCCACATTTGTTTTTAATTTCTTTTCTGAAAACAGTTCACATTATTGGATTGAAATTTGGTTTATTACCCTTTCGAAAGCATTTTCAGTTTGATTTAATTTATAAACTGATATTGTTAAATCCCTGTCCAAAATGTAATTAAACTTATTCGTTTTGTTCTGTCTTAAAAATTGTGTGAATATCTTATGTTGATTCTGTTTAGCGGTATATCAACACATCTATGAGCAATTTAATGCCGAAATCTAAATATTTCGTATGTAATTCTATGCTTTCAACTAAAGATATTTTATGCATAATTTTGTACTTTCAGAGTAAAAGTTATATTTCTTAGATATATATTTTGTAGATCCTAAAATTTATTGTTGGTAGCTTTACTATAAAAATGTATATTTTAGTGTTGCATTGTTTGTCATTGAGCTATAAAAATGTATTGTTGGTCATTTTATGTGCTGTTGATTTTTTTTTTGGGGGGGCTAACTATTAACATAACGTGCTAGCAACAAGGGTCAGGGTAAACCTGGGGACAACAGCAGTTAAGAGGTGCTTCCATGCTCCTCAAAATCTCCAAACTCTCGATCAGAAGTCTTACTACAGGATGTAGTTTATTATCATACCCAGGACGGGTGAATAACTTATCATTCGTTTTTTAAAATGAAACTTCAATGTGGCAATCCTAATTATAATGTTTACAACTGTTTAAAGATAGGATTCTTATTTTCTTTTAGAAATCCATCTATTTTTTAACTTTTCATATTATAATCGTATGGAAGAGACATCAGATCCCATTGAATGTGTGTTTAGCGTGGTCAGTCTATTCTCCGGGAACATTTATGTATGTTTGTTTTGTAGATCTGGTTGTCTCAAGTTGTTTATTAAGTCAGAAAACTGTTCGCGCGAAACCAGCTCTAATTACAACATAATGTCGTCAATCGACGTGCCACTATGAGCAGGCGATACGATTGATCTGTGATTTTTCGCACTGAATTCACATTAAGATTGGAACCAAGCAACAGAACCAAAAACTCGATTCTTTGAAAGTCGGTTACTCAATAATCAAATAAGTAAACGAGGAACAATTTATTTTTTTTCAAGTATAAAGAAAAAAAAAGTAAAGAGAGTGAATGCTTGAAAACAAAAGAAAGAAAATCTTTTTCAAGTTAAACCAAAAAAGAGTGTGGAAGGACATTGTCTTTCCTGGCGTGAAATTGTGCTAAAATATTTCCAGTTGCAACAATAAAATAAAAAAAAGAAAACAACACACACTGTATCAATAGAAGCTGGAGCGATTAGAAAATAAAATAAAATTATTCTTCAAGTCGATTTTTTTCTTTGATTAGCTGAGCGTCGAACTACGCACTTTAAGTTGAACAACCAAATTGCAATTTTATTGAATCGATTTTCTTGTCACTTGCTCAGTTAGCCTATCTTCAGATTCATTTAAGAAAGAATATTCTGCTAAAACAAATATTCCTCCATTTTCTCACTACTACTACTATTACTACTTCCAAAGTTTCTCGCCACTGCTGCTATTACTATTTCCAAAGTTTCTCGCCACTGCTGCTATTACTACTTCCAAAGTTTCTCGCCACTACTACTATTACTACTTCCAAAGTTTCTCGCCACTACTGCTATTACTACTTCTAAAGTTTCTCGCTACTACTACTATTACTACTTCCAAAGCTTCTCGTTACTACTACTATTACTACATCCAAAGTTTCTCGCCACTACTGCTATTACTACTTCCAAAGATTCTCGCCACTACTGCTATTACTACTTCCAAAGATTCTCGCCACTACTGCTATTACTACTTTCAAAGATTCTCGCCACTACTGCTATTACTATTTCCAAAGTTTCTCGCCACTGCTGCTATTACTATTTCCAAAGTTTCTCGCCACTGCTGCTATTACTACTTCCAAAGATTCTCGCCACTACTGCTATTACTACTTCCAAAGATTCTCGCCACTACTGCTATTACTACTTCCAAAGATTCTCGCCACTACTGCTATTACTACTTCCAAAGATTCTCGCCACTACTGCTATTACTACTTCCAAAGTTTCTCGCCACTACTGCTATTACAACTTCCAAAGTTTCTCGCCACTACTGCTATTACAACTTCCAAAGTTTCTCGCCACTACTGCTATTACTACTTTCAAAGATTCTCGCCACTACTGCTATTACTACTTCCAAAGATTCTCGCCACTACTGCTATTACTACTTCCAAAGATTCTCGCCACTACTGCTATTACTACTTTCAAAGATTCTCGCCACTACTGCTATTACTACTTCCAAAGATTCTCGCCACTACTGCTATTACTACTTCCAAAGTTTCTCGCCACTACTGCTATTACAACTTCCAAAGTTTCTCGCCACTACTGCTATTACAACTTCCAAAGTTTCTCGCCACTACTGCTATTACAACTTCCAAAGTTTCTCGCCACTACTGCTATTACAACTTCCAAAGTTTCTCGCCACTACTGCTATTACTACCTCCAAAGATTCTCGCCACTACTGCTATTACTACTTCCAAAGATTCTCGCCACTACTGCTATTACTACTTCCAAAGATTCTCGCCACTACTGCTATTACTACTTCCAAAGATTCTCGCCACTACTGCTATTACTACTTCCAAAGTTTCTCGCCACTACTGCTATTACTACTTTCAAAGATTCTCGCCACTACTGCTATTACTACTTTCAAAGATTCTCGCCACTACTGCTACTACTACTTCCAAAGATTCTCGCTACTACTGCTATTACTACTTCCAAAGATTCTTGCCACTACTGCTATTACTACTTCCAAAGATTCTCGCCACTACTACTATTACTACTTCCAAAGATTCTCGCCACTACTGCTATTACTACTTTCAAAGATTCTCGCCACTACTACTATTACTACTTCCAAAGTTTCTCGCCAGTACTGCTATTACTACTTCCAAAGTTTCTCACCACTACTGCTATTACTACTTTCAAAGATTCTCGCCACTACTGCTATTACTACTTCTAAAGTTTCTCGCTGCTACTACTACTATTACTACTTCCAAAGTTTCTCGCCACTACTGCTATTACTACTTCCAAAGTTTCTCGTTACTACTACTATTACTACTTCCAAAGTTTCTCGCCACTGCTGCTATTACTACTTCCAAAGTTTCTCGCCACTGCTGCTATTACTACTTCCAAAGTTTCTCGCTACTACTACTATTACTACTTCCAAAGTTTCTCGCCACTACTGCTATTACTACTTCCAAAGTTTCTCGCCACTACTACTATTACTACTTCCAAAGTTTCTCGCTACTACTACTATTACTACTTCCAAAGTTTCTCGCCACTACTGCTATTACTACTTTCAAAGATTCTCGCCACTACTGCTATTACTACTTTCAAAGATTCTCGCCACTACTGCTATTACTACTTTCAAAGATTCTCGCCACTACTGCTATTACTACTTCCAAAATTTCTCGCCACTGCTGCTATTACTACTTCCAAAGTTTCTCGCTACTACTACTATTACTACTTCCAAAGTTTCTCGCCACTACTGCTATTACTACTTCCAAAGTTTCTGTTGTAAAATCAAGTATTGTAGCCGACAATCAAGTAAGTATTCACACACAAGCTGATTTAACGACAACTGTTCTTTGTATGGAGAGACTATTTATAATCTCCACACTAATATTTAAATAAGGGTATAATTATATCTCATGTAAGGGGTTTGATTGCCCGGATAAATCTATTACTTCTCCTATATGCCCGTTAGCATATCGCTATACCTTCCGGAAAAGAAGAGATTTGATTGCCCTGGTTGATTGGTTGCTTGTTCTATATGTCTTTTTTTAAATCAATTCACCCCAAGCAAGGCCATAATGTCACTAAAACGCTAGGGACTACAGAGAATGAAAGAAAATGAGATAACGTTAACAAAAGAAAAGTTTTCAAGAAGACAAAAGATAGTGATTGATGTTGCAGTTATATTTTCGAATACCCTATGTGGGAAGCAGAAAACCGGAAGACAGTTCCACAAGTGAGTAGTGCGAGAAAAGAAACTATTAGAATAGAACTTAGGGTTGCATCTATTTTTACAGTAAAACGATGATACCTAATTGCCAATCTAGTAGTACGCTTTATGCGGTCGAGTTACATACCGAGGAAAACTCATGAGAACAATTGTTATGAAAATATTTATAGAAAAGGGACAAGGAAGCGACAGACTAAATCCTAGATACCGACCAGGTCAGGACCGATAAAATTACAGGACCTTCTTTGGGTTTTGTCAAGCATCTAGAGATATATAGCAAGAGAAAAAGGCCATGTATGACAGCAATATTCTATTATTAGCATATCACGATATCTCCTGAAAAAGCAGGAATTTCAAGCCTCGGGGAGGTTGGTTTCTTTTACTATGCACTCCCTATATCTCCTGGAAAAGTAAGGGCTTGATACCCCGGGTAGATTGGTTACTTTTTCTCTTACTCTTTTCTCTTCACTTTCTCTCTCATGAGATCTTGATCGACGCGATTTCCATCTGTTTCTTTCTGTTTTGTCAAAAGTCCAAAGCCGTGTTGTCAATCATAACAAAGTATTCATTGGCTTTTATCAACCACAGTCAAAACTATATCTTTATGGTATAATTACGTCTAAGATCTAAAACTGTAATTGTTAAAAGTGATTGTAATGGCAGGATCAAAACTAGTAAAAAAGAGAAAAAGAATCCCGATAACGTGACTAATGAAAAAGAAAGAAAAAGAGAAAATAAGGTAAACACAAATGTATTTTTAATAAGAAAAAAAAAATGCATATAAATTTACATGCAGCAGAAACCAAAACTATTTGAATCGAGAAACGGAGATACAAAACGTCAGAGAATAAAGTGGCGAATAATTGGTAAACATTGAAAATAATTCGATGAGAAGAAAATGGAAACATCACATTAAAAGCAACAATTAGTGTGTCTTAAAAGCATATTATTAGTTTGGTGCAAAAATAATGACGTAATAATGTCGTTTTTTGACGTATTTTTTAATGTCGAAAAACGACATTATTACGTCATTATTTTTGCACCAACCTAATAGTTTTCAGTGAAATTACGCTGAAATCTTTCTGTTGCTTTTCTTTATGATCAAATTACACTGAAAGCACGTATTCTTGTCCAATTACAGAAATGAAGCAACGTTGAGCCTGGTCATTATTTAAATGGGGATCCGCTTGGCCATAGTGGGCACTGCAATCATTAGGATAGGTAAACCCTGACAAAGATCTTACCTTTATAATGCGGGAAGGTGGCACAAGATGTTGGTGCATAGAACGACAGACTATTGTTTTGGATTACATCTGCTTTTGGCAAAGGAACGTTATTCTCAATCGCAAGGTGTTATGATGTTGATTTGGGGTTAGTAGAGACAAACGCCAAATAACACGTAACAATAAAAAGGGTTTTAATAGGTTGGTAAAAAGGTACAGAAATCGCCTGAGTAGTCAATAACTAGCTCAGCTAAGAACTTCTCTGTATTTCTGTCTGTATTTATCTATCGAACCACGAGGATAAAATGTGGCACAAGGCCGGTTTAAAGTGGGTATCTCCGAGCCCGTAGGCTCGGCCAAAAATATGGCCTTTCTGAACCCGCCTAGACGGATTCAAGGCCTGTCTACCACCCCGGACGAAACCTTGCCCTTCGGCAAAGCTTCGTCCGGGTCCCTCTCTGCTAATGCAGAGAGTTCGACAGTCGCCGAGAGAAAGAACTTCTCTGTCTTTCTGTCTCTAGATTTATCAATCCACCCACGAGGATCGAATGTGGCACAAGGCCGTTTTAATGTGGGTATCCCCGAGCCCGTAGGCTCGGCCAAAAATATGGCCTTTCTGAACCCGCCTAGACGGGTTCAGGCCCTGTCAACCTCCCCGGACGAAACCTTGCCCTTCGGCAAAGCCTCGTCCGGGTTCCCCTCTGCTAATGCAGAGAGTTCGACAGTCGCCGAGAGAAAGAACTTCTCTGTCTTTCTGTCTCTCTCATGTCAACTGACATGCCACTATGTAAAGTCTTTGTTTACAGACGCAGATAAGTTCATCTTCAAGAGGGGGGGTAGGTTTCTGACACAAATCAAGGGAATACTGTCTCTGAATATGAAACGTTTCAATCTTTAGTAGGAATTGTAAGCGCTAATTGTACCATGTCACTAGCAATGCAACAGAAAAAATATTTATGATTTGATTTTCTAGTAATGTAGCCAAATATTATTTATTTTCTTCCGTTTCCAGAATTTTGTGGGCAGCATCAGCGACTTTGATATCCGACTTAAAATAATATGACAAAATATCAATCATTTCATACGCTATTATAGTTTCTGAGAAAGTGTATATATATATATATATATATATAGAAAGTGTATATATATATATATATATATATATATATGTATATATATATATATATATGGAGAGATAGAGAGAGAGAGGTGGGAGAGGGAGGTAGGCACGGTGAGGTAATGAATTGGGGCTTGAATTGAGAAATCGGACAGCCGAGTTCGAATTGCAATCGCGTTCATTACATTCACTTGGGGAAGGTTTGAATCCATCACTTCTCCCCACCAGCTATGGGTAAATATAGCCTTGGGTGGCAAGGAGAACAAAAACACTGAATTCAAACCATCCTGGTGAGAGTTGGGCTCCGTCAGGCTATCTTGGCAGGACATGCGCTGCTCCTAAGAGTTTAACGAATTACGGGACTCGTGATCGTGATCTCTCTCTCTCTCACTATATATATATATATATATAAACACATAAATACACAGAAAACAAGATGAACGATACTTAGATTGGTCGTGCTACTTAATGTAAGAAATCAGTTTGTAGAACAGGTTTCATTGACGCATTTTTGCAAAGAGGTTTTTTGTCGAGAGTTTAAATGTATTTTCCTTTCTCTCTGATTGTATGTCACCTAATCTGTTTGCTTTTTTTTATACAAAAAAATGTCTATTCAAGTCTCTGCTTGGGCCTTGGAGGCAATTCATACTGCCCAAAACAAAGGCAAAACGAAATAATAATAATAATAATAATAATAATAATAATAATAATAATAATAATAATAGAAATCTCGAAAATGTGGCATATGGGAACATCAACAATCCCTGTTGTAGTTGGAGCCTTAGGACTGGTTGGAAAAGATTGCAGTAGACTAATTGAAGGGATTCCTGGAAGTTCATGCCTCAAGGAGATACAAAAAATTGTTCTGACAAGTACAGCCCACACTTTACGAAGGGCTTTATCTATGTAATTTTTTTTTTGTCAGTGGAAAGTGTCATGATGCCATTTCTAACCTTAGGTCCCTGGGCGGGACCCGGAAAGAAATGTGTAAACGCCAGAAATCAAAGAAAATAAAATAATAATAATAATAACGCGAAAGTCTTGAAGGAAACGGAAGCAAAAGCCTTAGAAGAAATGCAGAGATGCGAATGGCAGATTATATAAAAACAGCAGATGAAATGGAACAAAGATTTAAAGGGATTAATAATAGAATAATAGATTAGCATCAGAAGGCATAAATAGCAACAGCAATGAAGAGATTAACAATGACCAGGAGAAAGAGAGAGGAGGAAGATTTAGAAGAAAGACCATCGTATATTGATAAATCTAATAAAGGATCTAATATTTAATATGCAAAGATAAAACTGAAGAAGATGAAAGAGAATCGTTAAGAAAAAGAGTAAGAATAGGAAATGTTGCCAACAAGGTACAGCATGTCCCAAAAGTCACGCAACAATTGGCAGAAAACATACACTTGTGAAATAGCAACCAGGGAAAATTTACATGACATCATCTTCTATAATTCGAGCAATAAAATTTCATAATATTATATTGTCACATACAAAAACATGATTCCATTTGGTAAATTAATATAAAATTTACAAAATTATCAATGCTAATGCGAATTTTTGAACACCCTGTAGATTATTAATAAAATGCCACCCATCCTGACTGAACCTAATTAAAATAGATCTGCATCAGCAGAAATTATAGAATCTAAAGATAAAAATAGAGAAAACTACGCGCACACACACGCACAAACACACACACACACACACACAACCCCCCTCCTCCCACACAGAAGGAAAGTGAAAAAGAAATTGATTTCATGAGAGATTTTTTTTATATATATATATATTTCCGAGGAAGGTGAATTAACTAAAACTGAGATATCCAAAGGCAGAGCTCGTAGAATTAGAACTCTCTAACCCCGTGCATTTAATAAAGGGTTCGGTTCGAAATTCCAACAAATATTACCTGAAGAATGTCGGAGCTTACAACGGTCGAAACACTGTGAATATGGCAATAAAGATGAGGATAATAGTTAGAACAATGTAAATAGCAGCTTTTTTTTTTACTGCTTATCGACCCTTTCAAACAATTTCGGATTGTAAGAATAATTATTTTTGCACGTGGATATTAAATTAACAATTTTTTGAAGATAAGAATATCCGTCTATTTAATCCTTAGCTGGGGAGAAGAGATAGATTCATACCTTTCTCAAGGGTATTTGCGCGTAAATGAAAATAACAAACTTGACTAGAATCCGAACTCAGTTCTCCGATGCCTCATTCCGAGTCGCTATTCATTACCCCACCCGCGCATCCAAGATTTTATAAAAAAATAAATATCATTAGTGGATGAGCTTAGAAGGCGGGAAAATGTTAACACACGATAAGTCCGGAGACTAAGAATGAAAAATACCAAACATAAAAATACGCCATCTATTAAGGAAATATTAAAAGCGGAAGTAAATGAATCTCAAAGAAAGCAAATGAAACCAAATTATTGAAATAAAAATAAAATATTTCAGATAAATTCTACGGAGAAGTAGTTAAGCAATAAATACCTATGAAAGATGAACTGATGAAAATCTGGAAATAAAATCTGGAATAAAAATCTGGAATGATAAGAATCTTTGCTATAACCACATAATAGTTTGGGACAGGAGAAGGAAATAAGAAATCACAAAAATAGCATTGCTCGGATATTAAGGTTTCTGAATTGAAAGATGCACCGAAAAAATAGCGAGTTCCACGTAAGGACTAAATGGGAGAAACGAATCTCTTAGAATAGAACTTAGGATTATATGCATTTCTACAGTAAAACCATGAGACCTAATGTCAATATCGTAATACGTCTAAATCCATGCTGTCAATGTACCGAGAAGGAAAGCTCATCAGAACAATTTCCGTGAAAATATTTATAGAAAAGACAGAGAGAAGCTACATCACGGCGGTGATAAACTGACTGAAGCCTAGATGCCAGGTCAGGACGGATAACATTATCCTTCTTTGGATTTTGTCAAGAATCTAGAGATATATAGCAAGAGCATCGGACCATATATGGCAGCAACATACAGTGATTAGCATATTACTATATATTCTGGAAAGGCAGAAGTTTCATTATATCTCCTAGAAAAGTAAAGGTTTGATACACTGGGGAGATTGGTTTCTATAAAGGTTAATTTTTGCACTGAAAAAGGCACGCACAAAAAATGATCGCTTCCTGGTGTTGATAATTGGTGTTAATTGTTGACGTTTACTTTTTTGTTGTTGTTTTTTACACGCACCCCATAATATGTTAAAGAAGTCGTTTAATAAAGTAATGATCTCACCTGAGGAAACACCTGATTGGCTTGCAACACTATCTCCAACTTAATATATACATCTCAAGAAACATAGGCCGACCACCATGTTTCTCAACTGCATATAAAATCTTACCATCAATTCTACCAGAAAGAATATATCTACATAGAGGATAACAAGCTATTCATGATAGAGCAAAAAGATTGTCGATGAGGATCGACAGATATGAAGATCAACTCCTGATAAACCGCATCGTTCTACAAACCTGTAAGAACCTCAGAACTGCATGGACACACTACAGATAGTCAGTTGACAGTGTTCCCTATTCGTGAATAATAAAAGCAGTTGAAAGTTTTAAGCTCTCTTCAATATTAATCAATACTTTGAGACATAAAGTCATTGTGAAAATCAGACTTTTTTTATCTTTCATATATCACAGCATAGAAAAAATATCAACATAAATTGTGATATATTCCGATAGGATTCTTTTATCCTTATTTTTTCTACATTTTACTGATTCCATTATCCACTGAACTAAACAAAAAGGTTCTGGATAATTGACTTGGACGACCTTAGCTTGTATGGCAAGGATGTTGACGAAAAGCTTTAGTGACAACAGCAATGATTCAAAAGAGACTGGTTGTTGAAAACCTGTCTATAGTACTAAATATAAGGAACTGTAATAAAAGAACTGTAATAAAATGAAGTATACAAGTATTTATGGGTCAATGAAGGAATATAAATATGAAGGAAATATGCTTTAAAAGAATGAGTGCAGTATTGAAAACAACAAAATTCACAGAAATAAAGTAACAGTCATATGTTTCTATATCTACTTTAACTTGTTTTAATATAACTGGAGTTTATATGAAATAAACGAATTAATCATTTGTATTTATATAGAAAACAGTAGTGAAAAGAAAATAATACTACTTGAATTGACATACAATAAACAGCAACTAGATCAAGTCGACTAAAAAGTGGATGCTAAAGAACATGATAAAATGACACTAGAAATGAAAGTAAAACGCCTGCAATAGTATAGAATATACATTTGAAATATGATGAATATATAAAATGAAAAGATTCGAAAAAGGTAAAACCATCTTGCAAACAAGGTCATAAAAACTTGAAGAAAATTGTGAACAGATAGCAGATACCATTGTATCAGCTCTTCGCTCTTTGAAAAACAAATTATGTCAATTTAATCCAAAAAGACGCGCATCAAATGTGGATTCAAAAGAGAAATAGAGAGCTTTTACTAGGTTGAGTTAGAAATAATTTCCGTTTTTGTTCTTTAAGTTTATTCTTCAAAAAATAAAGTACAATTATATTCTATTCAATTATATATTCACCATTATTTGTAATGAACTTTTGCCACTTATCAGGCAGCTTGTCGATACTTTTTTCGGTGAAATTCTATAGCTTTTAATGTGAAATCTTTATGATAAACTCTTGAATTTGGTTTTCCTTAGAGAAAGTTTTCTCCATCAAAGCATTTTGCAGCGGTCGAAAAACGGTCATAATTGCTTGGTGCAGAATTAGGTGAATATGGCGGGTGGAGGTGCAACAGACCAACTGGGTTGCAGTTTGTTTCCTGTATTATTGTTGATGTATGCAGCATTGCACTGGTATGGAGGAGGACGGCAGTTTTCTTTTAATCCACTGTGTAGATTGCCACTACCGTGCAAAAAAGGTAAGTTAGTGTAATCCAAATGTATCCTTAATTACCGCGTATGATTAGCAGTTAAATTGATACATTCATCATTACAAAGGGTTCCTTTGAATACAAATTAATTATGACTCAACCTAATATACTGGCCGCACAAAAATCAACGCTTATTCATCCGTAAAATACGAAGGAAATGTTTGGAAAAAATGTTACTGATCCAAAATCCGGCTTTTGCGACCTACATATAGAAACAATAAATCACTTTGTTTCAGGTGGTTTTAACTACAACAGAAAAGAAAGGAAGGTATTAGAAAATAGGTCAGTAACTTCAATGGAAAATTTGCAAAATATCTACAGCACGCTGGCGGGCAAAATGATTGATCCAACTCCATAAAATGATTCTACGCCTTTATTTTATTAAGAAGTTAATATTCTTCAGCAGTGTGCATTTATCAGTACCAACTTTTCATTAAAAGTCTTAAAAAAATAGCTTTCCAAAACAATACAAAGTTACCGAGGGAATAAGCAGTAATAGCGATTCCAGTCAAGAGAAAAAAACTATCCTTTTGACACACAACGTTGTTTTTGTGTGTACGTTTGCTAAACGATCTTCTTAATCATCACCCCTGTTTACCTATTCTTACATATATGCCAAACACCTCATTCAGAAACCCTCTACCAGTCACTGAACATTGGATTGCAAAATCATAGCGGTGCAATTTGTAAAATACCTACAGTACGTGAATAAACATCATCCATATCACGATTAAATGAAGGGGAAAATATTACAGTGTAATGGGACATTGCTGGAATTACAGACAGGACCATTAAGTCAAAACAGATCAGATAATTATCAAGAATCAGAAAAAGAAGAGATTTTAAACTGATTACTCGCTCAAAGTACTTGATGTAAGCCTCCGTCTTGAGTCTGAGGCCCTGTGGGAAGATGAATAGTAGCATAACGTCCCCATCACTAATATTCACTCTAAACACCTTCGTAATCACCATTAGACTCATCAAACTCTTTCCAAATCCTCTGCACTGTCCTTAGGTTAACAAACAAAAAGCACACTGAAATGTTCTTAAAGGTTCCGGTGCAAATGTCAAGTAGTACAGCATTCTGTTACCAAATTTCTGGTGGAGGGAATTGTGTCATGGCGATTTTTTTCTCACAGCCGGTACCCACTGATACTGTTATACTGTGCAGTCGACAAAATCAAAAACAAACAACGCGCATGCGCAAAATAATAAAAAATATAAGATGTCAACATTTTACCCATCGAAATCTGGGTTTATATAATGTGTGTGCGTTGTTTAAAGTTTGCTTTGACTAATGTAGAAAACTGATCAATAACGTGGATAAAGTTAATATAAAATGGACAGAGTGTTCATTTCTATGATTTCTGGATGTCAGAATAATTACAGTTTATAATATTTTTTATTATATTGAATGAACTAATGACTATATTTTTTAAAAATATTACAATAATATAAATATAAACAATATCCTTAATATATATTTGAAGAAATTATATATATATGCTTAGTAAGCTGGAAATATCAACTCACTTTATTGAATTCACTATTTATAGAGATCTTTACGCATTCCTGTCCCAAGCACAAATAGATCGTGTAGGTGGCATTAATAACTCGAATAACAATTCAAATAAAAAACGTTATTTTGTGACGCAAGTTAAGAAAAACAAATTTCAATCAATTTATGTAATATATTAGCGTCTTTCAAGAAAAATATTGCTCAAGTAAATACAAAAATATCTACATCCCTTATAGAATGGAATGAAATATCTATAAAATAAATGCAGGTAAGTGTCATGGAGGCCTGCAAAACCATTGGACAGCGTGTGGGAGTATTTGAAGGGTTTCGACTAGTCATTAATCCGACAGCTGCATTTGTTACGAGTTGCTGTGTTGAGGTACAACGATTGACACTTGGACATATGTTTATATTTACATTGTTTTGATGTAAAGAACCCGTCCAAATTATGTTTAATACAACCTGTGTAATATATATATATATATATATATATATATATGTATGTATGTGTGTGTGTGTGCTTATATGTTGTTTTTAGATACAATTTATGTAATTAATGTTAATTAATTCGTTAAACAAACCCCTCTCTGTAGCTAAATAGTATAGAACGTCAGATCAAATGACTGTTTCAGTGTCGGAGAACGCCTACTTTCCACGAAATTTCTCAAACATCCAAGTCATAATTGATACTGTTTAATTAATAACAGAGTCTATATTAAATAATTGCCAGACTTAATCTATTTCTTATATATATATATATATATATATATATATATATATATATATATATAAATGTGTGTGATATATATATATATATATATATATATATATATATATATGGATATATATATACATATATGTTATACATATGTATACATACATATATGATATATATATATATATATATATATATATGAAGTAAATATATAAATATGATATATATATCATATATGATACAAATATATATATGATGTAAACATATATATATATATATATATATATATATATATATATATATATATATATGAAGAAATATAGTCTTAAGGTGTGCTATATTTATGGGATAAAGTGCTCAATATCAGAGATAGAGCGTGTGTAAATATAAAAGTGAACATAGAAGTCAACACTTAGAGGCGACAGTCTGTTTCATGCTATATGCAATCGTCAGGCCACGTGTGCTGTTATTTTTTCTCGGCTATTTATATAGATACGGGTCCGTATCTATATAAATAGCGGAGAAAAATAACAGCACACGTGGCCTGACGATTGCATATAGCATGAAACAGACTGTCGCCTCTAAGTGTTGACTTCTATGTTCACTTTTATATATATATATATATATATATATATATATATATATATATATATACCATCCCAGATAACTGTCCATCCCACAAAATATTTAATATCTAAAAAAAAACACTAAATTAATTGTGTTACTTTTTACAGGTTTTGAGATAAACATTTAGCCATTTTGACCCCGTTTGCCGCCAGAATCACTGAAAAATCCATTGATTTGTTCAGCTAGAAAGAAAATACGTTATAATAGGTACCTCCACGAGATCGCTATAAAAAGAGCATAGCATGATGAAAAAGACGCCAAACTTGACGAAAACAAAATTTTATAGTCTAAATGTTTCTGTTATTAATAAGAGGAAAGATCAAGGTATTTTGGGGGTATTTTTTTTATATTTTATAATCGTTCCTAGCACATCAAAAATCTTGTTTTTTTTTTGAGTCAGCAAAATTGACAGATTTCAACCATTTTATAAAAAAAATTGAAAATCTCACTTTGAAATTCTTTTAAATATCAATTATCATTTTTTCAAGATTTATTTTAAGAAAATCAGAAATTATAATGTCTATTTAAAATATTTTGAACCAAGTTTAACTTAACTTCTGCACCGAAAAGATGTAATTTGAAAACAAAACAAAGCAGGTCATAAACTTACGCGCCACTTGACAGGTGATGTATGACATATTGACGGGTTCTGTGAGGATAATTTGTTCTACGGAAGGAGAAAAGTGAAATAATTTACATTTAAGTGAACCAATTATTTACCTCGTTATTTTTAAGGAAAAACTTTCAGCGCTCTTATTTCTTTTGTACTTAGCTTTCACATTTACGTTTAAGATGCTTTATAGAAATATATTATAAAGAAATCAAAATAAGACTGTTATGAGTGAGATTAAATTTCATATTTCATAAGAAAGATATCTAATTAATTTATAAGTACCTTTCTTATGAAATTTTATCAGAAGTTTACATAAAATACTATAATTTTATATACATTTATTACATTTTCCTGTATTATTTGTATTTCCATTTTGTTATTAATTTTTATATTTATTTTATGGAAAAATGTCATAACTGAGATTAATATAAAAATAAGATCATATAAATTTCATAAGATGATACTGATACTTGTAGGTACCCTTCTCAGTTGAAATTGAAAAATCAAATTAACTTCTCCACACGTGTTTCGCAAAAGTAAAGGCCTTAACAGCGGAGAACAATGCTTAACTCAAATAATGCAACTTAATTGTATCCTGGTTGGTCTCCCATACTTTATAATTACAGCCCGATTATAAACACGAAATTACATTTTTAATTACTGCAGATCTTCTGATTAGTCAAAATGATACAATTTACAACGCGCTAAAAAAAGATCTATCTCATAAGGACACTTAGGAAAACCTATGCGGCTTTTAACTAATTTTATAATATTTTAACAACTTAAATGTAAAAATCTATTATAATTAAGAAATAACAAATAATTATATTAAAAATTCATTTTTCATCGATTCTTTTTTGCTTTCGGAAAATATTGTCCATATTCATAAAAAGAACTAAAAGCAAATAAAAGCATTTGAAATTAAATAATATCTTTGTTTTATTGAGTTTTGTATGTTACAATTCAGAGCTGATTTTCAGATAGGCGGGGTCCAGTTAAAAACAAACAAAAAACAAAAAAACAATACATGATTTGCATTTCTCAAAGCTTATGTGCTTTTAACTATTGTAATCACTAAACCTGATGCGATCGAATTTCTAGCGTTTTTATAAAATTAGTTAGGGGGGGGTAATAAATTTTAAAAAATATTTCTTCCATAACTTTAATAAAAAACATATTTATAATAATTTCGATCATCTGTGAATGGTTTCTGAAAGTTTCATTAACATCCAACAATTATTTTTATTTTTGCAAGATTTTCCAAATTAATGTGTGTCATAAAAAAAAAAAAAAAAGAAAAAAAAAAAAACCTGCTAAAAATTGTACATGCTATTTTACTAGTTCCGGTGATACAAAGAGAAACAAATTTTTTTTTAATCAAAATTTAGAAATTTCTAAAAAGGAAAAATTTTAAAAAATTATTAAAATAAACTTTGATCTTTCCTCTTAATAATAACATAAGCATTTAGACGCTAAAATTTTGTTTTCGTCAAGTTTGGCATCTTTTTCGTCATGCTATGCTCTTTTTTTACCGATCTCATGGAGTTACCTACGTTAAAATCGTATAGGTCGACCCCAAACATATTTACGTAAGTATGTTATTTACATATGTACGTTACCAGTGAACCAAAACTTAATCCTACCGGTAAATAAAGTTAGGCTACAGTATACGATAAGCACTGCCCAATCTACCTGAGGTAACACCACTGACCTGTGCATTGAGACACTAACTGTAATATCTTTCTACTTGCGTTGTATAGCTAACAAACTACAACACACACCGGTAGATACCGCATATTGTATCGGTATAACATAGCGAATATTTAAAATTCGTCACGTCTCCTGATAAACACATTAAAGTCAACATCAGCTCTTATAAAATATTAATACCGTAGATTACACATCATAGCAGGTAGTTTCTTGATAGTACTGCTATGTATTGTATGTTATTGTAAAACACAGTATCACACATCCGCCATTTGCATCGGTGATGTAAACAAACAACCAGTGACGTCACCAAACCTTATGCGACGAATTGCAAAACTCTGATACAATACTGGATTAGTTTGACTATTTTATTATTTTATATTAATTTCTTTGTTCTTATGCCAAATATGTTCACCAAACACAAGTCTTAGTGGAATATATTTGTGGAAGCCTGCTGGGGGTACGGTAAATGGTGTACAGTAATTGTTAGGAATGCTGTCCCACTTGTTTACAACTCGGTGGCAAGAGTTTGCATTTTACAACCGCCACATAAGTCGACCCGCTTGGTTTTAAAGATTTTTTTAGGTTTAAAAACTCGACTTGTACGCCGCAATTGACGGTTGCTAAACGTGTGTATGGTCATTTGTATCCAAAAGATAGAAAACACATGCATTATGGCTTTATCATCTATATTATAAAAGAAGGGCCGATTCACTGTCCGTCATATACTGTCTACGGGGGACTTTGCCAGCGTATATGTAATGTATTATGTGTTGTGCGTGAGTGCTTATGTCATTTAATGTAAACACAAACAAACGCACATACACATAGTTTGACTAATTTTTAAATATGACATTGGAGTAATTAATACATTCCCTCCCATTCACACTGAGCAACCCTTATCTTGGGTTGAACAATAAAATCAAAATTAGAGACAGGAAATAAATTTAAACCTTAAAAAAATCAAATGATTATTGCATTTTATTGAAGATTTCTGAAATTATTCGGTAATACATAGAATTTTTTAATTTTGTAGAAATATTTTTAGGTGTGTCATTGAAATAAAATATACACACAAGCGTACAGGCACACACAATTTGAATGAAACTGAAATGAACATCTGTGTAATGTGGTTCTACAGAAGGATGCTGAGAATACCATAGTCCAAACATGTGTGCAACAACGAAAATTTAGAGAAAAATGGAAGCAAAAATGACACTTATACTTAGCATCAGAAAGAAAGAGTTGAAATTTATAGGTCAAATAAGGAAAGAGGGCTTTGAAATTTTGATACTCACAAGTCAGATTGAATGCAAGAAGGACAAAAGAAAACAACGCAGAACATATCTACAGTGCTTAAGTAAATGGATGGCAGAATAGAGTTTAGCAGAAATAACAAAACAAAAAAAGGAACGTTTATTAAGTTTTACAAATGACAGGAAATTGTGGAGAGCCATCACAAATAACATCCTGAAGGGACTCGGTACATAGAAGAAGAAGAAGTTGCGAGGGTTAATTTCCCTAGCTGGCAACAACCCCAATGATGTAATTTTTATAACCCTTGTATTTAAACTGGATATATATTTTATGTATTATTGTATAATTTTAAATGAG
Source organism: Acanthosepion lycidas (assembly GCA_963932145.1). NCBI lineage: Eukaryota > Metazoa > Mollusca > Cephalopoda > Sepiida > Sepiidae > Acanthosepion > Acanthosepion lycidas. The sequence continues at coordinate 13,143,809 of OZ010585.1, forward strand.
CAATTTAGATTTGATATTTGATTACCTTACTGTCAACAAGACGAGAGGAATTGAACTAGCGATTAACAATGGATGTGGCATTAAATTAGGATTTAAGTATTTTTAAAAAGAACAACTAGTCTAAGAACCTAATGCATTTTTCTTGCTCTTATCGTGGCATGCTCACGAGAATATTAACGATATGGCAGTACACAGTAACGACTTATTTTATGCTTTCCTGAACAATATTACCTACTATGAAAAGTGGCATCAGTGACAGAGAAGAGCATTCAACTTGGTTTCGTAAAGTATACTTCCAACGGTGCAAATTCAGTGCTGGGTAAAGAGAGGTTCTTATTTTCATACTGAGGTAAATGTCGGTTAACATACGTCTGGGTAAATATTTGTTCATGTGAACTGACAACAGAAAAGCAAAATATACTAATGATATTGTCTGCAGAATGAAGAAAGACGGCTTTTCATTGCGATGTCCAGTTCTGCCTTTTGAAATAATCAGTAATCTGATGTAGAGTTTTTTTACAGGGTCACCAAAATATCGCTTTTTATGCCTTGAACTTATTTTTAGATTTTAGATCCAGAGATTAAACGTTTTTATTATCAATTTAGTTAGATTTTCTAAATATTTTGCTGTTTTTAAGTACAGCATTTTCAAACAGTCTGTTCATTGATCATTACAGTAAAGAAGGTGAAACAAAAAACAGCTTTCGACTGAATTCGAGCACATACCCGAAACTTAAACATTCGACAAGATACGACACAAAGATCTATTTAAACTAGGAAAACTTTATTTTTCTATTAAATTATTAGAACAATGCGAAACAGTTACTGGCAACAAACCGCCTGCATACGGATAGAAAGTGAATTGAGCAGATGCACAAAACAGAAAGGGGCGTAAGAATGGTATATCTTCTTAATGGATTCATTTAACCTATACAGCGAAACAATCCAAGAGAACTAGATGTTCTACCTGGATTTATAAATGTCGACTACAATTGTAACAGGATAAGATACGTAGATGACACTGTGTTGATGGTAGACACAGAAGATCTGTAAGAAATCTTACACAAGTTAGTAGGCGAAAGACAAACCATCAATTTAAAAAAAAAACAACATAATCTGTGGTTTTAAACAAACGGAATAGCCCAAAATGGGAGTTACAAACTGTGGATGTCAGAATCAAACAAGTACAGTATTATCTGCGAAGTGTTATAAAAACGACTGAAAATGTGACACCGAAATCCGAAGGTGCATTGGAATAGCGAAAGATGCCTTCCAAAAGCTAAAGAAAGTATTAAGAGATAAGAAAAAGTGCTATACTGTGATGTAATATCTTGATAGAAGAAACGATTTGATGCAACAAGATGTGATTGTATAGAAGGATGCTGAGAAGGTTTTAAAGAAAATAGAAATAAAAAGACATTCATGCTTAAAATCGGAGAGAAACCGTTGTAATTTCTGTGACAAATAAGGAAAGACGGCTTGGAGAATTTGATACTTACAGAACGTACTGACGGCAAAAGGGACAGAGGGAAACAGCTAGAAATCTACCCAAAGAGCTTGTGTAAATGGATGACAAAACAGGAATTAAAAGGGATAATAAGAAGTCAAACATTCCTGAGAGTTACAAGAGATAGGAAGTTGTGAAGAGCCATGATCGTTCACACTTTGAAGGGATACAGCACATAAAAAAAGATTCTATATTCTGAGAGCTTGTCGTTCATGGTATAAGCAATAATTCGACTGAAGATTTAAAGATAAAATGGCTCGTTTATCCAGTAAAGGAGAAGACAAGAAAAAAAGAAAGAGATTTTTTTTCTTTTATTGCCATTTTCCTTTCAGGACGTGGTTGCTCTTCTCTTTTGATAATTAAAATAATTTTGAACCCTTTACCATTCCTAATTTTCTTTATTCTGCCAACGATCCACGCAAATTCATTAAGAAAAGTATTCGCTGTTTCATTCTTCTCTTGCCTTCAAAATGCCTTGTTGGTGTTAAACTTTCTATGCCTTTCTGTATTTTTTTCTGAAGGTTTTTCTCGTCTATCACACATTGTTGAAAACGTCGCCTAAAAACTCTTTTTATTAAAACAATGCTAACCCTCAAATAGGCCAGATATAAGTCTAAAATGTTTTACATCTAATACAAGGTGCCCATTAAAAAAAAAAGGTAAATTCGGAAACAAATTTATTTAGCTATCATAATTCATACACAAACTGAACAATCATCGTAGATGTTCGAAATATTTTCCTGAACGTTCAACACAAAGTAGAAGCGTGGTAACCAGTGTCAAATAGTGTCAAGAGGAATTTCATTCCAAGCTTCAGTAATGTTCCACTAGATTGAATCAATATCGACGACGGTTTTGCAAATAAGCTAGAAGTACACTCCAGATAGAGTAATCCATAATATTCAAATCTGGGATTTTAGAGAGCCATTGAGATGGCGCATTTACTCGAAGAATATATATATATATATATATATATATATATATATATATATTTTTTTTTTTTTTTACTGGACACCCTAGTAAAAATGATTTTAAATTTAAATTAAAAAGTACACACATATCTACGTAATGTATAATTCGTAACTAATATTTCTCTTTGTAAATTCTACTTTGCTGGCCAATATAATTAAACATTCTATTTTTTCTATTTTTGTCATATTAATTTCGTAGACCATTAGTTTTAACAACCATCATGTTTAACCACAGGAATTCGGTCAAAAAGTTTTGCTTTCACTAATCGCCGCAAATTTATAATAGCTACTAAAGAAACAGTTTATCTAAATATTAAAGAAAACAAATCAACGAAAAACTATGAACATATTTTGCTTATGAGTGTTATGAAATTTAGTTTTAGTTTTGTATTATAGAATATAATATATTTACAATTTCTATATAAAGTTTGCTGAATGGTGAATGAGGTCTTCGTTCAATCTACCAGTGAAGATAATAACGTTAAAGAAAGCAGTCTTTGTAAATATTCAATATTTATTCTGTCTGAACCATGAACCAAAAGCTAACACATTACAGGGTATTGTAAATGGATCCATATCGCTTTGCTTGGCCTAAATTCAAAACAGAAGCGGGAACGAAGAAATTCCTTAGTCCCTAACGTGAATGACCTTTTTCATGTTGTTTGTGATAATCGGAATAGTCTGTTTTGTTGTGTGGAATGTGCCTGAACAATAAGTCGCTGCCACTTGTGAAGTCCCAGCGCGCGAATCTGACGTCCATTCATGCATCAAGAATTCGGCGGCGGGAAGTCATAAAATGTCGCAGTTTATGAACCGCTTTTCGCCAACCGGCACACGATCTTCACTCAGTTTCTCGCGTCGTGAGAATTTGCTGCGGGCTCTGAACAGTCTCTATTAAAAATGCTTATCAAAGTGGAATTCGCACATCGCGAAGAAGAGAAAAAAAAAATGAATGGGAAAATTCGCCGCTTTTTCCAACTCTTGCTCATGCGTTTGATGTGCACTCAAAAAGCTGTTATATGACGTCCTTATCCGTTTTGCTCAAAGGAGATTACTCAGCTTTGTTTTGACACAAACAATGGCAGCGGGGAAAGTATTGTGCGTTATATATTTACGCAGCAATCGTTATTTTATGGATGTTTCGTTAAATGTAACGGACAAAGAAGTTCTTGTGAGTTTTGTATTTAGTTGAAGAAAACTCATAGACACAGGAAAAATAAAATAAAATAAAAACAGACGTGGTATTCCTTTTCCGTTATGATGCAACAATCGCATATACACTCAGTCAACATTCAGAGGCGAGAGACTGTTTCATGCTAAACGCTATCGCCAGTTCATATATCTACATTATATATATATATATATATATATATATATATATATATAAATATTTTATATATATATTATAAATATTTTATATATATATATATATTATAAATATTTTATATATATATATATTATAAATATTTTATATATATATATATATATATATATTATAAATATTTTATATATATATATATATATATTATAAATATTTTATATATATATATTATAAATATTTTATATATATATATATATTATAAATATTTTATATATATATATATTATAAATATTTTATATATATATATTATAAATATTTTATATATATATATATTATAAATATTTTATATATATATATTATAAATATTTTATATATATATATATTATAAATATTTTATATATATATATATTATAAATATTTTATATATATATATATATTATAAATATTTTATATATATATATATATTATAAATATTTTATGTATATATATATATTATAAATATTTTATATATATATATATATTATAAATATTTTATATATATATATATATTATAAATATTTTATATATATATATATATTATAAATATTTTATATATATATATATTATAAATATTTTATATATATATATATATTATAAATATTTTATATATATATATATTATAAATATTTTATATATATATATATGTATGCATGTATGTATATATATATGTATATATGTATGTATGTATGTACGTATATGTATTATGAAATTGATTAAGTCCGACAAGTATTTAATATATTTCTCTCTATACGTTATTTTAAGAGATACAATTTATTTAAGGAAGTATTGTTTTTTTTTTTTTGTCTGTTTTTTTTTTTTTAAATAAACAGCATTAATTACATTTACCGGCCTGAATGTTAGAGAAATTTTGTAGAAAATATGTATTATCCGACCGAGAAAAAAAAAATGACGATTCCGTTTAGCACACAGATTCGATTCTGCCGCAGAATGCATATTTTCTACGAATTTTCTTGAAAATTCAGACCGTTAGTTTTCAGAATTTTAAATTTAATAACACTTCTAAATATGCATCAAGCTAACTGAAAAGACAAGGTAAATCATGAAAGCTTTTCAGTGATATAATTTAATAACTTAATAAAAAAAGGGAGTAAAAGTTGTTGATTTTTTTTAACAATGTAATTATTATTTATATTATTTTAGTATGTATTATATATTTTATGAATTTAACGGTTTTCTTTCAAAACTTTCTATTATTTTAAATATTTAATATATCAATTAATTCCAATCTACAATAATATAAATAATTATATTATTAAAAATATTCAACAACAGCATAATTTTCTCACTTTTGTTTATTAGACATTCAATTACATCACTTAGCATCCTCCATAATTTACCTTGACTTTTCAATTAACCTTAT
>OZ010585.1:13154027-13189027 GCA_963932145.1 Acanthosepion lycidas
TATAAAATAGAATGCATGTTATATTAAACATGATCTACTGTACTTATTTGCAGGAGACACAGTGGAGTAATAGATAGCGGTTCGGATTAAATAATCGGAGAGCCGAGTTCGAATTCCAGTCGAATCCATTACATTCACTTGCGTGCTAATACCCTTAGGTAAGGTAAGAATCCTTTATGGGTAAATCACAGGGTAGGCCGGGTTCTATAGCCTTGGATGGCAACTGGTCTACCGCAGAAAAAAAATGGCAACCTACTTGGAAAAATCTGCCTCGAAAGATACATGATCGCCTAAACGAGTATCACGCATGGCACATAACTGACTGACTCTACCTATTGCAAAGGTGATAGTTTTCTTCGAATTTAGTGTATATATAATATCTAACTGATGTCACTAATTATTCTTGTCTTAATGGTAAATCTGATTCGATAAGGTTAAATGAGTAGCCGACCTCAAAAATGATCTACAATTTGTTGTTAACTGGAGCAAGAAATAGCTTGTTAATTTTAACGCCTCCAAAACAAAAGTGCTCTCTTCTGAGAGAAGCAGTCTTAATAGATTATAGATGATGCCAACCTACAAGAATGTTAGTCAGCTGTGTCGTGCTAGACGATCTTTCTCTCCAGAATCTTTCTTATATATTTATAAGTCTACCATTCGTTCAGGCATTAAATATTGCTGTCATATCTGGTCTGGTGCCTCTGTTATATATCTAGAGATATACAAAGAAGAATATGCAATATTATTGGTCCTGACCTGGCATCTCAGCATTAGTCACTTTTCCACCGCAGCTTTCCTATGCCTTTTCTATAAATAATTACATGGCAATTGTTCTGATGAGCTTTCCTCTTTGGTAGCTAGACTTTATGAATTTAAACGTACTGTTAGATTGGCGGCATGGTCTCATTATTTTACAGTTGAAATATTTGGATTCAACCGTAAGTTCTATGCTAACAGTTTCTTCTCTTACAGTTCTCACTTGTGAAACTCTATTTCAGCTTCTTGTTTTCCAATTTTTGATATTCAAATATTTAAATGCAATGTCAATCGTCATCTCCTGTTTTCAAAATTGCTGTTCTTTTATTATTCTTTCTCCTAATTAATGTTTTTTCTCATATTACCCCACACTCAGTAACCTCTTGCGCCTTAGTGGCTTTATTGCCTTGCTTGGGTGGGGTGGAGGTAAATGATTAAAAAAATACGTGAGTTGAAGTCTGCAGTTAAGTGTCTCGACGATCTTACCCTGACGACAATGTAACCAATGACTTGTCATAGCAAGAATACGTTTTGGGCAAATGAAAATATCACTTAAGCACATACATCTAAACTTTTCTTTTTCATAAATTTATTATATTTCTCCTTTATTAAGAAGCTGTTTACTTTCCGTTCATACACATAGCTGCTATTAATAAAATCGGTACAGATTTGAGGGGGTCACGCTGTATTTAAAAAATAACAGATAACGCACACGACAGATTTATCTATGGAGCTATTTTGAGCCTATTACATCTGGTTGACTTGATTACCATAAATAACACTCATAACGTCTGTAAGATCAATGGGGCATATTTTTTTTATCGCTCTAAATTAGTGAATGTTTTGAAATACACACTAATTTTTCGGGTAATCGAATATCTTAGAGTTACTGATGCCTATGAAATGTTTCGACTGTTTTATTCTACACTCCTCTTCAGGAGTATGGAACACAAAGTAATTTTTAACGGTAGTAAAACGAAATTTTAAACATGTTCATTGGCATTTCATCATAAAATTTAATAACATTTGGTTCATCGTTCTTTTCTTTATTTCGTGCCAAGAAAGAATTTCCGGTATCTTAGGGTATCCGGATTGAAGCTATTTCTGAAAAGGATTGGGCAGAATTCGTGCTTGTCATTGTCGACATTGTGTTTCATAAGCGCACAACGAGACACGTTCAATATGTCTTCCGCTCTTTTGCATTTTCTTCACATTGGCTCATAGATTGAATTCCACAAACTCTAGCCGAAAGGAAAATCAGACAAGGAATGAACAATTAAATATTTGTCAACGCAAAGCAAACATTGCTATCGTATTACCGACTGTCGATATCTGACAAAGATAATAACGTCTTCTGTAGTGTGTAGCGCGTTTATATGTGTGTGTGTGTGTGTGTGTGTGTTTGTGTGTACACACGGGTAGTAGTCAAACCTTCTCGAACCGAAGAAGAAGCGTTTCGGTCCGATTCTGACGAGTAATCTTTTGATGGCATATGAGTGCATTTAGTGTGTTGTTTAATTATAGGTCCCTTTCTTTTTATATTTATTGCTTATGAAAAGCATTGCAAATCAATCCCTTTCGATTAATATACAACTGGGCTATTTCAATATATCCCCCTCTTCTTACTCAATTGATTTTGAAAGAATATGAGAAATTCAAACCATAAAAATAAAATTAAAAAAAAAATTTAAATTAGCTAAAATTCAATTTTTGTGATAAGACACTTTAAGTAATAATCTTGCGTTCAGCTGATCGATGCGAATCACGTTTCGTTTCAGTTATGTAGATTTTGTTTTTGTGAAAAATCATGGATCATCGGCAACTTACCAAACTGTCCGTAATATACTTGCGTAAATATACGACCATAATAGCATCATCGGCATGTAAAAAAAAAAATGGCTAAAAATAATGGAAGCATTAATAATTAAAATAATCTAACACTTAATAATATCAACTATAAACACAGCTATTTTTAAAAAAAACAAAAAACAAAACATTTCCATCACTATAGATACATATAAATAAAAATCTACATATACAATTAAAAAAAATACCTTCCTTCATCATGGTTAATAGAATAGCCTAAATCGCTCGGATATATAGAATATCTGGGCAGTTTTTACACACCTTATGTCCATAAAAATAAACACTTGTACAAATGTGCAAGAGAAACTGAATAAAAAGCTTACTCGCAGTACCTAATCAGTCGTCTTTAATGAAATTTGTATGAAGAAGAGATTATTGCCCAAATATATATGGTTCCAATACCAGTCGAATCCATTATATTCACTTACGTACTAATACCCTTGGGAAAGGTATGAATCCTCCTCTTCTCTCTAGCTATGGGTCAATATCAGGACAGACTTCAAAACTGGCGGAGAAGGACAACTCTGAATTCACAATTTGCGGAAGGTCGTTTGGGGACCATGTGACACGTAGTATTCGGCCCTTCAAAAAGTGTTGATGGTTCTATACAAAACCTTCACCTCAAATTTCATGTCGAGCTGTCGGTTTCCTAGGAACAGATCGGCTTGACCCTCATACCTCGGATTCTACATATATATATGCCCAAATGCACAATTATATATATATATATATATATATATATATATATATATATATATATGAGAGAGAGAGAGAGCGTGGTTACTGGAATAAAAGAATAGTAATTGTTTAAATTTTTAGTGTTTGTTTTTACCAATAAATATGTCACTTTGTCTTATCCCCTTCAGCCAATTTGACCTGAAGATCCATTTAGGTGAAACCTATTTAGGTAGTTTCAAGTTTTTAGTGTATTGAGCACTTTACGTCTTTTCTTATTTTACTTGATTGTTTTTTTTTTCTTTTGTCTAGGCATTACGGTGTGGGGCGATGTTTTTTTTTTCGACCAACTCGGATGTTTTCATTCTTTTCTTTTTTTTCCCCAAATTTTACCCAGATACCACTTTGTTTAAATATATTTTTATAACAGTCGAGTATAGGTATTAAAATAAATAAATATATATATATATGTGTGTGTGTGTCCGTGTGCGTGTGTGTGTGTATATATATATATATATAATTGTACATTTGGACTGCAAACCATCTTTTATAAAAGTTTCACTATAGACGACTGGCAAGGTACTGCTTTTAAGATTTTTATTCAGTTCCTCTTGCATTCTTTTACTTTTCTGAACAAAAAGTGTGTATGTGTGTGCGTGTGTATTAAAAAGAAAAACACATTTTATGGTTATGTAATTTACAAGATGTCTAATATGCTTAATAGACATTTAATGATAAGATTTCTTTGGAAGAACAACTGCTCACAACATATTGTAGTTAGATATAATTATATTGTTTAATAATATATTTTAATAGTTAATATATTGTAATGTGTTTTTTAATATTGTTATATTTATAAGGGGGAGCGTGTTCAATATCGGCGATATAACGTTTGTAGATACAGATAACAGGAGTATAGGATGAACACTGTCAGTTTCACGTCTTAAGCGATCATCAGACTATATGGTACTAGTTTTGTGTGGTAGAGGAAAACATTTTCCTTAGTTTTTAGCTTAAGACTTACATTTTAGACTATGATTCTGATTGTCTGAAAGAAAGTCATCATAATTAGCCACCTAGTACGGATCGAAATTTCAGTAAATTGATGTACAATTTAAGGTCTAGCGTTAGGGTGGGCATCCAATTATCAATTTCAAATTATAGTTTCCACTTGTCATTACTGTTACTGGATAAATAAGAAATGTTGTCAGTTTAATGTCTATAACTAGCCATATAATCCGTCTTTGACTGGGTCTTTCATTACTGGGAATTTTTGCCGTTCAAGTGGAGCAGTTTAAGTTTAAAGTCAGCCCACCCAAAAATCAATATTAGTAACAATATTTGCGTGCAACTGAGGCATATCCCCAAATGGGGTGGGGGTAACAATTTGAAGGGAGAGCTGTATGATAATAAATAATATTATTGTAATAATTTAAACTATTTATTTTTATTAAAGTTTTTATGAAATATATATATCCAAGAACAAATAGTAAAACGTTGCTGAGAGTTATAATGGACAGGAAGTAGTGGAGAGTCATTGTTGCCAACAATTTAAACTCAAAACAAGCACTGAAGAATAATCTATCAAGCCAAAAAAAATTCATCAAAATCGGTTGAAAACTGGAAATGCATAAACAACACCCGATCACACACACACATTTTGAGAATTATAGATATAGATTCTGAGAATGCGTATCACCTAGTAGCAACTGCCTTCGCCTCTTTTCGGCCGAAAAGAAAGCAATGACAATTAACACAAATATTTTATACTTATTTTTTCGATTAGAAATATATGAAATGACAACAGCAATCATTAATCAAAAGTTTCGAGATTTTCGTTCGTTTCATGATGGTTTGTTCCACTTCAACAAAATTGTTCTTCTTTAAAATTAATTAAGCTTCGAATTTTTTTTCCTTGTTATTAAACGAAGGTGCCTCAAGGACGTAAACATGTTTACTCATCAGCCATATTTGTGCATTTTTGGAGCGAGTAGCAAAAACGAGTGGCAATAAATAAGCACCATCTGAAAAATTCACTGATTCTGCGTCCCTCTTCTCGAAAAGAACTTCATTGATACATGATGGCCGATCTTCCGAAATGATAGATGATTAACTTTAATAATATTACTCCATTTCATACATATCTACATTATATATATATATATATATATATATATATATATATATATATATATATATCTCAACGAGAAGAGAGGGAGACGTTCTTCAAGCGTCCCACATCGAAAATCAGCATTCTGATCATTGGTCATCGAAATACTGACATTCGTAGTGAGTTGAACATTTTCACCATCAGTCGTATCTGCTGCTTTTCTCTGATACATATATATGTGTAAATTGTGTGAGTATGTATTTTTCTCTCGATTGGTTTCTTCTTCTATCTATCTCACGTATACGTATGTCTGTGTAAGGCAAAGCGATAACTAATATATATATATATATATATATATATATATATATATATATATATATATATGAATAAATGTAATATTATGAATGCAATAAAATTGACGGCGAATATCGGATTAACTTGAAGAAAGATTGGCTTGTTATCTTATTACTGGATGTGTTTAGAATTGATTTTATAAAGTAAAATGTTATTTAACTTTGTTTTATATTTACTGAACAAGTAAACGTTCTTCAGAAAAAAAGGAGAATTCAGGCCAATATCATCAGAACAGAGGAAAGATTTTAATATTTGTACTCAATATTTAACATCATCTCTCTCTCTCATATATTATATATATATATATATATATATATATATATGTATGTATGTATTGTATTGTATTTAGGCAGAAATCCCTCTTTTATATATGTTTAATTGAAGACCAAAGACAAGGTACTGCGATTAAGCTTTTTATGTAATTTTTCTTGTGTCCGAACAAGTGTTTTCTTTTCTGGACACTAAGTCCCAATGTTTTGTGATCACGAGCATTTTCGGCTATACTTTTAGTCATTATCAAGCATGATTTTATTTTTACTTTTTAACTGGATGTATGTGTTTTGTGTATGTATCTAGAGTTATAGAGCTGTTTTATTTTATGAATACAGTCAGCAGATTGAGGCAGTGTTCCTAGTTAATATTATTGAGCGTTTTCTTTTCTAGTATTAAGGCTTCCATTATTTTTACATGTGGATAAAGCTATTATGCTTGTATTTTTTTTTACTATTAGCTTGGTGCAAAAATAATGAAGTAATTATGTCGTTTTTTGACGTTAAAAATACGCCAAAAAACGACATTATTACGTCATTATTTTTGCACCAACCTAATAGTATATATATATATATATATATATACTTTTTAATATCTCCCTGCTATATATATATATATATATATATATATATATATATATAGCAGGGAGATATTAAAAAGTTCTCAGCTCGACCAATTCATGAAATTTGTCCAAATGACCAAACATTTGACTTTTAAAGATAATTTTATCTTTCTCGCATCAAGAAGTTTTACACCTCATTTCATATATATATATATATATATATGCGTGTGTGTGTGCGTATGCGTGAATATATATATATACATCAACTTAGCTCAGGAACAAGTAATAATACAACATCAACTTAGCTCAGGAACAAGTAATAATACAACCATCAACTTAGCTCAGGAACAAGTAATAATACAACCATCAACTTAGCTCAGGAACAAGTAATAATACAACCAAGCAAAATCAACATCATTAAGCACTCCCGTAAATCACTATTATTCCACAATGAAGAAGCATGGATAAAGAGAGATGGGATATTTGACACTACAATGGGAAGCTTTGACGGTGCAGAAGCATGCGAAATCATAGGCATTTACTTACTAAACGAACTGAGCAAAATAATAGATAGAAATGACACAGGACTCTACAGGGACGATGGTCTCATAATCTTAAGAAACTGTAACAAACAAAACACAGGCAAAACTAGAAAAGCAATAATAAAGATTTTTAAAAATAACGGATTCGACATAGATATAAAAACTAACCTAAACGAAGTAGATTTTCTAGATGTTACCTTCAACCTAAGAGAAGGCACACATAAACCATATAGAAAACCTAATGACAAACCACTCTACATACACACATCTTCCAACCATCCACCTTCTATAATCAAACAGATACCAAAATCGATTAACCGCAGACTCTCTGACAATTCCTCCAATGAATCCCTATTTAACAAAGCTAAGAAAGACTATGAAACAGCCCTAAAAGATAGCGGATTCCCAGCAATACTCACATACTCACCACAGAATACAAAAAAGGCCAACAGAAGAAGAAATATCATATGGTTCAACCCACCGTACAGCAAGAACGTAAAAACAAACGTAGGGAAAATATTCTTCAAACTCTTACATAAACACTTCCCAGAATCAAGCACCTTACACAAGATATTCAACAAAAACACAGTAAAAATCAGCTACAGCTGCACCGAGAGCATGGCACAAATAATAAAAAAGCACAATAGGAAAATTATCAACAAACCACACGAACAAATTAAACCCACGTGCAACTGCAGAATACAGAACGAATGTCCCTTAAACGGAAATTGTTTACAAAACAACGTAATATACCAAGCCACGATAAAATCACCAGATAATGAAGAAAAAAGTATACATAGGAGTAACTGAAGGACCCTGGAAACAAAGAAATTATACACACAAAACATCTTTCACAAATAGTAAATATGCAAACAGTACAATGCTTTCTAAGTATATCTGGGAAATTAAAAACAAAACGAACATCACACCAAAAATATCTTGGAAGATAAGGAAAAAATCATCAGCCTACAATAACCAATCAAAAGCTTGCAAACTTTGCTCGGAGGAAAAAATAGCTATCATTACTTTTCCCGACCAAAATAAATTATTAAACAAAAGATCCGAACTCATCTCAAAATGCAGACATGAAAATAAATTTTTACTACGTAACCTAAAAAATTAAAAACGGAAAAAATAAAATAAAAACAAATAGATATACTAATAAGCAAAAATAACAAAAAAAAAAATAGAAATAAAACATAAAAAAATACTATGTTACTTAAAAATCGAAAACCGAAAAGAGAAAATATACAAGTAAAATAAATTAACCTAAATTCATCCAAGTAAATAAATAAACAAACCAATCCCAAATAAAGATAATCAATTAAAAACTGTTCCCGCCAAAATAATACTTAGAATGAACTACAACAATCAACCCCAAAACTGAACAAATAGCTTTAATTAAATTCCCAAACCAAAACAAAACTGTTAAATAAGTGATATAAGCAAATTTTTAATACGTTAATAAATAAATAAATAAATAAAAAATAAGAAACAAAAATAAAAACAAGCAATATAATTTGACCTAAATAGATAAACAAACGACTTCCGGTGAAATAACCGCCATAACAGAATACCCACAATGCACCACTAACCTGTATATATATAAATAGCCGAGAAAAATAACAGCACACGCGGCCTGACGATTGCATATAGCATGAAACAGACTGTCGCCTCTAAGTGTTGACTTCTATGTTCACCTTTATATTTACACACGCTCTATCTCTGATATTGAGCACTTTATTCCATAAATATAGCACACCTTAAGACTATATTTCTTATATATATATATATATATATATATATATATATATATATGTGTGTGTGTGTGTGTGCATGTGACTGTCTATACGTACTGGGTGACGAGTTGACTTCCACTATACATATATATAGAGAGAGGGAGAGAGATAAGTGTGTCTGTGCGTTTTATTTTATTTGTTTTTCAGGCACATACTAATGAATGCTTCGATGCTTCAGGTGTGAATACCCAGTAAGGATCAACTATAGGTCATGGTGCTAGTGCATTACAGAGTTGTAATCAATTTCCTGTTTTTGAAAGGCAACTCGCCACAAATAGCAATGGAGGAGATGACTGCAGATTTTAGAGCAGATGCCCCATCCCTATAGTGTTTATTAATTACTGGTATTGGCATTTTGAATCTGGTCTGACTTGAGTGGAAAACGATTTCTATTCCAGGCTACCTCAGTGCGCTAGTGTTATCGGTACTATCCATAAATAGAGACAACCACCTTTGGAGAACATCGCATAACCATTCAGGGACCAACAGAGTCTAGGTGAGTTTGGGGTCTGTGCTAAGTATCATTGTGATCATTTCTTATTTTTCTCACACCTTTCTAGAAGAAAACCGGAATCAACTGATCCCATGAACATTTGGCCAGTTCTTAGGAAAACTGGTAGAACATTTTAACTCGACTAATTAAGTAATGGATAGTAGCTCGGATTGAGGAATCGGAATTCCAGTCAAATCCATTACATTCACTAATTCATGCTAATAACCTTGGGAAAGGTATGAATTCTCTTCCCCGCTCCCCCAGCTATGGGTAATAGCAGGACAGGAATGAATGAATTACAGTATGAAATCTGTGTTCATCACTTTAACTCACAAACTAAAAAACTGTCTATTGTGGAGTTTATGGATTTCCTGGCCAAAGAAAAAACAATAACCTGGTTTTGTTATTTCACATTGCTACTAAAATTATGGGAAGCCATCAAAAACCATATTCACGGTATATGTAAGTGCCTGGATTTTGCAAAACATCCGAACACAACTGTCTTGTCGCAGAAATTGAATCATGCTCTAGGGTTTATAAAATTCTTCTCCATACTTCCAGTTTTCCTAAACTGGTACCATTTGATTTCTATTTCTTTTCCAATAAAAATATATTTGAAAAGCAGGCACTTCCAGCATTACAGGTGATTGATTAATATGACGAAATTCTAAACCATGGAATTTTACAAGAATGGTCTCTACAATTGTAGCAAACGATAGGAGATGTTTATAAATTTGAGTGGAAGGTTTGTAGAGGGGTTTAATCAACGTTCTAATTTTCATTTCTCTCTTTTCTCTGTGAATGGTTCCGGACAAATCTTTAATAAATTATATTACACACACACACACGAATGACTTTTATACATATCAGCCGATAATTTCGCATAATATTTAGAGCCAGAGATAAAATCACATAATTTTTATATATTGTAATAAAGTGCTTAGCGGATTCCTCCGTATCTGTCTATATTTCTGAGATGAGGTATTGTATCAATTTACACTATTTACATTGTTTGGACTATTGTCATCATCTTTGTTGTCATACTCATGAGGTTTCGGCTGTTGTATGCTCTGGCCTTCTTCAGATGATTGAAATTTTGAACCGAACCCTTTATTTCGTCCACCGGGATAGATTGTTCTAGTTCCATGTGCCATGCCTCTTCTATATATCCACTGGGCCATGTGTTCTTAGGGATAAAAACGTTGGTTGAAGTAATCCAGTCACTTAATCCAAAGAGTTCCCTACACAGCAGAGGTGAACAAAAACATGGAGAGTTGAATTACTAAAGGGAAATTACTGAAACTGAAATATCCGTAAGAGGCATGCCACTTTTTTTCCAAGCTTATTGTCAATTCCCGATGAAAAAGATGTTTCCATTTGATCTCGAAAGTTAAGCAACTTCGAACTTGGTTACTATTTTGATGGGTAACTGTTAGAAATGTATTGTACATGTGGCTTTCTGCCAGTTGAAGTGCAGCTTAGTGTATACATTTCCCCACTAAAACTGTTTAGGTTTAAATAAAACTTAAGGGTCTGATTCTTGAGATTTGATCACCAAGATTAAGGAATTTTGAACGTGATTATTTCTCTTTTGTACCAAACAGAAGTGCCTCTGGAATAGAAATGCCGTCTACAATAGTCACGCCAGTGAATACTTTTCAATGTGTTGATCAAAAAATCTTTCCATGGTATTTTTTTTTATTTATTTCTGCAGCTAAATAATTATTTACATTATTCGGAGTATTGTCCTCATCTTTGTCATCATATTTATTACAACGTTTCGGTCTTTGTACGCTCCGGCCTTCTTCATGTGGTTGAAATGTCGAACTGAACCCTTTATCTCGCTGACTGGAGTAGATTGTTCTAGTTTCTACGTGCCATGTTTTAATGGATGTAGGTTATCTCCTGTTAATTTCCCTCTGAAAGTTCTCCACTGCCTTAATCGGGTATTGAACTCACACTCTTTGGGTCCTGTCACTGGATCTAACTAACGCCTTTACCCACTGTGCCATGTGTCCTCAAGGACAAGGATGAGAACAATAGTCTGAATAATGTAAATAATGTACATAATACCTCATCTCAGAACTAGAGACAGATAGCTAAATAATTGTTCTGTAGAGAAAATTACTTGAAAAATAATGAGCGTGCCGTACCAAATAGCCGATGTGTGTGCGTGCAGAAAATGAAGTACGTAAATAATTTATTTGCGCAGCTATTTGTATTTAGTATATAAGAGTACACTGATAGTTGACGACTTAAAAATACAAAAATATAAAGTACTGTATGAAAACTGCGGTCATGTGTTAAACATAGCAAAGCTTCTATGTGCCATATCGCTTCAGAACGTTAGCCATCATGGCTCTCCACAATTTCCCGTCCTTTGTAGCTCTTGATAATTTCTCCCCCTTTTTTTTATCTCTCCGAAATCCTGTTTTGTCATCCGTTTACTCAATCTCTCTAGGTAACTTATGCGTTGTTTTCATCTGTCCATCTTGCACTCAATCTGTTGTGTGTGCATCAAATTTCCAAGCATTCTTTTCTCATTATGTGCCCTAGAAAGTTCAACTGTCTCTTTCTGGTGTAAAGTATAAGTGTCCTTTTCGCTAAAACTTTGTCGTTGCTCCCATGTTCGGTCCATGGTATTCTCAGCATCCTTCTGTATAAATAAAGTCTGGGACACATTTCATGTTTTTAAAATAACAGATAAACTGAAAAATAAAATCAACAAAATTGGGATTGTATTCTCGTTGAAATCAGGCTCGAAGGAAACCGGAAAATGAAAAAAATCCGAGAGACAAAACGGTTTTTAATGAAGAAGACATTTTTATCAAATCTGTGTTGCAGTCATTCTCTAGCTCTGAGAAAATAATCTGAGTCAACTGAATCCCTACCGAAACGATATTCACTGCATCCCAATTCGGAAATACGAACCGGAAATCAAGAAGTTTAAGATGGCGCCTTATTTTTTCATTACCATATTCATTGACCTCGTTTTCGAATAGTTTCGTTGTCATAGCAACCAGGCCTATCATGACTTTGTTATAATTGGATCCTATTATTTTTTATCTCTGGCCTACCATTTTTTTTCCTACAGTTTATTATCCCAGTCGTTTGAATTTAAAATATGCACTAAATAAACACTGAATTAATTCGGCAATTTTAAGTGTTGGGCTAGGACATTCATTTCTTTTACATGAACATATTTACGCACATTCTTCTTCATTCGATATGAGACATATCCCTTCGTTCATGGCTCTCCACAACTTACTCTTCTTCGAAGCTCTAATCAATGTATACCCACTTCTTTACTATTCCTTCCATTTACTGTTCTGCTATCCATTTACACAAGCTTGTTATGCAGGTTATTGGATGTTTCCCTTTGTTGTTTTTGCCAAAAATATGTCCTGAGAGTATCAAACTCTCTAAGCCATCTTTCCTCATTTGTATCGGAAATTTCAACTGATTTTGATTCCTTTTTTTCCGAAACCTTCCTTTATGTCCATAACATTTTCAGTATCCTTCTATAGAATCATATCACTTTTGCCTGGAATTTCTTCATTTTTGAGGAAATTGTCTAGCATTCAAGGTCATATAGGATTGATATTAAATAGAAATTCTTTTTTCTTTCCAAAGAAAAATCTTCCTGTTTCTTAATATTTTCTTTATCTTTTGGAAAGCCTCTTTCGTTATTTCAGTGCAGCTCATCGTGAACAAAAACACAGCACCAATTAGCATCACTTCATCTCCACGCTCTTTTGCACATGCACTTGTTTCAATGAAACTAAAACAGAATATTTCTTAAATACTGAAGATAAAAACGAAAAACTATTATTATTAGTGACGAGTAATTACTTCTCTTTTATTCTGTTTTAGTTGCTTTTTATCAAGACTTTACTCAAGACGACATACGAGAGTTAAAAGTTAGCGTGCGTCCAATATTAAGGATAATCTCTTGGCGAGATTCGAATACACGTCTCTTATATTTATGTATTAGAGTGTTCACTATCAGGAATAGAGCCTATGTAAATAAAAAGTAGACATTGAAGTCAACACACATGGCCTGACGATTGCGGTTAGCATGAAACACACTGACGCCTTTGAGTGTTGACTTCAACGTTCACTTTGTATATATATATATATATATATATATATATATATATATATATATATATATATATATATACATACGGTGGAGTAATGGATATCGTCTTAGATTAAGGATTAGAATCTGAGAGCCGAGTTCGAAATTCCATTCGAATCCACTGCATTCACTTACGTGCTAATACCCTTGGGAAAGGTGTGAATCCTCTTCTTCTCCCTCCAGCTATGGGTAAATAGCAGGACAGACTGGGTTCTATATAGCCTTGGATGGCAACTGGTCTAGGAGAAGGACAACTCTGAATTCAAACCTGGAGTGGAGCCCCAAGGGGGAATGGACAGCACTTTGTGCTACCTTCCGGCAACTCCTGCAGCCGCGTTGGTACCAAACTGTATTTGTTTATCCTCTCCTTTGGACTCTACTAGCAAGGCCAAGACGGGGAACTAGATGTCCAGGCAGCACTAGTTCTCCATACATCTCGCCCAGGCTCGTAGCGCACCGCGCTACTCCATCGTCCCTCGAGACGGACGGATGCCGAATATATATATATATATATATATATATATATATATATATATATATATATATATATATATATATGTGTGTGTGTGTGTATGAATATCGCATGTAGGTTAGCTTGAAATCTCTGTTAAAGTCACTTGCTAAAACACATTTGTGTTTTTTCAACAGCCACAGAGAAGTGGAAAAATTAAGATTCGAAAAGTGGACTAAAATTTCGTCACACACACACACACACACACACGCAAATTTAAAAAAAAATGAATTAGTGTAAGGAATGTAATGGGAATGAATAATTATATCCAACCATGTTTCCTTGAGTTGGGAGAAACAAGAGTTCATCATTTATTTCTGATTCGACATGCTTACTCATTGCCGTAGATAAACGACCCAAGTAAAATTGCCATAAAATCCAATTAAAATTTTCAGCTGAACCTCAATACTAATCAAAATCAATAATACTTTTAATTCAATCAGACTTCATCGTAAAGATCTACATGCTTCTCGTTCTTTTGCTTCTCGAATTTTTTTTGTTTAATTTTCAAGACTGATTTCGATACTCGGAGTGAAAATAAAATCAGTTTTCATTTGCAGTGAAGCAATTTATTATTGTTTATTATTAGTAAGCATGTCTACTCTGCAATACCGAACTGAAAGAAATTAGTAGTTGGTAAGAAGATTAATTTTCGCCAGTCTTCTACACAGAGAAACTAATATAGATATTTATAAAACTTTCTTTCGTAAAGTGCAACAGAAGTGGAGCCCTCTGTTAGAATCAGACACTACACTGACAAAAGTTTACAGTTTCTATTCAGTTGTTATGCACGATGTTTAACTTAGAGCTCCACAATCATTAGACAAGTAATATGTGGAACATGTTTATTCTGGAACAAGGCTACATTAGCAGAGATCAAGCTCACTAACTAATTTCTAACTGGTCTGCAAGATAAGTCTGTTCACAATCGCGCTACAGTAGGTGGCTTACTTTCTTACACTACAATTTGCTAAGCTTGAATTAGTCTGGCACAAGGCTAGCGGAATGGAGAATTCACAGCGAAAATCGAAATCACTGAACTAGAAACTTCGTCTTCCAATCCATCTTGCTAAGCGTCGAGTTGACGTAAGCTACGATTTTATTACGATATGAACCTCCTACCCTCCTCTCTCTCATATATATATATATATATATATATATATATATATATATGTGAAGAAATATACTCTTAAGGCTCATATCTGCTCAAAGCGTATCCAAATGTAAACAAATGAATGTACATGAGAGATCCATGGAAGATTGAAGTTTAAAAGCAGTAAAATCGACATTGCTAATCGAACGATTCTCCGTGGCTCAATCGGTCAAGGCACGTCAGACTAAATGACGGTTCCGTATAGGATACAGGCTCGATTGCTGTCGGAGAACGAAAATTTCTCGGACATTCAGGCCGGTAAATGATATTAACACTATTTATTATAAAACAGAACATTTACTTAAATATTTGTATCTATAAAAAGAATGTATAAACAATTGTCGGCCTTTGTCCATTTCATTATATATATTTTTTCTTTGACAAACGTTTTCGATAAAAGAAGCTTGAAAGAAAGGTTACTGCCAAAATACACATTAATATATATGCTCACATTCGAAGGGGTTTAAAAATGAGTTTTTGGTCCGACCTGCTTGCCAAAATCTGGCCCAAATGAAAAAAACGTGTTTTTGTGGGGAAAGCCTTGATCAGGTCGAAAACTTAACCACCTCATATATATATATATATATATATATATATATATATATATATATATATATATGTGTGTGTGTGTGTTCAAATATATTGATAAAATATGAAAGAACCATTAGATTGATAATCTAAAATTCTTTAGTATTTTTGATTTTATTTTTAAAAAATAGTGCTCGGTACACAAGTAGAGCCTAGATTATAATTTTTTTTTTGAATATGATTCCATAGGTACACAGGAATTACCATGTTTCGAAAACAGAAGCTATTATAGAAATTAAATTAAAGTTCCTATGGTTGGATTGAGATATAGATAGATAATTCCATAATCTAGTGATGAGAAAAAGAAAACAAATTTTCTAATATGTATGACCTTGTCAATGCATTTCATCCAATTTCCATTAAACACATAGAGGGGACATTACACAGTGAACATTTCAAAAGCCGGGTAATAGCTACATGTCATGTGACATCGTTAGTGATTCAGCCTTTTTTTATATTTATTCTATAAGCAGGCAGGTGAATTCCACTTAAAACCGTGTAAACAGCTGTTGGTTCATCGCGTATCGATGTAAACAATGATATCAGGAATATAGATGAAGCTGATTATAATATTAAGTAGGAAATGAAAATAATATAAAACCTTTCAATTATTCAATTATTTCCCTTCAAATCCATTAATAATGTCACACTTTATACTAACAAACGTCAATATAAATGATGAAAAAAACGTTGCACGCTAAATTAAACTACTCCCAAGATGTAAATTACAAAATGGAGATACAAAAAACAAACAAGTACAACAATTTAAATATCTGGGAAGTGTTTTAACAGAAGGCAGAAAGTGTGACACTGAAATCTGAAGGCGCATTGCGATAGCGAAAGATGCCTTCCAAAATCTAAGCAAAGTATTAAGAAACAGAAAGATTTCGTTAGAAACAAACAAAAGAGTACTGAACTGTTATGTAATATCAGTCAATCTCTTTACAGAAGAAGAAAAGATTTAAAGCAATAGAAATGCGGTTCTACAGAAGGATACTGAGAATAACATAGACCGAATATGTGATCAGCGACGAAGTTTTAGAAAAAGGAAAGAAAAAGACACTAACACTTAATATCAGGAAGGGTCAGTTGACATTTCTAGTGTACATAATGAAGAAAAGGGGCTTGGCAGACACACAGAGGAAACTACAAGAACTTCTGTAGAAGGTAGTGAAGGAAAGCGAGCTGAAAGGACTAAGCATCAATTACAAGAAGCCAGAATGTATGGTTCTTAACAAAAGGAAGCGTCCAACATGCAAATTACAAATTGGAGATACCAAAATTAAACAAGTACAACAATTTAAATATCTGGGAAATGTTTTAACAGAAGACGGAAAGTGCGGCACTGAAATCCGAAGGCGCATTGCGATAGAGAAAGGTGCCTTCCAAAAGCTAAGCAAAGTATAATGATACAGAAAAATCTCGTTAGAAACAAAGAAAAGAGTACTGAACCGGTACGTAATCTCACCCCCCCCTATATGGAAGTAAATGTTGCACAATCTCCTCGCAGATGAAGAAGAGACTTGAAGGAGCAGAAATGTGGTTCTACAGGAGGATGTTGAGAATAGCATGAACCGTATATGTGAGCAACGACGAAGATTTAGAGAAACTGAAAAGAAAAAGGATCCTTATACTTTGCATCAGAAAGAGAGAGTTGGAATTTCTGGGACTCATAATGAGACAAGAGGGTCTGGAAAATTCGATGCACAGAGGGGGACAGAGGAAAACAACGCACAGCCTATCTATCGTGCTCAAGTAAATGAATGAGTTTCGGAGTGACAACAAAAAGAGAAAATTTATTGAAACTGCATTATAAGATACAAACGTCAGGAAATTGGGGAGAGCCATGATCGCCAAAGTCCTGAAGGAACACGGTACATAGAAGTCGGTGTGTATTTTTGCCTGAATTTTGGGGGTTGACGAGTTATCCTTGGTTACATGATTTACATTGGGACTTTTGTTCTCGTCTTTGTTATTATTATTGCAAACTTAGACTCTAAATGGAAATCTGATCAATACAAAATAAGAACATGACAATTTGGATTGCTTTCGCTTAGTTTGTTTTACATTATATCAACCCCAATGGGTTATTTAATGCCGACAACAGTTTTTAGATAAGTTCGTATGAATAGAATATGTATTCTTTGTAAGAAATCAGTTTCATTGCCGTATTTTTGTAAAGAGGGTTTTGGTCGAGAGTCAAATGTAATATTTTTTTCAAAAATATATTGCTGGTATTTTTACTATAAAAATCTATTTTTATACTTTCATAGTGATTTGACCACAGTTTGCCCATATTTGGAACCCTAACAGGTGCTACCACCTCGGGTCAGGGTGGACCTGGGAACAACAACAATTAAGAGGGGGTTCCACGCTCCTCAAAACCTCCTCATATGAGGACTTGCTGCCGGATGTAGTTTATCGTCATACCCAGGACGAGAACAAGACGAGATATGCATATACACCGGAAGCGGAACACGATCAATCTACTCCCACCATATATTAAATAAAGTGTTCAGCTCGAAATTTCCTGGAGGTTACCTTGGTCAATAGACACCTGAAGAAGGCTGAAGGGTACATTGATTGTTATAATGCAACAAAGAACAGGACAGTAGTTCGAATGTAAATGATGGAGTGTATTATTCTGTATAGATTTTCATTACGAATTGAAACTTACTGTTTCTTTCGTTTATTGGAGAGTAACTCATTAATATTCATTAGTCTTGAAGTCAGTATCTGCTCACAGACCTTCCCTATCGTCTAGGATCTTGATCTAACAAAACTGTAACATTCGTAAATATCACCTTACACTTTCTTGTTCTAAAACTTTGATTTTGTCTACGAGCACATATTAAAGAGCCATAATGATTTTTATTGCCGGAAACAACTTGACAATAAAATGAATAGAATAAGATTATGATCAAAAATTAAACTAACCGCTTGAGTGGTCCGAAACATGTTATGTTTCTAATCTGAGCAAATCAAGTATTTTCTCTGTGAAAGCGGGGTCCAATGTTCTGAAATGAAGCCAAAGTTACCTTTCAGTAAGTTTATTTGCTGATGACAAGTCACTCCAAATAGAACATCACATTCGCAGGTCGAGAAATTCTTATCACGTAATCCTAACCGCCAATCCGATACAGAGATTTTTCATGGAGATTATCCCTCAAGGTCACGGTGAAAATGCGAAAAGAACGTACATTATGTTTTATTATTTACTCTATTTTTCACTTCGATACACACAGTGTTCGATCGAAGGAATATTACTTGATTTGCGATTAGAAGAGAATCGTTTCAGTTCACACACGTGTTTATGTAGCGATTCAATAAGATGATTATACTCAGGCTTTTACGCAGATAAAAGAGTTTAAAATAAAACTGACACACTTGATTGCTATATTTTTCAAAGAAAATTACTCTCATCACAAAGAAGCTTTGATATATGTGTGTGAATATATATTTATTATTATAACGCTAATATTAACCGAAAAGTATATCAATTTAGAACGTTCTGATAAAAAGTAACAAGAAAATATAATTAAAAACAGACAGACAGATCTGTTAGACAAATTGCGATTGCTTGATCGATAGATCCTACCATAGTTTGATAAAATAAATAGACTGCGATAGATAGATAGATAGATAGATAGAAAAAATAGACTGCGATAGATAGATAGATAGAAAAAATAGACTGCGATAGATAGATAGATAGAAAAAATAGACTGCGATAGATAGATAGATAGAAAAAATAGACTGCGATAGATAGATAGATAGAAAAAATAGACTGCGATAGATAGATAGATAGATAGATAGAAAAAATAGACTGCGATAGATAGATAGATAGAAAAAATAGACTGCGATAGATAGATAGATAGAAAAAATAGACTGCGATAGATAGATAGATAGAAAAAATAGACTGCGATAGATAGATAGATAGATAGATAGAAAAAATAGACTGCGATAGATAGATAGATAGATAGAAAAAATAGACTGCGATAGATAGATAGATAGATAGAAAAAATAGACTGCGATAGATAGATAGATAGATAGATAGAAAAAATAGACTGCGATAGATAGATAGATAGAAAAAATAGACTGCGATAGATAGATAGATAGAAAAAATAGACTGCGATAGATAGATAGATAGATAGATAGAAAAAATAGACTGCGATAGATAGATAGATAGATAGAAAAAATAGACTGCGATAGATAGATAGATAGATAGATAGATAGAAAAAATAGACTGCGATAGATAGATAGATAGATAGAAAAAATAGACTGCGATAGATAGATAGATAGATAGATAGATAGAAAAAATAGACTGCGATAGATAGATAGATAGATAGAAAAAATAGACTGCGATAGATAGATAGATAGATAGATAGAAAAAATAGACTGCGATAGATAGATAGATAGATAGATAGAAAAAATAGACTGCGATAGATAGATAGATAGATAGATAGATAGAAAAAATAGACTGCGATAGATAGATAGATAGATAGATAGATAGATAGATAGATAGATAGATAGATAGAAAAAATAGACTGCGATAGATAGATAGATAGATAGATAGAAAAAATAGACTGCGATAGATAGATAGATAGATAGATAGAAAAAATAGACTGCGATAGATAGATAGATAGATAGATAGAAAAAATAGACTGCGATAGATAGATAGATAGATAGATAGAAAAAATAGACTGCGATAGATAGATAGATAGATAGATAGAAAAAATAGACTGCGATAGATAGATAGAAAAAATAGATAGAAAAAATAGACTGCGATAGATAGATAGATAGATAGATAGAAAAAATAGACTGCGATAGATAGATAGATAGATAGAAAAAATAGACTGCGATAGATAGATAGATAGATAGATAGATAGATAGATAGAAAAAATAGACTGCGATAGATAGATAGATAGATAGATAGATAGAAAAAATAGACTGCGATAGATAGATAGATAGATAGATAGATAGAAAAAATAGACTGCGATAGATAGATAGATAGATAGATAGATAGAAAAAATAGACTGCGATAGATAGATAGATAGATAGATAGATAGATAGATAGATAGAAAAAATAGACTGCGATAGATAGATAGATAGAAAAAATAGACTGCGATAGATAGATAGATAGAAAAAATAGACTGCGATAGATAGATAGAAAAAATAGACTGCGATAGGTAGATAGATAGAAAAAATAGACTGCGATAGGTAGATAACTCTGATTCCTGTACAATCACCGAAATTAAGCAACGTCATGCCTGGCCAGTACCCAGATGGGTGACCGCTGGGGAATACTAGGTGCTGTAAGCTTGAATGTGCAGATAATGTAATGAATAATGGCTTGCAATTGTTAATCGGAAACATATGAATTCACCTCTTCTCCCCTCATCTATAGCTTAATCAGTAAGACTTAACACTAAATCATTATCTTCAAATAAATTATTTCAATCTAAAAATATTTTCTGGCTTTAAATAACCTGCAAAGGGTTGAAAAGCCGTAAAAAAATAAATCTCGTTTTCCGATTAATTCGAAGCAAATAAAATAGACTTCACGAAAATGAATTTTTCGAAAAGTACATAGAACTGGATAGAATTTTGCCAGATTATTTTATGTATGGTAAGTTAAAACAAACGTTAGTCAATGAATTTTGAAATATATTTGCTGCGTGACGGAGAGTTATTATTATTATTATAGGCGCAGTCAGTGGGCGATATATCGATAAAAAGAATATTCAAAAATGTGTTCTAAATTCTCAAAAATTTTAAGGAGGGACATGCTCCAAATATTTTATGTATATTGGGTGCGCCAGGTAACACAGAACACATCATAAGAAAAACGACAATAAAAATCAACATTAAAAATACTTATATTCAACTCGGAAGCGACTACCTGTTCAAATAAGATGCTTTTTGTTCATACTCGCCACGATGGCTGTTTTCAACGGTTTTTAGGTATTGTGAAGCTGCTGTTTGGTTTCCCTCTCGGAATTATTATTCAAGGCTTAAGAGCCACTGAATATAGAGGATTACTGAATGAGATTATTCCAAGGACGTAAGAGAAGTGGTTAAGATTGTAGTGCTTGGGAAATCATCATTTCAGGAGTCTGTTACACAAAATAGAACCTCTTGGCAAGAAGCTTTCCGAATGAAACAAATAAAATACGAAGTGAATGAAGATGATTCGATCCTGTGTATATGACATGGTGTGTCTTAGCTGTAAAAATCTGAAAATGATTGATTGGTTGATTAATTGATTTGTATTTTACGGATTATCAATACTTTGAGGGTTATTTAAACCCGAAACATATCTTGGATTGTAAGAATAACCGATTTTTGGAAGTAAATATATCATTAACAATTGAGAATAAAAATGATTTCCTAAGTACAAATCCTACTATTTAATAGAGAAAATAATTAACCGCCAACAAGGCAACTTAAACACTTTTGAACTGTATCAAAGCTGGAGGCTGAGGACTAGACAGCTCCAAATATGGCAGCAACGCCCCAAAATGGATACAATTCAGGAGAGTTAAGAAGCAACATATTTGTGAGGCGGTGGTATGTTTGTGAAAATGTCCTTTCAACCGCTCATAAGTCACTTGAGCCATGGCGGGAGTGAGAAAAATCCTCCTAGAAAACGTACAATCCCCTTCTCGATCCAACACATGTCTACAATGTCCAGCCCCTCGAGGAATTCAGTAGCATTCACCGTGACGTCCCGCGAGAAGACGTTAGACGGTATGGCATGATACTTGTTGTTCACGACGTCCATCAGAGACAAAATAAATTCGGCGTGTATCGTCCTATATGCCCTCTGTTGGTCTTCTTGTTCATTTAATCTCTTTCAAGAAGTCAGCTCTCTTTGAGTCGCTATGGTCGGTAGTTATTGCAACGAGCACAGCTAACCTTTTTATTTTCTTTGCCAAATTGTAAGTTGCCATGTTAATTCGTTTGTTACATCTGAAAGAGGAATGAGAATGTTGGCGTATGTTACGTAACATTACGTTACATCATTTTCCATTTATCGTTAACTAAAGATGAGTTCTCAGATACCTGGTTCATCGTTGTAGAGATAAATTTAGAATATTTCTATTTCCCAACATATAAGTAAGCAGGTAAGTTTTTTTTCTCTCACTCTCTCAAACACACACACGCACATATATAATGATAAACCTAAGGAGCCAGGCAAACCTACCTAGGTTTCACCTAAACGGATCGTTAGGGTAATGCTGCTCTCCTGACGATCCGTTTAGGTGAAACCTAGGTAGGTTTGCCTGGTTCCATAGGTTAATCTTAGGTTTGCTCTACTTCATGTATTGAGCACTTTACGTAGTTGCCTTTTAATCGTTTTGGAGTTTTTTTCTTTGGACTCAGAGTGAACTCTGGACGATTGTTTGCGCCTCAATTTCATGTTTTTTCTTTTTTTATTCCTCATTTTTCATTGGGTACTAGTTTGTTCTACTACAAGCCGAAGTACCCAAGGTTTTTCCAAGAGAGTACTGCCATATATATAAAATCATAGATGGATACTGATGAATTAATCATTCTATACCACATCCCAGATGAATCAACTAATAGAAGACAAGAATCATGCTTTCCCTCTCCAGGCCAAAGTACTGTTTATGGGGCGGAAGTTATGCCGATGACATAGGTAATTATAGTTGGGATAAGAACAAATTTTGAACAGAAAATCAACATTGTCTTCCACGTCTTTCGTGAAATAGAATTCACAATAAACCTTTTCAAAACAAAATCTATGATTGCGAAATAGAATGAAAGCAGTTATATCATATACTGTGGATCCATGTTAAAATTGTGTGTAAGGACCGGTTAAAACAAATTTAGCCTCTGAGATAAGGAAATTAAGGCTATGCACCAGAGGTAGTTTCTCCTAGCACTGCAAATTGCTACAAAACCAAAACATTAAGCCGAAAACAAGGGAAATGTTCTTAAATAGCCTCGTCATACATGGCACCAAACCGGTTCAGAAATAACTAAACTGTCAGCTGTATACAAGTGTTTTTCGGGCCGATCGTTAAAAATGGCTTTGATAAAGTGACGAAAACTATCCTTCTTCGAATTTTGTGGACTGGCGCTACAGAATTGCAAACACGGAACTGTACTAAATGCCAAAAACCACATGAGGACTTTCAATAACGGCAACAAATAAAATGCATATCACATATAACTAAGAGAAAATAATGTCATAATAAAGATGTTGACATTCCACACTACTTCAAACAAAAGGCTAGGAAGGAAATCTTCATGACTACTGGAAAGAACTATAATGGCTACTGAACTTGAAAGAATTAAATAGTTTTCATGAATTTCATTTAACCGTACTACTGGCTGCTCGGGCAATTAATCCCAACTATTTCTTTATAAGGAAATGCCTAATTTTATCACACACGCTTATATATATATATATATGTGTGTGTATGTAGAGAGAGAGCAAAGATTATTTTTCCCTAGAAACCGGTCGATAAAAGGTAACGTATTTAAGACAAGTTATATTTGAAAGCACAGTGCTCGATATAATGAGATAGAGCATTATTACTACTACTACTATTATTATTAATGATAATTGTGTTGAATTGGGTATAAAATATCTCTCATGTCATGAGGAATTCAACAAGTACGTGAACAAACCTATTTTCCTTGGATATATAAAACCAAATTTTATTTACAGGTAACTCTAATTATGCGAAAGACTTGTATAAAAAATGATCACATACATATCTTTTCTTTATTGAAAAACACGGAAATATTTCTTTGGAGGGGTTATTTTTCTTTTTTGTTTTCTATTATTTTTTCAAATTCTTTTAACCACTTCGCCCGTCTCCAGCGAGTTAAATTTTCTTTAATAGGAGTAGGTGTTTGCTAATTCCGGCATCTTACCTTTTTATATATACTTTTAGCCTTATATTTTGAATCTAAATTTTCATATAATGTGCCTTGTCAGAAGTAAAAAGAATGACTGAAACATTGAAACAATGAAATGAAATAGTTCTAAACCGAGTCAGCATCAAAGGACATTCATTAACGTTTTTGCTTCTTGTTAAGCGTCGAATGATGTGAATTACGTAATGTCCCTTTTTTACAACGAGCACCTTGTTTTCATTCCCCCCACTCCACTGGATACTGCTCTGACTATTGCAGGTCTACGCACGTCAGAAAAGAAATATATATATGGGCTGGGGGGTAGCAAACTTTCTTTTAAATATGTTTCATTGAGTATGACAGACAAGGAAAATTCAGTTAATTTTTATTTAGTTTTTCTAGCATTCTTACATTTTACCGTTTGATCGGAGTACTGGAATGCAATCATTGTCCGTGTTGTCCCAAGAGCTTCCAGCCACTTCTTTAACCATTTTCAAGGAGGTTGTTTTTGTGTTGCTAATTTCTCTTCATGTTTGACTGTATAAGATGTATTTTTGTGTTTCTTTTTAATTTTGTGAGGGCGTTTATTCCTAGTTTTTGGGCGTGGCTGAAATTCGAGTGACTTTCTATTGGTTTAAAAATAAATTTCAACACCCCCTTACCCCTCTTGAATAAAGTGAGGTTGATAGTGTCAGCGAGATGTTTTATATACAGGATCTCTCTTCCAGCGGCACGAGATGGCGCTGAAAAGTTCTCGGCTAAGAAGTTCTTCTCCCCATATTCTGATGTTTGATCATTTGGAGAGGTGGATTAATCCAAGTAAACTTCGTATCGTTTCGGTGCATTTATGACGTGTAAATATATTGATACATTTATCTGATAGAATATTGCCTTTAACCTTGTTTCCCAACGAACCACAATTTTCCGGATCATGTTCTCAATAAATACGCTAAAAGCACCAACCCGTCCACCGAGATAGAAGCGATCTTTTCCTATTGATTCTTTGGCTTTTCATAAATACTGTAAATTACTTACGACCGAATCGCTATTCATAACAGCTCACATAGTCGAATTTCACAACAGCCTGATGGCGCGAAGATCAGGTCACAGGGGAAATCACTAAGGTTCACACTTACGCAATTCGAGCCATTCATTGGTAATCCACACCTCGTGACGTGAAGCACTGTCATGCCGTCTCGTAGAACTATTTACAGTTGTACGACGAAAGGCTAAGTGGATATCTTGCAATGTTCAAATTTTATCCATTGTGAGGCAGGCTTACCAAGGAGCGAACTGAAAGCTAGCATTAGTATCGTCTGCTTAATCATATTATTAGGTTGGTGCAAAAATAATGTCGGTTTTTGGCGTTAAAAATTACGTCAAAAACCGACATTATTTTTGCACCAACCTAATAAATGAAATAGTGCCATTACGTTTTTTTTTTCGTTGTTTCGACTTAATTTTTTTTTTTTTGTTATACTAATTAAAGAGCGTGAGTTTAAAACAATGTAAGAGAGCAGTTTAAATAAAAACCAAAAATATCTGGCAATTAATATGCATTTTCTCCGCGCAGAAGCGTATCCATTTTGGATGTCCTGTTGCTTTCTACTTAGCCAAAAACACATCAAGAAAGCTAATTGCTTTCATTTCAAATGAGTATTGTCACGTATTTTATGCTGGTAGTATATGCCTGGTGCAGCAGAAATACCTCCCACATATACTGTGGTAATACAATAAAGCACATTCCATCTCCCCTCTCGCTTGTAACCATATAACTATAATAAAATAAACGTTTTCAGCCAAAAGCTGAATTAGTCAAATAAAGCTTCATAATCTTCTCCTTAATGTTATTGCTATATTATTATACCTCCCAGAAATAAAACTCCCACAAAATGGTAAGACGTTAGCTACAGGGTGCGGCAGAAATACCTCCCATATTTCGAACTGCTACATGTGTTATGTTAGGGAAATTAGGCAAGTGGCACTGAGTTTTCATCGAGCTAATTTCATCTTACCATTATGTGGGAGATATTTCTGCTGTACCCTGTATTTTACGAAAGTTGGAGAGATTATTTTAAGGAATATCTTTTAGTTTTCCTTAAAACGAAGAACGGCTCTTTATTCACGGGGAAATTTGAAAATTTCTTCAATATTTGATTAATCGCGAAAAGAAAAAATGATTTAGAAATCAGAGATCTATTAATTTATAAGCTGCTTGTATAACGCCTACCTGTGATAGCAATCACAGGTAGGTGTTATTAAACCAACTATTGTGCTACGCCTCATATAATATTATTTTAATGTTTGGAATATACTTTTGTTATTGTTGGTATCATTAGGTTTTAAATTTTTTCTCATTCTTATTTAACCTGTTTTATAAGTTTAAGCTAGATTCCATCACATATATGTAAGGAACATTGATTCAAGAATCACTTTACCTTAGAACTGAATTGATAGTTAATAGATACACACTTTAAACACATATATTTCCCTTATATTTTAACTAAAATATTTTTTAAATCAAAACTTCTTCGATAATTGTAATTTTTAGAAAAGGTTTAATTACAGAGTTCATTTTTTTCTGTTGGTAGAAACCAATGATGTAATTTTTTGATAAGGACATTTAACATTAAAACAGTCTAAAACTATTTTCAAATACGCAAATGTATTTTTTATGTTTTGACGTCAAAACTTTGTTATTTCTACGCAAATAAAACCAAAACAAGGACTTTAAAGAAGATATTTAAATTATTGCAATATATTTTAAAATGTTTATGAAAAATTTCGTGAACATTGCAACAATATGTAATGATTTTGTTACTTATCGAATTGAGATGACAAATATATGAATTAAAAAAATTAGGCGTATATATTTTAGAGTTATATATATTTTTTAAATGCCATGTTATTTTAGGACTAAAATGATCATAGCTCTCCACAGATTCCTCTCCTTTATTATCTGTGAATTGCCATGCCCTCCTCAGGAAGTTAGCGGGGTGGTTTCTCGTTGCTTTCTTCATGGTTTGGAATTCAGAGTTTCCTTCTCTTAGACTGGTTGCAATCTAAGACAAGAGAGCTAGTCTACCTTGCTATTTAACCGACAGCTGGGGGAGAAGAAACAGATCATGCCTTTCCTAACGGCGTTTGTCCGAAAGTGAATGCAACAGGCGAAAACTGAATCTGAACCTTGCCCGCCGATATCTATCTACAAACTGAAATATGAACAAAAAACAGAATGACATGATTTGTCCGTTATAAAGCAACTGGCGCTGGATTTAATAACTTAAATCTTTCGTTTTTTCTAATTACTTGCATATTGATGTGTAGAAAGAAGACCGATCTTCTCTACGCTATTCGTTGAAAGTGGACTCTTCCATCCAGTAGATGAGTAAATGAGTAGAACGCCTGCTCATAGGAAGTGTCGTCATAAAGTGGGTCGCAATGCGTAGCGTTTGAGCCATAGGCATTGCCACGTTAAACTACGGCATTTTCTATTACTGTATTATTAATCCATGTCTCATGTGATTAAACATGTTCTTCATTCAACAATTTGTTCCAGTGATTCTTAACAGTATTATTAACCATAACTACAAGATTATACGAACGTTATAACACATATAGGCACGGCAAATAAGAAAATGGAGTAAGCACTTACCAAAATACTCATACTATATTGAGTATCTATAAAGATATAGTGAATATATTGACAAATTATTTAAAAATATTAATCAATACTTATTTAGGAAATTCATAGAAAATATTATCTTCAGAGAATAAAAAAGTAGATCCCTTATCTCATAAAAGAATTTGTTATGGTCCACTCTTAGTGTATGTTGACTTAGTTTAAAAAGGCAAAAGTAACAGAGTCATGAATGAATAGAAATCAGCAAAAAAACATTGCAATTAAAAAATAGAATTTTGGATTTTGAAAATTGTTTAGCTAAGTTTCGACATCATCGTTGTAAATTGAAAATCAGTAGAAAAAAAGGTTTTTCAGCAATCGCGTATAAAATACAAGCATTATAGACTGCCAGTAATACAGCTATAATATAAATTATTTGAACTTCTATTCTTGTTGATATTACTACATTTGGATTCAGCAGAGATTTTTAAAAAATCGAATGAGAACAATAAATATAAGGACCTTGCATATCGAAGGCTTTTAAAGAAAAAACAAAAAAAAAAAACAATGGTTAAGATATTACAGAAAATTGACAAACATCCTGAATCTATTAAGTTCAAACTTAACAATGTGTGGTGCAAGCCTATTGTTTTCACGTTCGGATCTTTAAAATGTTCCAAGAGGAGATGGAAAGAATTGAAAAAACATTGGCGGCAAAGGATTACCGGTTAAAGCATATATCTAAGAATGTCTAGACAGCACATTGGCCGCACAGTTATGATTAAAAAAATGACAAATATACGAAGTATGTACTTTTTATGCCGACTTCCTAAGTGCGATGCGGTAGTAACAGCTTTCGTCCGTATTCGAACGTTGTTTGCCAAACGCATTATCTGCACTGCTAACCGTTACGCCATCCGCATACCTGACACGAACTAAATGTACAAAAAACTTTGTTTGAAAATAATTTTCCAGGGGTTGGTTAAGTTAGTCTCTTTGATGTGTGGCGTCCAAATATGTTTAATAAAAAGAAAATAAGTAATTTAATAAAAAGTACCTAATAGACCGTATTTTCGTGTGTGGTTCTCTAGTTAACTGTAATTAAATGTTCTATTTATGAAATAAATTGTGACGAATGGGGAAAAAATGTACACTCTTCCACAAGACGAAACTCTAGAGATTGTGGATCAACTAAGATGAACCACCGCTAATCTCCTCACACGTCATCGAAGAAAGTGAGGCTTTCTATATAATGCGATTGTGTTTTCTGATCGATTGATTTGTTTTTTACGGTTTATCACCTTTTTGCAGGTTATTTAAAGCCAGGACATATTTTTAGATAGTAAGAATTTTTTTTAAATAATATTGATTCAGTGATACAAGTCCTACTACTTAATCCATAGCTTGGGGAGAAGAGGTGAATTTATATCTTTACCAAGGGTATTTGTGCGTAAGTGAATGTAACAGACCCGACTGGAACTGAAAGTCGGCTCACCAATTCTGAATTGTTATCCATTACACCATAAACGCAATCAAGCATAAAGTTCTTGGTATTCCTAAGCGGTCAACCATCTAAGTACTGACCGGGCTCGACATTACTTAACTCTGGTGAGCGTTCGGGAATCGGTGTTTCAAATTGATAGGGCCATAAACCATAATGGGATTTGGGAATGATTTCTCTATTCTAAGCGACTTCTGTTGAATCAAACGAATGATTCGAATCAGTGTTGTTTATAATTGCATCAAGTGAAGGCATTAATGGACGAAAAGCTTTTACATGGAATTATTTAAGAGAAAAGATCTAAAATTCCATGAGATTAATGCTAGACCGCATATTTCTTTGGTGACCAAATTAATATTATTCTAAGTTGACAAAATTTTTATTCGGTTATTGCATTTACCAGATAGTGCACCTTTGGATGGCCTTTTATTACGGCTTTCTCAAAATGAAGGAAAAAAAAAACATTTCAATTATTTCGAAACGTTCTTTGCTGATACAGATGAAAAGTTGTGCTCTAATGGAATGATGTTATCTGTTGAAAGATGCCTGAAGATAAAACAAAATGCTAAATAGTTTGTCCAGATCGTGTCGAAAAAAATTGACTTCATAAATCGACTGAAATTTTGGCCAGCCAATATAATAAAAATATCTAAGTGTTTTTGTCTGAAATCATACACCATTAGTTATTAAAATCTCACGCCAAGATATTGCCAATGCGACGAAAAATTCAATTAATACCACATAGATAATTCAATTCTTACTGATGGTCAAATAAATCTAAATATTGAATTTCGATTGCAATACACAATGAAGGATTTTATTATGTAAGTTAATATTATCACAATTTATATTAACCAAGCAACGTAGTGAAAATTATCGGTATATATTAATACGAGCAATATATTGCTTAAGTCTTAGCTTATAAAATCTATTCTTAAGAATACTGATATTGTCAAGTTTTATTATAAAACATTTT
The DNA here is from genome assembly GCA_963932145.1 of Acanthosepion lycidas. Classification (NCBI taxonomy): domain Eukaryota; kingdom Metazoa; phylum Mollusca; class Cephalopoda; order Sepiida; family Sepiidae; genus Acanthosepion; species Acanthosepion lycidas. The sequence continues at coordinate 13,184,836 of OZ010585.1, forward strand.
TCATAAACAAATCTAAAAAATATACGCTACTGATACATCTGGTTGATTAATACAGTATCATATTTATCCGAAATAATTTCTATTTTATTAGCGTATTATTTCATTATTTTCTTAATTTATTATTTTATTATCTCATTATTTTATTATTTCATTATTATATTATTTCATTATCTTACTTTTTCATTATTTTACATGCTCATATATGTTCCTTGACATTTCATAAACTTCAATCTTCAATTCATTCATCGAGTTTTACAAATTTTCTGCCTTTCCGAATTTTAAATTAATTACAACAGTTTCTATTATTTTCCGGATTAATTTTTTGCTTGGATATTTTTCCCATTCTTATACATCTATTTTATAGATGAAACCGTAAGTTTTCACTTGAATTAATCTCTGAACAACCGGCGAGATATTCCATTAATTTGTTGTCCTTGCATTTTAAATATTTCTTTAAAGATCTGTGGCATGTGAGGGAACATTATCCTACATGAATATATTCATTAACATAAAATTTCTTGTTTATATATAACCTGTGCCACTTAAAATGTCTTTTCCTTGAACTTGAAGTCACTCAATGCTTCTGTTTAAATATATCCTGAAAATGTATGCCAACATTGGTTGGTTAATATTAATTTTATTGAGAAAACATTGACTTGCATACGAAACTGACTTTGTGCACCTTCTAAAAACACAATTGTAGTTTGTTTCATCATTTTCAATTTAACATTCTCGTCACCATTATTTCACTGTGATTTAGACAAGTATACACAGTCTTCTGTTTTTTTTTGTTGTTTTTTTTTTTTTTTCAACGGAATGGTTCGTTAGACTTTTTTTAAATAATTCCAACCCAAGCAAGGAAATAATGCCACTGGGGCGCAATGGGTTACTGGGAGTGAAATCTTTAAAGCGTGTAGGTGGCAGGGAAGCAAGAAGCCGGAAGAAAGTACGGCAGATGAGAAGTGCGAAAAAACAAACTATTATAATAACATTTACGGTCATATCTTGCTAATTCAATATTAAAATGGTGAGACCTAATCACCAATCTAGTAGTACGCTTAAATTCATGCAGTTGAGGCACCAGGAAGAAAAGCTTATCAGAACAATTTCAATTGCCATGAAAATATTTATAGAAATGCCTGATTGAAGCCACGTCACGGCGGTTGGAAAATGACTTGAGTCGAGATGCCATGTCAGGATCAGTTACATTACCGATTTTTCTTTGGTTTTTGCCAAGATATATAGCAGGATCACCAGACCAATATGGCAACAATATTCAATGTACGGATGAATAGTAGATTTATAAATATTCAAGATGGATTCTGACGAGAAAAATGTCTGGTACGACACAATGAACCAACTTTCCTAGCAGTGGCAATTGATTCAATATAATTGATTCAATATAATTGATTCAATATAATTGATTCAATATAATTGATTCAATATAATCAAATCTACTTCATTTAAAATCTCGAAAAGTGTTATTGTCATTATTTAACGAGTTATTCAAACGTGTATCTTCTTCATTGTAGCTTTTCAACCGATGTGTTCTGTCTTCTTTACTCAGAGATGCGTCGAACTATTATCACCCCTTCCAAGACATCACCGTGTTCGACTGAAGTGTCCACCGATTGTCTTCAGATGTACAACTCATTCAGGGTTTTTTTTAAAGTTGTTATAAATCGGGCTTTCACTGTGGACTAATGATAAGCGAAACTAACTCCTTAAATAGTATAAATAATCAGCCTAAACTAAGCTTACTAAATGCTTATATTTAAGTTTAGTCTACTAACTCTTGTAGTTAACCTAAAATATCCGGCTATATGTATTGAAGAGAGCAAAATATATTAATAATTATATTAAAAAATAGATAATAATTTCTTATTAATTCCTATTTAATCAATTTTTCCCAGGCTAAATATCTGAGAATCGTTTCCTAAAATCTCTTGGTGTCCTGTCAGAAAAGACGTGCATCACCTGCAGAGTGGGAAAACTACCACGAAAGAGACTATCTGCTATGAGGATACTTGAAGACTCGACTAGGAACGACCAATGTCTTCGTATGGAATCAAATATAAAAAAAATGATTTCAACATTAATTAACCAATCGAGCCTATAAAATTAAAGCCACAAATTTATTCATAATAGCAAAACATGTATGGAAAGAAAAAAGAAATACACTGAATATTCTTGAATGAGATCAAAATAATGGAAAATACGCAACATAAAAGAAAAAAAAGGTTATAAAAGACTGTAGAATTATAGTTGAAGTTATACAGATTCCACTGTTTAAATAAGCTAATAAATATCGATTCGTTGCTATTAATTTCGCGCGTGTGACCAAGACATGTTTTTGTGAACGCTTCCCTTTGTGGAAGTGAAAAAGTGTTGAACGTCACTCAATGACCAGTGGATGCACATTACTCTCGACGAAGCCCGAAAAACACATCGGGTGAAAGGTTGAGAATAAAATACTAGTGTGAAGGAATTCGCGGAATATTTCCCTTGAATTCAGAAATTATTTCTGATTTATTTGATCACAAATCCGAATTGAGATTCTCCTCAGATGAAAAAGAAAATATAGTTTATTTCACTTCTGTTGTACTTTAAATTATTGCTTCGGTTTTAATTTTAAATTCGTTAATGAGACACTAGGTCAGGCAATCAATTTTACTTCGATAATAATTTTCAACAATAATAAGAAAGGATTTAACAGCTGTTTGCCATCCTTGTTCTGTCCATTATATTTTTCCTTACTGGAATGCAAGTTTATTAGGATGTTTTAAAATGTAAACTATAAAAATAATTCCGAAAAACATTCTGGAAAATTTTGTTAGGATGTACAAAATTTAATTATTATATACAGGGCAAACATTAAAAAAAGAAGATAAAACAGGATAAATAAAACAAAACACTGAAGTATTTTGATAAAAAATACATTCCTTTCCCACTCAGTTTGGACATCTCCTACCCTAGACTGAGCAATGAAATTATAGTTTTGGATAAAAAGAAAAATAAACGTTAATTCTTTAAACCCTAAAAAATCAGAAAATTATAAGTGTTTATTAAAATTTTCCGAAAATGTTCGATAATAAATAAAATGATTTAATTTTTTTTTTACAAATTTTGCAGAAGTGTTTTATGTCTGTCATTGAATTAAAATATGCAAACGTAAACGTACAGCCATATAAAATTTAATGAAACTGAAATGGATCTACTGTGTTGAGAGGGGCTAACCGCTAAGTAAAGTGAAGAGAATACAACTTTTATATGATTCCTTCTGAAAGTAAACTGAATATATTTTCTAATAAATGTAGTATTTTAAATGGACAAACAATTTAGATTTGAAATGTAATCCTTTTGATGTCATTGAAGTTACTGCTATCAAACTAAAGTAATATTTCTTTCTTGAATGAAATTGAAAGGCCATCTCTGTTGGGAGAGCTAATTTCTCCGACTTCTAATCATTTGTAGTTCGAAACAAGGTTAACAGGAAAAAAGGAAATGTTCAGCTTTTGAAGTCATTTTATGACTCCTGTATTCAAACTGAATATGTTTTCTAATAAATATAGTATTTTAAATGTAAAAAAAATTTACAATTGAAATCTGATCATATAACAGTTAGCGAAGAGGCAGGCACCCAACTAGTTGATAATGAAGTATTTATTAAACCAACCATAATTTACTGATTAAATATAAACTGAATATTTTTTAAAGTAGATTTTAATAAACATGAAGACAACAATATTACTTATCTACAACAAGGTTATCCAAACATCGATCTGCTTCAAGGTTTTAACAAACACACATCTACTTAAAATACTGAAATGAATTGCTTGTTTTCTCATCTGAATTTAAGCTATTTTATTTTATGTTTGGATCTTATTCACTTTTCATAATTTCTTCGTGTAAGCATTGTTTCTTTGTATTTGCCAAATTTATATTTTGTCTGGAATCACATCGTTTATATCCCGTGTCTCATTAAGACGTGGCTCTTCACAACTTCTAATCATTTGTAGTTCTAAACAAGGTTTGTCCTCTTACTATCTACTCCAGTCAATTTTATGCCCGTCCGTTTACACAAGCTTGTTAAGTAGTTTTCTCTCGGACTATATGTCTTCTATATATTCTGACGTCTCCAGTGTGTAGCTTGCATCTTGGGTTGTCCCTTTTGCTGATGACCATAATGAAT
>OZ010585.1:13194027-13244027 GCA_963932145.1 Acanthosepion lycidas
TATATATTCAAAATTTAGATATCCGGGCCAAAATTGAGGTTTCTCATATCTTTTCAAAAACTAATTCTGTGAATAGTTTTAAAATTACGACAGACATTGTGTATATATGTATGTTTGTTGACATTCCATCAACAACAAAACATCATTTTTGCTAACAATCAATTGTGTGCAATAACAGTATGCTTTTCTATATAAAATCTTTTGTGCATTTGTTGAAGTTTCGGGATAAGAAACAACAAATCAATGATATACACACAAAAAAGAAGAAACGTCTTAATTCTGGATTATTTATGAAAAGAGATTCATATATAGCCTATTTATATACACACGTGGGAAATACATAAAAACGTGCGTGCGCACGCACACGCATATTATATATATATATATATATATATATATATATGTTTGTGTGTGTGTGTGTGTGTCTGTTAGGAAAATCTATGGCAAAGTGGAAAATTATTTTGTGTGACGACTTCATTGGGTTAAAGTGATGTTTACATTGATCTGATTGCACATGCTGAAATTTTAGATTTAAATTTAAAAATGTCTTTTTTAAAATATGTGTTTGGGTCTATAGTCTACCCGAGTTCGTTTAGTTTATTTTTATTTATGTTTTTATCACTTTTGTTATTAAATATTCCACATTATGATAATAGAAGATCTGCCAAGAAACAGGAAATTTTGTAAGAATCTGAACGTATATTCACTGTGGATGATATAGCAATTAAAACACTTTCTATACATTTTCCTCTTAGTAAATTGCTTTTAATTAAAGTAGCATTTTCTAAAATAAAAAATTATGTTCAGACTCTTTACAGTGAGCAATTAATATACCGAGTGTGTTGTTTTGTAAAAGATCCCTGTTGTGTTTATATAATGTTTTATTTAAATTCCTTGAAGTTTCTCTTATGTATTCCTGGCGGCAATTATTACAGGTGATAGTGTGAATTCCTCCTTCAAGTTTTAGCCTATTATTTTGTTTTATATTAAGTCTTTTATTGCTTTAGAAGTCGTTGTAACAAAATTTATATTGAGTTTAAATAAATTCTTTTCCGTTGTATTTGTGATATTTTGATTTGTTGGGTTGGTCAGAATGTCGATTATTCGGACAAACCCAACGAATCAAAATATCACTTTTCTATTTTGAAATATTTTACGAACCTTTTGTCTCACATTAAATATGAAATAATTAAGATATTGAAGGAGCTTAAAAATCTTTCAATGTATTTTTCCTCTTCATATAAATATGACATCCGTGTGCTCTGAAATAGAATCATATGTTTATTCCAAATTTTATTTTCTTGTTATGATGAGAATAGCAATCTATGATATCATTTTTCTTAGTGGATTTGTGATGGCCTCTAACTTTTAGGTTACTGTCATTAAGCTGTAACATAATATCTAGAAAATATAAAGTATTATTTGTTTCTTTTTCGTAAGTTAATTCTGTCGTATATTCGATTTTGTTTAGTTTATGTACAACACTAGTAAAAGTAATTTTTCGGAGGATGGATATATTAATTGAGCATCATCAGTATATTGGAAATATGTTGTTTAGATAAAATATTTTGGAAAGGACCATATTCAATAAATTGTAAGAAGATAAACGCTAAAACCCAACTTAGAGGAGTACTAGTAATCCCAACTTGTTTTTAAAAAATTATTTTTAAATGTGAAATGCAATTGATTGGTGATAAAAGTCCACCAAACTCATGCCATGTGAAGAATCTAACATGATAAGAAAACCAACAAGTATGCACAGTGCATTATTGGCAACTGGCCTCCATTGTCTCATGGGACCTGCACTATACCTGAACCCTACGATTATCCCAAAATAACTTAACCAGTGACTCATCCGGTCGTGCCACACGTTACCATTTATCCAGGGTCAAAATGTCAATTTGTTTGGCGTTGTGGTGTTAACAGGGTCATCCTGGTGGGTCTTCTGCTCGATTATCCTGCGGAAGCTAAACAACTCTGAGTGATATTTTGAATATGCGTCTAATACCTACTTCAACGAACGTGTATGTGATTTGAGCTAGTGTTATTTGTCTGCTACCATAGATAATTCTGGGTAAACATCTCTCGTCATCATCAACGATTCGCGGTCGGTCACTGAGATGTCTTAGGTGGGTGACAATGCTTTCAATCAAATATTTTTTTTATTCACACGTCATACTGTTGGTTGTGGTATGTGAAATGTCTCCACAATTTTAGAAATGGAATGTCCCACACGTCGGGCATCCACTGTTAGCCACCGTTGGAACTAAATTTATTGTTCCCTTGCCGGGAACCGCCTAGCTAGTTTTCCTTAGCTAGTTATTTTTACATATTGTTAACAAGTGACATTAATACATGATTGTATACATGAAAAATACATAAAATCTGAACTTGAACAAAATCTAAGTTACCGAAAAGAAAAGCAATATACGTTAAAACTGTCTAAACGTTGACGTTTAAAAATTAACTGTATCGTTATAGGAATTAGATTTTTACTATTATTATTGAATTATGGTTTAAATATCCAATGTCATTACTGGTTTAGTAAGAAAAGAGGATATATAGAAATGGACATGATGTATATGAATGGCAAAGAACTCAGGCCTAGTTTAGGTTTTGTTTGATAGACTAACATGCATGTTAATAAATGTCCACATTTTCTAAGGCATGATCTTGTAAAAAAATAATTTTATCCCTGTTGATCAGCAACTTCATAAAAATTTGTTGATTTTGCGCAAATTAATATTTTGTTTGCATTCAATAACAGGTTTGACAAACAAAAATTCGGCCTACCAATGAATTCTCCTCTTTTAACATGTCACGCATTAGTACACTATTGAAACAAAAAGTTAACCTCATAGATACAGAGGTATCTCAATTGGATCTATTATGGTGAAAGCAGTAAAATATTATCCAACTAATAAACAGAATTCGTTTTGCAAGCTCTGACTCAACTGAATGTCTAGAATCTGATAGAGGAACTACATCAGTGCACATAGTCGTACATTTCTAGTAAGGACTCCCAATACTGAAACATTTCAAACCAGGAGTATGACAAAGCGGAAATGAGACATTCAGTCTATTTCATCTTTTCTTAGATTATGCCATGTGCATATACAAGCACAGATGTGAAGAAATGAGCACTAACCTTTTAAGCATTCTATGCCACTTGCATTCTATTTCACATCCCAAATGAATCTAATAGAGAACAGTGTTCTTGATCTTCCTTCTGAGGACAATGTACTGATTATGAGTTGGAGGTGAACTATACAAATCGCATAAGTATTTATAATTGGGATAAGAATGATGAAGAACAAAAAAATAAAAAATAACATCGTCTAACAAAGGTTCTAAGAAATAGGACTGAAACCTTTCGAAAATAGAAACTCTTATCTGGAATTGAAATACAAGCAGTGATACCACCGACCCTGTATCCATCATAAAATGTCAGGATGTGGAATTAGTAAATCCTAAATACTTCAAATCCTTCGGTGTATGGAGTAGTTATAATAAATTTAGTATAGGCGGTAAGGAAATTGACCATAGAATAGACTGTTCTAGGGTCAGAAACTAGCCCCATTACAGCCCATCGCAAATTACTACAAAACCAAAACATTAACCTAAAAAGATCAAGTCATATTCTTAAATAGCCTCGTCAGATCAAGACATCATGAATCACACCAAAATCTTTTAATAATATCTAAACTATCAGCCGTGTACAACCTCCTTCTCACATCAGTGATTAAAGATGGCTTGGAGCAAATGAAGTCTGTAGTTCTTAGCGATAACAACAATTCTTCAAACTTTGTGGATTGGCGCTACAGAATCACAAAAAACAATTGTACCAAGTAACAGAAACCATATCACTTGATGAATTTCAATAGCAGCAATAACTAAAATGTATAAAACATAACTTGAAAAGAAAATAGTGACACAATAAACATGTAGACATTCTACACCCCCCCGATCAATACTGAAAAAAGCGATAACACTAAATATGGGAAAATCCTGAAAAATGTTTTTAATAGAAATATTTGGCAAATTTCAACCATTTTTAGAATTTTTAAATTTTGGTCATTTCGAAACATCTTACTCCAAAACTTTCGCTCAATAGATGATTTTCAAAAAGAAAATTATGGAACCTCATAAGGAAAGTAAACAAAATTACAATTAAATTCACATACTAAAAACAACATCCTTTTTGAAATATTTTTAAAAAGTCGGTCCGATACCAGTTTAGAATTAAACGTCGATCATAAGTAAATTAATAAAAACGACCTTATGAATTTTACTCACAACAATAAGGTAAAAATTGTAGGCTTTTATTTAAGAGTCCTTAGAATTTACTGCTTTGAATAAAGAGATAACATTGAAAATATTTTTAAAATTCACTATATACTTCCATATACTATATAAAAGAAAGGCATACAAAACCCCCTAAACTAAAAACTAAAATATAAATGACAATGCAAAAATAAACTAAAGACATTATATTTCCAACAAACTTTATAATTACTGAACTTGGAAGAAGTTTAGCTAATCTCAATATAAAATTTATCACAAACACTTCAAAAGCCGTTTAAAATTTAATCAATTTAAAACAAAGAGCTAATCCTACATCAGCGTCAAGAGTTTACCATATAGAATGTAAACAATGTACCCAAAATATATCAGCGAAACATAGCGAGATTAAAACAAAAGCCGTTTTGAACATCAAAGGGACACAAATAACGCACTCAGTGCACTTGTGTGTTACTGAAACATTCCTGATCAGAGTTTTCATCAGCGAAGAGTTTTGTTTTAATGAACGGGGGGGGGGGGCAACGAACAGTTTATTCAGACGAAGATATATTGAAAATTCTATGATTTATGAGTTCCCTACAACTGCAACCAGGCTTTTTCAATATGTCCCTATTTCTTTGTACTGAAACAATGAAATATAAATGAGAGCTAAATAACTGCGGGAAAATAATTAACATTTAATTTCACGATAAAAAAAACATTAAAAAATAAGTATATATATATATATATATATATATATATATATATATATATATATAATTCAGTTTTTCTTTCGCTTGTACACACTTATTTTTTTCAAATAAAATTCAAAAAGAATGTTAAAAATACAGAACCTAAATATAGCTAGAAATGGCGGAGACATGTTGAAATTATCTGTCAAAAGAAGCACGTGGCATGATTTCTCTTAGCGCAGCCAGATTTTCTATCAACAATCATCACAGGGGAAAGCTGAGAAATCTTTAAAATATTAACACCTGAACGAAAATTACCAATAGAATCAACGAGAGGGTATTGCAGCTTAAAAACAAACGTTATCAATCGTCACGCGGGAAGAAAAATTAAGAAGAGATTAATATTTGCCCAAGAGAGAGAGAGAAATATATGAAAAAGTGGAAAAAAAAATTGCGTATGACTCGTTTCATCTTTTAGGACTTTATTTTTTTAATTACATATCCCAAACTTGGATAATAGAAAATCTTCCAGTAATGGAGAAATGTTGTTGGAGCCAGGGCGCAATTTTACTATGGATGACCTTAAAATCAAAGCACTCCTAAACATTTAACAATCTTTTTTTTTTCTTTCTAAATTGCAAAATATCTTCCGCAACCTTGGCTGTTGGAAGTTTTGTGCATCTGCAGCAGCCAGGAATTTTTTTTTATCACTATTGTCAGTAGTATGCAGTTGGGTTACAGGAAGTGAAAGAAAAAAACTGAGAATAAGGAGGATTGGAGAAAGGACAAAAGATGAACAGGTTCAAAAAGACAGAAAATGAGCAATTGATGTTGCATTTAAAATTTTCAAGATTGTAGCTATCAGGGAATCATAAAAACGGAAAGAAATTCCACATGTAGAAAGTGCGCGAAAAGTAACTGTTGTTGTATTTAGGTATTTTGCGGAAGATTATTCGCAATTAAAAAAAAGATTGTTAAATTTAATAGACATAAATTATATATATATATATATATATATATATATATATATATATATATATATAACAAAATGGTTATAATCAAAGTATTATATCATTTATCTCTATTGCGATGTCAGTCATAGAGCGATGCGAAAAAATCTCATACCATTTGTACCCTAAGCTTACATTGGCATATATATATATATATATACACTGCTGGAAATAAGTATAAGACGCCCCATGAAATTGTTAATAATTTTCTTATTATTGCACAAATTCCTCTGAAAATTTGTGTGTGGTACCTAGATCCAATGGGTATTAGCATACATATTCAATTTTATAACAACTTTCCACCGAAAATTTAAAGTTGTTAAGAAAAATGTTTTCGAGAGTGGAAATAAGCATAAGAGAGTTTTGAAAATTTGTATTTAACAGCAAAATTGTACAAAATTCAATATTTACATTAATTCCCTTTCAATTGTAATACTTCAACAAACCTGTTTTGCATTGAATCAATAAATTTTCTGAGAGTTTAAGATGGAATTTCATTCTAATACTGTTTAATACAAGATTTTAAAGTTTCTCCATCTTCAAATTGATGTTTATTTTTGTATACTCTTCTTGACAAAATTCCTCACAAATTTTCTATTGGGTTTAAATCTAGAGACTTAGTGGGTCAGTACAAAACTTCAATATTTTTTGTGTTTTAAACCAGTCTTTCATGAGTTTAGAGGTGTGTATGGCTGTGTTGTCCTGTCAAAAATGGCATTATTAGTGTCTAGATGATTCATAAATGAGACAAAACTTTTTTTCCAACACATTGCTTTGTTCCCCTTCCATCACTACTAAATCAGCCTTTCCAGATGCAGAAAAAGCTCCCTGAACTATAACAGATCCTCCTCCAAATGGTCTTTTTTGCTTCTCCTTTCTTAAATCATGCCAATAACACTGGTAGTCGTTGGATCCATCAAAATTAAACTTTTTTTCTCATCAGTAAAACACCACGGTTTCCCATTTATCTTTTGTCTATGTTACGTTTTCCTTTACCCAATCTACTCGCATCTTCCTGATTTTAGCAGTCAAAGCAGGGGCTGTCTTCCTGTTTTGATACACGAGATTTGGCGATTCATGGAGAAGTTGATGAACTCTTCTTGGAGTGAAGGGTAAATTCTGAGATTTTTGCAGATCTCTTGAGTTTTATTGTTCTTTAGAAGCTTCTCGAAAAAGTCAACGTCTGGCTGCACTTATAATTTTAGATGGATGACCTGGACATTTTTTGGTGCCACACGATTCAAGGTTCTTTAGATAATTTCTCACAACTGTTCAGGACCTTGACAATTCTCTTGCAATGAAACTTATAGATTTTCCTTCCAGTTTATAGGCAGAAATTTGCCCTTTTACATTTTCATTAAGTGGAGAGTTCCTAGGCATTTTGCAGTAACTGTATTCAATTATGAAATGTTTAAATAGGACTCACATTGCTTAAAATCATAAGAACCTTTTTATAATCTGTGCATGCACTTATTCTTCCTTTGGCATTCTAAAGTAAACCAGATATGCAAATTTTCAAAACTTATAATTTTTCCACCCTTGAAAATGAAGTTTTATGTTTTTTTGGTGGAAAGTTGTTATAAAATCGAATATGTATACTAATACCCATTGGATCTCGGTACCACACCCAAACTTTCAGGGGAATTTGTGCAGTAATAAGAAAATTATTAAAAATTTCATGGGGTGTCTTATACTTATTTCCACCACTATATAAATATATATATATATATATATATATATATATATATATATATATATATATATATATAATAAGCAAGTTAATGGTCAGAGTTGAATTAGACAAGGAAACAGTAGTATTAAAAACGCTCAATACAAATAAAAAGATAGAAATTTAACATGTACGTACAGAAAATTAGGAAATCAGCCGATTCCGCCATCTTGGCTGCAACCTTTCAGTATCTTCAGGTGATTCCGGTCAATAGATTTACTAACGGTTTATTTTTTAAAAAATGACATGAAAAAGTGATACTTGAAAAAACAGACATGACAGCCACCGACGCACAAAGACGCGACAGTCGAAAATCAAAGAAAAACACTGTAGACCTGGAGACAAACCGATCAACGCATAAAATTCTTTAATAACGGATTACGAAAACCGCAAGTGCTCAGGATACACTTGGAAAAGCATCATGTCCTAGTGGATAAAAGCTTTGGTTAAATTCTATGTATTTTCCTGGTTTGTTCATTGCCGGGATCTGGTAGTAATGAAAGGTCACATGCTCTGGTTTAGTGCAAGAAAAGCATCACAAATATGAATATGATTGGTGTGAGTTTTAACTGACGTGAAAAGAAAAGGAAACTGAAGTAAAGATATTAAATGATGCAAAAATGTGGTAATTAAAGAATTCCTGCAGTAAATATATGTAAATTTTGTTTCTTTTCCTAAAAAAAAAAAAATCCATAGAATTTCAAAATATATACGTGAATCTTTTCATTAAGAATAACACGTGCACATTATATATATATATATATATATATATATATATATATAAAATGTTGCTTAAAATTTGCTGTATTTATTGGGGAGCACTGCTCAGCAACGGAGATACAATGTTTATAGATATAGGAATCAATACTACATAGTGACTGACATTTTCGCACACACCTCAATGGGAACTTCTAATTCTTTATATCACATTGTATCTTTATGTAGAGAGACAGGCTTGGCTTGGTTTGGTTTGTTTTACGGCATATCAACTTCAATGGGTTATCTAATGCCGACAAGATTTTCATTGCTGGTAATATTTTTTATTTTTCAAAACCATATTGCTACTAAATGTTTTTTCTTCAAAAACGCATTACTGGTAATATATATATATATATATACACATATATAAAAGGTATTTATGGGCAAAGGTACTCAATGTACAAGAAACGTTATGTAAATATAACAGTGAATACTGGGGTCAATACAGACAGTCGCCACTCTGTATAAAATTCATTCCACTTTTATATATACATGGTTCGATGGGAAAATTGTCGCAATTATATATTTTTAATTTCGCGCATGCGCGTTGTTTCTTTTAGATTTTGTCGACTGCACTGTAAGGTCAGTTGGGAACTATCTGTGAGAAAAAGAGCAGTATGACGCAATTCCGTACACCAGAAATTTGGAAACCGCATGCTATACTGCTTAGCATTCGCGCCGGAGCCTCCAATATGAAAATTTCAGAATGTTTGGGTTCGGAGGATTCGGAAAATGTTGGACAAGTCTAATGGTGATTAAAAAGGTGTTTGGACTGATCACTAGGAATGGAGACGTTATGTCTCCATTCGTCTTCCCACAGTACCTCAGTCTCAACACGGAGACTTAGTACTACCCTGGATAAAGTGCTACCCTGGATAAATAGAGGGCTTCTGGTAGACTTATGTCTGGCAACAGGACTCTGCAGACATGCCACACACAAACTACATTCCTTGGTTCCACCAGGCCTAACCTGCACGGCTAGCACCCGCCATACCACTTACTTTGTAGTAAGCCATCCTCATTCCTTCTGTATTCCATCGGCAAGAAATAAGTTCCACTCGAACTACTGTTCTGTGGAACAGACTCCCAAGGGGATGTTTTCCCGATAACTACAATTTTAACCTGTTCAAGTCTAGAGTTAACCATTATATTCTCCTCCTATCCTTATAAAATGCCCCTTAACGTAACCCTTTATCTCTATATAAAACTGTTTTTACAGATAATAAGGAAACGACTATATTTAAAAAAAAAAAACATGTTCAATATACAATTCATAATATATCGAAAATGGAGAGCTAGTTAAGATCTAAAATATTACAAACAGTAACTTTGTTAATTATTATGCATCTGTGTACAGTTAATTATATGAAAAGTATGTTTATTCATTAGTTGGAAATACAACAAATTAAAAATTTCTATGTGTACAAATACTTGGAAAACTTCTAATGTGTCGTGTTTTACCGATGAATCGGCGTCACCAGAAAATGAATTTTACTTCAACGAATGTTAACTTAGCGAGAGAAAGCATGATTCACGTTAAGATTTTACTTTATCTGTATAATTTAAGAAATCAGATTTTAACAAATTTCAAATCAGTTTTGATTTTCATTTAATTATTTAAATATTCATTTAAGATTTACGTCTTTTACATGGTTTCAGAACTAATTTAGGAATAACAGACGATAAACTGAAATATCCCAATCATCTTAACCAGGAGGAGATTTGTTGGCCCTGACATCTTCAATACGTTTTTGTCGGAGTAAATTATATACATTCTTTGTTTAAACCATATTTTCCAAGTTAAAATTTTGATTGCAAATGTGTGTGTGTGTGTGTTCGTGAAACTCATTGAGTTTTGTGGCGTATATAAATGTATTTATAGATATATAGTATGTGGATATGGGAATCAAGACAGCATGATGAAAATCATTTTCACGTTTCAGTGCAAATTTCAGAATATCGAACTGAAGCGTGAAACAGCATGTAACGGTTATTCATATATACATGCATACATGCATACATACACATCTTATAAAAAGAAGAATTATATATATGTTCATCAGAGCTATATGCTACTTAATGTTACATGCACATAGCAAATGTCATGCGCAAATTAAAATGTATACAAACATTAGATATAAGTAAAGACAAAAGGAAAACTTATCTTAGTCAATGCATTTCGTCCTCTAGTGGCAATTTTGCCTTGATAAAGTCCTTTAGAGGAAGAAACACATCGTCTAAGATAAGTTTTCCTTTTGCTTATATATATATATATATATATATATGTATATATATATATATATATATATATATATGTGTGTGTGTGTGTGCTCAGTGAGAAGTAAAAACACAATATGTAATATATTTTGTTTCTAAAAGTTCGCCTGAATCATTTCCAAGTTAAGCTTATAACAGCCTTAATTCGTCATCTGGATTGAATTTCGACAGTTTATCTTCGGATTCGAACAGTTTCCTACGCTTTAATTTAGACTTTTAAATTTTCCAGGCAGTTTCCCGACTTTCTACATACATTCTATTTTTTTTGTACGAGAGTTCGTATATGCTGTCTTTTACTATTAAAATATCTGGAGTAAAACAATTTCAACATTCTTGCTGTAAGTACATTTGATTTTAAACAAAGCTATTATTTTTGTGTGCTAAGTTTTAAAAAGGCTTATTCTCATCTAGTGGGAAATTTCTCAACAACTACAATCTAGGTTAAGTTTCAGAGAGCTACAAGGTTGCTTTGTTGGCTAGTTTCACGGGGTGAGAATGGAAGCAAAAACGTTGATTGCTGTTCTGAGCCATTGAAATAAGTCTATATTTGTATGGTGTTTATATGATGTAGACAACAGCTACGAATGAATTTGCGCAGACTATTGTCCGATTAATTATACTCATGTTTGTTGCTTACATGACTTCGACTGTTTTGTTTTGCGATGGTTCAATGAACAGATGTCTCTTTTTGTGTTCTGAAATTATTTGGTCTAATTCTTTTTTATTGCTTCCGATAGTTTCAGTTAGCAAACGCATACAGTAACGCTCATTGTACACTTTCTTAAATTAATATTAAAATAAAACTTTTAGACTATTTACATTATTCGGATTATTGTCCTCATCTTTGTCACCATATTTATTACAACGTTTCGGTTGTTAGACGCTCCGGCCTTCTTCAGGTGGTTGGAATGTCGAACTGAACCCTTTATTTTGCTCACAGGGGTAGACTGTTCTAGTTCCACATGCCATGTTTAATGGATGTCAGTTATCTCCTGTTAATTCCCCCCTTCAAGTTCTCTACTGACTTAACCGAGTATTGAACTCACACTCTTTGGGTCCTGTAACTGAATCTAACCAACGCCTTTATCCACTGTGCCATATGTTCTTGAGGACATCGGTGTCTGAGCCGACGAAGCATAGAAATGAATACAATATGGGAACCAGTAATAAGGAGTGCCAGAGTAAAAGCGATAATTACAACAAAAATTGCAATATGAGCTCTGGTAAAAATACCTCATCTCAGAAATATAAGCAGATACTAAAACTTTTAGATCTCAAATTTTCGGGATCTTATTCTCCTACACAGATCGTATAGTCTTCCAATCCCTGCCACCACCGAAAATTGTGTGAGGCTTAATTCAGCAAATGGCTGCCGAATGTTATTAATTGCAATCTTCTCACTGACTATACCTGTGGCACTAAAATTATATTCCTTGATATCTGCGGTAAATGGTTGTGTGCTGTAGGACAGTCTTTGAGAACATGTAATCTTCAGGTATTGGCGTTCAAGACTAAACAGAGGCTACCGTTTCGAATTATGGTTTTCAAGGTAGGCAGGTTTTCTATTCTGCATAATAATCTTTTTCTGGAAAATATTTGACAGGTTCACGATACTAATAAAATTCGCATGGGCCACAGGGTTCAAAATTTGAAAAATACTCCAAGTTTAATTGGGGTATTGATACATTTATTCACTATCTTTATTATGGACAAAAGTTTGAAAATTATTGAAAAACATGCCATATTCCTTTTGGGCAGAAGCGATGATCGTTCTCCACAACTTCCTTTTCTTAAATGTATGTAACTAGTGAACGACCATGACTCGATAAGATAGTGATTTTCCGTTGCCTTCTCAATAATTTTAATTCAATTTTACTTTTTTTAGACTATTTGTTAACCAATTCGAGAATGGGTTTTCTATTTACTTTGTAGCTTGGTATATTTCAGTCTTTTTTTATACAATTTATTATTTCTTATTTTGAAATAAAAACAGTTAAATTTTTCGAAGACATCGATCCTGCCACAATCAATTTACATTCGGACTAATGTCCTCATTTTATTATCACATCGGCATTTCTTCCCTCTGACTTTCTTCTGCTGTGCGATGATCCGAGTAAAGTTTACGATATTTAAAACTGAAAACTTTAAGCCAATATATCCCTCGATTTGTAAAGCGTGACGAGAACAATCAATCTCCATAGTTTAAATAAAGGGCTCAATTTGAAATTCACTTAAAATTACCTGGATCGACAAAAGACTAAAAAAAGATTGAAACGTAATAATATCAACAAAGATGAGGACATGTAAATAATTATAATTTGTTCTCCCAGAAATCAAGACAAATCGATTAAATTGAGCATTAAACAATAAAACCATTTATCTTTTAGTGATCGATCAGCTTATTGAGATTGCTTCTTGCCTTCTCCACTGGTAAAGAATTTTGAAAAGTAAATCTGGACTATTGAAACACGATAGGATATGCCTGTAACATAATGGTTATCAGCCGAGTTCAAATTCTCACCTCGTCTTTTGTTTATTTTCGCATAAATACCTTCGGGGAAAACATGGATGCATTTGTTTTCTCCAGTTTTGTGTTAAATAATAAACTGGGATCTCTAACTTTAAGAGTCAGCCAGTCTTGTAGTGATTTTTCTAAGCGTAGCTTAGATGTGGCACAATGCCAAAATCATGGGGTGCCTAGTGAGGATCGAACTCACTACTCAGTCGTAATTGTTCTAGTGAGACAAGCTTGGTAAACATTACACCGCCTCGAGGTGCCCAGTCAACCAGTCTAGTATAAAGACACCTCTAAATTCAAAACTGTGGAGAAAACAACGGGAAAACCACTCCACTATCTTAAGAAATCATGACAGTCAGGTTTACAATACTCATCGGTCTTTTGAACAGAAGTAGAGGATTATCCCTTGTTTTCTGTTTAGGATTGGGTTTCCGGTTCTTTCCAAAGTCTTCTCGTTCTCTTTCACTCTCAGTATCCCCTTGTGTCTTAGTGGCATTATCGCCTTGAGTGGGTTGAATTGATTAAAAACTCAGATAATAAAAGAAGCAATCTGTGAATGGACAAAGTATATAGAGAAAAAATAAGAGGATGATTAGAGATCTGGTTTCGTTGTTCATTTCGTTCGTACAGTGAGTTTGTTCGGACTGTTATCCTCATCTTCATTGCCATATTCACAACGTTTCGACCGTTCTACGCTCTGGCCTTCGTCAGGTGATTGGAATTTTGAACCGAACCTTTTATTTCGTCCACTGGAGTAGATTGTTCGTTCCACATGCCATGCTACTTCCGTATGTCTCAGTTATTTCCCTTTAACTGAACTCTCCAAGCATTTTGGTTCACCACTGCTTCAGCCTGGTATTGAACTCACAACTCTTTAGGTCTAGTCACTGGAACTAACCAACGCCTTAATATACCAGGTTACAGCAGTGGAGAACCAAAATACTTGGAAAGTTGAGTCAAAGAGAAGTAACGGAGATATCCGGAAGAGGCATGGTACCTGGAACTAGAACAATCTACCCGTGTGGACGAAATAAAGGGTTCGATCAAAATTCAAATCATCTGAAGAAGGCAAGAGCGTAGAACGGCCGAAACGTTGTGAATATGGCAATGAAGAGGAGGATAACGGTCCGAATAATGTAAATAAAATAATCATAATACCTTATTTCAGAGATATAGACAGTTTGTTTGATTTTTACTGAATGCCCTGTTGTGTCAAGCCTTGTGCCAAACTATAATAGGCTTTGTAAATAATTATAACTAGGCACATTTTAAGCCTCCTTCTCAATAGATAAAGCATTTGTTAGCAAGTTAAGCTCAGCGAATCATTTTTAACTTGTATGGTTTTCTGTCATAGCGCAGGCTTGTCTTAACGTTTATTTTGCTAGTGTGAAGACCGGGATCTTAAATGGATGCCCCACTCCGGTGTCCCGATGCCACACTAAGATAAGCTTTGAAACAAACACTTAAAACAAATAATTAGTTTCCGACGACTACAGATACTTGGAAAAGAATTTAAAATTCGTATTTGTCTAAATTATAGAGCTAGCAGTGACTTGACGCACGTATACGCGCTGCAATTGGTATTTAACTGAATAAGATAACTTCTTTAGTCGGCCACGTTTTTCACAGACGATAGAGACGTCAAATTTTTTTGATATGAGACCACAACGAATCTTATACCGCACAAATAAAAGAGTGATGGTTTGTCTCTGTTTTTGTTCTATGCATTCCATGATGAAATATTGAGAAGGAGGCTTAAAATTTCACTACTCGAACAAAAGAGAATAAAAGAAAATTTCTTGACGCTTTGTTCGAGCAATGAATTTTTAAGCCCCCCTCCTTCTCAATATTTCATCATGGATGGCATACAATAAAAACACAAAATATCACTCATTTGTTTGTGCGGTGTAAGTTTTGTCATGGTCTCATTTAAAAAATGACGCATATCGTCTGTGAAAATCGTGGCGAATAAACAAGTTATCTCTTTCAGTTAAATGCAACAAATCTGATGTTTTGGTCAGATTTTAGGAAGTGGATTGGGCTAAAATCAAAAGGTCTGAGTTTCAGTCCCATAAACCTTTTGGGCAGAACCCGTTGCCACAGACTAGAAAACTGCTTTGTGGCAGGTGACTTCCTGTATAAGATATTTATACAACAATATTTATGTAGGTCAATATATTACTTTACAATATTTTGTTATATATGTATTGTTTATAAACAAAATTGAAGCTACGGAGATGTGCTTTTACCGACCAATATTAAGAGAATCATGGACATATGAGTAGGAAGAAAGATTTAAACAAAATATGAACGTGAGACTAAAAATCAGAACGAGACAAATTAAATTTCTTGGAAACATAATGAAGAAAGATAGCTTGGAGAATTCAAGAACACTCACAGGACATACTGAAGGTAAGAGAAATAAGAAGAAAGGATGAATAATTTATTTAACGAATGCATGGCAAAAGAAGGGAAACGAGGGATAGTAAAAAAAAGTATTTAGAAAAAAAAACACGCGGGAAGTTGTTTCGTTGTTCCATACATTAGAATCGTTTGTCGGGTAACAAAAGGGTTAACTGTCACTGAATACTGGGAAAATATGTTATTCTGATAACACAAGACATGCTTGTCGTTATTCGAAGTGAGCATGTGTGTTATGTTATAATAACAATGGAATGGACAGTTGTCTGTCGCCCTCTGCAAGACAAAGGATGAAAGAATCTTGAGCATGAAAATTTAAGAAAAGGAAACTGAAGTAAAGATATTAAATGATGCAAAAATGTGGTAATTAAAGAATGCCTGCAGTAAATATATGTAAATTTTGTTTCTTTTCCTAAAAAAAAAAACAACAAAAAAAATCATAGAATTTCAAAATATATACGTGAAGCTTTTCATTAAGAATAACACGTGCACATGTGAATATATATATAATTATGTTGCTTAAAATTTGCTGTATTTACTGGGGAGCACAGCTCAGCATCGGAGATACAATGTTTATAGATATAAACAATGTGGACATAGGAATCAATACTACATAGTGACTGTCATTTTCACACACACCTCAATGGGAACTGCTCATACTTTATATCACATTGTATCTTTATGTAGACAGACAGGCTTGGTTTGGTTCGTTTTACGGCATATCAACTTCAATGGGTTATTTAATGTCGACAAGATTTTCATTGCTGGTAATATTTTTTATTTTTCAAAACCATATTGCTACTAAATGCATTACTGGTAATTTTTCCTTCAAAAATCTATTGCAGGTAATAATCGTTTACAAAAATGTTTTGACCCCAGTTTGGGGGTTAAATATTTGCCCATAGCTAGGGACCTAAAAGGTGCTACCACCCCGGGTCAGGGAGGACCTGGGAACATCAGCAATTAGGAGTTGGTTCCACGCTCATCAAAACCTCCTGACCAGAAGCTTTGCTGTTGGATGTAGTTTATCGTCTTAACCAGGACTCGGATGTAGCTTATCGTCTTACCAAAGACGATGTAGCTTTCAAATAAAAAAAAAAACAACAAAAAAAAAAAAAACAAAGCGTTGAAAACTTTTTCAGACAGATGAGAATAAACGCTAAAATGGGAATAAAATCAGCCATTTTTTTCGTTGATCATCGCATTGTATCTCTATGTATGTGCACACACACAGAAACAAGCGTTTATTATAATCATGGATAATGTTATCAAAATTTATATTTTATAGATATAGGTTGATCTTCAATACTAAATACCTTAAATAAGCAATAATATCATGACTATTTTTTATACTGAAAACTTCTTAATAAGAATGAATTCTTCAAACGGAATGCCAAGTGTTCTAATCTTTATATCATTTGTTTAATCTTCTCAGCTGACTATTGCCATTTACACAATTTACATTGTTCGAACTGTTGTCCTCATCTTTGTTGTAATATTTACGACGTTTCAGCTGTTGCACGCTTCGGTCTTCTTCCGGTGATTGGAATTTTGAACGGAACACTATTGCTATTTAAAAGAACCTGTCTATAAGTAATCATAATAAGAGGCTTCCTTTGGATATATAGATATGAGAAAGTGTTTAAAAGTCCTCAGCCCAACCAAGGAACAACCCGAAAAATAAATAATTTCTAATGTTATATCATTTAAGCTAATTTTGTGAAGTATGTCGGCCTACAACTTTTAAAGACTACCCTGTAGACACATACACCAAAACACAAACTTAGACCTATGTTAATAAATTAAATAGTTTCAGTTTTTACCTGGTGAATTAATAACTTTGTTCTCTTATAACACTTAGAAAACACCTTAACACTTTATAATGAATTCTCAGTTTTACGTATTTTTGACTTTCGTCAAAAAAAAGGTGGGTACATCAAGATCAGATGTACGTGCATTTTCAAAAGTCAGTGTTTGAAATTAGTTTTAAAGCAAACTGGCATGTAAAAATTGGAGTAATTGACGCTAAAATATTATAAAATTACACTTTCGTTTTAGTTGTGGCTGAGACAAAAAAATGCCAACACTGATTAGTGCAGTTCTCTGCTTCTGTCTGTATACGAGAGAAGCCAGTGTAATTATTTAGTGTAAATTTAGAAAGTAGCAAAGATTGCCTTATTAACGCTGAGTATGCACTGGAGTTAATTAGACGAAGGTGTTAAGAAGTTCTTCATAGTAAAACATTTCTCTTAACATGCACACACGCTTGGAGATGCTGGTGTCGGAGAAAGGAATCTCCGAAGGTTGCAAATGCTGCCTTTGCGAAAAGACGGGAGGGAACAGCAGCGGCGGCAGCAGCAGTAGTAGTAGTAGTGTGACGGAAGAGTCAGAAAAGCATCTGCAACGGAGAGACGCTGGTGATGTCTCCGTCACTTCCCAAAGTCGAAGAGAGAAAATTTAACAAGTGTACAATATGAAATGATGGCTGGGAGATCGTAGGGGGGTGCGAAAGGAATTTCCCAAGGTCAAATGTGCCTTCGGAATCCATTCTCGATTTCACGGGAGAAAATGTATTGTATGTCTGAGTGCACGTGTACACACACACATGTGCATGTATATATATGTGTGTGTATGTGTGTGTCTGTGTGTGTATAAAGATACATATACAGAAATATATGAATATTTTAAACAAATAGATAAGATTTTCTAGTTATATATTTATATGTTAATTAGATTAATTTTTATGAAGAAATTATATATATGTAATACATAAAGATTAACAAAGATTGTTTTTAACTAAAAAAATAAGACAATCAACCAGAATAGTTTTGGGATATAACGTATTAATGCAAGATATCTTTGTAAGTACTGTGTTCGATATGAAAAGATAGACCAATAAATAAATTAGTTCACTTCTCTCATGCCTTTTTTGCATAATATATACATGATATATGACAGATATGTATCTCTCTATATCCATTTATATGTCTATCATTCAGTACATGCAAATTTATGTATAAATAGTGAAGCAAACACTCAAAAACATCTGAAGCAAACATAAAATTTCAGTTCAGCCTAATACGCTAATAGTTTTATACACAAGTACATCAACAAATGTACAGTCTAAAGACGAGAAAAGAATTAAAAACTACTTTTTAAAGTTATGTTCTTTCTCGTCAATGCACTTAATTCAATATTAATCTCATACTTTCAACTGTACACTGAAAATTTCACTTCGAAATTCAGCTAGTAACGGCCGGTCATAATGATGGATTTTATTTGTATAAACTATTACTATTGTTTAGCGGCATATCAACTCGTTATGGGTCATCTAATACCGAAATTTAATTTTCATGGGAACATTAGTAATTTCTTTTACTATGATTTCGTTTTTAGTATGAAAATGAATTTTTATACTTTCATATTCATCTCATTTTTTTGCGGCGAGGTAACTATTTACCCATATCTGGGACCCTAACAGATGCTACTACCCCAGGTAAGGGTGTACCTTGGACAACAGTAATTAAGATGTGGTTCCACGCTCCTCAAAACCTCTTGATCAGAGGCTTTGCGACCGAATGTAGTTTATCGTCATACCCAGGACTGGCACACACAAACACACACACACATATATATATATATATATATATATATATATATATATATATATATATATATATGTGTGTGTGTGTAGATACAAAGAAGATACAAAAATATATTTATATATCAGATTTATATATGTACAGAAGCATTATCTATATAAGAAAAGATAAGGTGTTATTTATTTATTTTTTATATGTGGATTCAGCTGAAGTTTTTTTTTAGTTTATTTACGAGATCTAAAAATTGAATATTGTGCCGACGATGTATTAGTAAGGTGCCATTTATGTATTAGTAAGAAGATATTATTTTAGAGAAGAGGATATATTATGTACGCTCATGCTTACAATGAAAAAAGAAAAGATTCTCTGTGAAACAGCGCTAATGTCCATGAGAAACTGAAGAACGTAGAATCAATAAAGGGACATAGAAATCCAATCGTGCAATCAAAAAACTTATAAAAACGAAGACAAAACAGAATCAAGATTGACAGAGTATCTTCCTAATATACGAAGATTCTATGGTTTAACAAAAATAACCCTAAAAACCCGACACTCCAACCTGGCGTTTTATCTCTGGTATAGGCATCACCGACATGCTAGCAGAAGGCCCTTGTGAAAATACAAACACTTCTTTTAGGAGCTATCCTATGTATTTGTTTAAGAACCCCCCCCCCAAAAAAAAAAAAACAGTCAAATTAATAACAACTGGACTAAATTGTGAGGCGTCACTAAAATAAAAATGTTCCCTCTCCCCTGACAGGAATTGAACCATCATGGGAAGCACTCCGACAGAGGAAGCGCGCTATTACCAATTTGGTCACGGGAGATACTCTTGATATAGCAAAATTCAATTAACCATTTACCATTAAAAATAACGTTTGTGGTAACAAATAATGTGAAATAATAAATCGATTTTTAAATTACCGTCGTTACATTTCGGGTAAGAAAATGAAGCTAGCATAATATAGATTCGTAGATGTCCCAAAGACGTAAGTGCGCTCCTTAAATAGGTAACTTGAATTTTGCTTTATCAAGATGCTCTCTTGTCACCAAATTGGTTTTCATGAAAGAGAGATGATATGTCACATAGACGCATACATATTCTGTTGAGAGGTGTCAATTTTGAGACCTTGGAGACTATAGATCGCTGAGAATTCCTGCGCATATTGGGCGTGAGGTGTCGTTGGTGCTTTAATATTGACAATAATAGTTAATATTCCTACAGTCGTACACCAGGTTCTGGATGGTTACGTCGTACGGATGCTCGTCAATATCGACTTTTTTTTTAAGTGAAGCAGTAGTACTGCATCCACTGCAAATAGAGAAAATGAGGGACCAGGTGTGTCAACACGGATTGTTGTGAATAGTTTAGTTGCAGCAGGACTTTAGGAACACGTGCCTCTGGTCAAATATACACTTCAACCATAACACCATCAAACACATCTTCATTGGGATCATAAAGAAGTCACTTAGGGTTCGGTGATGAGAAAGGATTTTGCTTTCATGCAAATGATGATCATTTGCATGTACGAACCTTGAGAGGAACGTTTCAGATTTTTCAGGATACACAAGAGCCTATCTCCTGACATACTTAGAACTCTGGTTTAATTGATAAAAGCAAAAGTTAGCGTCCAGAACATAGATGACCTCGTTCTGGTTTAGTTCCTGCAACGGGAAGACAATGTGTTATTCTAGAAGACTAATGCTCACTCACTTGACGCCTATGCTAAATAACTTACTTTGCAAGATTTTCAATAACTTTCCAAGCAGGCACGATCGACAAACCTGTCTTCAATTGAATTTGTATGCAACATAATGAGACGAAGACTGACTCATTCAATTCGGCCACCTACAATGGTTGCTGTTTTATGTTGACTGTTGCAAGAAACAATGAATAGTATATCACAGAATGGTATTCACCATTTGCACGATCATGTGCATACAAGATTAGAGGTTTATGTTAACGCTGAAGAAGGGCATACAATATATTAAAATAGGACTTGACTACTGCTAATACACTATTTATTTTGGAGATCTGTATATGTGTATAGACACGGTGGAGTAGTGGATAGCGACTCGGATTGAGGTATCGGAGAGCGGAGTTCGAATTCCAGTCGGATCCATTACCTTCACTAATACCCTTGGGAAAGGTATACAATCCTCTTCTCTCCCCAGCTATGAGTAAATAGCAGATTCTTTAGCCTTGTATGGAAACTGGTCTACCGCAGAAAGAAATGGCAATCTACTGCGAGAATAATCTGCCTCGAAAGATACATGATCACCTAAGCGTGTGTCACGCATCGCACATGACTGAACTGTATATATTGAGTAAGCGGAAACGTATTCTAGGTGTTGCAATTTTATTTTTATTTTCAATGTGCCTACTTACATGCTGCCCTACTATTTTTTGCAGTGTCTCATGTGCTGAAACCCTGGATTAAGATGGGCCTACGTGTTCTAGCAGAGCTCCGGTTAGTCAGGAGCTGCTGGTTGAGAATTTTCGTAATCATGCCACTCCCGAAATATAATCTCCTAGCTCTTCTAATTTGAGGCACATATCTGATGTGCCATCGACAAGGAAAGACATCAGCACCTCAACATTACAAAAGATTTGTTGAGGGCTGCTATCATGAACGTGGATGGCCAACAGATTCCGGTATGAAATCTCTGCTGAGATTATACCCGACACTGAACAGTTTTTTTCTTGTGTACGAATTTATTAAATAATAAATACATTTTAAAAAGAAAATATGCATATTTTTTCTATTGAATGACTTTGCGTTTGTTTATATTGCAACATGTTCTCACATAACTAGTGTACTGTATATATATATGTGTGTGTGTCTATGTGATGACTCAGATCTGTTCTAGGTGGTTAGGTACTTAGTCTTACAAACTGTTGATTAGGTCATGAGATCAAATCTCTATTCAATAGTCCACAATTAACACCCTGTGTCAGACTAAGTGAATAGAGCTGAAAATACACTCGCTGGCTATAGCAAGCACAACGAGTTCGATCCTTGCAGTAAGAATAAGCGAGACAAATCTTTAAGTTTAGTAAATAGCAATAAGAATAGATGCTGAAACGTTCTCGGGCCGATTCAGTTCCCAAAAGTTAGTAATCTAATGAAAAACATCAGAATATCAGTGTTATATTAGATATTTTAAAAACTTTATTTCTTGCATATACTGGCTACAGTTTTTGTTTCTTCACAACTTTGATGTATTAGCTGTCTCGTTTTGCATGTTGTGTAAAAAATGCCAGTTATCTTTTTACTTGTAAAATCTACGGTACCTCATGTAAATTTTGTAAGAGTATAAATAACGACTCATTTTTTTTTTATTTCTTTGGTGAACATGACAAACCCAGTATATCAATTCGGCATTTTTAAGTATAACTACTAACCTCGCACTGTCATATTTACTGAGAGGCTTATCAAACTGGCAGCGATATTCTGAGAACTTAAAATGAGTAATTTGTTACTTATTTTAGTGCATATTTTACTTACAATTATTGCCACATGACTCAAACAATACTCACTGCATTATTTAATCAAATTAGTCGTAAATAATCAACAGTTCCTTTTTATAGCCACATGTCACTTTACATTTACATAAGTAGCGAAGTAATCGTTATAAGTAATGCGCTTAATCGAAATAAGTGTGGGTAATTTACGTAATTTAAGATATATGAACATGGCGTGATACTCAAACAAATAATCTACAATTATTCTTTGATTATCCGAGTAAAACTCGGCAAAATATAAAATCTCGTTAGTATTTGATCATTATTTCGCTATGTTTTACTTTCAATTGATGCCCGCGATTTGTGGTCGAGTTAAGATAAAAAAAAAATAAAGAATATAAATCTTGATTTTCAAAGAATGCAAGTCCCCCAAATTGATATAGTCATCATCAGTTCAATGACCAGGTGTGGTCGTAGGGTCGCTGCGCAACTAAGAAACTGAACAGATCCCTCCACATGTCTCAGTTGCGTGCCAATGAGTGAATTTTCACATATAATATTTCAGTCTACTTAGTGACGTTGTCAGCCCATTATTCCTTGTATGTTTTTCTTCTTTTGCCTCAAGTAGTAACTTGTATGATGATAGCTGACAGATTACGACCACTTCTTGTGACGTTGTCATACCATTCCAACATCATCTTCTTGACAGTGTTTATAAGTTCCTCTAACGAGCTTGTTTGATAGTGACTTGCACACTCCATCATTTGTGATGCAGCCTATGTAGGAGATACCAAGGACAGGTCTGCAGCATCGCATTTGTAATAATTTGAATCTTCGATACATTTCTGCAATTGATATAGTAGCGTTCCCATTTGACCTTATGCCAGATTATGTTAAACTTAGTAAATGTATCAACCTGAAAGGTTGCTCGTGTCTGAAATATTTCCGTGATTTTTATTAGTGGTCATGTTCGAACCGAGATAAAGAAATGAAATCTAGGATTTCGAATGCTCATTTTAAAGAAGAGTGGACCTTTGAAAGACTGCTGCCACAGAGTCTTACCAGTCTCCAAATGCTGAATTTGTTTCTATGGCGAAACAGAGACAAATATGAATATAAATACTCAAATTAAAAACAATGCAATTGTTTCAACAAAAAGATCAGATTAAGTGAGCCTCCATTCAAAGAAGCCGAGAAATTTTATTAATTTGTTATTTGACTGTACTTTCAAAATGGTCACAAGTGCAAATATCTGCAATGAAATCCTTAAATTCCCAAAACAGCTGGAAAGCGAAATGAGTCAACCGAATTTCGAAAGACGATTCAGCCAGGAATTCATTGCTGCTCTGACGTCAAACTGTTACTGAAATCACACACACATTTTTATTTGTGTGCTTTGACAAACGTTAAACTTTTCATCCAGTTACTATCTATTCTATTTTTGTCACCCTATGTCATTCTCTCTTATATATATATATATATATATATATATATATATATATATATGTGTGTGTTGAGAGACAATAAGAAAAGGATCTTATAATTAACAATTTATGCATTAGTCATACATAGAAATAAATTCAACTACAACTCCGATGCAAAGAATGCCACACTTATTAAAAGAGAAACTTATTTAAACAGAATATTCTCAAGAGTGCCGATATCCAATCTTTCTAAAATGTTAACCTTCTCCACAAATCTTTCAAATATTTCCTTTTCTAAAAGAATTTTTTCCTAAGCTAAGAGACATGATCATAAAAAGGATATATATATATATATATATATATATATATATATATATATAAAACAGTTAAATCAAATCTTTCTGTTATTTAAAATAAATACATAAATAATTTATCAAATTAAAATAAAGTAATAATTAATAATTACATCAATAAAAAAAGTAAATAAATATATATAAATAAATAAGAAAATATAAAATTCAACAACAATGATCACATTTATTCATTTTCATTTATTAATCATTAAATAACTAAAATAAGTTTTTATTCATATATATATATATATATATATATATATATATATATATATATATGGTAAGAAAGTTTATAAATTTACGTTTCGCTTTTATGTAATTTTCGCCAGAAATTTTTGAAAATGTGTTATGAAAGCGAAAGTTCTGGTACTTTGAGTTCTGTGTTGTTTTGTTTTCATTGGTCACGTAGACCTCACTTCTCTTCTCGTGTTAATGAGTGTACCTGTACGCGTCTGGATTCTATTGGGTATTTTTGTTCGTCTGGTGTTACTGGAACTTATTCTTCCATAATTCATTTCCATAAATTTCTAATGAAGCTTAAATATTAGGTTGCTACATATATTCGTTTGATTTTTCTGATTTTCTGTGAATGATCTCAATGAATGAAATCTTTCGTAGCATTTTTTGCTTCTTAGTAAATTTGGTCATCGTGCAAAACAGTTGTCTAATATTACTGAAATTTCATTTCAAATTAGACAATTCTTTGAGATGGAATGCCAAGTAGACAAGAATGATTATATTGACATTTTCTCTTTGTTTTTAATCAAGGTTACAAAGCTGTCAAAGCTGCTCAAGACATTTGTGCTATGTACGGAGATGACTTCATTATCAAGAGAATGGCACAGAAATAGTTTCCCGGTTCAAGAAGGGAAAGTCCGAACTCACCGCATTCTGGCCGACCTTTTCAGTTTTATGAAAATTGCACGAAGTGATTGAAGAAGAACCGCCCACACTACTAGGAATATGGGAAGCTCTCATATTAGTGTCGCTCGTCATATTCATTCAATGAGTAAGGCCCAGAAACAGAGTGTCTGGGGCACGAAATGAATTGATTAACAGTAAAAAAAACCCATTGCTCCTCTATTGCTGCCGGTTTACTCACTCGACACCAGACTACTCGTGGATACAAAGAAAGAGCTCGTTGGGGAAGTTCTGCTTCACCCTAACAATTTAAGGGGTGCTTCGTTCAACAAGGATGTGGAGCTCAAAATGTGGCTTTTTCGAGTCAAAGCCTAGTGATTTATATCGTTGAGATATTGAATATGTTGAATAGTTAGTAGATTGTTGGCAAAATGTCGTAAACAATGAAGGAGTATGCATTTATGAATGATTCATTAGAACTATTAATACATGATAAGTATTAAAATAAATTATGAAAACGAACGAATTTATATAACAACCTAATAAAAACGAAACCTTAAATTTATAAACGTTTACTATTTGTTCATTATTCAAATTTCTGTCAGATTTTAACCATATTTGATCCCTATCACTCACCATATATATATATATATATATATATATATATATATATATATATATATATATATATTAGTTTTCCTTTATCGATATCTACCAATAAATCTCGATTCGTATATTTTTGATACAATAATTTTTTTTGCTTTAATCTATCTCTCATTTCCTTCCCATTCTATATTAAATAGTTTCTATGTTATCCATGATATTAGAGGGAGAATATTATAAATAGATCAAAACTTTAAATCACTCTAATAATTACGTACGTGTATGTGAGGGTAGTGTGACCGATATCGGCGCGTACAATGGAACAGAAAAGAAGGGTTCAAATCTGGCCTGGGTTAATTTGTTGCGTTCACTTCAGCATAAATGCCTTCATCTATTCCCCAGATATGGGTTAAATAGCCGTCTAACCACAAGTGGTAACAAGTCTTAGAATTCCAAGCCAATACTATCTTATATATAAGAGTAAATGCTAAAAACATATACATGAAATATACAAATGCAAACAGTTCCTTAGTATATTTTGTTTGTGAACAGATTAAACAATGCTTAGAAAAATGATTCTTTACTATTTAGTTATGTTCTCCAAGAAAGTTTATGCAAAATGTTAACTTGGCAAGGTTTATTCAAAGAGGCAATGTGGCAAAAACTTGGTAAGAAGTTTAGGGAAAGAGTTAACTTGAATAGAGTTTTAAGCAAAGAGTTAATATGGTAAGGGCGTAGAAAGTTCCATTTTCCTCTTCGCAAAAGAATTGCTCATGTCTTAAATTTAATTCAAATTCATTGATAATTTTTACTCAATAATTACGTTATCTCATTTCATTGGAATCGGACCCTAACCCACAGCACTGGAAATTAGAATTTATAACTATTACCCATAAATTTGCAATTCATGACATGAGATTTGAATTAACAAGTTTTGGTTCTATGCACTGACAAATCAGTAAAGTGGAATTTTCAGTGTTGGGTATTAATGCAGCCGTGCACACACACACGCACATTATATATATATATATATATATATATATATATATATATATATAGAGAGAGAGAGAGAGAGAGAGAGATTTAATGATACTCGTTCGGATAAACTCTTTACTATGGTACCTAGACTTTATGAATTTAAGCGCAGTCTTAAATTTGCGACAAGGTCTTATCAGTTTCCAATTGAAATGAATATATGCAACTATATTTTCTATACTAACAACTTTTTCCACTTGTCGATCTCTCTCCTGGCTTCTTGCTTTCCAGCCAACATTGATCTTCAAAAATTCAAATGCAATGTCAATTGTTATCTACTATCTTCCTGATTACTCTTCTATTGTTCTCGCTGCTTAATATTGTTTCTGTTTTCTAATACTTTTACACCCAGTAACCCCTTGTGACTTAGTGGCTTTACTGTCTTGCATGGGGCGATTTCGAGTCAAAAAATAAGATTATTTAAGCAATCTAATCCAATACAACTACCGTAACTTTCTAGGATCAAAGTGACGGTCTCAGGGGCGTGTGTATCTGTACACACACATATTACATAAATGCAGTACTACTACATACACACACATTATATATATATATATATATATGTGTGTGTGTGTGTATGTGTATGTATACGAGATTAAAACAAAAAGGAAACGAATATCAATCTAACATGTTTCACTTTTATTAAACTTTTGTCAGAGATTGAGTTTTTTTTCTTTTTTGCTAAAATTCAGGTAAAAAGGTATAATTATACTCCAAAGGTTTTAACGGAAAAAACAAAAAGGTATATAATTTAAATCACAAATTAAAACAATTTTGATTGGAAAATCCAGCTGTTTAGTTAATGTTAATTCATTTTTAATACAATCTTCCAATTCTACAAATTTATGACTTCATATTGTTTATTTGGTGTGTGCAGAAAATTATTAGCTGTGTATTCAGACTGTAATTTTTAAAAGGAGCCGTGAAACTTCTGCGCACACCTAAAAATATCAAAGAAAATATAACATAAGAAAATAATAAACATAGTAAAATGTATAAATTGTAGAATATAAAAAAATATATTTCGACGAAAATGCAAAATATATGAAATAAATTAAAAAATGTAATCTAATAAAAAGGAAAAAATAATACGGCTTTTGATGTAAAATGTAATTCTTATTACAAATCATTTCGCATGAAGCTTTCAAATAAAAAGAAGCTTTCAAATAAAAAAAAATTAAACCGTTGAAAACTTATCAGACAGATGAGAATAAAATGCTAAAATGGGAATAAAATCAGTCATTTTTTTCGTTGATCACCATATTTGACAGACAGTAACATTTTATGTTTTGTTTATTGTAATTTTGTTATCTAAAAATTCACGGAATCTCAACTGCGCGCGCGAACTTTAGCAGCGTCCTTTATGAGTCTCTGTACTGACTCATGAACGAAGCGGTTGAATCGTTATTGTAGGTTATTCTTTGCACGGCAAATTTCCCGGAACTTTTGGATAGTAGTTCCCACACACACACACACACATATATATATATATATATATATATATATATATATATATATATATATATTTATATATTGACAGGTTTCTAGCGCTTCTTAAGTGCAATAATTAAAATACAACTGGCCCACTACATTTGTGGGATTTAGATACACAAAACCTCCACAAAAGTGAAAAAAAAAAAAAAAAAAGGAAATGAAATATCTCGTGCTCTCACTCCAAGCCTAAATATTAGACATATTTAAAACACAAATATTTTAAACAATTCTCCCGAAACAAGACGACAACGCCGCTAAAACGTAAGGCGAGTGACTGGGAGTGAAAGAGAATGAAAAGACTTTAGAAGGAACCATAAAGACAATCCTAGACCGGTAATAAATGATGAACCTCTACTCCTGTTCAAAAGACCGGAGAAGAGTTTTAACCGCGCGATAGGCGAACCTATTTATTTCTATTGGGATGGAAAAATAATTAGTAAATAAAATTTTAGTGTTCAGGCGGAGATGTTAGATATATAGAGATGAAGTAGACTTTAAAAGGAATCGGAAATCTAATCCTAAACAGAAAACAAGGGATAAATTTCTACTCTAGTTCAAAAGAATAGGAAGGAGTGTGAACCGGACGATAGTCGAACCTATCTACTCCTATTGGGAGAGAAGAAAAACAAATAATTACTGAATAACATTTTAGAGCTCAATCCAATACGTTAGAAATATATAATTGAATTAGACTTTGAACGGAACCGGGAACCCAATCATGAACAGGAAACAAGGGCTAAACCTGTACTCCTGTTCAAAAGCCTGAGGAGAAGTCTGAACCGAGCGATAGGCGACACTATCTACGCCTATATATTATGAAGAAATAGGTTATTTTGTAAATGGTGCTTACATTTAAATATTTTGTCATCCAAACTTACAAACTTACAGCTTTTTATAATATAGCAGGATGCAGTCAAATATTTCCTACCACGCCGACAACACATGGTTCTTGATAATAACTGAGACGGTCGAAAGTACTTGAACAAAAACCGAACAAACATGAGCTTTGAACAATTCTTCCATATTTTCGACCCTTATACACAGCATCTTATTCAAAAATCATAAAAATAAAATAAAATTACTCGTGTATAAGCAGAC
Source organism: Acanthosepion lycidas (assembly GCA_963932145.1). Taxonomy (NCBI): domain Eukaryota; kingdom Metazoa; phylum Mollusca; class Cephalopoda; order Sepiida; family Sepiidae; genus Acanthosepion; species Acanthosepion lycidas. The sequence goes on from OZ010585.1 coordinate 13,223,651, forward strand.
TTCATGTATATCTTTATGTATAGTGCGACCCTCCAGAAAAAAGTTACCTGTGTATAATGCAACCGATTACCGAAAATACATGATGTTTAAACTCTTCAAAGAAAAAAAAGTTATCTATGTATAGTGTGGGCACCTATTTTTTGGTGTAAAAACTGATCATAAAAACTTGCCGTATACTCGAATGTATACGGTACCTTCACTTAATTTCCCGAGTCCATTTTTGTTGAGTTTATTAGTCTGCCTATTGGGTCAGCTCTTATGTTTTCTGTGAATGGTTGGTATGTACTTTTTGGGGAGGCTGTAAGTTACATCGCGTTAATTTATCTCTTTTAGGTTTCTCTTCTGCCAATTTCGCATCCCATATGCTAAAAAGTTTAACCTCTTCAAAAAAAGTTACCTATGTATAGTGAGAGCGCCTATTTTTAACGCTGTCGGCAATAGTTTTTCATAATCATCAAACAAGAAATTATGCTCGCGAATCCCGATATTTTATGCTATATAAAACATTTCCCCAAACTCATCAATCATGTCGGTCACCGAATCTAATACCCTGAACATCAAAGACGAAGTTTCTACTGTTTATCACGAATTATTACACTAATTTTTACAAACTTTTTTACATATTTCCATTCTAGTAATTAAGTTCATTACATAAAAGATTTTTGGAGATGATGAATATTTTTCATATCTGAAGGTATGACTTATTCCTTGCATGAATATCAGCCTAATTAAACGACCACTCATGCATATATTGACACTCAACTTTTAACTAAATAGGTGTTTTTAATATTTAAACACGAATCATGATAACGCACATCATACTATACTTAAATATTTATTAAGTTTAACACAGTCTGGGCAGAGATTAAAAAAAATGAGAAAGCTAGTGAGAATCAAGGTTATGAGGAAAAGCTTGCGAAATTAAACTACGGTCTCTTGAAAAGCGCTCCTTTTATATCTACAAACACACAAACACACACACACATATATATATATATATATATATATATATGAAAATCTATGATGAAGTGAAAATATTTTTGTATAACGCTATTCGTCCTTTAATGATATTTATATTGATCTAATTACATATGCGCATGAAGGAGAAAGGCCGTTAACGTTTTTAATTTAAATTTAAAATCTCTTTTTTATGTATTAGAGTATATAGTCCAGCCGATATCGTTTAGTTTCTTTTTCTTTGTTTTATCACTTTTGTTAATAAATATCCCACTATATATATTATTCTAAGTTTTCCCATATATATATATATATATATATATATATATATATATATATCTGTATCCACACGCACATATATGAGGGTTTTGGTATGAAAATTTATTCTTTTTCAGAAGTCTTTAAAGATTTTCTTGCTGACCGATTTCACACTGGCACAAATGTCCGTTGTTCGAACCCAAACAACAAAGACAAAGTTTCAAATACTGTCTCTCAACGAAGACACAATGCAATTCTTATTCAAGACATTTTCCCCTTATTTTGTCTTGTTTCAGATTAACAAATATAATATATATATTATATATATATATATATATGTGTGTGTGTGTGTGTGTGTGTGTGTGTATACACACGCGCGCAACATAACAAACCATATCTGCATTTTAATTTCTTATTACAGTAGAGAGAACTCTCCAGTTCATCCCTTCTTAACGTTGATGCGTACTTTACTTCCGGTTCGAGCGAAAACATTTATTTTCAAAAGGTCACATCGCCACCGATTTCACACCCATTGATATTTTTAGATATAAAGAAATTGATTTTACATTTGAAAGATATATATATATATATATATATATATATATATATATATATATATATATATATATATATATATATGGTTTAAGTCGTAGGAAAGTCAAGGGCGTTCTTTCCGGGCTTCAAAATTCCAACCATTTTGAAATTATATGACGTGTCTCTAAACTGCATCAACTTTCATCGTAAAGAAAAACAAGGACTATTAGTTTACGCTAATTAGGGACTTCTGTAATCAAGAATGCATAATATAAAAACTGATGACAACTAGTATTGTTTTGTTTAAATAACACTTCATGGCACTATTTACAATATCATATTCAAGACGTTTCGACCGTTGTATGGTTTGGTTTTCTTCAGGTATTTGGAATTCTGAACCTAACTCTTTATTCAGACCACGGGGATAGATAATTCTACTTGAAATATGGATATGTCAGTTTTAGATAATTCACCAAGATTTTCGTTCTTTCTGCAAGGATTGAACTCACAACTCTTTGAGATAAGTCACTTCTGAATCAATCAATCAACTGACGCTTTAATCTACTGGGCCACATTAGTGAGTGAATTTGGGGGACTTAGCAACCTATTTTCTCAGTAACCAAAGGTCATGTTACAATTTATTGTTTTACTCTAGCTCTCTGTATTACTGGTTCCCATATTGTACTCATTTCTAAGCTTGGTCAGCTTCGGAGAATTTTGTAGCCTAGAGCGTGCCGATTCCTTAAGTTTTCGTATTTTTCAATGATGTTTTCTGTCTATTATTTCAACGTCATCCCACAAAGGGCACTGATCTCCCCCCAGATGTCTATATGACTTGAATAAAAATTATCTAAAAGTTATTGAGACTATATGCAATAACTGTTTTACAAAGATACTGCTGCACAAAAGATAAATAAAATAAAGATTGAGAAAAAAAAGCATCTAACCCAATTTATTTACAGTATGCCTTAAAAGAGCGTTTGGTGTAAACATAAACAAAGTCTATCTGAATCAACAACGATTTACTAGCGACATATTATTAATGTTGCATTCATTAGATCTATGACATGAAATACTAATTGACTTTAATAGGGAAAATCTCAAGAATAAAACTGAATAATAAAGCAAAAGAAATTTACTGAATTAAAGAATATAGGATAGAAAACCAAAGATCCAAGAATAGATCTACTTACGACAGTAAAATATAATCTGAACAAAAGAAAATGAAAACAATTTGATGAAAAATAGATGCATAAATTCTCAATAAGCTTCAAACGTAAATTGTATAATGAGTATTATTCACGCTCGGACTATTGTCCCCATCGTTGTTGTTTTTATTACTTTCGGTTGTTATGTCCCTCGGCCTTCATCAGCTGTATATCAATCCGGGTAACCTACAGGGAATTCTGAACTGAAACCTTTAATCTGTGTTAGGTAAACTGTTCTCGTTCCACTTCCCATGTCTAGGGATACCTTGTCTAGTTTATATGTTTAGTACTACTCACTTATTGGTCGCTCTTTACATCTAAGCACGTACTGCCCGGTCCAGTATTAAACTGATGCTGTTGTTAAACAAGAGAAAAGCATCGGTGAATGTAGTCAACCATAACAAACACCAGCAACACTCATTAGTACACAGATAGGTTAGGTTAGGGGCTCCAAGTTCTCCACAGAGAATTGTCCTACCGGACAATAGCCTAATGGATTAAAGCGTTGGTTCGTGAATTTGGTGACATGGTAATTCAGAGTTCGATCCCTGGGCCGAGCAGCGTGTACTCAGACTCAGTTAAAACAGTGCGTGCAATAACTGAACACTAATAAAAAGACTAACTATACATGAGCAGTGAAACGAGATCAGTCTAACCCCGTAGATTAGGAGGTTACCCGGATCGATATACACTTGATGAAGGCCGAAGTGAACAACAGCCGAAACGTTACGATCATAACAACAAAGATGAGGATAATATTCCGAATATACAAAATGCTAACTTTTTATCCCAGAAATGAAGGCCGTATGAGTGTATAAATGCAAGCTTTGCTGTGCGAGTGCCTAGCTTGAAAAACTTATAAAATAGATGAAAACAAACTAATCAGCGAAAAAAAAGCAAGAGGAAAAGTCGAAGAAAGGATTACAAATTCATTATCTTTTTACCCTCATTTTTTTTTCAGTATCATTTCTCATATGCTAGAAAGAAAAAAGAGGAAACAGATATGATTAGCAAACAATATTACGAAGCAAGCTCCGAAAATAATGTCTCTAATTTATTTCCAGAGAATTGACAACAGATAGCAGGATCACGACCTTACCGTTCGATAGATAATATTTTCAGCAATATAACACTATCTTTCCTCATAGTCGTCACTATTGGCCATACATTTTCGCCAATGATAAACAAGAGCTTATTTCGTTAATTGACAACTATGCAAACCCTTCCGTAATATGGCTTGTCCAACACATCGCTTTTGTTATTGCTGAACGTCAATTAGTAAAACTTAATCCGCACTGATGAATTCAGAGACAAGCTTCTGTTTCCTACGCTATATCAGACGCCAGTTTCAGACTAGAATCCAATACAAAAAAAAAAAAAAAGAAAAAGATTTTACTGGCGTTAAGGTTGAATCTCAAGTTCTATACCATCAACATTTTAAAATCATGGGCGTTTTATTAGGATCCCTGCGAAGATGTGGTATTGTGGTACATGTTGGATTGGATGGAGAAGGATGGGTCCTTGTGGTGTGATTGAGGAAATTTTAAGAGTGAATAGGTCGTGAGTCGAATTAACTAAGTTAAGATACACAGTGTTGACCAGCCTTCCCGCACTTCCTCTTCGGTTTTGTACCGCAAAAATAATGTAACCATATTCATTAAATAAATACTATACTACCAACATTTATCTTTGATATTATCGGCCAGTAGAATAAAACAAAATGCATTACTTTCGGAGTGACTTTGTATTATGTAAACCACTTAGAAATTTCGGGATATTACACACACACACATATATCATAAAACAGCGTCTCCGTGGGGAATAATAATTAGCGAGCTAGTCCAACGGACTATTACTACTGTGTAGTGAGTTTGATCTCCACTGAATAAATAGTGCAGCCACTCAAATCCGAAGATGCCAGTCCACTAAGGCAGCTAGCTACTCCCCGTTGCAGACGCCTGCTGAGGCACATTTGTGTTTGTTCAAAAAACACAGAGCCTACATGTTGTTTATACTGCAACTATGCTGAGCAGAGCTTAGTTACAGTTTCTGGGAGAGTACATTGTTTTAAAGTAGTGGCTAGTAAACTCGTTTTGCAAAATACTACAACTATATAGTGAAATCGCTCACACAAGTGTGACCTTGTGCCAGACTAAGCTTTATATATATATATATGTGTGTGTGTGTATGTATGCATGTATGTTTGTATATATATATGTTTGTATCTCCTTGCTAATGCTTCTCTTTTCTCATATTCTTTCACACTCAGGAACCTATTGCGTCTTAGTGGCTTTATTGCTTTGCTTGTGGTGAACTTATTAAAAATACAAACGCTAATATAAGCGTGTTGTGTCATACAGAAGCTAATTTTTATACACTTTGTAATATCCTGAATTTGTGAAGAGCCTAAAAGACATTATATATTAGATGGTTTATTTAATTTAAAATTAAGGATTAGATATGGATGAGAAAAATTGGGGAGAACAGTAGCCAATGAAGATTATGGCATACGCGACAAAGTAACAGAAAGATGGCACTGAAAAAACGCAAACAGGGATAAAAGTCGATCAGGATGACTGAAATGTACAGGTTGCTTTATGATTGCAACCTAGCAAATTATCTCAATTTCTGAGATAATTATGTGAATAATTTGACAATGTAGGACGCCCTTACATGCTACCCATACCGCTTCGACCATAACAAAATGGCGGCGGCTAAGAAGAGGTTGTAGAGTCGTATTTTTTCTTACGATTACCAACTACTACTATTATTAATTATCATTTGCTCATTGGGACATTTTGAAGATCTCTGACGTGTATTTATCTGTTATTCCTTTGAATTATTTAACTAATGACACCACAGTACCTCCTGTTACTCTTTGCTTGCATGAAAGTATTTTAATCACAAATACTTTTGTGTAGGCATTGTATAGTCATGAGTTTATATTAACAATTTAGCAAAGAAACTATATTTGTACTTATATAATTTATAATAACATTTAATTTTCGTCTATGACTAAAAATCAAATTGGCATTTTTCTTGTCAACAGATCCCTTTAAAGACCATTATTATTTCGAATTTCAAGCTTTTTTTTATCGAATTTACCCCAAGCAAGGCAATAAAGCCACTAAGACACTGGGTGTAACAATATTACAAAACAGAAACAATATTAAGGAGCAAGAACAATAGAAGAGTAACCATGAAGACAGAAGATAACGATTTCAATTTTTGAAGATCAAAGTTGGCTGGAAATCATGGAGCCGGAAGAGTGTTCCAAAAGCGAGAAAAGAAACTGTTAACATAGAACTTACGGTTACATCTAGCCAATTTAATACTGCGCTTAAATTCATAAAATCTAGGTACCATAGCAAAGCGTTCATTTTATAGAACTCTTATTTTGACACATTTCACTGATCGTCATTTCAAAATTGTCTTATGTATGTTATAACATATACAAGACAATTTTTAAAATGATGATCGCCGAACTATGTCAAAATAACATATACAATTTAAATTACTCGACTCCAATGATTTCATTTTTTTAAATATTTGAAATACATGACATGAAAATATGAAAAAAAATTACGCTATTCAATATTTTTTATTGTAAATAACATTTCAGATATCTTTTTGTCACAAAATCTTTTAAAAATTAGTTTGGGCCCAGACAAAAAGCAATTTACGAGATAAAGTTATAGTTGTATGGTCAAGATTTGTTTATCATAAGATTTGTTTATCATAAGTGATACAATCACCAAAAACGATCTATTATATGTATTAAAATTGTACGTTTTTGAATGTAAGAATAATTAGTAACGATGAGTTATTTTCTCTTGGGTTGTGTTAACATAGCCCACAAACTCTACAATGCCGAATTTAAACATTGACAATTTAAAACTAACATCTGTTAATTTCCTGTGAATTATCCTGTGAAATATGCAAAGAATCCCTAGTTCATAAGCATTTGAAAATATCTACATAATATCTTGGACGGAAAAAGAAGCGGTAATGTTCATGTTATAAGAGCCAACACATTTTATATTGCCATCCTACAAGATACTTCTTTATCTTATTTCTGTGTCGTGTTCCTTCAGGACGTAGGCGATCATGGCTCTCCACAACTTCCTGACCTATGTAGCTCTTAATGAATTTTGTCTGTTATTTCTCCTAAATCCTGTTCCGCCATCCATTTATTCAAGCTCACTAAGTATGTTATGCGTTTTCTCCTCTGTCCCTCTTGACTTCAATCTGTACTGTGAGTATTAGATTTTCCAAGCCCTCTTTCTTCATTATGGACCCTAGAAATTTCAACTATCTCTTCCTAATGTTACGTGTAAATTTCCTTTTTGTTTCCATTTTCTCTAAAACTTCGTCGTTGCTCACATGTTTGTTCCATTGTATCTTCAGTATCCCTCGATAGAACCGCATTTTTGTCTCTTTTGGTCTCTTCTTCCCCTTTGAAGAAGATACTATAGCCAAAAGAAGAGTCAGACAGAGAAAAAAAGGCTAGCAGCATCACTGAGTATAGTGGACTTGAAGATCCCAGATCCAAACATTGGCACGTAACAGAGACATATGGAGGCAGTTGGTCAAATGCTCCTCGACCCTACGGCTACAACAGGTCATGGGGACTGATAATTGAATGGATAGCAAAATAAGTTCTCTGTAAAATTACGGTGTGTCCTTTAATCAAATATGTATCAATTATGTACTGCTACCTAAAAACACGTACATACCATTTTTCTATAATGATGTCTCATTGATTTCCGGAGAGCGAATATTGTTCATAATATGGCAGCGAATATTGTCTATAACAAAGTCTGTAGTTGCGTGCTACATTTTACGCTCCTAATCAGTGTTTCTTCTCCTATAAAGCAAATTTGACTGGCGACAAATAACACCATTGCGTGTCAGAAAATCACAAGACCGGATACATTCATTTGAATCTCAGTGCGTCTACATCCTGCTGACGTCACAGTCGACTGAAAAGTCCAATCGAAGTTTATAATCCTTGACTAAAACAACAACGATATTTTTCATCATGAAAATTGTTGGCTTCTGTGACGTTTTAAACGTTGGAGAGAACGATTCGAATATTGACTACACGATTTATTGTTGTTGGTTTGAAATGAAAAACAGTAGCAGGCGACAGTCTCGAGCAAGCCTACTTGATTACATGTCATATAGCTCCAGGTGGTAATCTTAATAGCTGAAAAGATTGGTGGCTTTACTGTAAACGTCAGGGAGTTTCATTTTAGGCGAAAGCAGGAAATTTAATTAAGAAGGTTCATTCAAAAATATGCTTCGACTAGTTAACTCATTCTTATATACAATACGAATTAAAAAATGGTTTATAACTTGTTCTTTTTCGTAGTGTACACCAAGACAGAAAAACATAAAAAAAAAGTATTTTTCTGTGCAATTTAGACAGCAAAGGCTGGTCGTAGGATAGAACGCACGGAAAATTATGGTAGCACCAAAAGAAACAAAATTAACAAGATCTGTAGTCCGAACAACTTTCCCGGTAAGCCCAAGTTTTCGGCGACTCTTTAAAATATTTTAACTCAGAAAGCTTGTAAAATTAGTGCTATAGTCTTTTGGTACATACGTCAGTACAAGTATTTAAGGCATTTGTAGGTGTAATCTAATTGTTAGAATAGCGGACAATAGCTGAAGTATATGAATAAAATTAACAAGGAATGAAATAATGAATAAAAATTGGGTCATCATTTTTAGTGTGCATGACTCATCTTTCAGAACGTCATTTGCAGAAGAGTAAATTGCTTACTAATCCAATATATTCTGTTTTTTTTTTTTGTTTTTTTTTTTTTTTGTTTTTTTTTTTAATAGGTTAATGTATTTAATGTGGCTTATACAAAGATTTTCAGGATGGATCAAGGTCTCGGAGGCTTTGACTTTGCGCAATCAGTTTTACGAAGAATGCTTGGGAAAATGAGTCAGGACACCATCCTTGATTTGATGCAAACTGCTGTAAACAGATGTTAAGGGAACTTAATAGACTATAGGAGAAGACACGTGCTCTACTAAGTGACCTTGGATTTGCTCATTGTCTTTTATCTGTTGAGTACATCAATTCATTCGGAATATTTTTATTGATCACGCTTTATTTAAATGTAGGTCATCATTTGCTATTTGCCGCCTCACGTACAAATACAGTTTCATCTCATAAGCCGACTTTGAGAAACAAGTCAGCAAAACTCTGGCACTGGAATAAAGATCTATAGTAAGAAAATTTTATGAAAACATTAAAAGGAATATGTTCGTTAGAATACGAATTTGATCCAATTAGATGCTTACAAACAAAGGTAACTGCAATCTCAACTTTGTCCATGGAGGAAAAATGACAAGACAGAAGCTAAAAAATGTTTATCTTAAAAAGATAGAAGTTAAGAAAATGTGAAGATGGAGGCTAAAAAATAAAAGAAAAAAAAATGAAGGAAAGGAAATCCGCGGTAAAAGTTAATGAATTTTGAATCATAAATGATCGCTTAGAAAATATTCCGCGAAATGTTTAATACATCAGTTCAAATAACTAATGAAATTTGAACGGTTATGGCTGAAATAAAGATACTGTTGAAACTTTATATCGACGAAAGTCTTTCATGAAGAATGCAGTACAGTTCATTGCAGCTTTGACTATCCTTTATATTCTATAAGAGCAATCTTCCTCTACCTCATCAATAATAGTTCCAAAGCTAATATTTCTTTTTTTTTTATATATACACAGCTGTTTCTAAAGCACATCAGCCCATTCTAAGCTAAAATGATTAATTTGTGTTTTCTGTAGGGAGTCAAGATTAAATATTTTATAATCATAAACTAAAATGAAGGTTATTTCTGTTTCAGTATCGACATTGATACGATGTGTGACAGGACTCCTGTTTATACTCCCTGGCGCCTATTTTAAATCGTCACACCTACTCATATAAGGGTTCGAATATGTATGAGAGCACATACAAGTAACACGCGCACTGGAATATGTCATGATTCAATCTCTAATTACTACCAAGTCATTCATTGTATGACATCAAAGATGGCATGTGATAAGATACCATAATTACTGGTTGGACACTGGCGACAGAGATATAGGCATAATAAATACTGAGACATGACGTAACAAAACTGGTTTATATTTTCAAAATGAATCAAATAATAACATACTATCGCTTCCTTCTATTAGTAAATATCTAAAAGATTTCAGTGAGTTAAGTTTCTCTCACTACAAATATCGTTCTAGATTATTATGTTTATTTTTCGATGATAGTGTTCCCGGCACAATATTGAATTATGAGTTATTAACCAAGAACGATGATTGTATCGAGGAAATTTTAACTTGGAACAATGTAATAGATGTTAAAATCTTTGCTGTGATGATGGTATCTGAGCTTTTATCCCAAAGCCACTGGGTTGACACGTTGTAACAAATTACACATAGTATCGATATTTGTGAAAATTTTATTACTATTAATAAGAACTCAGAAAGGAGCCGTTTCTTATTGAAAAGATTACAATGTTGTGAAAAAGAGAGCTTTTGAATTTTCATCCTTACAGGAAATAATATAACGCAATCATTATATGCTGAGCTCAGAATAAGATCCATCCCAAAAGAAGGATCTCCATTGTACTGAAAAGTAAAATATTAAACATTAATAGCTATTTACAATTAACACTGATGTAAGGAGAAATTATTAATTCATATAAATTCATAAAATAATTTCTCAAAATATCAAAGGTTTTCCCACGATTCTTGTGATTGTATTTTACGTTTCGGCCGAAATGTGTTTGCCATGATTTTTTTCTATTTCTATTCGAATTGTTTAAATCACTGATCAGAAAAGTAACAGTTATGTCGTAAGTAGAATAGATTCCCATCTAATTCTATGGTTGCTTGTTGTGATGACATACAGCAAAATCACATATCGATTTCTTAGCTCAGTAAAATGTTTCTTTTTCAAATTCGTCATTGAAACAAAATAATTAATCTGTATTGTCTGCAATTTAATATATTATTTCTAATGCAGCTCCCGTCTTTGTGCAATTGTTTTCCAATTTTTAGGTCTATCAGAGCGTAAATCACTTACACTACAAACCTTTTAAGGTAAGAAATATCCACATCGCAGAGGGAAATTCCGTCATCTATAATTCTACAATATTTCACGCTAAAAAGAAAAAAAAGCTCAAGACATTGGTTTTAATTTCTGTTTTCATATACAACTCATCATGGCTACAATCGGCCTTTTCTCGTCTTCAGACAAGGCATATCAGCAAAGGCGTATTCCTGGAGATCCCAGTTTCGAGGAAGAACTTTTCTGTTACACTGAAATGGGCGGGTTGTCATTTGCTCTGACCTCTTTGCGGTACATCCCGCAAAGTCGAGACAGTTCTTCCTCTTCCCACGTAGGAAGAGTTCTGCGTTAAACGAAGTCACACTGACCCACACTCCAGCAACGACTCGGAAGGAGGCAGATTATTTAAAACCCTACAAAATACTTCATAAGTATTACCAAATTCATATCCGGCAGCCTTTCCATTTTTAATGACTTAGAGAAATATCAAGTAAAAACTTATCGAGGATATCTGTAGTGTAACGGTTAGCGCTTTGGAAAGTGATGTCAGAAAGCCGAGTTCGAATTCCAATAAAGTTCGTTACGTTCACTTACTCAAAATATTCTTGGGGAAATTATAAACCCATCTCTTCTTCTCCTTCATCAGCTATGGGTTTAATTGCAGGTCAGACTGAGCCCCACAACCTTAGTTGGCAACCAATACGGAGATAGCGACAATAACCCGGCCTACGCCAATCGTGGAGATGTGACAGCTCGTTAAAACGCACAATGACTAATATTAGTAAGTCATTTGTGCTGCTCAGTAGATAATAACGTAGAATCTTTACAAACTGCCGGTTAGCTGAATTCGTCCTATACATATATTCTTATATCTGATTAAAAATTAAATCGGTTTATAAAATTACATTTTCTCGGTGTATAAAACGTACTTAAAAATATTCAGATGTACTTAAATACAAGAATGCGCAAGGAGGAGTTTTTTACAGCACTGTAAAACGGTACAAGACCAAAATATTTACCTGAGAACTTAACTATCCTCGTCAAATCTAGACTTGTATATGGATGCCATGCACGGCGTCCACATCGTTCAGTTATCTAAACTTGTCTAAACTAACAATATAAAGCCGTTTTCTCAGATCCATGATTAAAATTGGCTTCAAGCGAATGATTCCTTTAAATCTTAGCGAAGCCAATTCTTCATCAGACCTCCAACACTTCCAACAGCAACAAATAAAATGAATAGCACTCGAAAGAAATATAACGATATACGAATTTCCACACTGCCTTAAGCAAAAGATTGGGAAGGAAACTCCTATCATTATTAGAAAGACCGAAACATTAAGATGGAGAGGAATTGAAATATGCTTTCTTTTTTCTTTTTTTTCTTTTTTTTTAACCAGTTCTCAGGCTGTTTGATTTGGGTGCACGAGTTAGTGCTTAATTTGCATAAACGGTTACTTAATTCTTTTATATTTCGGTCTAATAAAAAGAAAATTATGACATTCATTTGTGACTAAACTACTACAATTTTTAAAATTCTTGAATACATTTATAAAATGTTTGGTAAATTTTCGCTGATTTTTAATTTTCCATTTCTTTTTTGGTTTATTTCCGACTTAAGCCACAGTAATGATTGGTCGGTTGATTTTATTTAACGGCATATCAACATCTTTGTGGGTTATTTGATGCCGAAATCTAAATATTTTGAACATTGTTTATGGCTTCAACAATAGATAAAATGTATTGTTAGTCATTTTGCTATAAAATTCCTTGATAATTCTGCTATAAAAAATGTATTGTTGGTAATTCTTTTATATAAAACTGTATTGTGGGTAATTTTTTTTATATAAAAATGTATTGTGGGTAATTTTTTATATAAAAATGTATTTTTATACTTTCCTTGAGTTTAGGGGTTTATTATTTGCCCATAACCGAGACTAACTGATGCTACCACTCCGGGTCAGGGTGGACCTGAGACCAACAGTAATTAAGAGGTCGTTCCACGCTCCTCAAATCCTCCAATCTCCAGATCATTTTATCGTCATACACAGGGCTAGTCAAGGATGGAGTTGATTAAACTTTACTCAAATTTGAGCGCAGTTGCTTATAAATGAGTTATGGAAAAAAAACACTCATGTAACCGGAGATCACAAGGTGAGAGCGAACGTTCTACTAAGATTACGCTTTATACAAAGAATAACATTAGAAATTTTATAGGAAACTCATTAACATATTTCCGCAGATAAAAGAAAAAAATTGAGCCGTTACAAAAAATAGTTCTTATGTGCAACAGTATATAGATATTTACTTAATCCAAGTTAGTAAGACACACATGAAAATAATGGTAGGAAGGTTATGTAGCGTCAGTCTTCCAAGTAGAGTTTTATGGGGTTTTGAATATGAACCACTGATATTAATATAGAGTACGCAACTATGAAGCGGTGAGACAACTCTGCTAATCATTGCACCACAGTGAAGCGTCCAATTAATAATTACAAAATACACAACGCATTCAAAGGTGTTGGTAAATCTAGTGAGGATCGAGCCCACCCATTTCTCATGATCTTTAAGATATTTTTGTTAAATATTTTTCCAAAGCGAAGTGCTTTTGCCAGATGTATTATTAAATCCAGGAATTCAGCTTTTATTACTACTGCAGCAATCACGTTCTTATTATTCATATTAAAGATAGCATACTACCCGTAAAAAATTAGGACATTATCTACGTATGGATCGGCACTTCTTCACTGTTCAGAATACAGAATCAGTGTCTCGGATGAAAGTATCATTCTTCAGACCTTCGGCAAGTATATGTTCCGTGTCTGTTAGTCCTCCAAAAAGAGTTTTATATATATATATGTCGATTGTTCAAACGATATAACCATTTTAACAGCAACCAACATAATTACTATAATAATTTACTAGTTTTTAAACGACTCAAGCTTTCATTGTTAACTATAGCATTTTGAACGATTTATAAATGGCACAATTATTACACACGTTTTTCATTTTCAGCCAAATTGCCCCTGTCTGCATAATTACAAAATAAAAGAGACCCAATGCATGCAATAGTGAGCTCATAAAATAAAGGTCACGTCAATTTTACTTAATTGTTCTCTTTTTCCTTTGTACCAACTTTAATCCGCGTATTTCTGAACACAGACGACATGACGGAGCAAAACGGCAAGTTCTGAGTAAGCTCGCATGTGCATTACAATTCGCACGGAAAAAAAAGTTAATTGTTTGTGTTCAATCTTTGACGCCTTTTTGGTCCGAGATTTGGTTCTTTTGATGCAGCTGCTGTCAAGTTCGTAGTTATCTGAGTTTGGGAATTGGTAAGTTACATTAAAAGCAAAAAATAATGACTTTTTCTCTCTACTGTGAGAACATCGGGGAACAGGAAATAAAGGCAAAAGAACAAACATTTACTCCTTTGTCGAAAAATTCAAAAACTTACGAAAATTCTTTTTAGAAAAGTTTTGTTGAGTTTTGAACTCATATACATTTATACAGTTTTACTGAGATTATATATATATATATATATATATATAGTAAAACTTCAAGCCTTCATCACTTTAATCAAATCAATTGTTTTCTGGCGGTTTACCTTGATTCTTTCTTATCCACTTGTCAGCTGTCAATATACCACATAACACCCTTGAGCACTTAGCCTTGGAACGGGTAGAATGGAGATCAATGTGTTTTAGTGGACTCAGCAGTTTTCAATCTAATTGTCTGAATCATCTTCAAGAAGCGAGAGCAAGATCTAAAAAGTCAGCCAATCTAACAGTGATCTCATCTCACAATTCTCACTCTTGCACCGTATGTGGACTCCTTTGTAAATCACTAGCGGGTCTTAAGTGCCACTTAAGATTATCCCACAAAATTTCATAACTGAATCAATTAAGCTGTCAGATATACCGACGGGAGAGTCCATTATATATATATAGGGATATTCTAATTTTATGCGTCGTAACTCTTCAAGGTGTGACCGTTCATAGTTTTCCCCAACTTCCTATCCAATGTAGTTCTAAGCAGTTTGCCCATTTTCTCTCCTTCCCAGTTGAACAAGCTCGTTAGTTACTTCCCTCTGTCATTCTTGCCGTCAATCTGTTACACGTCTGTCAAATCCTTCAAGCCCTTTTTCCTCATTATATGCCACAGAAATTTTAACTTTCTGATTGTAATTACAATTGTTATTTCTGTTCCTATTATCCTTAGAGATTCTTCGTTGCTCACATTTTCCATCCACTGTATTCTCAGTATCCTTCAGTAGAACCACATGTGTTTCCCTCTTCCCTTCAATACTTTCCGTGAATCAATAAAATAATTCTTAAAGTCCACTATTAGATGTCTGAGGAATTCCATCTAAGTACAAGTGCCCTTTTTTTTTCCCCATTTTCCTAAAGAATATCTTCTTTGCTTAACCTTTATGGTATTACCAGTAACCTTTTGTAAAACCACATTTCAAAACTTCTCTTCATATGTGAGGAAATCAATTCTGGGTTTGAATGTTATTGACGCTTACTTTCATACCCCTCACGAGCAAGGATACCCCACAGGTTCTCAATCGGAATGAGATGAGGAGAACGTACCGACTCACTTATAACGTCATGGTTGTAGTTTTGAAATCAATGTAGTGTGTTTTGTGCTCAATGAATTGGAGCTTTGTGTCCTGTGAGTTTCAGAACTCTTTTCTCATCATGTATCTCGGGAGTTTCAGTTATCTCTTTCTGGACGTGAACAGCAGTTTTTTTTGTTTTGTTTTTGTATATAACATCCTCAGAACTTCCTAATTTGTCGCATGCTCTGTCCGTAATATTCCCAAAATTCGCTGGTAAAACAATTTTTGTCGGTTAAAGTATTTTTTTTTTCATTTGTAACGAAATTTCCCAGCATTCACTGCCGTACAGGAAGTTGGATAATGCATAGCTGTCCAGTATCCGTTTCTTCGGTTTATTATCGCTATTTTCAGACCTCTTAGTAACTCGATTAGTTTTTGAAAGTTATATTCCATACTGCCTATATGCCTTCGAATTTCACATCATTATCTGTTATTATACAGCTCAGATAATTAAATTTTCTCACGACAACGTCTTCTTACAATTAATGTTTAGTTATTTCTTCTTGCATTCCCTATCAACATATGTAAATATTATTTCATGTTTTTTTTTTTTTTTTTCTGAATTTGCCATCATGTAGCCTGTGTTGTTAAAGTTACATGTAATGATAATTCCTGGTAGGTCCTCTAATCTTGTCACAATCATTTCTCTGTACAGCTTAAATAAATTCAACGAGAAAAGATATTCTTGTGTGATTCCGCTTTCGATTTAGGTTTACATAATCCGTTGGTTATCTGCACACATACCGTTGTTTCTCAATACAAATTGCGGATTATTCGTATATCCTTTCCATGTAGATCAAGTTTTCCGAATATTTCAATAAAGTCTTCGTGTTTTACTTTATCAAATATTACGTAATGCATGAAACAGCTATACATATTTCTGTATATCTATTGCTCGTTCTGAAAGCATTCGGAACATGAATGAAGCATTTCTAGTTTCAAAGCCTTGAAACGACATCTTTGTTCCCTTATTTCTGGCCTGATTCTTAGAGTGCTATTCATTTAAATCCTACTTATTACATTTGTTAGGTCGCATCAAAGCTAATTGTTCTGTGAAGTTTTTATCAGTTAAAAACTGGTTCCTTTTACAATTCTATGAAAATTGATGTGCTGAGATATACAATGGTGGTTAAATGCCGGTCTATTTTATTTATCACTTCAGTAATTTATATATGTAGGAAGAGTTTTAACATAGGACGGAAAATGGGACACCGAAGTCCGAAAGGATAGCGAAAGATGCCTTCAAAAAGCTAAGCAAAATATTCAGAAAAAGGAAAAAAGAGTACTGAAATGTTACGTAATATCGGTTCTTCTATATGGGAGTGAATTCTGGATTAAGAAAAGACACAGATTAAGAAAAGACTTGAAGAAGTAAAAATGTCGTTCTACAGAAGGATGCTGAGAATACCATGGACTGAACAAGACGAAGTTTTCGAGACAATGGAAGCAAAAAGAACACTTATATTTAGCATCGGATGACACATACTTAGCATCAGACTGTTGAAATTTCTACAGCACACAACGAGAAAAGATGGCAGGGAGAATTTGGCACACACTAGGCATACGAAAGGCAAGAGGAAAGCAGCGCATAACCAACGAAAGCTTGTGAAAATGACTGGCAGAATCGGGATTAGGGCACATAGTTAAAAGACAACCTTTACTAAGAGCTACAAAGAACAGGAAATTGTGGAGAGCCATGATCGTCTAGGTACTGAATGGATACGTCACATAGGAGAAGAACCATATCAATTCTAAAATCATCTATGAGGGTCACCTTATTTGTGCGAATCACTTTTGATCCTTATCCGCTGTTCTTATTGTTGCTTTCACTCTAGATTTGAGTATCACGGTACCTTCTATGCTTTTATGTACTGTAGGTATCTACTTTGTTGTCATGAAAAATTTGCATCCACAGTCTATCATTATAGTCCTTTTTTTTTTTGCCCGTAACATTCCTTTAATACATATCAGGTAAGAGAGCCCGTCTTCTGCCCGGCTATTTTCTTTATGCAAATCCGTTGCCTCTATATACTTCAGTTTGTTTAGTCTCAGTGCACTTCCTGTTTAATCCTTCATCTTTAGCCTGCTTATATTTATCTCTGATAGTTTTGTTTAGTCTTAGATGTCTTTCTACATTTTTATAAACGTTTGACTTTAATAGTGTTGTAACCCAGAGATGGTTACTGAATAGAATAATCAAACGAAGGTTGGTAATGAACGATAATACACAAGAACAACACATATATGATTCGCCAGCGGCACGTAGAAAAAGTGGCCAACTGCTAGAAGTGAGTCAAGTGAATTCAATAATGAATCTCGAACTGCAGGATATCTACCAACCGCCCGATTCGGGCAAATGTGGCACAAGGCCGAATTTAATGTAGGGTATCCGAATCCGTAGGCTCGGCCCAAAATTCCCCGTAGACCCCTTATAAAACGGGGTCGGGTAGCTGTTTCCCGAGACAAGAGACTGCCATTCAACATAGCATCGTCTGGGGATCCTCTCTGTCCAGAGGCAGAGAGTTTGACTAGCACAGCTGGAGACGAATCTCCAACTACAGACAAACATACAGTATTTACTACTGTAATTATGTGAAGGGGACATAGCCATTGTCGTCCATAGGTATGCTACAATAAATAGTATGATAGATAAAAACGTCTGCAGTGTTAATGGTCAAAGGATAGTAATTCGACTATCCAACAAAATCAATGACTAGGAAACAAGTCTCGCAGACCCACAGATATATTTAATGTCTGCCTTCCAGTAGTTAACTGGTAAATTAAGTTAAGCTACATAAATACTTAATTTTCTTTTTCATTATTAAAAATACGATAACACATTTTTACATAATCTGAAAACAAAGGAATTCATTGTACAGAATCAAAGAGAAGGCATCATTATAGTAATAAGGTTGACCTGTGACGAATTTATAATACAGATATTATGTTGTACCACAGAAAATAATGTATTCATAACAATTCCTAATTTGACGTCATTAACGTGAATTCCAGTGTATATGTATCATTTGCTTCAATGAACCTGGTCATTAGACAATTATATTTTAATTTCGAGATGGTACATTCATTGGAGAGTAACTGTTTCTTATGCTTGAATCTAAGTTGTCTGGATATAATTGTTGATTTGTTGTTATTATTAATTTAGATTGTACTACAATGCATTTGTAACGGGGAAGAACCGCTAAAGAAAACGATACAGAATAAAGAATACAACGTGGGTTCCAGAAATATATCTCCAGGGAACATAAAACGGAATCTTGATAATATACGAACATTATCAAAGAACAACAACCGACAAAAATGGAATAATTAATAATAATAATAATAATAATAATAATAATAATAGAAGCCTTTGTTCTAAGAAAAACAAAGGTTTTTCAACAAATATTTGGGTTTCACTTTTTTCAAGTTCACTGGAATTTTGCACATCACTGCTTATTTTCAAAAAAAAATCTGAAGCCTTTTCAGTAATCTTTAACACTTTTTGTTTTCAGCGATTCAATCTATGAAAAGGCGTAAGATGAAGTGCACTGGCAGAATAAGATAACGAAAAATGGATACTTGTGTGAAAAAGAAAGGCCTTTTCCATCATTGTGGATCTGCATATATATATATATATATATATATATATATATATATATATGTGTGTGTGTGTGTGTGTGTGTGTGTGTTTTACCCTTTAAGCTATTTTAAGCTTATTTGGCAGATGGTCTGAAGAACGCTTGTGGCATGATAGTGACATTCTACATGCAGTACTGATTCCTATATCCACGCTGTCAATACCAACAAATATTCTATCTCAAATATTAGGCATTCTCCCCTACATCCATTATATATATATATATTTGAATAAAAACAGACCACTTTAAGGTTCCATGTAAGAAGTTATTTCACCATAACCCCTTTAACAGGGCTGTGGATCATCAGACTTTACTTCCAAAAGTTGAAATGAAAAATGAAAAGAAATTGAATAATAACAACAAATCAATAATTATATCCAGACAATTTAGTTTCAAGCAAAAGAAACAGTTACTCTACAATGAATGTACCATCTCGAAATTAAAATATAAAGGTGAATTTCTTTTCATTTTTCATTTCAACCTTTGGAAGTAAAGTCTGATGATCCATAGCCCTGTTAAAGGGGTTGCGGTGAAATAACTTCTTACATGGAACCTTAAAGTGGTCTGTTTTTATTCAAACATATATGCTCTGAATTTACATTGAGCTCTCTGGATATCATCCTCCTTGGGTCTACCCATACGGATTAACTAGTTTCACATAAACTAATATATATATATATATATATATATATATATATATATATTACCTATATCGGACAAGCTACCACCTTGAGTAAATGTCTCATGTGTCATTTATTCGATCAAAGTGCTATAAAAAAACATCGATGTACACACAAGAAACCTTAAGAAAAATTATGGTTGAAAACACTAAACTTTTTGCACTACTTACAACTAACAAAAAGATAAATGTGAGAACACTCAAAAAACTACGTAAAAATAATTCAATTTTTCATGTCTTTCATATTTAACGAAATATGTTTAAAGAAGGGTTGCTGCTGATATATATATGTTTAAAGAAGGGTTGCTGCTCATATATATAAATATATATATATATATATATATGTTTAAAGAAGGGTTGCTGCTCATATATATATAAATATATATATATAT
>OZ010585.1:13246527-13304027 GCA_963932145.1 Acanthosepion lycidas
TTTAAAAAAGGTTGCTGCTCATATATATGTTTAAAGAAGGGTTGTTGCTCATATATATGTTTAAAGAAGGGTTGTTGCTCATATATATGTTTAAAGAAGGGTTGTTGCTCATATATATGTTTAAAGAAGGGTTGTTGCTCATATGTATGTTTAAAGAGGTGTTCCAGCTTATATATATATATATGTTTAAAGAAGGGTTGCTGCTCATATATATATATATATGTTTAAAGACGGGTTGTTGCTCATATATATATATATATATATTTAAAGAAGAGTTTCTGCTCATATATATGTTTAAAGAATGATTGCTGCTCATATATATATATATATATATATATATATATATACGGTTGCTGCTTATATATACATATATGTTTAAAGAAGGTTGTTGCTCACATATATATGTTTAAAGAAGGTTTGTTGCTCATATATATATATATGTTTAAAGAAGGGTTGCTGCATATATATTTTTAAAGAAGGATTTCTCTGTCATATGTACATGTTTAAAGAAGGGCTGCTGCTCATATATATGTTTAAAGAAGGGTTCCTTCTCATATATATATATATGTTTAAAGAAGGGTTGTTGCTCATATATATATATATATATATATATTTGTGTAAAGAAGGGTTCTGCTGCTCATATATATGTTAAAAGGAGGGTTGCTGCTCATATATATATATATATATATATATATGTTTAAAGAAGGGTTGTTGCTAATATATATATATATGTTTAAAGAAGGGTTGTTTCTCATATATATGTTTAAAGAGGTGTTGCTGCCTATATATATATATATATATATATATATGTTTAAAGAAGGGTTGTTTCTCATATATATGTTTAAAGAGGTGTTGCTGCCTATATATATATATATATATACGTTTAAAGAAGTGTTGCTGCTCATATATATATATATTTAAAGACGGGTTGCTGCTCATATATATATATATATATATATATATATATATATATATATATATATATATATATATATATGTTTAAAGGAGGGCTGCTCCTCATATATATATGTTTAAAGAACGGTTGTTGCTCATATATATATATATATGTTTAAAAAGGGTTGCTGCTCATATATATATATATATGTTTAAAAAGGGTTGCTGCTCATATATATATATATGTTTAAAGAAGGGTTGCTGCTCATATATATATATATGTTTAAAGAAGGGTTGCTGCTCATATATATATATATATATATATATATATGTTTAAAGAAGGGTTGCTGCTAATATATATGTTTAAAGAAGGGTTGTTGCTCATATATATATATATATATGTTTAAAGAAGGGTCGCTGCTCATATATATATATATGTTTAAAGAAGGGTTGTTGCTCATATATATATGTTTAAAGAAGGGTTTTGCTGCTCATATATATGTTTAAAGAAGGGTTGCTGCTCATTTATATATATATGTTTAAAGAAGGGTTGCTGCTCATATATATATATATATATATATTATATATACACACATAAGTTTAAATGAGCAGAAACCCTTCTTTAAACCAAAAACCAAAACAAAACTGTTAAATAAGTGATATAAACAAATTTTTACTACGTTAATAAATAAATAAGAAACTAAAAAATAAAAACAAGCAATATAATTTGACACAAATAAATAAACCGCCATAATAGAATACCCACAATGCACCAACCCGTATATATATATAAATAGCCGAGAAAAATAACAGCATATCTGGCCTGACGATTGCATATAGGATGAAACAGACTGTCGCCTCTAAGTGTTGACTTCTATGTTCACTTTTATATTTACACACGCTCTATCTCTGATATTGAGCACTTTATTCCATAAATATAGCAAACCTTAAGACTATATTTCTTTATATATATATATATATATATATATATATATATATATATATGTATGTATGTTTGTGTGTGTTTGCGTTTATGTGTAATATATCGTAAGAACGTACCAACTGAAATCTATAAGAAATAAGCATATAAATTTAAAAAGTCGTTATAATATTGACCCGTAGAAGTTTGAAGACTATATTGACCGAAAAT
The DNA here is from genome assembly GCA_963932145.1 of Acanthosepion lycidas. Lineage (NCBI taxonomy): Eukaryota > Metazoa > Mollusca > Cephalopoda > Sepiida > Sepiidae > Acanthosepion > Acanthosepion lycidas. The sequence continues at coordinate 13,248,572 of OZ010585.1, forward strand.
TAAATGGATATCATACAATAAAGGTTGAATGCTTTTATAAATCTATTCATCCTTAGTAATAAAGAAAAATATTTATTGCTTTAAGTAGGATCTAACATAGATCGACATTACTAGATTATTCCTTAGTGAAGAATCCTTTGTGAATTTGAATCATTTATGATCTCTGAAGTGTGTTCGTTTACGAGAGATTAAAAGCAGGTGTTCAAATCTATTTTTGAGTAATTACCTGTCTATAAATGTGGGAACTTGTATCTTGTTCTTTTCAGAGTCGATATATAGCAGTCACTTCAGCCATACGAAATTCTATACTTATCTTTTTCTATTCATATCTATACTTAGTTTTTTTTTACCTATATCTTTATTAATATTTATTTAAATTACTATTAATATCAGGTGTGCGCATGTTTCTAGCGAAAAACCGTTTTCAACTTGTGTATTCACTTTCTTGTTTTCGATAAAAGAGTGATGGAAAATTTTACACCTCGTTAATATATCTAGATCTATAGATTTAAATACATACATCTCTCTCTTTTTATCTAATATTACATGCGAATTGAAATGGTGTAAGAAAGAGAAATGAAGAACGCCGGATAAAGAAGACTGTAGAATTTATCGGTCGTAGCTCATTGTAAAATGAAAACAGCACTCCTAATAACAGATGGTATTTAATTACTTATATACACACACAAATAAAATCCGTCAGATAAAAATCGGTTATAATCACAACAAAATTAAATCTGGAATAATCATAGGTTTATATTTATGAGCCCTTAAAATTTCAGCACTGACGAGGGAAAATATATTGAAAATATTTTAAAAAAATGTTCCACTATACAAGTTTTCGTATACAATGCATAAAGAAAAAATTCATATAGAATATGAAAATCCACGAAACACACGCACACACATATATGTTATGAAATGGACAAAGTCCGACAATTACTTTAAGACATTTTTATATTTATACATTCATTTTTTATAGATACAAATATTTAAGTAAATGCTCTGTTTATAATAAACAGTATTAACAACATTTACCGGCCTGAATGTCCGAGAAATTGTCATAGAAAATATGCGTCCTCCGACACGGATATTCAGGCCGGTTAATGTTGTTAATACTGTTTATTAAAACAGAGCATTTACTTAACTATTTGTATCTATAAAAAGAATGCATAAACATAAAAATGTCATATATATATATATATATATATATATATATATATATATATATATATATATTAGTATAAACGGCAACACAAAAATAGTGTTTTAGCTGATTTGATTTTTACAGTTTTTGTGTATAATATATAAATATTTAAAGCCGGAAGATATTTTTTAGATTGTAAGAATTTTGGGGGAGATACTAATTTACTGATACAAGTTCTACTAATTAACCTACATCTGGAGGAGAATAGGTGAATTTATACCTTTACCAAAGACATTTTTGCATATGTGAATATAACGAACCCGATTGGAATTGGAACTCTGCTATTCATTATACTAACCGGACATTCAAACTTACAGCACCTGGTATTCCCAAGCCGTCACCCATCCAGAGAATGATCAGGTTCTACGTTGCTTTACTACGGTGATCGTAGGAGAAGCGGTGTTACAACGTGATATGGTCGTAAGCCCATAAAACCTAAGCTCATTATATTACCTACAAATAATGAACTTGAAATAAACTTAGCTAATTTCGGTATTATCGCAAACACTTCAAAGACAGTTAACAATTTAATCAATGTAAAACAAAGAGCGAACTTTACAACAAAAGCAGTCTGTGTCTACCAAATATAAGGTAAACAATTCACTCCCAAAATACATCGGAGAAACATCCCGAGATTTAAAGAGAAGCGTATACAAAAATAAACGGGACTAATATTAAACAACACATTCCCTTGTAAGCCATTGAAACCTCCGTGATCACCATTTTGATGTAGAAAAATCTGTTTTTAGTAAAAAACGAATATAAATTTACTTCGAATATGGAACATTGAAAGTGCCATGATGTACGAATCACCTGCGATTAATATACGATCGGGTTATTTCAGTTTATTGCCTCTTCTTACTGAATTACAATAAAAGAACTGAAATGTAATGAGTAAAAGTCTAATTTCTATAAAAATGCAGGTAAAGTAAAAATCAAGCTTTCAATAGTATTACGTGAATCACGTTGTCCCGCTAATTTAATTTTTGATCTTATAAAATAAAATTATCTTTCTGATGGTATCGAGTAATCGACGGAACATGTTAAATGGGGTGCTGAGAAGTTCTCAAGAATGGATTCCCTTATTGAAAAAGAATTCTCTTGTCTGGCCATTTCGTCAGAACTCAGGGAGAAAGTCTTGAAGCGTCATGTTACATAGGTGAAGAAGAAGAATGTGATTTTATTGTCGCTCTGATTTTTAGCATTGACCACTGTCTTTAACTGCTGTTTTTTTTTCTCGAAATAGTGATTATAGACATTTCGAAATATATTATTTATTTTAGGATATTAAAACATGTTAAAAATAGCTACACAATTACAATTATGTTTAGACACCAGTGAAATCATATTCCATTTGTTTTTATTTTACATATATATATTTATGTGAAAATATTGTAGAAAATAGGAAAGAAACTGGTTTGGTAAATAATCCAAAGTTCCTTTGTATTTTTGTAATTATTTGACGACTAGGTCATCCCAAGTTTTGCAATTGCAAAACTTGGGATGACCCATGCCCTTTGTGCCTCCATGAGAAACTACACATTATTAAGCTTCTAAACAATAAAAACCTATTAAACAACAGGCAAGAATTAACGGTTTTCTGCCGACACAACCGAACTTACGCTCTGAATAACTAGCTAAAAACACGCATACAATAAAATAAATTTTAAAATCCATAGCCCATATACATAGTTTTAATACCCTACAAAAATTGATAACCCTTTATGAAGTCGTCAAATAACAAACGTTACGGCCTTTTCATATACACAAATCCCTTTCATAAAGAGATATAATAAAAGAATAAAATAAAAATAAATAAATAAATCTCCGTAGACGCTCAAGCCAGACTATGCGAAAACTTCCTCCGTCGAAAGTTTAGCCACCCCCACCTTACCGTGACCCGGCATCTATGAAAGTAACTCTATACTGATACAAATTATTACACCCCACCGCTGCCGATTCTAAACAATCCGCCCTTGATGTTACCATGGAAATTTTTGATTTTAATTCTGACCATACTATTAAAACTCGTAAATTTCAGAAATAAGTCATTCCCAAAAAAATTTCGCTTGAAGATGGAACAGAGCCTACTTTAACTCAAGTTAATTCAAATATTATTTTGAAGTTTTCGGCTATTGTTTTGAAACATGAGACCTCTTATGTAGCGAGTTGGAATCATATTTTTAAATAAATAATTATATATATATATATATATATCTCAAATTTGTGGTGAAGTTCAATTTATATTACAATGAATCATTCATAAAAAAAAGTAGATTAGTAAAGTTACTGATATAAAATGGCGAAATCCTTTCAGAAACAAAATTTTAAAGTTCCATTAACCTACGAATCCCTCGATGAATGTTATGATCCTTGTTTTTAACAATTATAAGCTGTATAAGGTCTTTTTTTTAATATGCAAGTACTTTCAACTGTACATTCAGTCATCCTCAGGCAGGGAAATTATTTTTTTTTTTAGTAAAATCCAGGTAGCATCTGAGACGAAAAAATTAAATGCGAATCGAAATATGTTGTTTTTTTTTAAATGAAAAAAATGTGTTATTGTTAACGGATACAAACTTTTGAAGCATGAAGTCGCAACGCTAGGGTTGAATTTTTTGAAAATTTAAGAGAGCGCGTTTTTTTTACTAATATGGTAATTTGAGTTTGTTTTTGTTGTTGTTGTTGTAGGAGTTTATCAGTCAATGTGTCATGAACTAAATTGTTCAATAAATAGAGTAATGTCTCAGTTGTTATCCTGAAATTTTGAGCGTCGGATCAGTTCTTTAAAATTAAATATGTGGTGCAATTCAATTTATATTACAATGAATCATTCATAGAAAAAGTAGATTAGTAAAGTTAATGATATAAAACTTATATTAATTTTACTAATCTACTTTCACAATTCCATATACATGTACAAATACATACAGATGCATTAGAATTCTAATAAATTTGATATTTTATTCTGAGAATATGATTATACTTTTCTGTTAAAATGAATGTTGTGAATATTTCTCAATAAATGTCAGATATATTTTGCGGGACGAAGTTCCTCACCGCATTGTACACTGGTAACCCTTATTACAAATATTTTTATTTATTAAACTTTGTGGAAAGAAAAAAAAAATTCAACCAAAAGAACATACTTATTTTCAAAAGATATCTCCAGATTTTAATTTTTCAACTATCAATTTTTAAAAAAATATCTGGCATTCTGAATTCCCGAAAAGAGAGAAAGAAAAAGCTTAAACTGCAACAGTCCATTCGTGATAAAACCCACGAAAATTACTGACTTTCCATCAGGAATGACAGCCCGCCCAGTTACACCTACACGGATAGGCACATATGGCACATACCAATACATTAACCAACTGAAGTGGGTGTAATGGTGGCAGAAAAGTGCAGTCAGTCGGGTGGCAATTGTTTACAAATAGAAATGACTGACCAGGTGGATATGGGTGTCAGCGATTTTCTAGTGTTCAAGTTTTTGTTTTAACTACATATGAAAAATAACCTGTTACCGTGCAAACAAAACGCATAAGAATTCCTAGAGTCGTCTATTTTCTTGATTCGGAAAAAAATAGCAAAAGTAGCGATTGTTCTAATTTCATTCTATATGTATGAATCCGGTGCAAATATGTTTGGTTTGAGTTAAAGATACAACGCCCATTAGATCACTCTTCTAAGAAAATGTGGGTAGGGACGGTGTTTAGCAAACGTATCTCACATACACTCATATAGTGAGTTCGATCCTTATTAAAGTTTTCATTACAGTCCCTTTATACTAGATTAAAATTACTCTCAGGATATATAATTCTATCCGTTACATGTTGTCGATGTTGGCATTTGGATTTCTCCTCGAATCCAATTAAAGTGTTTCACAACAATTCTTTTATTTATTGCTTTATTTCAACTTTGTTTGCACAACCTGCTTGATGACTGAGCTGGTCCCATATTTCCCACTGGTGTCAAATTCTCGGAGCTTAAGTCTAAGTAAAACAACAGGATATTTTATGCTCATTTTTAACGCAAGTGTTTGAAAGATTGCTTCAGTACTAATCCTCTCTGCTATAGTCATCATTAAAGACTGCAGTCTTGCCGGAACAACAGAACAGTCAGCTATAGCACCATCTCCATAAACGGCACATATCTTTTTGCTGTTTGTACATTGATTTTTAATTTCTGAAAACGAGCATTAAATGTTTCCTTTTTAACGTACAAACATTAATTTCACACACGAATCATGTAAAGACGTTTTGAAATGTCACCTTTCACTATCAAAGACATAATTGCACCCAACTTCTTTAAGTAGTAATTTTATCCAGATTAAATTCTTAATTTCAATCCAGTTTTACATACTTTGTCTTTTGAATCCTTTTTATTTGAATAATTTAAGTAAACCATTAGGTTCATATATATATATGTATATATATATATATATATATATATAAATAAAATCTGTAAATGGAAAGTATGTATATATATATATATATATATATATATATATATGTTTGTGTGTGTGTATGTAAATGTATGTATTTATATTTGTATGTGTATGTATATGTGTGCTATGTTCTCCCAACCACCACACATGAAAATCAGGTTGAAAGCTAACAACCCTTCCTCCCCCACATATGTCTTCAATATTATAAATCCCCAGAAAATAGATTGTCTTGGTCAAGCGCTTAGACTTCCTGTATTTTTAAATATTCTGTATAAATTTAAACCATTTGTAATTTCGATCCGATGAAACGAGTGTTAACTTACCAGTTGAAATAAATTAAAATTTGTAACCGTGTTTTCGATGATGCGTCGAGTTTTTTTTTCTTTGGTATATCTTAAAATTTCAAAAATACATAAAATTTCAAAAATATATTTAAAATTCTATATACACTTGTGGACAGAATTATTTGCGCTCTTTCATAATTTCAAATCAAGCTGTAATACCCCAAATTTTCATGGAAATGTGTAATTTTTTTAAATGATGAAATAAGGGATTTGAAAGAATGTACAGTAATGCTCACAACAAAATTTTTATTTTAAATCAAACAATGATACAAAAACATGTCAACAAAAAGCATTTAAAATAGGACAAAATTATTGACTCTCTTGCTTCAATTATCCTTGATGACTGCCTTTAATCGTTTAACAGTTCCTTACACGATCACTACAAACAATGATAGTTATTTTGCTACCTTCTTCTTTGGCAATAGGTTCTAGTTCCTCCAAATCCGAAGGAATTCTTTCTCTAAAAATGTACGACCATATTTGAAAAATGTCGATGGGGTTTAGGTCAGAACCTTAATTTTTCTACCATCTAAGTATTTTGTAACAATTCGTGCCGTGTCTTTCGGTTCATTGTCATGTTCGAACGTCCAGTTACGCCCCAAAGACAACTTTCATGCACTTTGTATTATATTATCCATGATACCCTGTATTCTCTCTAGTTTTCCTAGCCCAGAAGCAGCAAAACATGCCCAGAGCAAAATCATCCTACCACAGAGCTTAATCTTAGGGATCGTATTTTTTGGTTTGTGAAATTCATTCACTTTCCTCCATATATAACGGGGGTTCATGTAACCAAATAATTCAAGGTAATCTGCAGTTTAAGTTTTTAACCTTAATCAAGTGAGTTTTCCTTGGACGACAATCTTGAAGTTGTGCACGATGAATCTAGTGACGGTCTGCGTCGATACATTCAACCCTGATGCCTTTACATCATCGACATTGTCCTTTGTTATGTCTCGAAGAATCCTCACTTAATGGCAATTTTCTTTCCATTCTCTCAGAAATTAACCGTTTTCTGAGAGTCCTTAATTTATTATCAACACAAGGAATCTCATAATTCTTTATAATGTTACGAACTGTCGATCTAGGAACATTTACACGCTTGGAAAGTATTCCATAGCCCTCGCCTTGTTTGTACACATCAATTATCTTCATTTGGAGCTTCTTGACAAGTTCAGCCGTCTCCCCCCATGCTTGCAGAATGAATGAGTTATCACGGCACGTAGCACTCACATAGTCTTCTTCATTACCTTTTAGAATATAGAATTAGGTCGATACTATTTCATTTTCAAATAGTGTTTGTGTTAAATGTCAAATTAAGAAACAAAACATTACTTTAAGTTTGGCGAATAATTTTGGACTGCACTAATTTTTCGAAAACTCTATAACTATGAATATAATAGATGGAAACTTCTAAAAAATTCACGAATTATTCATATCTAAATACGGAATAAACTAATTATGGTAAATTCAGTAAATACTTGCAAATATTTTCATTTTCTTAGAAAATATGCAAATATTCAGGCTGAGGCGGGGCAATAATTCTGTCCATAACTGTATTGGGGTTAAAATTTCAAAAATATATAATTTCAAAAATAATTTCATATATATGTTTTAAAATTTGATATGCATATATATTGGGAGAAAAATGCATGAAAAAGTGAGAAAAGTTTTTGTATTTTTTTTTTATTCATTGGGTTTGTCAGGATGGGCCGTTTTTCTATCTTGGAATATTTTATGATGCTTTTGTTTCACATTGAATATAAGATAATTAGGGCACCGAAGAAGCTTGAAAGTGTTTTCAATGTATCCTTCCTGACCAAAGGAGAAAATAGTTCACCAAGGTGAAAATGTTTAGAGAAGTGCATTGAACGCAAGTTCACTCACACTACGTTTACGCCTTGTCTCTTAAAACATCTCACCACTCCTGGCAGATGTTCTGTTGTAACAATGTGGAATATTTAATAACAAAAATGATGGAAACTAAAAGAAAAAGAAAAAAAAAAATTAAATGAAATCGGCTAGATTATATACAGAAAGATTTTAATTTTAAATTCCCAGCACTTCCACTTTTTGTTCGTAAGCATGTGTAGATGCACCATCGAACAAATCTACTCTGATGAAGTCCTTAAGGAAAACCTTTTCCATTTTATCATACACCCCACAATATTGTTATTGATATATTATTATCTAATAATGCAACAGAGTTTCATACTAGATCACAACTCTACCTTCAGGCTATTAAGATCGGGGTCAAGTATGAAACAGATTGTTGCCACTTGGTGTTGAAATCAGTGTTCACACTTCTTACACACGTTATACCCCGGATATTGAGTACTTTTATCTGATAAATATAAAACTCATATATATATATATATGTGTGTGTGTGTGAATTTTACAAAAATTAGGTTTGACTCAGACTTGGATTAGTCTTGTGATAATTTGCTACTATCCACTGAGTGACAGGATCTTAACATCAGCTTAATTCATTTTATATTGTATGTGTGGGCATAAAACCTTTTCTATTATTTTCAAAGATGGTTAAATTGGCCATCGTTATGTCGTAAACACATCTGGTGGAATCGTTGAAATGCCACAACGTTTCTACCAGGAATATTGTTTTGGGAACTTTGTAGATAAATAAACTCTGCAAGTAAGATATGGATATCTTAATAATTAGTTTCATTTATTATAATTGTTTTCCTTTTATCGCAAATGGGATAAGGCAGAGCATCGATTGGTATATTTACTTCATTTTATTTGGAGTTAATTTAATATTCAAGAAGTACATAAACAAGAAAGTGCAGAGCAACAATTTTTTTGCCATTATATGAAAATTCCAAGATTAATCATAAGATTAGATAGGTTCACCTATCTCCCGATTCACACTCCTCCCCAATCTTTTGAACAGAAGTAGAGAAGTACAAGAGGAGTAAAGATTTGTCGCTTGTTTCCCCTTGTTATCCTGTTTAAAACTGGGTTTTCGATTCCTTCTAAATTAGTTTCTTTCCCTTTTACTCCCAGTAGACCCCCTTAGTGGTATTATCATTTTGCTGGGAGTGAACTGATTAAAAAAACAAAAAACAGGAAGTCACGTCTTTTACAGCTTGGACGAACTAGTTTAAACTGATTCTACGAATATTAGGATACCCTGATTGCCATTTCTCTATCTTGACAACTGACTAGGCAAGGAAAGGTTAACAGACATGCGCAGAGAAAAACAAAATAGGAGATGAGTTGAGACATTATTTTTTGAGTAGAAAAAATTAAAAGATTATGATGGATTTTGTTTTGTAAAATTAGTTGAGGTTAATATTCATTTACTTCTTGAAGACTTTTTACTCTCTCCTCCGACCAGTTTTCAGTTTGTCTATTTTCACCAGGTGAATGTGGTATCCAGCGAAGAGTTTAAGATGAGCTTATCTTGAGTTTCACTCAATCTGTGAGATTTGCCCTTTTGCTATACCACACTTTTTGCAGGGTAAAAACATCGTATAGCGTCCCAGCTTTTCCACGACACACATGATGACTCTACGGTTAATAAATAAGCGTTATTTATTGCATTCATTCTATTCGGCTGAAAAAATTAAATCGAAACGAAAAAGCGAGCAGGCTAGCTAACTAAGCAATTTTACCTGTCAATTTCACTTTTTTTATATTGCAGGTAAACACACTTGTAGAAAAAGGCTAGTCTTAAAACCTTCCAGCAGAAGGTGTTCTGATATTCATTCACAATTAGTTTCCAGTCGTTCACCTCGTAATCTGTACACACGACAATCATAACATATCACCGTTTATGGGTGCACTGTCAGTTGAGCTCTCCTCTGACCTACTCCACATCAGTGGAGTGGCGAGAACTAGCTTGTTACATTTAATACCTCCAAAACCAAACTAGTAACGTTTCATCCTCACAGATCAGACACTGGCTTGTTCATCTAGTTTTGATGAACCTTGTATTCTCAATAACTCTCCATACCTGGAATGTCTATTGGAACTCAAGCTTACTTCGTACTCAAGTGAAACTCGTATATATGATCCATCGCTAAGAATGTTGGGAAAATACGTCAGAAAACGTCATTATTTTTGCACCAACCTAATATTAAGAAACAAGAAAATTTCGATAGAAATTAAAGAAAAGACTACTGAACTGTTACGTAATATCGGCCCTCCTATATGGAAGTGAATGTTAGACACAGATGAGGAAGAGACTTGAAGCGCTAGAAATGTGATTCTACAGAAAGATAAGAGTAACATGGACGGAACATATGAGTAACGTCAATGCTTCAGGAAAATGGAAAACAAAAGGAAACTTATATATAGAATTTAACCTCAAATTACACAAGGATATCTTGAAATACTAAAAAGTACATTTAGTCTATAAAATGGCCATTCAACCACAGCCTCCAGACGATTTTGGAATCTCTTGCAACTCTTCTAGATGGTCTCCTTGATTAAGTCGGTGAATGCTGTCAATTCTTGCGTTCATTTCATCTTTGGTGTGACAAGGAGTTTTGTTGGTCTCTCGGTCAATTGCGCCCAACATAATAATCATAGGGGTCGCAGTCAGTGGAGTTAGGTGGACAGATGTAAGGGTAATGTGATCGTAGAAATTGTCTGACAGCCATGACTGGGTTCTACTGCTTGTGTAGCATTGGGCAGAGTCCTGTTGCCAGACATAGGGTCTTCCAGCAGTCATCATCTTCGTCCGGGGCAGCTCTACCTCCTCAAGGCACTTGATGTAGGCCTGCATATTGAGTCTGGGGCCCTCTCCAACAAATTCGAGAGTTCTTTTCTCATCAGAACGATCAGAATGAGTTTTCTGGGCTGCTGTACCTTCGTAATCACCATTAGACTCATCCAACTCATTCCGAATCGTCTATATCCTCAGAAAGACACCCAAACACTATAAAATGTTCGTATTGAAGCTTCCGGCGCGAATGCCAAGCAGTACAGCATGCCGTTTCCAAATTTCTGGTGGTATGAATTGTCCAACTGATTCTATGTTGTGCAGTCGACAAAATCAAAAACAAACAACGCGCATGCGCAAAATCAAAAATATAATATGGCGACAATTTAGTCATCGCATCCTGTATATCTATTCAAGATGTAGACAACCAGGTCTCTCTATAACTTCACCATTCCCTTAATACCTGTAAATTAGACAGTGTCATAACTTATTTAAAAAAAAACAAATTGGTGATCTTTCCTGTTGCCGTCATCGTCATTATTATTTGTCCTTGTGTGATCTAAAGGCAACTGAGCACCTGAACAGTTCACACAACATATGTAGGTTAAAAAAACAGAGCGTGTCTTGGCAAGTAGACCTGGCGGAACCCATCACTCTTTAGGTGAATCCAGAGCCGATGTCCTCCAACTTGAAGTCTGACCTTGGTCACGGATACGCGTCCGTTTATTCTATCAAAGGACCATTCTCATTGGCCGTTGAATGCAGTTGTGAAAGCCCTCCGCCCAAAGATCATTGCATTAGCGGCATACAGAGCTATGGAGGCCGATCTACTCGTGTGTTAGATGGCCGTAGACACCCTACAAGAATATTCATCTGCTTTTTAACAGGTCTCGTTTTTAATCCTGCTAGATATGCAGTCTCCCTAACCAGAAAAAGGCCTGGTCGGAGAATCGGTTTAATCGCCGATGACCCGATCATGTCATAGCTAATACTAAGTTACACGTTGTCACTAGCACTCGTAGAGTGACCTGAATAATTATATATATAAAAAATTTATTTATTTAAATGTTATTTCTAATGGATACTCAAATATGAGTAGATGCTCTGTCTTTATTATTACATATTTATTTACATCTACCGACCTGAATATATTTTTCTAAGATTTCTCGAATAATCAGACACGTGGATGAAAATAAATAATTAAATACGCTGTTTAATAATAATAAAAAAAAAAACTGAACATCTACTCAAATATGACTTTTCATTAAAAATAATGTTTCAACAAATGAATTAAAAAATGTCGGATTTAATCCATTTCTTATATATCATACCTATCTGACCACAGCTCCATTAGAATGCATTTAAACACAGACACATACCAGACTCAATCTGAAACATACTAGTAGAAAATACAAGCATAATAACATCATCCACATGTAAAAAAAAATGGAAATAATGGATGCCTTAATAATAAAAAAGAAAAAAAAACGCTCAATAACTACGAACACGGCCACAATATCATGACCGTGTTTGGAAAATAAAACATCCCTATAACTCTAGGCACATACATACGACCCATACTTTCAGTTAAAAAGTAAAAATAAAATCATCCTTGATAATGGCTATATGCATAATCGAAAACCATCGAAAATACAGAACATTTGGACAGTTTTTACACGCTTAAATGCTGTTCTTTGTTAGTTGTCTTTAACAAAACATGTATAAAAGACGGATTGCTACCTAAACAAACATATATATATATATATATATATATATATATATATATATATATATATATATACACACACACACTTTAAAAATCAGGTGTTCAGTTGAATCCGCTACCTTTGTTTCAATGACCACTTAACACGTTTTTATTTTATTTTTTTAAAACTAAAGAATGCTACATTAATCTTTTCAAGAATAAATAAACAAACGCATGGCATTGAGTGTAAAACGAAAAGGAGGGGGAGGAGGATGTGAAGGAAAAGAAGAAGAATGAGAAGGGGGAAGAAAAGAAAAGCAAAGGTATTGTAAATGTATCGGTGAGGGGATAAAAAGAGTAAATTAAACCCTCACCAATACATTTATAATACACTTTCTTTTCTTCTTTTCTTCTTTTTCTTCTTTACATCCTCCTCCTCCGTTTCTATTACACCCAATGTTGTGCCTTTTATTTATTTTTGAAAATGATAATGTAGCGTTATTTAGTTTAAAAAAAAAATATGCGTTAAGAGGTCATTTAACAAAATCGCCTGAGGATACCGTAAGGTTGAAACCTAAGTAGCGGATTCAACAGGCTTCCTGATTTTTCATGTTAAAAGCTCTACATGTTATTTTTACACGTCTATTTAGCACTTTTTAATACTACTGTTTCCTGGTCGTGATTCAACTCTGACCATTAGCCTTTTAGATATATATATATAAACACACACACACATATATATATATATATGTATGTGTGTGTTTGTTGTATTGACGGAATAAAAATAAATGTTTTGACATTTGTATGTTTTGTCTTCCACGCTGAGAACCTGTCTTTGAAATTCTACTTTATAGATGCATTTATTGATATTTCTCGTTTCCGCGTTGCAGCACGAAAGGGTTTTATTTTTAAATAACTGCTAGAGTAAGCCTTAAAAATTGATTTAATATTAAGTGCGCCTTCTGTAGACCGATGGTGAGCAGTTTGTTTGGACTCACATGTCATTACGAATGTGGACTTAGTAAATTGAGTTGATACCCGAGCGCTGCTTGTCGTTATAAACGTTTAGGGACAGGAATGAAGACAATTCAGTTAGCAATCTGCTTTTCTAACCATTAATCTAAATCAGAATTAGTTTAAGCTTAGAGAAACAAAACTAGAAAACCGAATCTTTTACATTATTGACTCACATATGGTGACGGAGAAAATAAATTTCATAAAACGAATTTTTTTAAAGCATTAACGCAAGTTGAACGTTACAACTTCGGCCGGAATTTGAAATCAGTTACCTGTTTCGTTTTCTACGCTAATAACCGTTACACCACCTGTACATGCCCGTGGGAATTCAAAATGAAATGAGATGTAACATTCAACTGATTAGCAGGTTGGTGTATATTTTGAATAACCAATTGAAGCCACTTTTTGAATATCCAACTGAATTACTTTAACCAGACGTAACAGTAAGTTCTAGGCTATCAGTTTCTTCTATAGTATTTCCCACTTTTGTAACTCTTTTCCGGCTTCTTGCTTCCAGGTCAACTTTGATCTTCAACAATTAAAATGAAATATCAATCGTCATCTACTGTATTTTTAATTCTTTTTCTTTTAACGTTCTTTCTTCTTTATAGTGTTTTTCCTCATGTTATCTAACACTCAGTAAACCTTTGCATCCTAGTCGCTTTACTGCCTTGCTTCAGGTGAATTAATTAAAAAAAAAAAAAAAAAAAAGAACAAGAATCAAGATTTTTAGCGCGACATTAAAAGAATTTTAAAACCCCGTTCGAATTATGGAAAGTTTAAATTTACTGCAGATCATACATTGCAAATAAATGCAGTGACAATATGCGAGAAAAATACACGAAAACAATTTACGTTATTTGAACTGCTAATCCTCATTGCCATATTCACAACATTTAGGCCTTTTTTAAGCACCGGCCTTCATACAATTGGAATTTCGAACGAACCCTTTATTTCGCCCACCGGAGTAGATTGTTCTAGTTCCACGTGCCATGCCTCTTCCAGATGTCTCTATTATTTCTCTTTAACTCTTCTCTGCAAGTTTTTTGCTTCACAACTGCTGTAGGCTGGTATTGAACTCAACTACTTTCGGTTTAGTCACTGGATCTAAACCAACGTCTTTATCGACTAGGCCATGTGTCCTTGAGGACATCTGTGTATGGAAGCAGTTTAATTTACTAAGTTCTATTGCCAAGAATATTTTCTTTTAATTTATATTCAATAAAAGAAAAACTTATCATCTGAAAATCTTTTCTAATATAGATAGATTGCCTGATTATATATATATATTTGAAACAACTGCTTCCACCGTTGTGTTTGAAAAGTGTGAATCTGTTCGTCTCTATAGGTCAGAAAGTAAATGTATTTTCCGTGGGATATTTCCTGATTTTAAAAGTGAACGTCTTATTTGGAAACATAATACGTTCTTTTCTCGACAACCAAACTCAGATAGATACATAGATATATACAATTTAGTCAGAGTCAACATCAAAGAAATAACTTAGAGCATTGCATTGCAGTAATCTATCTGCTAAAAAAAAATAGCGGTCAAAATCATGTTTTTACCTGGAATTGAACAGGGACTAAAGGAATCACCATCTGGAAAGAAGCGGCTACTGCATCCACTAGAGAGAGAGAGAGATGCGAAAAGACAGAGAGAGAGAGAGAGATGCGAAAAGACAGAGAGAGAGAGAGAGAGATGCGAAAAGACAGAGAGAGAGAGAGAGAGATGCGAAAAGACAGAGAGAGAGAGAGAGAGATGCGAAAAGACAGAGAGAGAGAGAGGGGGGGAGATATGAAAAGATAGAGAGTGAGATAGACGCCAAAATATAGAAATAGAGGTGCGAAAAGAGAGATAGATGAGAAAAGACTGAAAACTAGAGAAAGATGCGAAAAAATAGAGAAATACAGAAAGAGAGAGAGAGAGAGATGTGCGAAAATATAGAAATAGAGACACGAGAAAAGGGAGATAGATGCGAAAAGACAAAGTGAGAGAGAGAGAGAGAGGGGAATAAATAGAGATATATGCGAAAAGATAGAAAGAGATAGATACGAATAGATAGCGAGAGAGAGAGAGAGAGAGGCGAAATATATAGAAATAGAGTGATGTGAAAAGAAAGATATATGCAAAAAGTCAGAGATAGATGCGAAAAGACTAAAAGCAAGAGAGAGAGAGAGAGGAGAAAGAGAGAGAGGGGAGAGAGAGGGGAGAGAGAGGAGAGAGGGGGAGAAGAGAGAGAGAGAGATGCGAAAAGACATTGCTATAAATATGAAGTTGAGATCGCTATACGGATATATAGATTACATATAAGTGTACCTTAAATCAGTTATCTGACGCTAGAAAAAAATATCTTCGACGAGAATATATTAGTGCCTGTCTAATAAGCAGGTAGATATAGATTCGCTTGTAATAACCAACCCCGCCTCTCTCCGCAACCAATTTCTACCCTCCATAATGCTGTAAACGCGAGAGACACACCCACCTAACAGGCCGGTTATCACAAGAAACAGACTCGTCCAAACGGCGCTGATAGTTCTTCCTCTGCAGGTCATCTGTGACCCGATTTGATGGTGGCAACTATTGTTTATAAAATAAAGTCTTCTCATTACGACTTAGCGCGGTCGGATGATCCTGAAACGCACACGGGTTATCTTCGTCTAAGGAATATACATACATATTTTACGGACATAGATTAGAGCGGTAGCTACCTTTCGATTTATGCCCGTGAACGTAGTGGCAATTATCGAGTTAGCGTCACGTTGATTTTTTTTTTTTTTACCTGTCATAACATAACAACGGTATCTCTGATGGGTAAGTACAAGTTATGGGCAAAAGTTTCCAGTCTTTTTCTTTCTTTCTATTTGGAGGGTGAAGAGAGAGACTGAATATAAGTTGTTTGTTTTTTTTTCACTGAAAAATCTTGAACACACTAAATACACACACGCGCATTATAAGTGTGTGTGTTTGTAATTACGAGGGGAGTTGAAAGTTTCTGAGGTCGGGGAAATGAATCAGGATGAGAAATGATCAGTGTATTATATATATTCTATGTGTGTGTGCGGTTATTTACTATATACAGTTTAGTCCTGGTACAAGGCCACAGTATTTGAGCTCTAGCAAAGAAACGAAGTAATTAAATGACCGAATTGAACTGCAAAATGATTTTGCTGATTATTGTACTGTTAAGTCTCTTAAGTCTTAAGAGTTTCTTAAGGGTTGAAAGACTTGCGCACTTCCCACTAGCTCACGCATTCGGTGACCGTGACAAGGTAAAAATTTAGAATGCAAGGACTCAAGAATTACTAACAATAAAATATTGCACAAACAAATTCTTCGGACAAGCTTTTCGTTTCCGACCTATCAGAAATAAACCATATATCTAAGAAAATATACACTTATATATAAAATTATGCATATCGTATATATAAGAGTGCTGGTTGAGTTAGTCAACTATAGCCTGTTCGATTGTTATGAGCTATTCCACAAATATACCATGTATGCATTTAGATATCTAAGATTGTTCATATATATATATATATATATATATATATATATATATATATATGTGTGTGTGTGTATCCGCGTGCGTGAATACTTATCTATGTATTATTCATATGCATACATATATTTATGTATGTAAAAGAAATAAAACTGTTTCTCTAATGTATAAAATACATAAAAGTTTAATGGTCAGACTTGAATCAAACCAGGAAACAGTAGTATAAAAAAATGCTCAATACACGGGAAAAAAAATAATAGCGTTTAACTTTAAAGTATATATATATATATATATATAAGTCAAAAAATCACATAAACATGTATACGATTACTGACAATAAGTACAAAAATATATTTTCTTAGCTGAGTTTCTCAAATTTGATGTATATTAAGATAGTGTTACGGTAGTCTTAAAAATGTAGAGACATACCTGACTTAAAAACTATTCTTGAAATTCTTGGTTCGAAATCCGATAAATGACGCTCATAGCAAAACAGTAACGATCTCCGTTACATTACAGGTGTTACAAAAGGTGAAAGCCAATACTATATATATATATATATATATATATATATATATATATATATATATATATATATATATATATATATATATATATATATATATATATATATATATATATATATAT
The DNA here is from genome assembly GCA_963932145.1 of Acanthosepion lycidas. Lineage (NCBI taxonomy): Eukaryota > Metazoa > Mollusca > Cephalopoda > Sepiida > Sepiidae > Acanthosepion > Acanthosepion lycidas. The sequence continues at coordinate 13,266,127 of OZ010585.1, forward strand.
ATATATGAATGAATGAATAGTGGTAGACAAGGTATTGGGTTCGACTGTTGTCAAAGTTGAGCGGCATTAAATCTCTACTTACAACTGAACATGAACGTGTTCGAATTCGAGTAAATACCAGGACTAAGTGCTGATTTTCAAGGCAGGTATGCTTTATCCACTTATGGAATTTAGGAAAACAGATTCCAATTCGCCACATTTATCCGAAGCTGAACTTAAATATCTATATGTATGATAAATTTTCAAATACGCACTTCAAAGTTGGTATACTTTCACAATCACTCTGGATCACGCATTCGCATGCGTATGTCCATACGTAATATACATGATATTCTGTACAAAGATACACACTCGTTCAGAGAGAGAGAGAGAGAGAGAGTAATAAGTGCTAAGTAATTCGTGAACACATTTGCATCTATGAACACACGCATTCAATCACTTGAAACCAACGCAAGTGTGTGAATCTCAGATACGTAACGATCATATGCATCTTAAGCAACAGACAATAGTATATACACACTGCGAGAATCTCAAGGGACACTGCAAAAAATGCAAATAAACTCTTCTCTTTAGAGAGGTAAATATACAAAACAGATTCCATGCAAAACGTCAGATAAACATCTATATATTTTAAGCTATCACTTTATCTCCCCCCCCTCTTTCTCTTATATATATATATATATATATATATATATATATATATATATATATATATATCATGAGAGGGATTTTTTTAATGTGTTATATTTCAGCACATAATTTCGGAGAAATTTACAGATAGAGACACTGTGGACATATGAATCACCATTGTATGGTGACTGTCAGTTTCACGCCCAAGCGGTCTTTAGACTATGATAATTGTATAAATTTATTATATATATCATAAATTTACACTTATAAACAGTAAAAGATTTATCTCCCTATATCAATAAACATACACACAACTAAATGCAACAAAGTCTTCCTATAATACCACATAAGTAAGAACGTTTCTTTTCTTACCTATGTGAATGTGTGCGAGTTCAGGGCTAAACATATACAATGAAAATAAAACATTCTCTACATACGTACATACATACATACATACATACATGTGTGTGTGTGTGTGTGTGTGTGTAGATTCACGATGTTCTGTGGTCAAGGTAATAGCGTATTTATATCAGAATTAGTTTGTCAGTAAGGCAACTCAGATTAAAAGTAAAGATTGCGATCGCTGAAGTTCATAACAGGCAGTTTTTCGTCACTTAGAAAAAAAAAAAAATTGATGCAACAATCTCTTTCTCTTTCCATGCGACCTTGAACCAGACGTGCTTTAGTAAATATGTGTATATATACTGATATCTTAAATGCAGGTTATTTTTAGGTCTCTTAAATTTAGCCAACAGTGTCCAAAGCGTGCGTGCATACGAACACACGTATGCAAAATAATAAAAAAAAATCCTAATAAAAAAAGATACAAAAAATATATTAAATTTGAAGTTTTTCAGGTATACGAACGCATGTGAGGTAAGCATTAAACAATCTTATATACTTATGTAAATTTGGAAAAATAACGATTCAATTTTTAAAGAGATTAACTCACCTGTGCGCTCGGCTATCCAGTGCAGTAAAATCACTTAAAATTCGTTTTAAAGAGGAAAACTCCAAGTTACCCAATAAAAAAAAAAAAATTCTTACTGGACTGTTCTTTTCCATCACAGTCAGTTTTTTGTATAAACCAGATTGTTTTGTTTTGTTCTTTTTGAAAGGTGCATGTTTTTAAAAAGTGTTTAAAGTATAACTCTGTCGTTTGACAGTCCAACTGAAGCAGTCGCGGTCGGGTGACAACATAAGACACTCCAAGTGTGTCACTAAAAGAAATTGACGCTCAACATTAAATTTAAAAGCAAAGTGGTTAGGAATTAATTTAAAAGTAGGTGAGATTGAGATAGACAGAGAAAGAGAATAACGAAAAAAAAAAAAAAGAAAAAGAAAAAAAAAAGGAAACTGACTCGTAACAAGTATAACAACAACAACAATAATAATAGGTGATCCGCAAAGGAAAAGTATAAGAGAAAGCGGTAAATCGAGTAGGGAAAGAGAGAGTACGAAACCATCCAGGTTGTATTACTTACTACAACTACTACTTTGTAAGTTATGTCAATGGCTGGAGTGGCAGAGTGTCGTTAGTAATAGTAGTGGTAGTCGTAACATCTGTAGCACTTAAAGGGACGACTAGGTTGTGAAGCTCGACTTAACACAATGTTATTACGGGAAAAAATTGCAGCAGTTGCTTTAATAGCAGTATTAGTTGTGGTAGTGGTCCAGGTTAGTAGTAGTAGGAATAGTAGCGCTGAAAGTTGCGGTAGTAGTGTCGATCGAGAATGACTTGGGCGAGTAGGAAAGAGAAAGGAAGGAATTAATTAGCTTAATAATATTTACTAAGTCTCAAATAGGGCCAAGGAAAGAAGAGGCAATTTTACTTGTATTAATTTCACATATACGCCAATAATGATTACCAATAAATAAACTTTTCACTTTAGCTGAAAGAAGGCAATGATTGTGGAGCATCCAGTGAGGAACGAACTCGCTTGATGAGATTAGTGAGATATAGATAGATATGAATAAACAGACTAAGATACGATCTCTAGATAGATATGAATGAAGTGTCAAAAATAAACAGGTGGGCGGGTAGATAGGTTGGTATGGAGATAGATAGATAGATAGAAAGCAATGGAGATAGATAGATAGATAGATAGATAGATAGATAGATAGATAGATAAATAGAAAGCAATGGAGATAGATAGATAGATAGATAGATAGATAGATAGATAGATAGAAAGCAATGGAGATAGATAGATAGATAGATAGAAAGCAATGGAGATAGATAGATAGATAGATAGATAGATAGAAAGCCATGGAGATAGATAGATAGATAGATAGATAGATAGATAGATAGATAGAAAGCAATGGAGATAGATAGATAGATATATAGATAGATAGATAGATAGATAGATAGATAGAAAGCAATGGAGATAGATAGATAGATAGATAGATAGATAGATAGATAGATAGATAGATAGATAGATAGATAGAAAGCAATGGAGATAGATAGATAGATAGATAGATAGATAGATAGATAGATAGATAGATAGATAGATAGAAAGCAATGGAGATAGATAGATAGATAGATAGATAGATAGATAGATAGATAGATAGATAGATAGAAAGCAATGGAGATAGATAGATAGATAGATAGATAGATAGAAAGCAATGGAGATAGATAGATAGATAGATAGATAGATAGATAGATAGATAGATAGAAAGCAATGGAGATAGATAGATAGATAGATAGATAGAAAGCAATGGAGATAGATAGATAGATAGATAGATAGATAGAAAGCAATGGAGATAGATAGATAGATAGATAGATAGATAGCAATGGAGATAGATAGAAAGCAATGGAGATAGATAGATAGATAGATAGATAGATAGATAGCAATGGAGATAGATAGAAAGCAATGGAGATAGATAGATAGATAGATAGATAGATAGATAGATAGATAGATAGATAGATAGATAGATAGAAAGCAATGGAGATAGATAGATAGATAGATAGATAGATAGATAGAAAGCAATGGAGATAGATAGATAGATAGATAGATAGATAGATAGATAGATAGATAGATAGATAGATAGATAAATAGATAGATAGCAATGGAGATAGATAGATAGATAGATAGATAGATAGATAGATAGATAGAAAGCAATGGAGATAGATAGATAGATAGATAGAAAGCAATGGAGATAGATAGATAGATAGATAGATAGAAAGCCATGGAGATAGATAGATAGATAGATAGATAGATAGATAGATAGATAGATAGATAGATAGATAGATAGATAGATAGATAGAAAGCAATGGAGATAGATAGATAGATAGATAGATAGATAGATAGATAGAAAGCAATGGAGATAGATAGATAGATAGATAGATAGATAGATAGATAGAAAGCAATGGAGATAGATAGATAGATAGATAGATAGATAGATAGATAGATAGAAAGCAATGGAGATAGATAGATAGATAGATAGATAGATAGATAGATAGATAGATAGAAAGCAATGGAGATAGATAGATAGATAGATAGATAGATAGATAGATAGATAGATAGAAAGCAATGGAGATAGATAGATAGATAGATAGATAGATAGATAGATAGAAAGCAATGGAGATAGATAGATAGATAGATAGATAGAAAGCAATGGAGATAGATAGATAGATAGATAGATAGATAGATAGATAGAAAGCAATGGAGATAGATAGATAGATAGATAGATAGAAAGCAATGGAGATAGATAGATAGCAATGGAGATAGATAGATAGATAGATAGATAGAAAGCAATGGAGATAGATAGATAGATAGATAGATAGAAAGCAATGGAGATAGATAGATAGATAGATAGATAGATAGATAGATAGATAGATAGATAGATAGATAGATAGATAGCAATGGAGATAGATAGAAAGCAATGGAGATAGATAGATAGATAGATAGATAGATAGATAGATAGAAAGCAATGGAGATAGATAGATAGATAGATAGATAGATAGAAAGCAATGGAGATAGATAGATAGATAGATAGATAGATAGATAGATAGAAAGCAATGGAGATAGATAGATAGATAGATAGATAGATAGAAAGCAATGGAGATAGATAGATAGATAGATAGATAGATAGAAAGCAATGGAGATAGATAGATAGATAGATAGATAGATAGATAGAAAGCAATGGAGATAGATAGATAGATAGATAGATAGATAGATAGATAGATAGATAGATAGATAGATAGATAGATAGAAAGCAATGGAGATAGATAGATAGATAGATAGATAGATAGATAGATAGAAAGCAATGGAGATAGATAGATAGATAGATAGATAGATAGATAGATAGATAGAAAGCAATGGAGATAGATAGATAGATAGATAGATAGAAAGCAATGGAGATAGATAGATAGATAGATAGATAGAAAGCAATGGAGATAGATAGATAGATAGATAGATAGATAGATAGATAGATAGATAGATAGAAAGCAATGGAGATAGATAGATAGCAATGGAGATAGATAGATAGATAGCAATGGAGATAGATAGATAGATAGCAATGGAGATAGATAGATAGATAGATAGATAGATAGATAGATAGATAGATAGATAGATAGATAGAAAGCAATGGAGATAGATAGATAGATAGATAGATAGATAGATAGATAGATAGATAGATAGATAGAAAGCAATGGAGATAGATAGATAGATAGATAGATAGATAGATAGAAAGCAATGGAGATAGATAGATAGATAGATAGATAGATAGATAGATAGATAGAAAGCAATGGAGATAGATAGATAGATAGATAGATAGATAGATAGATAGATAGATAGATAGATAGATAGAAAGCAATGGAGATAGATAGATAGATAGATAGAAAGCAATGGAGATAGATAGATAGATAGATAGAAAGCAATGGAGATAGATAGATAGAAAGCAATGGAGATAGATAGATAGATAGAAAGCAATGGAGATTGATAGATAGATAGAAAGCAATGGAGATAGATAGATAGATAGAAAGCAATGGAGATAGATAGATAGATAGAAAGCAATGGAGATTGATAGATAGATAGAAAGCAATGGAGATAGATAGATAGATAGATAGAAATGGAGATAGATAGAAAGCAATGAGGATATGCAGTTAACAATGAAAATAGCAATGAAGATAGATATTTAACAATGAAGATATGAAGGTAGTAATGAAGATAGATAGCAATAAAAAATAGATAGCAAGCAAGCAAGTTAGCAATGAACATGGATAGATCGTTGAATTACAATGCTTCTTATCCCTAATTTCCTCTAATTATCTTTGTACTATCCTAAGTAAATCAAGATACATATGAGCAAACTAAGATTGCGTAAATAATCCGATAGATATAAACAAGTAGGTCGATGAATAAGTATAAAGATATATGTAGAGTAAGACTTGGAGAGAAAGGAATGTATAGATACTGTCTTCATCGTGTAACTCAGAACAAATTATAATTCAAAGAAAAATAAAGATATTTAACAGAAAAAAGTCAGTACATTAAAAACAAATACTGTACTATTGAAAAAGTAGAGAAAAAAAAAGCTTATTCGATAAGACCACCTTCAGTCTGGAGGGAAGCAAGGATGTGGCGTCGGAAATGGCTGCATGTTTGGATCAGGTGTTCCTCGTTCATGTTGGCAATCACATTCATGATGACGGCCTTCGGGGTGTCATTGCAACTGTTGATCTCACTCTCGAAGATATCCCAGTTGTAGTAGTCCAGATGATTCCAATCAGAAGAGACTGGATGCCACATTTTGCGGTGACATTCTCGTGAAAATTTTCGGCCACCAAATCGTGTCGGGATGATCAGCGTCATGTTGTAACTTTTAATACCGGAGCTTAATCCAGGGTTTGACTACCATGTCTCACACATAATTGTAGGCCGGTGGTTTGACCGCGAGAACTTGTGGGAAGAAGAGCTAAGGCGGGAACATCACAGACGACGTTAACCTGATGGTTAATTACTTTCGTGCTGTTTGCACACCACCAGCTACAATTTTTGTTCTCCTAGTCACTTACTTTCATGAAGCTGGCTATCTCTGAGTTGCTGGAATTGGTGGCTAGTCCTACTTGTCTGCCAAATAATTTCTGCTAATGAAAAATAGATAACGCTGCTAAAATGCAGTATAAAAGAAAATAGTGCCAAGACTTTTTGTCCCTTTCTCTCAATTTAGCCACAAGACCCTGTAGGATCAAAACATGTTCCGTTTCCCCTTCCTTCTTAATTCCCATCAAAACACGTGTCTCATTGTACTTAAAACGGCGCATAAATGCTCTAAGTCGATAAGGTGCTTCTGCTATGTATTTAGAGATTCTTCATAAAATACAAAGAAAAATCCGCAATATTATTGGCCCTGACCTGGCATTTCGGTTTCAGTAACTTTCTCACCGCCGTGACGTAGCTTCCCCCTGCCTTTTCTATAAATATTTTCAAGGTGAGTGTTCTGATGAACTTTATAGTACCCAGACTTTATGAATTTTAGCGCAGTACTTGATTGGCGGTCAGGTCTCATCAATTTACAATTGAAATGACTACATGTAACTATAAGTTCTATGCTAACAGTTTCTTCTGTCGCACTTTTCTCTTAAAAAATTTAAATGCTATATCAATTGTTATCTTCTCTCTTCTTAATTGTCGTTATTTTGTTCTCTCTCTCCTTAATGTTTTTGCTCGTATAATCTCTAACACACGCAGTAACTATTTTTGTCTTAGCCACTTTATTGCCTTGCTTGGAGTAAAATGATTAAAAAAAACAAAAAAAAAAAAACACTACCAAAACAACAAGAAGCTTTTCTCTTATGTTAAATCTCTCAACATTTTCAATAGCACTTTACAGACACCATATGTACGAATACGGACATCTCTATATTTACACTTCCATTTACCTCTTTATATATTCTCTCTACTTAGTTTGCTAAGACAATACAATGTTAAATGTACAACACTGTTTGTAATTCATTCTATCATGTTCGAGAAAATGTCTCATACAACCACAGGACTATCACTACACTATTTATCATACATTTCCTACTTCCCATCACTAAATATATACTTTCAACAATTAGTAATTATCACTGAATAAGCTGACAACGCCGCTACAGACTAGAAACTGTCAGGATAATGCTCTCGATGCGTTTGAAAGAGTTATCAGAATTTTAAAATTTGGCGCATACTGTGTAACGTAACTTAATGCAATCATAGTTATGGCTCACTAAATGTGTTCACAAATACCTGGCGCGTACACACATACACACACACATATATATATATATATATATATTAGAGTGAGAGGGCGATGCGTGTGTGTGCGAGGAGAGAGCTGTACGAACCTTAAAGCGAGACACCGAAAGAAATGGAAGCAAGGTGAGAAATTAGATCGCTTTTTGATAAAAGGTAAGTGCACTGAACGTAAGTTATTCGAATGTTCCAACAGGTATATGTGGGAGTGAGGGGGGGTGTAAAAGTACCTGGAAGCAAAAGATGAACCGATGGGGATGTGGCTGCGGACGGGTGAGCGATATTGTTTATCTGATTGTTTCATTGCCGGGTTGTTAAGGACACACAATCTGTGCGTAAAACTATCAGAAGAAAAGCCGTAAATCTATCCCAGCGTGAAGATAATATCTACCTGTTTATTATCTAAATATTTCAATGAGCATCTGCGTTCATTATTATCTGTACGGAAAGGTTTGTTTACGAACTCCATGGGTCACTTCAATTTTTTTTTGTGTGTATGCGCATGCGTACAGAGTGACAGAGAAAGAGAGAAAAAGATAGAAATATAATAAGTGAATGATATACGAAGCTTCGCCTTGTCTGGCATTTCGTATGGGTTAGTAGAAGTAACAAAAAAAAAAAAAAAAAAAAGATATTGTCTAATAACAATACTCATCGTTGAGAGGTCTAACCTGTCTTGAAAACCAACATTTTTATCCTGGTTTACTTGGGATGCAACACGGTTCACCGGGAACGACAAGAAATCTATCCTGGTTTACTTGGGATGCAACACGGTTCACCGGGAACGACAAGAAATCCCTAACTACCTCAGTCACTAAGTTAGATCACGTGTCTATATTTTCAAAAATGCATATGAGTGAGGCTTGTGAGGGTGAGTTGTGGGGCGCTAAAAATCTCTCTATAAATATTAAAGGTAATAGTATGCATTTCTTTAAAACATTCATATATCTAACTTTGCTTATCCGTGTTTGTATTATTTATATATGCGTTTATAAAAAAGGGAGACTGATTTTAACTTTAGATATCCTTTTAGTCTTATTGCATATACACAAATAAATATCGAACTATGGTTTCATGTTACAATTTTTTGTTGATTCAACCTTCTAATTTTATGGGTTTTTTCTATATCGTTTCAGTAGTTCAACATTTCCTAGTTTAAGTGTCTTCCAGTACACACCAATACACTCGCCTTTAAATGTCTTCAGTTACATAATTTTCTGTTATATAAGTTTTATTAGTCCATCAATACCCACAGTAAAATCCGATGTTAATTATAAAATAAAATCACGTATTAATCATAAGGGTATACAAATCAAACATTAATTATAGGATTATAAAAATCCGGTATTAATGATAAGTTTATAATTGTAACTCATTAACAAGTACCATTCCAAAAATAGGCCGGATGCATTAGTGTATTAGACAAGGTTTGTGTGTATTTTTCCCTATTAAGGAATAAGTTGCCATTGATTCAGATCATATTTATGGAGAAACTATCAAAAGTTCATGATTTTATAATTTCGGCCCTCTCTCTGGTCATTATCAGGAACATTGATGTTGTCAACAGGATAGAGATATTTAAACATAATTAAGAAACCTTTTTAGGATGGATACATATTAAATTTAAATCTACTTATATCGTTTAGATATGAGTTGAACAGTTTTACAGAGCTTGACGGAGGATAAATATATTTCTAAATATTTTAATGCCTTATTATATATTTTTTCTTCACCCCACTACTTCCGGTTTCGAAAGCGCTTAAGCTGTCGAGCTCCGTGTAGTTGATTTGCTGAATAAACCACCTGAGGAGACCGTAGAGGTCGAAACCCCGGTAGTGTGCTCTGGTCAGCTTTCATCCTGTCTAAATATTAAACCGCTCTGTTGGTCTTCCGACTTTCTATTGAGCATTTTTAATACGTTGAGTTTTAACAAATATTTCACTATTTTTGTTACTCTGGCATATATATATATATAAGCTCTTCAGTAAGATGAATAGGAGCACTCCGGCTGATTGGCATTTGTTTGCATTTGTAAAAACAATACGCTAGATTTAGCTGTTTCACTCTGATGAATGAAGAAAGCTCAGTAGTAGAAGCTCTGACTGACACCAAATCAGTTAGGTTTCAATCCTGGAATTCGGATGTCTAGTCACAAAACGAAACAGTAGTCTGTGAATGACAAGATAGATAGATAGATAGATAGATAGATAGATAGATTTAATCAGTGATTAGAAAGTTCCCTTTTCCGGCCATAAAACTCGAATTCGAATCTAATCATGGACGATTTGTCAAAGTGGTGACTTCTTGATAATATCAACGTGGGGTGATTGCACGGCATCTTTGGAAAGTGCCCGAAACCATATAACGGGTTAACCCAAGCCACGTGAGAGAAATTGGGACAGTTCGGAAGCCATCTATGGTTGACTTATCACGTCAGATTAAACGCTCACTCCCACAAACTGTAACTAAGTTCTATTCAGCATAGTTGCAGTCTAAGCCACAGATAGACTCTACGGGTTGAATTAGAGTCTGTCATAGGGTGTGGGTAGCCACCCTGGCAGACGAGTGTGCTCGGAAGCGGGGAGCCCCCATTTTCTCTCTGTCTTTCATATATATATATATATATATGGTTTGATAGTTTTAAAGAGTTATGTTTTTAAAAAATTAACGTTTCCCTTAGAAGCAGTTGCCGTCAAAAGTCATCAAATTGTGCCCACGACTAAATAGTTCTGCTGACATTTCTCAGTCATGTATAAACCACAAAGTCACGATACTCAACTTTCTTTTGCCCACGCATTCAGATGCAAACGTATAAAATTATAGAAGTGCGCACTTTCATGAATGAATAAGTGCAACACACAAAAAATACATTTTAGTAAATATATTATCAAATGCTTCTATGATTCCTTTTATATATATATATATATATATATATATATATATATGGGGGGGATTAAATATTAAATGTTCCTATCATTTGATTTAGAATCATTGTCTAAAATAATACGATATATCTAATGCAAATGTCTGTGTTCTCGTATGCATATAAGTGGGCACTGAAGTTTGTTTCATACTAGAACGAAATCTTAAGGCCAAGTGTGCTGTACTTTGGCTCGACTATTTATAGATGCTGGACAATGGTGTATTATGAGTAGCAAGGTCTGTTGTATTATCCCAACGGTTAGTGGATGGGCGATAATGGTTATATTTCAAATTATTCTAGAGCCTATTGAGTAGAAATAATTGTGAATCCGAATCCAGTTATTTGTAGCTATTTTATAGTGTTGTTTGCTAACTTTTTACTCATTATTTATTTTGGATTATTTAATTATTTGTTGTTGATTATTATCAAAATCACTTGTGCTTATGTGTTAATTAGTTTCTTACTTTATTTATTATTTACTTTATTTATTTCGATTTTTTAATTTGATTTTGGGGAGGCTTGATTATCTTATTTGTTTTATGTATTGGTTTTTTTCTAAAGTCTATTACATTATTTGAGTTATATATCGTGCATATATTTGCATGGTGATATTTTATAAGATACTCGTTTTTAGTTTTCGATTTTTAAGTAACATAGCATTTGTTTTCGTGTTTGTAGAGATGTTCTGATCATTTACTTAGCAATTTATGTTCATCTCATGGGGTGATTATAGCTATTTTCTCCTCCAGACAAATTTTACATTTTTTATTTATTGTTTTCGGCTGATGATGTTTTCCTTATTTTTCATGATATTTTTGGTATTTTTTGTTTTTAATTTCCCATATATGCTTAGAAAGTATTGTGCTATTTGCGTATTTACTAATTGTAAAGGATGTTTTGTATGCGTATGTTTCTTTTATTTTCAGGTCACTTCAATCCTTTGTGGTTTATTTAAAGTCAAAATACATTTTGGGTCGTAAGAATTTTATTGCGACTGAAAATTGCATTAACAGTTTTTTAGAATAGTAAGGATTTTTCCATGTAGTTTCATAACTTTCCCAAGTGTATTTGAGTGTATATGAACGCTACGAACCCAACTGGAATTTGTAAATTTGAAGAAAGCTGACTATGTTATACAGTCAACCAGAGTATAAAATAAACTAAAGCAAGTGTATGACTTGAAATGTCTTGGTGCTTAGATTCAGTCAAGTGGAAATGACAAGGGTACCAAAATTTTAAAATCCTGGGGTACTCTACACAAAATGGAAACGGTTAGAAAGTTGAATTTTCAAAATCATCTGGAAATTAGGGGTATCTTTCAAAGCACAGTTGAAAACATGTTTCTCTACAGGGCTAATAGCTGGACATTAACAAAGAAGATGAGGAAAACTGACGACTATACTGGGTGAAAACAATACAAACAAGGAGCAGTACGAAAAACTGCGATTCAGTGGACACATTTGGAAGAGGGAAGATGAATTCTTGTTGAAGTCGAAACACGGAAAAACGGGAGACCTACTAAAACACATACGGATCGGCTAAGATACTATGCTTTGAAGAGTGAAGAACTAATGGAAATTATGGGAGACGGAGGAGAATGAAAGAAACTAATTAATGGTATTTCAAGGATGTTGATGAAAACGGAGAAAAAAAAAAAAAAAGAAAAATGGGTAAAAGTCACCGTTGGAAATTTCAGACTGTAGACAAGAATATAGACTAAAAATGGAACATGGCACCCAAATTTCTCAAGGATCATAATCAACTGAATCATTATAGCCCGGAAAGATTTATTTTTCAAATTCGTTTGAAAAATGAAAAGGGGGAGTAAAGTGTGACTTCCCAAATAGAAACCCGAGACATTATTGCCCTTAGCAGGCTATTTTTTCAGATAGCATTCACTTTCATATGATTTTTTCATATAGACTAAAACAATTTACTCACGACAAAGATGCAACTTCGTTTCGGTTCATTTAGTTGCACTTCGACCGGTGCAACTAAATGCACCGAAACGAAGTTGCATCTTTGTCGTGAGTAAGTCGTTTTAGTCTATATGAAATAAAATTATAAAAAATAATTATTGCTCTACTATTGGTATTGAGCCCTCCTTTGAATTAATGCTGTGGACGTTAGAAGTTATATATTATTTTCGTTCTCATTACATTCGGAGATATAATATATATATATATATATATATATATATATATATATGTGTGTGTGTGTGTGTGTGTGTGTGTAAAACAACTCCTGACGTAACAAAAGAGACACAAAATGGAAGTGAGGTATTTGTGAAATGAGTCGTTTCCTTATAAGGAAACATTCGGCATTCATTTACCGAAGATTATTGGTCGCAATTTATCAAATCTGTTTCTTAAAACAGTTTTGAAAAAAAAACAGAACAAAAAAACAATTAAATTGCCAACTCATCTATTATCGGCTTTTCTAGTACTGATTGGCGTTTCCTTCCAAACCTTTTGTTTGAGGTTATATGGAAAACTGACAACTTCACTATATTATTTTCCCCTTCTAGTTACATGCACTATTCATTTTTTTTTTTTCAATTGGAATTAAAGTAATTCGGTTTTTGTTATTTGGTTGGTGAGAGAAAGAGAGAGAGAGAGAGAGAGAAAGAAAGAAATGATTTTAAAATCACTAAACAGAGACTACTTATTCACAGATTATTTTTTACATTCTGCGTGTATCAAATAAATTTGGAACTGCAGGGACATATAAATACCGCATAAACTGACCCCTGAAGATGTACAGAAGACCGCTCGAGTCATTTTCCTTCATAATCCAACTCACGCGCCGGCTTTTAAAATGTCTACGCAAATACTGACTGAAAGTTATTGTATTGGCCATTTTGATCACAACACAATGTATCAAGAATATTGGGTCAGCGTCCTTAACGTAGTCGTTTTGGTCACATTTCTGACACGTACAATGAAAGAATGATCCAATGTAAAGAAATCTTAGTTCGCCTGATTTGTTTGGTTACAATCGGTATCAGGAACCATCGTAATCATAGTGGCAGCAAAAGTTGACATTGTTGTCGTAGCATGAAGGATATGGTAGTAATAGTAGTGATGTCAACTGTTATAAAATTGGGTGGAGATTTAACTTCTGGATGGAGACCTGGTCGCGTGTAGGGATATTTCTGTGATCACATTGATCGACAAACAGTGAATCAATGGTTTGCGTACTGAGTTCGAACCCTCACCAAAGTTATGAAACAACATTGAATGCCTTTGAAAAATGTCCATGTATTTTAAAGAAGAAAGTCATAATAAATATTTTCGTTTAACTTCTTTTGGGAGATACGCGATATGATTTTCAAATCCCGAAGAAGTCATGGATTGAAATATATATATATATATATATATATATATATTATGAAAAGATAAAGATTACCGAGTATTATATTTAGTAATCTGAAAAAATTAAATACTTATATATCAAGGAATCTTCGCAAATAAACACCAATTGTTTGCACTTGAAAAACTTCCAAGTCTATACAAAATGCAATCCTCCGCCGATAAACCAGCTGAAGTTGTTTATAAAATTGATATGCGATCGACAGAAGAAGCATCCTAATTATACATCTCGTCTTAACTGTTTTCTACCATTACATGTATAACTGTCCTGTAAGTAACACTTTCATTAATTCTTACAATCACAAACCTTTCCTCACAGATTTTTAATGCATAACATGTCGAGCGAATTACGGAAGTTGATAAAACAAATTCTGAAATTAAAATTGCAAAGTTCAGTTTTCAATTATCAAATTACACTTACAAGAACTCAATTTCGGATGATGATTCGTTCATAGTTTTTCAGACACTTTTTGTGGTCAGAGGCAGCAAGTACCAACAATGGGCTATCACAAATCCTTTTTTGGTGGGGGAACTAAATGTAGCATTTCGAAACACTTGACAGATTGAATGTTGAAATTTTATATAACATATTTTAGATTCAAGAGAAAAAAGTCGGCGCTTAATCTTTAAATTATCACCTTACCATAATTAGTATTTAGTTGACGAATGCAGAAATTGAATAATTACTGTAAAAGTGATGGTATAGCGTTAAAGTCTGTGGACAATGATAAAAAACACCAAAATGAACAGAAGTTCAAATATAACCGGCATTAAACTATTTCTCGTGTCTCTAATCATCAGAGTAAGTGAAAATTTTGGCGCCTTTCTCTTACAACTCCTAGCCCTTGAAAATAATGAGTTATATATATCCCGTATAACATGTTACTGACAATATTTATCTACAGAGCTCCCATAGTCTCACGTTATTAGCCACTTCATGTTTTATCGCGATATAAAATAGAGACACATATAGATTCTAATAAGTATTTGTTGAATGACGACAACATGTATTTTCGCATTAAGGATGGTAATCGGTTGATTATATAAAGAAACAAACATGAAATAACCTGAATTTCGAATTCTAAAATTAATACCTTTCTTGTGAATGTAAAGCTTTAACATGGATGATAATGTTGAGTTGATAGATCAACAAAACTACTTAACAGCAAAGTTTGAAATTGCATAAATGATCAACAGAACAAGTAAAAGACAATTTTGTTGAAGGACTTGGATGATACAGAAGCAAGTCTAAAAAGTTGGAAACTTTATTTTGCTGCTCTGTGTCTCGTATCAAAAGAAAAATTATAAAAAAAAACAAGTTTATCAAGCAATGCAATTTCGGGGAGTTGTGGCAGCGATGAAGTGTAGTAAAGCCCATCAAGTCCCAAATTAAGGGTCAAAACGTGTAGGAATCCTTTAAAAGCCATCTATAAAGAGAATGGAATAAAATGAACAACAGAAAACATGGAAATCAATTTTCATCTGTTTTCAACAACGAATGCTGTATCACCTGCGATGAAATAGACTGATAGTGCAACGTTTGGGTGTTCAAAGGTAGAAATCATGCTGACAAAAAACTAGAATATTTTGAGTGAAATTATAGGCTGCGAAGTGGTGAAGTAATAGCGAGTTGCAGGTGGTTTTCAGATGACATCTCAGTCATGTATTGTTTTTGAAGGCATATGTAAAGCTAAGGTGGAGATGTTCCCTGTCTCGTCACTTTTTGTGTGCGTATATATATATATATATATATATTTGTCTGGGTGCTTATGTATTATAATCAGATTATGTTTGTGTTGTTTTACGCGTGAGGTTAGGACCCCATTCACACACTTAGGATTAAAATCTATACATATATATTGTCAGAGGACCGGATATAACATTAGCGTCTAACGTAATTTCAATGAAGAAATAAATTGAATAACATATGTATTTCTTCTTTTCTCCTCAGTAATTTTATGGTTGTAAACTTAATAGCGATTAAATTTGGATTTTGAAATTGGCAGTTTTTAATTTTAATATTAAATTTTATCAAATAATTTAGTAATTATTGGTTAGAATAAATTCTTTTTTAATATTACCCATATTTTAAAGATCTGAATAGCTATTATAACATGACTTCGTTGTCAAGCTTTTTGAATTTTTCTATACTTGTATTTTGATTGGTCAATCTAGCTTTTGTAACAACGTTTTCCCCTTGCGAAGGATTGTTAATTAATTTGAAACTTTTCAAACCATTTATTTTACATTCAACATCATCACTTGATAAGACACCAGAGGTGTTGAAACAAAATGACTATTTTTGTAGTGATTTTATAATATATTTATGTTAGAATTTTTTTTTTCAAATAAATAATTATATCTGCTCTACTTTGTATTGAGCACTCTTTTAAGAATAGTAATTGTTGGTTATTGGAATTCATTCCGTATACACCAATCACATACTTAGGTGTATATATATATATATATATATATATATATATATATAACATCCACTGAGTTGATATACATGATCTTCTTGATGGCTACATAATATGTGCTATGCCAGGCCTACATACATTTAGAGCTGACCTTTCATACTGGCAATAAACCTGGTCCATTCTGTTATTTAACCCATAGCTGGGGGAGAAGAAGGATTCATATATTTCACAAGAGTAATTGCGTAAAAGTAAATGTAACGGACTCGGTTGCACCACATCCGTGTGTGTGTGTGTGTGTGTCTTTTAGATATTACACTTTAATCTCAGATAAAACTGCCAAGTAAGGATATCCTAATCCTGGGTGGGGGGACATGTACAGAAACTAATCATAACCACAAGTGTCAATCCAGACGTAAATAAACCAGACATTTTTTAATCAAATTGCTATCTATGCTGATGACACAACCATTTATTCCTGTCTCGATAGTAAGTCTGATCAGTTTGATGAGGTTAAATTGGCAGCTAATTTAAAAAAATATTCCTACATTCTGTTGTTAACTGGGGCAAAGATCGGCATGTTAATTTTAAAGCCTTCAAAACTAAACTTCTCTCTTTTAATAATCTGAGTAAACCCTTTTCTGCCTTCAATCAGCATGGCTGAGGCTAAGCTCCAGGAGAGAAAGTTTTGTTATTTCGAGAATCTTTCTTACATATTTATAAGTCTACCATTCGTCCAGGCTTTGAATATTGCTGCTACATATCGTCCGGTGCGATAAAAACCAAAGAAGAATCATCAATATTATTGGTCCTGACCTGGCCTCTCGGCTTCAGTCATTTTCCCCACCGCCGTCATACAGTTTCCTTGTGCCTTTTTTATAAATATTTTCCTGATAATTGTTCGAATTAACTCTTCGTTATGATACCTAGACTTTATGAATTTAAGTGCTGTACTTGATTGGCATTAAGGTCTCATGATTTCACAGTTCAATTAGCTATATGTGACCGGCAGTTCTATGCTAACAGTTTCTTTTTTCGCACTTCTCGCTTGTGGAACCTTTCCGACTCCATGCTTTCCAGTCAACTTTGATCTTCATAAATTTAAATGCAATGTCAATCGTTATCCACGATTTCTTGAATTACTCTTCTATCGTCCCTTAATAATGTTTCTCTTTTTTCTTATTCTTTCTCACCCAGTAACCTGTTGTGTCTTAGTTTCTTTAATGCCTTGTATGGGGTGAAATGATTAAAAAAAACATTGTTAATCGGAAAGCCGAGTTCCATATCCTTACCCCTTTTGGCTATGGGTTAATTAGTAAGACTTGTATCACTAACCTATTATTATTTCAAGAACAAAAACATTCTTAGAATCCAAAATTATTTTTGGCTTTAAATAGCCTATAAAATTTTGATAAACCGCAGAAAAAAAACAATCAATCAATGGTACCATTCGATTAGACAAGATGAGTTGGCATTTTAATTTTTTTTTTTTTTTTAAGCGTTTCACCCCAAGCAAGGCGGGAAGACACTAGGACGCAAGGGGCTACATAAGATTTGGAGCAAGATCAAATAGGAGTGATAGAGGAAAGAATAAGGAGAAGGATAGTGGATAGATCAAGGCAACTGGAGATGTCGATTGACATTACATTTGAATAGTTGGAGATTATAGCTCTTAGGGAAACTGGAATAGGAAAGGGAGTTGCACAGGCTAGAGGTGCTAGACATGAAGCTATTGGAGTAGAAGAGACGGCTAGATTTAGTAGTTTCGACAATGGAATGGTGAGAGCGGGATGCCAGCCTCGTAGGGCGCTTGAATTCATAAAGTCTGGGAACCAGCGAATGCAGCTCCTCGGAGCAATTACCATAAAAGTATTTGTAAAAAAGACAGAGAGAGGCGACGGCGCGTCTGTGAGAGAGCGACTGTAGACGAGATGCCAGAACAGGGCCAATTATATTGCATATCCGTCTCTGGATCTTATCAAGAACCCCGAGGCAAACAGAAGGGGCTCCAGACCATATATGGCAGCAATACTCCATGCAAGGGCGAATTGTGGATTTGTAGATCTGAAGGATCGATTCCGCGTTGTGAGTCATATTCAACATTTTGTACATTTTGAATGTTTTTACCTCTTTCATCTTAGTGGCTTTATTGCCTTACTTGGTTGGAGGGATAGTTTTAAAAATATTCCTTGGTCATTTGAATATTAATAACCTGCATAGTTCACTATCCTTTAGAATAAACTTGTTGTTGCTTCTTTTCCTCAAGAAGTCAAAGACATTTGTGAGTAGATTAGGCTTAAATAAGTTCTCCCAATCAACTTTTTGGATGTTATATTGATTTTACTTATTACTATTGTAAGTGTACTTTTGTGAAAGTTACTTATCATTAAATGAAATAAGTATGTTTCATATTATCGTTCAAATGGTTTACTTTAAAAAAAAAAAGATATAAAAAGGAGGAAATTGCAAACTGCAGAACTGTCTTGATTAGCTGACATCTCATACACAAATTGCTCGGCGGGTGAAAATAGTAAAATATTTTAACTTGTAATTCCACCCACTAAAATATATCAATAAAACTAATTCTTTTCGTTGGTTACTATTGTCTTAAAATAATAATATTGCATTTTAGTGGCAGTCGGTATAGAACATTTGAGAAAAGAGAATTCAAAATAAAAGAAAGGCAAATATGATCTAAGTTAGACGACATAATCGCAAGTTAACACATAAAAACAAAGCTGACAGCATAAAAAACGCTAATTCGGTAAGGTTTATTCAAAAATAAATATCACACTTTTAGAAGAATTTCACATTCGCCCATGATCAGCTATTGCCAGTCCACTGGGGGGCAATCACTTTTCTAAATCATTCCATGACTACCGTGACTGTCATTTTCTCTGTATGACCAACAATCGGCTCTATCCTTGTCATTTTTTTTTTTTTTTTTTTTTTTTTTACTTTATTTGCTACCCTTTTACGCCTTCTATTAACTTTTCTTACTTGTCTTAACTTGGATCAAGCATACAAAATTCCATGATCAATAGGAACTTTGACAAAACGAGAATCATCGCGCTTGTCAGAAAATGTGATCTTCAAAACATGGCTTTTTCTGAGACTTGAGCACCTAAGTGCCGAATCAAAATCACCGCCGATGTTTTCCTTAAGACATCACTAAACGTCTTTCATTCAGATATATTCTTTCAGAACGTTAATAATTGTGGCCCATCACAACTTCCTCTATCTTGCTTCTTTAAGTTAGCTTTAGCTCTATATCACCACTTTTCCCCCTATTCTGTCATCAATACTCACAAACTCGTTATCAATGTGGGTGTTAAATTCTCCAAGCTTTTTTCCTTGTCATGTGATCCAGAAGTTTCAACTGATCGATCAATCATTAAATCTCCAGTTTTGAAAAACAAAACTTCAAAAGATAGCGTTCTGTTAGTTTTGTACCTTTTGAATGAGGTTCAAAGTGACCTAAAGAGCATTCCACTTTTCTTAAGATGACAATCTCTGGAAAACAATTAGCAAGTCAAATAGTTATGTGCTTTCCCACTAAAGCAGGGATATATTTTCCAATGTCGGTCATTACCTCCGGAGTAATAGGTTAAGATGGCTTCGATGCCGGTTGTAAACTGTAAAAGCATTAATAAGTGAAGTTGAGATAATCAAACTGTCATTTATCTATGTACATATCAAGCGTAACTAAAACTTCTCTAGGCAATTAACAATACAGATGCAGGAAGTACGGCACAGCACTGATTGTTATCGAGGGAGAAAATCGAATGAACACATTAAGTTCAAAGTATAGCGGAGGCCATTTTCATTAGCTTCACAAAACCCTCTTTAGTAAGACATGAAACCATTTTTTCATTGCGCGTTGTCCAATTGCTAAATAATATGGCTGACATTCCATTTTATGGAATGTCAGCCATATTATTTCGCAATTGGACAACGATTACCAAGTCGTTGGTTAAACACTTCTTATATCTACTTGGATCAAATCCTTTTAGGTGTTGCCAGTCTCAGGCGGTGCATTTCGAGACCGATTGTAGCTCACACTGACAATGATGTAAATATAGAGATATATGGTGTTAAAATATGCATATGGCTTACTCTCTACCCTTGTGTATTAAATACAAGTGCCTCTGGAATGGTCTTATCGGTGGGAATTATTTGACTTAGAATAAGCGAGGAAATTTTAAATCCCTGGAATAATATAATTGCCTCGCGGAGAAAATGATTTGATAAACAATAATCGTGCCGGACGTGGGTAATTGAAATAAATTATTTAATCGTGCCTATACTAGAATTTGTTTGCACCAGACTATAATATATTATCCAGGATGTCCTACAAGTTAAGTTAGAATCTACATTCAGAATAATAGTTATAGCTTCATATACAGATATAATACTAGTAGACTTAACTTGGTTACTAAATATCTAAAATTAATACAATCTACCCTAGTTCACGATATTTTGTATCAACTCCATTACCAAAAGAAGCTGACAGATTTTAATTGGTTCAGATATGTTAATTATTTCAAAATTGATACTTTAAGCAAGATACTTAAGATACTTAAAACGCACAGGTATTAATAAAGAGATATAGGACTTAAAATGAATTCCTATTTTTGAAATTTTAATTATTCTTTAAAAATATGAGAATTGAATCTAATAAACAGTGTCTGCAGCAAGTGGTTATAATTTGTCCATTGGTGAGAGAAAAAAAAAAGGATTTGAATTACGACAGTTAAAAATTGTTGATGGCATTCGTCATTTAATAATTGCTTCTTATTCATCAAGTAATATTTACATAAAAAATGCGTAGCCTGCGGCCAGATCACGTTGAAACACCAATTCTCGTACAATCAATGAAGTTAAGCCGCATCCAGCTTGGTCATTACTTAGATGGGTGACTGGAACCAGGAACTGTATGCCTGGATGTGTTCCTGATATAATGGATATCGGCTCCAAAATGAAAATCGGAGAGATGGATTCTAATTCCCGTTGGGTCTGATATATTCACTTAACGCGCAAATACGCTTAGGAAATGTATGAATTCACTTTTTCTCCCCAAAGTTATGGGTTAATTAGTAGGACTTATAGCAGTATATCATTATTATCCCCTCGAAATCCTTACAATCTAAAATATTTTCTGACTTTACATAACCGGTAAAAGTGTTGATAAAACGTAAAAACAAATCAATCATTCAATCATTACAAAAATACGTTAAATCGATCATCCACTTCCAGGGTTGCATTATGGTGACAAAAAAAAACTATGGTAGTAACATTAAAGAGAGAGAGAGAGTGATAAATAGAGAGAGAGTGATAAAAAGAGAGAGTGATAAAAACAGTGATAAAAGAGAGAGGGATAAAAAGAGAGAGAGAAGGAGAGGGATAAAAAAGAGAGAGAGAAGGAGAGGGATAAAAAAAAGAGAGAGAGATTGATAAAATGAAAAAAAAAAACAATAATGGTAGTTATATTTCAGGCCCAACTTAATTTGAATTCATTTTCTCTGGGCAAAGTTATCGCCTTCTCCAATATCGTCTGGCGTTAAAATATCATTTTACCATTGTCGCGTTTAGTTTTATTCATTTTCTGAATTAAAGAGACATTTAGGTTTTGGTAGGAGAAGAATCAAATTTGCAATTTTGGACCCGAATGTGGCAAATGTTTGATAAAGATCAATGAAAAAAAAAAAAGATTATCAGGGGTTAGGAAATAATGCTAATCCTCTGGATATAATCCTGTTACTGTATGTCTAGTGTTATGGTATTAATAGATATAGGTATTGGAAATCAGTGCCGAGAAGAATTGTTGCTAGTTTGAAATTAAAATAAGAAAATTAATGGCAAGAGTTTGGTAATATATGACAGTGTGGTCATAGGAATTAACAGTGCATGGTGGATGTCAGATTCATATGTCCCAATTATCTACACACGTATACATATGCGTGTGTGTAATTTGTATATTCCTTTTTTTACGTACGTAACAGTACCCTATTTTTATTAGGTTGGTGCAAAAATAATGACGTAAAAAACGACATTATTACGTCATTATTTTTGCACCAACCTAATACTTTTAAGTTGTCTTAATGCACATAAAAACCCAAATGTTTATATATATATATATATATATACACACGCGCGCGCGCGCACGCACACACACACACACTCGACTCTCCCGTCGATTTGACGTATGAGGGTCAAGCAGATCAGTTCCCAGGAAACCGACAGCCCGACAACAGCACATGAGATTTGATTATAGTGGTGAAGGTTTCGTGCAGGACCATCAACACTTTTTGAAGGACCAAATACAGAGACCTGGTGCACTACGTGCCACAAGGCCCCTAAACGACCCTCCACAGGTTTTGAATTCAGAGTTGTCTTTCTCCTAGACCAGTTGCCATCCAAAGCTATAGAACTATTTATCCATAGCTGGAGGGAGAAGAGGATTCACATCTTTCCCAAGGGTATTAGCACGTAAGTGAATGTAATGGATTCGACTGGAATTCGAACTCGGCTCTCCGATTCCTCAATCCAAGCCGCTATTCATTCCTCCATTTATAAACGACAAAAAGTGTGGTTGGTTCCGCACAAAGCTTTAACCACTATAATCAAATCATATGAGCTGGTGTCTGAGTTGTTCGGTTCCTAGGAACTGAGCTGCTTGACCCTCATACGTCGAGCACTAAGGATGGTAACTAAAATATTTTCATATAAGACTTTTGTGAATGTGTTTTGACAGGTTAGCGTAAATTTCCAAAATCATTTCATTGGATTGATTTTTGTCGAATGCCAAAGATTAAATATGTATTTCTTAATATGTGTTCCAGCTTGACAATCATTTGCTGCTCATTTTGATTTCCTTGAGGAAATCTTATGCAAAATCTTTGTCGCTCGTTCAATAAATATGTGAACATATGCAAAAAGGAGTTTTTGCTTACATCGTGAGCTGGCTTCCATATTTACTCGACTTTCGACATATTCTCTCGTCTTCATCCAGCATGCCTTTTCTCCGCAATTAAAAGGATATTTCCCCTAAAAGAAACCGTCTTTATTTTTCTCTTGTACGATTACAAGAACAGCAATTACGATAAATAAGTTACCAATAACGACAGCAATTTTTTTAAAAATTCTATTTCTTTCAAACTTTTTGCAGAATTTTCTGGTAATCTTCCTAGTTCACCAATAATGATAGATGCATCTGACACCTTAATATTCCACATCTCATACTAGATTTACATATTTTCAATATTTCCCTTTTCAGTTTTAGCGATCGCCATTATTATTATTATTATTATTATTATTATTATTATTCAGTGAGGGCAAAAACAATGATCTGGAATTGGAATGAAATCAATGATGGCAGATTATATGATGTCAGCCTTCCTGATGTCATCTTCTGCCTTTACAATTGCTCGCAATAATAATTTTTTCTCAGTGAAATTTTGGCTGACAACTTTCTCAGCACGTATACTTCGGACACCGTTCAACAGACAACTTTAACCTCTGGTCCGTGGCCCTGCACCTGTTCGCTGTCTCTCGCTAGGCAGTATTTCATTGTGTAACTTTTCAACCTGTTCTCCATATCCTGGGAAAATTGAATCCCTTTCTGACTATATATATATATATAAGAAAAAAAATAAAATCGTCTTTTTTAACCCTTTTCATCCGTACGCCATGTTAAACATTCTTACAATATTGCCTTGTGCATGCAGTTATACTTTTTGTCTTGTGCATGCAATTTTGTGTACACATTATATTGCTACCTCTAGAAATTATTTAGTATTGCACAAGTACTTATTTTATTATTATTTGTACGCATTAAATCGCTGGTCACCAATGTGATCTGACCGTTATGATTTTGCACTTCAACTAGTACAGAAATAGTATATTAAATCTGGCGTGGATAACATACTAAATAGATGCAAGTACAAGAAATAAAGGAGAAACCAACTTATGCCTGAAGGCCAGAATCAAGACATTTAAGAAAGACTTAATATCTTCCATGGCGCACTATATGTGAAAATGAGAAGTGCGTCCATTACTTACTGAAATGAGATCTGACTGATTGACAAGGAACTCTGCTGGCGAGGAAGAAAACAAAAAGAATCTCTACGTGATCTTGTTCGCTGAATGCTAAATCAGATCAATGTGGATTTAGGTGTGGAGTAGTTTTCTTTGCGCAGAAATGAGAGGCTCACACAATATAATAATCTGTGAATTGGAATCGTCTGTGTTAAACGCGTGCTTGTGAATGGTATCGTCTGATTTGCATCGCTGTATAAACTACCTTTTTTGCTTACTATATATTTCTGGGGAAACAGATTAACGTTGTCACTTTCAGTTCGAATTTTACACCAGAAGAATTTCTGTAAAGGATCGCTCGAAAGCTTATGCTAATTACCCGAGCAAGATAAAAAAAAAAAAAAAAAAAAAAAAAAATGAAAACTAAATTTTAGAAGAATAATAACGATTCTCAATAAAAATAATAATAATAGATAGATAGATAGATAGGGTAACAAAGTAAAGCGGTAAGAAAGGACTAATTACTGATTGTAATAAGACGGAAGGTATGGTCGTTAACAAAAGGGCCAGCCCCAAAGATGCGAGTTACAGATTGGAGATGGCAAAATCAAGCAACTACGGAAACATAAATATCTGAGAAGCGTTTACCGACAGAAAATGTAACATCTGAGGGTGCATTACCGAAAGATGTCTTCCAAAAGCACATTGAGGTGAGAGGGATAGGAGAGCTTGACACTCATAGGCTATATGAAAAGCAAAAGGGACAGAATTAACAGCAACTTTGTATAAATTGATAGCAGAAGAGAAACTGGGAGCGATATTAAGGAGACAAAATAAAAGCTGCAAATGATGGGAAGTTGTGGAGAGCCATGATCGCCCACATCCTGAAAGGACACCACACATTAAAGAGCACTTTAAGTGCTGTCGATTCGCATTACTGCCCGAAACTGAGATGAAATTATTTTATACTATAAAATTTCCCTAAAATAATAATATATGTTAAATCGATGATTTTACAAGCATACGAATGAAATTTTAATTGAACACGAGGCTTTCTCAAGGTCATCATGCATGTTCTTAAGTCATAATTTGGATCTACCATTTTTCTTATTCACAAGAGCAGTGAAAACATCGATCAAATTAACCGACGGCAGAGTTCTACTTAAAGGTGATCCTGATTAAATGCGTAATAGACTGATTGCTACGGCTGACGGGTATTAATATCAAGAAAAGGCTTTTGTTTTGTTTTACTGTACAGACTCAAACCAGAATGTCAGTAAGGCTCAAGAACGAAACCTTTTCGTTCGCTGTCCTCGTTAATACCACTTCAGCGAAACTTGCACGTGCTATCAGCTGGTAATATTCAGTTATTACTCAAGCAATTAACCTGATCCTCTTCGCTACAATTTCTGCTCTAACGTTTTCGTCACTCAATCCGTGTAGCAGATTGTGGCTCTACATTAAGAAAAGCAACCGAGGCAGTTAGCGATGTAAGCGTTACTTAAACTGTTTCTCCCACTTTGCTTATCGGATCTTCGGGAAAAGAAGAAAAGAGACAATCAAGGTCGCTACAACATTATTGGATTGGAGTGACGATATATAAGCTCTTTAATGGATTCGTTAGATTTATTATTTTCTTTCCTTCTTTTTTAAAGTTTCTTTTCTGATTGTTAAAATATAAAAAACTTCTCGCTTTTCGCTTTTCCTCATTTTATTCTTTTTTTTCTCTCTCTCTCTCTCTTTCATCGTTTTTTTTTGTTTTTTTTTCTTTTTCGAATCGTTTACTTGTCTTCCTTCCTTTAACGTGTCTCTTTCTCTCTCTTTTCCTTTTAGTCTAGTTTTCTTTTATTCTAAACTTGCTCAATTTGACTTTATTCTTTCCTCCTTTCTCTCGTTTATCTTTTCTTTCTATCTCCTTCGAGCCTTCTCTTTCTTTGAATGTTTCTTCAATTCTTTTCATTCTACTTTTTTCTTCCCTCCTTTATTCACTTTTTTTTTCTTTTTTTTTTTTTTTTTTTAATTTCTTCATTTTTTATTCACTCTCCCATTCAAACTTTTCTCACTTTCAATTTATATCTTCTCTCGTGCTAAATTTTCTTCTGTTATGCACTTCACTTGATTATGCCGTTATTCCCTTTATGAGCCTTTCTTTTCCTTATCATTTTTCTTTCTGCTTTCTTATTCTTTCATTCATTTTCCCTTGTTTCTTCTCTTTATTAAATCTTTTTTTCTTTTCTCTGCTTGTCTTTATTTCTTTCTACATTCTCTTCCTTTTCCTCCTCTTCTAGTTTTCCTCAGTTTCCTTCGCTCTCCTCCTCCCTCTAAATAAACAACTATACAGTTTTCATTAAACTTTAACCGTTTACTTTTGAAAAAAAAAAAGAAGTCTATTTCTCTTATCTTCTGATTATGGAGAATTAATAAATAAGGCCTTAAATTTGGAGTGCGTTCCTTAAGTAACAAATTCCCTACAATAGGAATGATCTGTGAAACTAGTTTGTTTACCTTTACCCCAAAATGAACAGTAGCAGAAGGCCACGAATCTGTGGCGGGCAGTAGATAGAGAACGTTCTGGAGATGAGTAAACGACATGCGAGAATATCTCTCGCTATCACTTTATCCTGAGGCTCCAATACAGGCTGCCAGTTATTTTAAAACGAGGTTAAAGTAATGTTAGGCGACATGTGTCAAATTTTACAATTCTTACTCTTTTTTCAGAAGTATCGAGAGCATTAACATGACTGTTTCCGATCTGATATAGTAAATGAAAAGGCATGCTGTTCTTTAGACATTATCCACCAACCCCCAGCGACTCGGAGATAGCGAGCTTCAGGAAATTGACCAGGAGGAGTAGCAGGTGTCACTAGGTGAATCCCACACATCTAGTCACGGTAATACTCAGCAAGTTCACGTTGATCGATGATCCTAGACGTCGTTAGCAACGAGGTCAGTTTCATGACACTCCACTCATAGGACCTCAGTTTCAAATTTCACCTTCTGAATCTATGTGCTGGACACCACGGTCAAGTCCTCGAAAAAGGGGTTACTCCCTGCCACATGTGCCAGAAGTAGCTGGATCAGAATTTTCACGATCACGTCACCCGTAACATGTGGTATTCGGGCTCCCCAGATTTACATCCTCTAAACAACGAAGCCGGAAACTTCGTCCAGGGTTATAGAAACCAGCAATTCCACAATACTAAGGATGCGTGGGTCAATCTGAACAAAACCACTTAACCCAGGCTGTAGCCATCGTAGAATTTGGGTTCGCTTTTATCGAATAAATTTAACACAATCAAAGTTAAACCTCTTCCTACTAACAGCTAAAATAAAAGACCTGCCGTTGATCATCAATCAATTCTATGTCACTTTTTATAATGATTTTTACAAACAAAAAATTTGATTACCAATGGGATCGTCTCTAAGTGGTGTGATGGCATGTATCTTAAAATTTCCCGAATCTGGTCCTTTCCAAAATATTTTACCTAAACAATCAACATACGATAGATTGATGATGCTTTATTAATATATCCTCGTGATACTAATTTACCTGACCTTGGTGATAAACTAAACAAAGTCGAACATACAATAGAATTTACATACAAAATGAAAGAATACAATTCTTTACCTTTCCTAGATATCATGCTAAACCACATTAGCCATAGTTTAAAACTTGGTATCCACTGGAAATCAACCAACAAAAAAAGATCTAATAAATTTATATTCTCATCATAACAACAAAATAAAATCAGTTATAATCAACGGATTCTCCATAAGAGCAACCAGAATTAACAGCTTTCAATATCTGCATGAATAGGAAAAATACATTGAAAACACTTTCAAGCTCCTTCAGTACTTTGTTCGGACTATCATCCTCATCTTTTTTGCCATATTTATCACAACGTTTCGGCCGTTGTACGCTCCGACCTTCTTCAGGTGGTTGGAATATCGGACTGAACCCTTTATTTCACTCACTGGGGTAGACTGTTCTAGTTCCACGTGCCATGTCTAAAGGATGTCAGTTATCAGTTATCTCCTGTTAATTCCACTCTCCAAGTTCTCCACTGCCTTAACCAGGTATTGAACTCACACTATCACTGGATCTAGCCAACGCCTTTATCCACTGTGCCATATGTCTTTAAAGACATCTGGGTATGAATTTCTGGGACTTATAAACTAAACTGGGATAGGCGGGTACAAGAGGAGGACAACAACACTCAGAAGAAAAAAACGCAATGATAACAGCAAAAATTGCAATATGAGCACTGGTAAAAAAAAGAAGCTGAAGACATTAAGTTTATAAGTCCCAGAAATTCATACACAGATGTCCTTAAGGACACATGACACTGTGGATAAAGGCGTTGGTTAGTGACAGTGTGAGTTAAGGCAGTGGAGAACTTGGAGAGTGGAATTAACAGGATATAACTGATAACTTACATCCATTAGACGTGGAACTAGAACAGCGAGCGAAATAGGATTTAGTTCGACATTCCAACCACCTGAAGCGTACAAAGGCCGAAACGTTGCGATAAATAGTCCGAACAATGTAGATAGTGTACATAATACCTCATCTCAGAAATATAGACTTCTTCAGTACGCTAATTATTTTATATTCAATGCGAAACAAAAGGCTTATAAAATATTCTAAAATAGAAAAAACGTCCCTGTCAAACCCAGTGAGTCAAAAATATATTGTCCTACCAACTATCACAGCTAGAAAAAAAAGTTATCTAAACTCCAAATAAAATTTGTTACCGCTACATTTAAAACAATAAAAGACTTTGTCAATACTAAACAATAAGCCGAAACTTGAAGCAAAAATTCACTCGATTGCCTGTAATAAATATATAGAAAATACATAGGAGAAACCTCAAGGAATTTAAAAAGATTATATGAACACAGAATGTCCCATTTTACAAAACAATACAATCAAATGCGGTTGGTTGTCCTCCGTAACGAGACTGACCACAATTTTGACACGAAAAAGTGCTACTCTGATCAAAGGATAAAACTATTCACTAGGACGAAAATTTTTTGAGAGTCCCTTTAATTCTTAAAATCGCAAAATTATCCGCCGTGTGATATCCCTGTGTGATATCTAACAGAAGTTATGGAAACAAAAAGAAAAAATCTAAATGAAATCGGCTATATGAAAAAAATTAAATTAAAATTTCCACCGCTCCTCATTCGTGCGCATGTGCAGTCTCACCAACATAAATTAAGACTGATGAAGTCCTAAAGGTCGAAACGCGTCACACGAAAACGTTTTCAACTTTTTTTTTCACCCATTAGAAATTTATATATCACACACATTTCCCATTACATACAGATTTTATTCTTTATTTTTCTGGTTATTTATTCTCAATTATTTGGTATATCCGGCATATATTATACACACAAACATGGGGTTGTGAAAGATCTCAATCCAACGAAGAAACCTTCAAAATAAAATTTTAGAAATATTGCTTGTTTATTTTGGGGGTATTTTTTTTAGTAGACCCGCATCGCAATTAAATGACGGACAAGGTCAGTTTGAAATGGGTTTAATGTCAATATCGTTGATAAATTGCTCTAGCCTCTGTAACACTTCCATTTTTGGTGATGCCTCAGGGAACGGGCAATAAACCAAACCCTCTACCAAAGAGGAGGTACTATCGGTTGGGGGGATCCTGGGGCATGAGCCTAATATTTATTTCAACCTCCTTAGATCGATGTGAACTCCGGAACAAAGGAAATATTGTTTGTTTATTTGGGCAAAATTTAGGAAATGCGTCGGCCCGAAAACATTGCAATGACCCCGCTTGTACTTATATAGACGAAGGAACATACACAGTATGTATTTATATATTTACATAAAGACATTGACTAAAATTAATTTAACTCGGGTTACTCATACATTTATTTACAGGGCCACAATCATGCATATCCGTTGAAAATCCAACCTGTCACACAAAGGAATCTGTTCATGTGCCTATTTTTTTACGACAGGTAGTACTGGTAATCATAATTTTAACAACATAAGATCTGCAGATGACACAGTGTTGATAGCAGACACGGGAAAGAAACTACAAGAACTCCTACAGAAAGTAGTGAAGGAAAGCGAGAAGAAAAAGGATTAAATACCAATTCCAAGAAAACAAAATGCATGGTTATTAGCAAAAGGAACAACTCAGCATACAAATTACAAATTGGAAATGCTAAAATCAAACCATAGAATCAATTTAAATGTCTGGAAAGAGTTTTAACAGAGGACAGAAAGTGCGACACTGACATTCTAAGGCGCATTGGGATAGCGAAAGATGCCTTCCAAAAGCTAAGCAGAGGATTGAGAAACAGAAAAGTACTGAACTGCTACGTAATGTCAGTCATCTTAAGTGGCAGTGAATGCTGGACAGTCTCCTCGGAGATGAAGAGACTTGAAGCAACAGAAATGGGGTTATACAGAAGACCGCTGTGAATATCATGGACCCAACATGTGAGAAAGGAAATTTTAAAGAAAATGGAAACAAATAGGAAACTTATACTTAATATCAAGAAGAGGCAGTTGAAATTTCTAGGGCAGATAATGAGGAAAAAGGCTTGAAGAAATTTAATACTCACAGGACAAAGGAAAGCAACGCATAACATAGTAAGCTTGAGCGAATTGATGGCGGAAGGTTTAGGAGAGATAACAAAAAGATAACATTTATTAAGAGCTACAAACTTAAGAAATTGTGGAGAGCCATGATCCCCAACTTCAGGGAAGGACACAGCACACAGAAGAAGTCTTGTCTTCTATTCTGAATTTGTGTTTTTCTTATTTTTCCACGTGATTGTTTTCCTTTTATTAACTTGTGGGTACCTGGAATGTCCGTTATTTCAGTTCAGCTGCAAATGAGGGCCATTTTACTTTTTGATTTTCAGTTAACTTTCTCGATTTTCGGCTTTTTTTTTCTTAGATGTCCACGAAACTTAGCTTAGTTTGTCACAAGGACAAATGTTGAGAAACGCAATTAATGCCAATTTTCCTAACGACAATGAGAATTCCCTTGTGCCGGGAAAGTCAGTAATAAAATTTTGGGTTTTTATTTATTTTTTTTTATTTAAGGCCAGACAACTCGTCACGGACACTGGGAATCATAATAGGTAATGAACTAGATTGGTTACTACTGAATACAGAGCTCGATCCTCATTGGGTGTCTTGTGCAATCGCTTGTCTATTTAAACATTTTTCCGTAATTGATTTTTTACACAATTTTTCTCGTCTTTCACGTTTTCTTCCTCTTTTATCTTTAAATATTTTCTTTTTCTTCTCTTTTCTTTTATTTGTATCTTCTCCCCCTCCCTTTCAACCATACTCATTTTGTTACCACTTCGTTTTTGATTCCCCCCCCCCATTTTTCTTTACCATCTGTTCAAACAATTCTTTTCCATTTCTTAAACGATTTTTTCGCTTTCTCTTTCTCCCAAATGTATTTCTTCACCAAACCATCAGCTCTTTTTTTTTTCTTATTCTTCATTTCTTTCTATTTCTTTTTTTTTCTTATTTTTTTTTATATTTCCATTTTTTTTCTTTCTTTTCCCCATCATTTTAATATTTCTGTTTACTTCTTTTCTTCCTTGTTTGTATTTCGTTATTGTTCTATCCTTTCCTTCTCATTTCTCTTCCAACCAAATCTCCTCTACCAACACTACTGCCACCCCGCTTTCTTCTCTTCTACTGCCACTCACTTTATTTTTCCCCTCTCTTTTTATTCTTTTCCCTCTCTTTTTCTATTTATTCTTTCTTTTCCTCCAAAGTATCTTCGGCCTTTCTACTGTTTTCTTTCAAATAAGTATTCTTTTTAATTTTTTTTATCTAATGATAAACCCTACTTTTCCATTTTCAGTCAATTTGCCTTTTTTATCTGATCATTATGCCACCTCACTCTTTCTTTTTATGTTTGATAAACAGAAAATCCCACCAAAATTGTTTAACATTTCTCCCATTTTCTCTTTGCCTTTCCTCTTCCTCTCTTTCTAAAACCGTTATTGCGATACACTTTCGCACATCAAACTTCCGCTTTCTTGTTTCTTGTTCCGATAACAAATCTAACCGTAAATATAAGCAATCTCTTATTTTTCTTCCTCTTCTCTTTCATCTGGCGAAAAGGAAAGGAAGCCAAATTTTAATTTCTCTAAGTGCAGACACGAAATGTATTCAGCTCTAGCAGCACGCGTCTCTAATCTCCACAGAAGAAACACTCACTCCAAATAAATTCCCTTACTGATAAACTACATAAATACACTTCTGCACACGAACTAAACTCATTTATATACAAACACAAATATATGGAGAGAGAGAAGAGAGAGGTAACACTTTTGTAGTTGGACCTCTTATGTTCGACCTTATTTTAATCCGACCAAAATTTGATCAATAATATGAGGGTACTTTAGAACATTCGCATGGTAAGTGTATCATAAGTGGGTCACAAGTGTTTTTCGAGTTGGTACTTCTTCATCTGGCTCTGTGACCTCCGTGACCTATGAAAGTCGATAATCTGAACAAACATTTTATCCGAAACAGATAGGATGAGAGAACTTTCATATGCATTACATATATTTAAGATATTTTTATTTTTATACATTCTTTTTTATAGATACAAATATTTACGTAAATGCTCTGTTTATAATAAACAGTATTACAAACATTTACCAGACTGAATGTCCGAGAAATTCTCATAAAAATATGCGTCCCTCGACAGGAATCGAACCTGTATCCGATACGAAACCATCATATAGTCTATATATAAACATAAAAATGTCTTAAACTAATTGTCGGACTTTGTTCATTTCACAATGTGTGACGTCATTTGTTTACATTTGGATACGCATTGAGCATAAATTAATGTACGTGAGAGAATCATGGAAGATTGTAGTTTAAACACAGTAAAATCGACCTTGCTAACCGAACCCAATCGGTTAAGGCACGTTAGATTACTGTCGGAGGACGCATATTTTCTATAAAAATTTCTCTGACATTCAGGTCGGTAAATGTAAATACTTTTTATTATAAACAGAACATTTACTTAAATATTTGTATCTATAAAAAAGAATGTATAAATATAAAAATGTCTTCAAATATATATTATTTGATATGTAGGCGGACAATAAAATTTCATGGAAATCATAAACCTTTCGACTCTTATCCTGCAGTTTTCCTCAGTGTTTATTATTGAATAATGCTTTTTTTGTTCCAGTTATTTTATTAACTTGGCTAAATTTCAAATCAAGTGGACGTTGATGATTTCAGTGCAAGAATCACCAATCCTTTTGTCAATTAAGCCATGCCAAATATATTCTTTGCATATTTTTTTTGTTTTCTTAAACAGAAATATAATAAAGTTTCATGGAAATCACAAACATTTCGGCTTTTTTTGCAGCCTTCGTCAGTGTTTAGAAGTGAATAGCGTTTTATTGTTTACATTATTCGGACTGTTATTCTCATCTTCATTGCCATATTCACAACGTTTCGGCCGTTGTACGCTCCGACCTTCTTCAGGTGACTGGAATTTCGAACCGAACACTTCATTTCGTCCATCGGGACAGATTTTTCTAGTTCCACGTGTCATGCCTCTTCCGGATGTCTCATTTATTTCCCTTTAACTAAACTCTCAAATTTTTGGATTCACCACTGCTGTAGTCTGGAACTCACAAGTCTTTGGATCTAGTCACTGGATCTAACCAATGTCTATCCACTGGGCCAGTGGATAAAGACGTTGCTGTCATCCAACGCCAGAGAACCCAGCCTACCCTGCTATTTAACTGGTCGGATGGAAGAAATAGATTTATACCATCCCCAAATAGAATTTTATCGCTATTTCTCGGAGTTTCCTTCCAAATTCTTTGTTTAAGGTAGTGTGGAAAATCAACATCTGGATTGTATTATTTTTCCTTCAAATTACATGTGCAATCTATTTTAGTTGTTACTGCATTTGGAAATCTTTAAGTGATATGTTTTTTGTTCTTTGAGATTATGTAGCGTATTTAATGAAGGACTGTCATTTTTAAGCCATTTTTAATCACTAAACTGAGAAAACAGCTGATTGTGTAGACATTTCTGAACGAGTTGGATGCCATGCATAACATTTATATGAGCATCTCGATCTGACGAGCCTATTTCAAAATATGACTGCTGTCCCGAGGTTAATATACAAAACACATACATTCTGACATATTTACATGCATTTTCAATTCTATATACGCTCATAGCCACGCACACACGAACGATTTACACTTGCCAATTTATAAAATAAAATAAAATTTTTTGCAGAAATAAGCCCATATATTAATGCTGAGTTTCAAAATGGATTTAACAGCTTTGTGATAATTTTGTGAAAATGGCTTGCCCAATTGATCACCTAAGAATTCTTTACTTCGTCTACACACGTTGTATATCAATGCTGATAATTTTGTCCAGATCTATGTAAATAGGATAGTGCATAGAGAAAAGTGAATTCTTAACTTTCCCAAGGGTGTTAGTTGTAAAATAAAATGCCTCACTTTGAATTCTCAGTTAAGCTTTAGGTTCCCAGTACCTCCACTAGCAACCGTAAATCTCAAACATTCAATACAACAAGCTTCAAAAGACAAAACATACACACACATAATACAGATTCTTAAGAAAGAGTGGAATCTGATCACTAAAGTGTTCTTCAATATAAATCCGTTCAATATTCGGTATATGTGTGGGTGTTTTTAATAATAATCTTTCAGAAGCGATACTTCAATTAAGTATTGATCTTTGAGGATAAACCGAAAAAGTCAATAAATCATTAGGGATTAACATTGATTGAAACAATTTTTCAATCAAAGCAGAAAAGGCAAGAAACAAAAAAGAAAAAGCAAAGAATAGTTAGATTCATCTAACAATAACAAACCAGATATTATGGTCGCTGCTTCTTTTTCACCCTGAAAATTCTTTGGTTAGTTTAACAGCAGGTTTAATTACTGGATGCCAAACTCGTTGTTTCAGCGATTCTCAATTTTTCTAATATTTTCGTGTCTTGGCCGTATTAAACAGTTGGTGATTTGATTAATTCCAGTTTTTGAATTTCGAATTTTCTTTTCATTTCGTTCTTTCAAAGATTAACACAAACACAACTATTAGGTTGGTGCAAAAAATAATGACGTAATAATGTCGTTTTTTGACGTATTTTTTAACGTCATAAACGACATTATTACGTCATTATTTTTGAACCAACCTAATACTATGATCACTGCCATTATTATTACTGCGAGTAATAATAGGAATAATGTGTGTTATTACTCGTTCTATCGCCACTATTATTTTCCTACTGTCTCTGCTCTTTTGACTCGGAATAGTAGCGGTATAGGGAAAAAAAAATCAAAGACTGTCCTGGAGAATAGAAAAGTGGCTTTGAAACTCAGACGAAGCATTCAATCCAGGCCAGGAGACCAGATCTAATTATCATAAACAAACATCATAAACAAACAAATGATATTTGTTCTAATGGAGCCTTTCCATTAGACTAAAAATAAAGAAATCCAAGGCTTCTAAATGATTCTCTTGAACAAATGTAGAATACGATGATCATGATGATTCTGCCAGTAATTATTTGAAATTCGTAGAACGGTCTCAAAGATGCAAAAATAAATAAATGAAATAATGTAAGAATTAGAAATCCAGTGGAAATTAAAACAATACAATATTATTGAAATTAATGTCTTAATTTCCAGTGAAAATCACCAGACACTGGCGTAGGGGTAGGATTTATTTAAATATATTTCGTCATAGCATCTGGTGAAATCATTCCGAAAGCAGAACTTTGAATTTTTCTGCTGATATGATGATTCATTTTGATGGACATGATATCTAATTTTGGAAAGTGCCTGATGTCACTCAATCTACACAGATAAACATCTGGTGTGAACATGTAAATTATCCTTAATATATATAAAAAATAGTTGTCGGACTTTGTCCATTTCATTATATATATATATATATATATATATATGCTTACTCGGAAAAAAGCGAGAGGATATCTGGTATAGTGGCGTGCTAACTCTTGTTGCTGGCGTCTGACGAGGTGATCTGGTCGCAGAAATTGTCTGACAGCAATAACTCGGTTCTCCTACTTGTGAGATATGGTGCGGAGTCCTGTTGCCAGACATGAGGGTCTTCTAGTAGCTACTCTCTTGGCCCAAGGCAGCACTACCTTCTCAAAGCACTTGAGGTAGACTTCAGTGTTGAATATGAGGCCCTGTGGCAAGATTATTAATAATAATAATAATAATCTGGATAAATATCTGGATTTTGTTGGGGAATCTAAAAGCAATTAAAAGCAGATATGATGTCGATGATTATATCCATAATTACTGAACCTATGAAAATGTATCCACAAGAGCTGTACAAAAAAGATTGGAATAATGGGAGAGCCAATGAATAAATGAAAGTTTCAGATAACACCACTATCGAAATCAGCACATATACTGAGGAAGCTGATAGTGCTTTGAGAAAACTTCCTTTCACTTGTCATCGGTAGCTACCAGACAATATATTGATGAAGGTGATGCTCGTTTATTCGTTCAATGGTTTCAACTATTTTTTCCGTTTTTATATTTTTATCTAGAAAACCTTTTTTCTTGTAAAGAAATTTCTTTTTTCGAGAGCGTGTGTGTGGAGGAAGGAATTAAGACTGTTGTAGTGTACTGGTTAACATTCTGGTTTCATAGATCATTACTAGTGAGTTTGTCGTCCGGGTCTCCTATATATGTAACCTTGAGATATGCTTAGAAAATATATCTGTGAGGCACTTAGTAGATACATGAAGACGCATAAAAAAAGACTATTTACTGAGGTTCGAATTCGAAATTCTTGCTTTTAACTCAAATCGAACATCTATCTCCAGGTGAGTAAAAGTAATTTTACCTAGCCTTTTGACATACATACATATATACATAAATATACACGTGTGTGTGAGAGAAGGAGAGTATATATGACATTTAGGTCAAAACAATCAAAATATCTTTTCTTGATTTGCACTGTGAATTAGTTGCTTATTTGATATTGTCATGAATGTTTTCAAATCCAGGTCTGAGCTCGAATTTCAAATGGTGCTTTTCAAGGCTACAAGCACTTCCTATATATATAAAAAAAAAAAAAACGGCACACATAATCTTCCAAGTAAAATTTCGACACTTTGTAAGTATTGTGAATTTTTTCTTGTCAGTATGTCGAAAATAAATTCATAATAACCAATAATGATTGGGCTTCACGTATTCATAAATATTGTTCAGTCATTCAATT
>OZ010585.1:13309027-13339027 GCA_963932145.1 Acanthosepion lycidas
CACGAACGGCAGTCCTTGTTATACACGTCCGTATATTTTTTATAATACTCCTCAAAAGTTATCTCTTCATCTGAACTGTACGTGAATATTTCAATTGAATTCCATATTGTATTCTCTGGGAAAGAATCATTTTGTAGATTTTTCTCTTTCCTCTTCTCAGTTATTTCCAGAATTTTGTTTTGAAACACCCTATGCATCGGTTTCATTTCTTGTTGGAATATTAAAAGTTTCCTCCTGTAGTTGTATGTGGAATGTCTTTTGTTGCTCTAATATTGTCATCTGTTGTTCCGACTGGAACTTAAAGAATTCCTGGAATATATTTTTGCATTCCTCCATCTTCGCAAAAGTTTACACAATGCCTAAATACTGTAAGGGGGAAGGGGGTCCTAGGAATTTGCAATTCGTGACCTATTTGAGCAAACTGCATTATCGAGAAAAAAAAATTCTTTTCTCAGTTGAGAATACGACAGGTTTTTTCGTCACTAAGTTGACGTCTTGGCTTTCGAAAAACTACCAAGTTTTTTTTTTGTTTTTTTTAAAGTGTGAATCCGAGATTTTGCCGCCGAAATTATTGTGGCGAGCGAATTTTTTTTTTCTCCGTATGAGTACGAATTCCTCGTCGCCAGATATTGTTGTGGAGTTATTTCGCAATAGAGGCTTGTATTTGTACTAAATTGGTCCTAAAATAGGTTCGACGTACAAAACGTTAGGAACTTGATATATTAAGTATTACGCAGAGTAATCTAGTTGTGATCGCTGATACTTTCGTATTCGGTTAACTGTCGTCCGACATCGACTAGTATTTAGTCACCCCCCCCCTCACGAGGGTATATGTGGCACAAGGCCGGTTTAACGTGGGATCTCCCAGCCCGTGGGCTCGGCCAAAAATATACCTTTTGAACCCGTATAAACGGTTTCAGGGTCGGTTTACCTCCCCGAACGAGACTTCGCCCTTCGGGTTCCTCCCCGCAGGCAGGGAGTTCAACTGTTCAGCCGTCGTCCGACATCGACTGACTGACTGACTGACTCCTCGTTACTATTACTACTCCTACTTATTATAAATGGGAGAGTCTATTAACTATAGAGTAGGTGTGTTTCACCATAACAATATCAAATGCTTATCATGAAGTGATGGTAAATTACTTGAGAGTAAAAGAATAATTTAGATTTAAGAGCGTAATACAACCACTTTCACGAAAAAAAAAAAAAAAAAAAAAAAAAAAAGCGGTGGAATAATTTTTGTGGGCTTTACTCAGTTCAACAAAACGAATCTGACCTATATTCAATTTAAATATATTAAGGAAGAATTAAGAAATTATTTTCTATAATGCATCATAACCCGCACATTGACAGTCAGTGGCAGCATAGACATATTATATACATATAACATATTGCATATATATATATATATATATATATATATATATATGTGTGTGTATACTCCTGTGTGTATATACATGCATGAATTTAAATAAAAGAATACATCAACATAATTTGCATCTTTTGCAAGACAATAAGCTCAGTGCATTTGTCATTCATCTTAATAGGCCTGATCCTAAATTCGTCTTAATGCAGTTGTAATTAAAAGAGAAATCACTTTATTAAGACGAGCATTTATTAAAAATGCATCCATTTTGGAATTTTCAATGGTAAGTTTACGTTCTCCCTTCCTCACAAATTTATTTACTACCAATGCAATATGGGCCCATTAAAAATATTAAAAAGATTTAAAAAAAAAAAAAATGCGATAAAAGCTAAATGTAATCGGCTACATTCAACGCCATGATATACCAGACATAAATGTTTAAAATTGAAGCTGAGTGTCTCGGTTTCATTAATGTTTCGATGTAAAACTGTAGCCAGCGTTTGTTGTATTTCCCTCTACACGTATATACAGAATGCGATTGATAAATTGTCGTCTAAATTACGCAACAAAGATAATAAAACTGGCATCTCATTTTAACAGATATATTTACCAAATTACACAAAAATATCTTGAAATCAGTCAGCTATGTGCCATACGTGATAAACGCTTAGGTGATCATGTATCGACAGATACCTGACTGATGAGGCAAATTTATTTCCCGCAGTAGGTTACCATTTCTTTCTGTGGGCTATAGAACCCGGTCTGTCCTGCTATCTACCCATAGCTGGGGGGATAAGAGGAGGATCCATACCTTCCCCAAGTGTATTAGCACCTAAGTGAATGCAATGGATTCGATTGGAATTTAAACTCGGCTCTCCGATTACTCAATCCAAGTAGCTATCCATTACTCCAACGTGCCTCTTGAAATACTAAAGATTAGCTTTAACCACGGCCTCCAGATACCTTCGGAATCTACTGCAACTCTTCTGGGCGATCTCGATGTTTAAGTTGGTGAATGATGCCATCATCCTTGCCTTTAGTTCATCTTTACACTTTTGTTGGTTTCTCGTGCACATAATCAAAAGAGGTTGCAGCTTGTGGAGTTAGGTGGCCAGATTTAAGAAGTGGTGTGGTCTCAGAAATTGTCTGACAGTCATGACTGAGTTCTCCTGCTTGTGTGACATGGTTCAGAGTCATGTTGTCAGAGATGGGGTCTTCCAGCAGCTACCTCTTGACCCGGAACAGCACTACCCCCTCTAGGCACCTGATGTAGGCTTCCGTGTTGAGTCTGTGGCCGTGTGAGAAGGTGAAAGGAGATATAACGTCGCCACCATTCATGATCACTCCAAACACCATGACGTTGACTGGATATATCATTCAAATCTTTCGGAATTCTTTGCACTATCCTCAAATTGACGCCCAAACAATGTTCACATTGGAGCTTCCGGCAAAAATGCCAAGAATTACAGTATGCCGTTTCTGGTGGCGTGAAATGCATCATGGTGCTCTCTTT
Source organism: Acanthosepion lycidas (assembly GCA_963932145.1). NCBI lineage: Eukaryota > Metazoa > Mollusca > Cephalopoda > Sepiida > Sepiidae > Acanthosepion > Acanthosepion lycidas. The sequence goes on from OZ010585.1 coordinate 13,311,907, forward strand.
CTCACAGACGTTTCCCAACTGACCCTACTATACTGTGCAATCGATAAAATCAAAAATAACGCGGGTGCGCAATTACAAATATAAAATAGCGACAATTCATACATCGTACCATATATATATATATATATATATATATATATAGCACATTGATACCGTCGATAAACCAGTATTATCCTCAAAAAATTATTTATGGGAACGAAACACGTCACTTTACTCATTCGCTAAACCACTATTAATCTGATCTATAGATTTATGTACAATTCTCTCTCTCTCTTTAAGAAAAAATTATGCAAAGAATTAAATAGCAATGTTAATGTGATTAATGGCGAAATCACTTTACTAATAGGACTTAATGAAACATTACGTTACTATCAATTCCTTGAATAATAAGATCCTTATATTCGAGCTTTTGTCAGATGGAAGACAAATGCCAAGTACTTTCGACAATTTCAAATTATCATCTTCAGGGCGCAATTTTCCCATACATAGGAAAACACTAAGACGAAATGTGCAGACCAAATGATTTTTTTTTAATCATATATATAAGTTTTATGGTATGCTATATTCAGGTGTTTCATACGTAAATGCAATCGTCTCGCCACTAATATATATATATATATATATATATATATATATATATATATATATATATATATGGGGCGGGATAATTCATTTACACATGCTATATTACATTCTAACGACAAATTGTTTCTCCCGATGTGCAACAGCTCAACCTAAAATTGGGAAATGCAATAAAAACATTCAGAAAATCCTTGTCTGTTGAATTCAATGATAGATAATTTCCCATATAAATGTACAAAATTAAATTTGACATTTATCCAAGCATATTTACTTACTAAACATTTTATAGTTTCTGTACAAATACAGGGCCCGAGTGAGCATTCGACTCACTAAATCGGAAGACAGAAAAGAAAATCGATAATACATTTATAATCTGTATGAAAATTGACAATCATTCACATAATTGATAAGTATATGGATTATTTGAAATTTTCCCTATTTGTCTATCTTTGAAGATAAAAAGTACGAATTTTACCTTAGTGTAGTTAGCCAACATTTTAAGATGTTTGTTTGATTTTCCAGTACAACGCTACATTCGGACTAATTCTATATCAATAGCTTGGGAGACCAGTTCACAAGCCACACATAGCATTACGTATTCAGAGTTTTTAATCTTTTTATTTGAGTAGGCTACACAAATGTGCCAACCTTTTATTTTCATAGTTTGTTTTATTTGTTAAATCTAAGAATGAGGTTGATAAAAAAAATAACTTTTATCGATTGGTGGAGAAAACTTAAAGAAATAATATTAATAAAAACAAAACACGTCTTATTTGTTAGACTTTGTTGAGTGACGAATGGTTATTTGCCTGGGATATTATATCGGCGCCATCTGGCGAGAAAAGTATTTTGTGACGAACGAACATACGGCGCCACATAAACACGCAATCACACAAGAAAGCATGTATCACTTTATGCTTACACCTCAAATACAAACATTTGAGATTATATATATATATATATATATATATATATATATATATATATATGTGTGTGTGTGTGTATAGGAATATTTGAGTTAATTTACTTATATATAAATAGACACCTGTACGTTTTATTCTGTCAGGTTTTGTAAAAAGATAAATATGCGCGTTTTGCTTATATATTGTCTAGAATTGTACAACGAAAGGAATACATTCTCATTGAAATTTACTGAGCTTAAACTGTCAATAGTCATTTCAGAGTTCGACTTTGGATTTTACCAGTTTCCATGTTTAATTTCTCTAATTTTTCTTTTCTGTCAACAGCTCCAAGTGATTCTAACAGGTTTCCTCACTACTGTAAGCTTGTATCGAACTTAGCTGAACTAAATAATTACAATAAATCTCTGAGATGCTTTTGTATCTCTGGCTGTATCTCGTACGACTCCATAGAGAAAAGAATTCATATACATGGATAAAGATTTAATCGAATTAAGTGTCCTTATTGTCTGAGATTCTCATTACACACAAAATGGGGAATTTTCCGTATGAACTTTGTTTTATACAATCCTTGTTTTCTAAAAAAATAATAATAAAAGAATCAAGTGAATTAATCTCCCCGGAATGCAAGTTGGAGATACGAACTGTAATCAGTCTTCTGGTCGAAATAGAACGAATGAACAAAGGTAAATAAAACTCTGTAACGTGTTTCAGAAAATATCCAGATGGGATTAAATTTTGGAATGCTAATTTTATAAGTTTGAAGGATGGCATTGACTGCCATGATAAATTATCGGAGCGTTTTTTGGTTGACTGTGCAGAATGAAACAAAGAGCAGGTACCATTGCAGTAAACATTTTTCATTTTAATCTTTTACGGAGATCCAGGGTCAGTTGATTGGTTTATTTTGCTTAGTAGCACATCATTCTTTATGGGTTATTTAATGTCGAAATCTAAATAATTTGAATGCAATTGTAGGCCTTCAACTATAGATAAAATGTATTATTGAGGATTCTACTATAAATAGATATTGTTAGTAAGTTTTTTTTATATATATAAAAATCTATTGCTGGTAATTTTACTATAAAAATTTACCTTTATACTTTCATATGGGTTTTTTTTTTAGTGGGGGTTCATTATTTTATACTTTCAGGACAAATGTATATTTTTTTTTAGATATGAAATTTGTAGATGATAAAATGTATTGGCTATTATAAAAATGTATTTTTTTACTGTTGCATTGATTGCCATTTTGCTATAAAAATGTATTGGTCATTTGCTATAAAATGTACTGCTGATTTTGTTTGGGGTTCACTATTTGCCAATAGCTGGGACCCTTAACAAGTGCTACACCTTGGATCAGGGTGGTCCTGGAACAACAGCAATTAAGAGGTAATTCCAAATCTCCCGATCAGAGGCCTTGCTGCCGAATGTAATTTATCGTCATAACCATTTTCCGGAGAATAATAGTGTTTTACATATAAATAAAAGGAAAGCACCTCTTGGGTTTTGTTACAGAGATCCGAACATAACTGACCCTTTTTATCTTAGTGCAAATTTGGCAGATGTTATCTACGAGAGGGAGCACCGATCCTTAAGTTTCAAAAGATGTTTTGCTATTCTTTTCCATGAGGAAATTTGTTTGCAAAGTCAAATTTTTGGATTGCCTAAAAAGAAAAGCTGTGATGACCTAGAACTGCGAAATTTTCCGTACTGGGAACGATCAATAACGACCCTGTTTAAAGATTTATCAAATTAGGTCATTTTTGAAAATCCTGTGATAATAAAGTTTGAATTTCACTACATGAAACTATTTGTACTACATTTAATTTGGATTACGAATGGGAAAGGAAAATCAAGTAAACTTTTAATTGTATTATGCTTTTGAAATGTAGTCCAATTTGTTGTGGTCCAAACTAGCAACCAACCCTCTTTGAAGATTAATATTCGACCAACAAAAGTTGTTGATACTAAGTGTTAAATCAGTTTTGTCTTTTAACCAAGTTATATACAGACCCTCCAATTTTGCCATAGAAGACTGCATATATTTCTTTATTCTAGAAAACATACTTATCGGTAAGGTTATCAGAATGATAAACATCAGAAAGTCCAAGGCAGTTAAATTTGAAAATTTTCCCTATTTGCAATGTTTGGGTTATTTTAAATTTGTCTCATAATGAGAAGTAAAAACAACAAAGTATAAGAATTTATCCGATTCAGTAAACTTAGCATTGTGATAAACACCATTTGTTAGCCTCTGATTAAGAAAAGATATTAAAAAATTCAACTACCTGAATATTAATATTAGGTTGAAGACTCCAAAATTGGCATCGAGAGACAAGTGTTTGTTAAAACATATCTGGTTTCCTAGTAGTTGTGTGTTCATAGTCGAGCTTGGGTATTTTGAAAAATTCATACACTAGTTCAGAAGCAGAAACGAGCATACGACAAAAAGACGCCAATAGAATTACTTGAAAATAAGATCTGTAAATATACCACGGTGGATTAAATAAAGGGTTCAGGTCAAATTTCTAGAGAAGATTATGACTTAAAAAGGATGGAGAGTACAAGCAAGTAGCCAAAAGTGTTGCGGTGGTATAGTCAAGGAGCTATAAGTGGTGTTGGGGGGTGTACCGTCAAGAAATCAAAAGTGGTGATGGGGGGTGTACGGTCAAGAAACCAAAAGTGGTGATGGGGGGGGGTACGGTCAAGAAACCAAAAGTGGTGGTGGGGGAAGGTACAATCAAAAAGACAAAAGTTATGGTGGGGGAGGAGGTAAAGTCAAGAAGCCAAAAGTGATGCTGGATTTCACAGCCAAAAAGGCAAAAGTGGTGCTTGAGCGTATAACCAAGAAGCCACAAATTGAAAAGCATATAATTATTATAAACACATTTCTGTTATGTTAATGTCAAGACATTTTTACAAAGTATATAGCGATGGGAAAAAAGCGCAAAAGAAGCGAATTCGTACATTTTTATAACGTCCAGGTAAAGTGGCACTACTTAACATTATCTTTACATACTGCTATGTCATAACTTTTGGCACGGCATTGTACTTAAAGCTACATAAATAACTACAGCAACGTACGGGATTCAGTTTCTGCGTTGCGATATCGAGCAGGGAATATGCTTATTTTGCTGTGCTCAATGTTCAAATTCCCAAGTTAACAATGAACGTTAACAAATATATAGATGATATATATATATATATATAGAAAGAATCTGTTTATGCACATGTATTTTTAACTGGAACAGGAAAATAATGATTATTTACACGTGAAAACCAATTATTGTAAATTTTACCTGTGGTGGATTGTTGATCCCACATTCGTTCTCTATTCTCGTGGCCACTGAATTTCTGGAAACCTAGTTTTCACATTTTATTATATTAATAACTTATTTTTTAACCACAAAATAAGGCGAGGTACAATAATCTCTGAAATCCATATTGAATGTCAACATATTGATGAATTTTGGTTTAAAAAATATATATCGTGCCTTTCAAGCAGAGAGGGCTTCATTGCTCTAAATATCAGAATCCGAAATCTTGGTTTGAATGCCGTCGAAAAATAGACATTATATAGAGAAAGAATAGACAAAAAAAATGGAGTATTGCTGTCTTATCTGGGATGGAACTGCTCAGTCCTCATTCATCCTTGATAAGAGTTCAAAATTATTGCTGCAATCTCGTGGGAAATGACATTTTCTTAGTCTGCAGCCACTTTCTCACAGGTGCAACGTTGCTATTTCAGAGGCAAATCTATTTTGATGAACCGCACGCTTTAGTTTCACCTGTTCAAACTTTTGTTAAGGCATGCCTAGCTACTTCCACAGAGTTGAATCACCCTTATTTCCTCCATATTCCAAACATAAAAAAGTTAAACAGTTTTTTCTCCAAGAACCGCTACTTTATGAATGACTCCCGCGCGGATGCTTCCTTGCAAACTACAATCTTAACCTCTGCAATTTACGGGCCAATCATTTTTTATCTCCGTATCCTCATAATCATTACTTCCCACTATACACTCTTTTATTAATATCACAGACCTCATTCATTCATTTTACAGTAACATCTACATTGAGCGGTTCTTTTGCTATAAAAAACAAAAACAAACAAACAAAAAAAAAAAACAACCACTAACATTTTATATATGTATATAAAATTATAATGTTAGTGGTTGGTTGATTTTTGCTAATTTTGATATTACCTTTAGCATCCCGACTCCAGAGTTTCGTAGACGGACCCGTCTGCCCACTCTTCAGTGTGTATCAGCAATTAGCTGCTTATATTTCTCGATTGCTTTCTTTTTTTATGCACTTAGTGTTTTTAGTTTGTTTTTTGTTTTTGCTATTTTGGGGTTTTTTTTTTTGGTTTTTTTTAGAAAATATAATAGCTGAATTGAATGCTTTGAGAAAGTGATCAAACAAAAACCTGCAAAAGGGCTCAACTGAAAATGATTTTTTTCAGGGGCTGGGGCTATAGCAAGCAGACTTTGCAGTAAAGTACTCGATATCAAAGAGAGTTCTTTAATAGAATTAAAGTTCGTCAGTCAACTGATTGTGACACCTTCAACATAAATACGATATGTGTATATTGTCGCCATTTTATTTTTTATTTCGCGCATGCGCGTTGTGCGTTTTTGATTTTGTCGACTGCACAGTATAATAGGGTCAGTTGGGCAATGTCTGTGAGAAAAAGAGCACCATGACGCAATTCACTCCGCCAAAAATTTGGAAACGACATGCTGTACTTTACATTCGCACCGGAAGCTCCAATACGAATATTTCACGGTGTTTGGGTTTCAATCTGAGGACAGTGTAGAAGATTCGGAAAGAGTTGAAGGATATATCCAGTCAACATCATGGTGTTCATAGTGATCACTAATGATGGTGACGTTATGTCTCCATTCATCTTCTCAGAGGGCCTCTGATTCAACACGGAGGCCTACATCATGAGCCTTGAGGAGTTAATGCTGCCCTGGGTTAAAAGGGTGGCTGCTGGAAGACCCTGTGTCTGGCAACAGGACTCTGCACCATACCACACAAGCAAGAGAACTCAGTCATGCAATTTCTGATGCCACCTAACTCCACAGATTGTAAAACCCTTGATTACGTGTGGAACGTAGTTGAGCGAGAGACCAACAAAAAACTAAAGATGAACAAGGATGGCAAGGATTACGGTAGCATTCACCAATTTAAACATGGAGATCGTCCAGAAGAGTTGCAGTAGATTCCGAAGGCATCTGGAGGCTGTGGTTGAAGCCAATGACGAGTTTAGATTAAATTTAATCTTTAGTATTTCAAGATATCTTTGTGTAATTTCGGTAAATATATCTGTTAAAATGAGATGTCAGTGTTATTTTCATTTTTGCATAATTTAAACGATAATTTATCTATCGCATATATATAGGGTTATTGAAAGTTAACTCCTTATTTTATGTACGAGTAGCCTGCCAGGAATCCTGAATTAACACCCTGTGAATTTTTCTTTGGGGTTGGTTAAAGGAGCAAGTCTATATATAAAAAAAAACAAGACTTTGGAATAACTTTAAGTGCGAATACCAAGAAGTTATGTATTCCAAACCACAAGAGTTCCTGGTGAAATCAGTTTATGCAATTCCTGGACGGCTCAAGAAGCTGGTAGCGAAATCTGGTGCCTATATCGAATTTTAAATAAAACCTCATGCTAAACGTATCTTATCTAATACTTGTAAAAACTGTAGTTAATAAAGTATTTAAAAAGTTACATGTACTTTAAAATGGGAAGTTACTTTTCAATCACAAATAAAGACCAATTCTCCCATCGTTTAGTTATGGTTAACTTTTATTCGGCAACGTATGAGAGAAGAATGGGAGTTTCATTGTATTAAATTATTGACGTTAACATTTCTGATTTGGGACGCTTAATAATATTTGACAGTAATATTTAAGGTAATAGACTAAGGATGTTGTCGGAGACGGTAATGACTTTGGCTGCTTGTCAACAGGTAAGAGTTGGTAAATGCCTTGAATCGCATATACAAATTTTTATTATCGATCAATACTAGAGGACTCGTAAAAAAAGAAAAACAGGAATTATTGGCTCGGGACGTTGACTGATGCATGTTGTAGTTGGGGGTATTTTTATATTTTATTTCCTTTAGTGCAGTTTCATATTTTTCAGTCGCCAAAGCTGTTTTATTCAAAATGGAAGCAAATATTTTATCAAAACGTGGACGAAACGAAGTGATACACAATGGATAGCTTTTTATTTTTGATGCAACGAGCAACAGGGATCCTGAATTAAAGTTTTGGCGATGTGAACAGAAAGATCGAGACAGTGACGACGAAACAGTGTGACACCAAAACGCCAATTATTTTTCTGACACCGAATCAGCAACGCCGAAATGTACCAAATCCGAAGAAATTGAATGTCCTGCAACACTTTCCTGAGTTATCAAAGGACACGGAGTTTTCGTAGAGGATTTAGGAGTCTATTTTTTTTTTTACAAAGTTGTTAAAAATAAGAAATTACACTGATTTTCAGTGTGCCTTCAAGTTCAAAACATTTTCTGATATTCTGAGTTATTTAAATAACTCAAATTTTTTTGGATAGTAAAAATTTGTCTTTTTACTAAAAAATAATGTATTAACAATTTTTTTTTAAAGAATAACAATGATTTTTCTAGATACATGTCCTACTATTAACACATAACTGGGCGATGTAGTAATACCCTTTCCCAAGGGTATCTGCGCTTATGTAAATGTAATGACCTCGAATGGAATCTGCTCTACGATTTCTAATTGAGAATCGCTATCCATTACACCACCGGCACATCCTTTTTACGAATGAGGATCAGTACGTAGACGGCCGTGAATGAGAAAAGGTATGTATCACCAAAATTATTCCACACAAGTTTTAGATTTATATATTTGCCTTTGTTGTTTTTAAATCCAACATTTGCTGGGAAAGCAATAAACCAAAAAGGGAAAATAAAAAGTGAAGTCTCTAAGTATAATAAAAAGAAGCCATATTATATATATATTATTTATATATATATATATATATATATATATATATATATATATATATATATATATATATATATATATATATATATATATATATATATATATATATATATATATAGTGAATTAATGGATAGCGGCTTGGATTGAGGAATCTGAGAGCCGAGTTCGAATTGCAGTCGAATCCATTACATTCACTTACGTGCTGATATCTTTCTTCTCCCCCCAAATATGTGTAAATAGCAGGACAGACCTGGTTCTATAGCTTTGGATGGCAACTGATCTACTGCAGAAAGAAATAGCAACCTACTGCGGGAAAAATCTTCCCTGACAGTCATGTATCGAAAGATACATGATCGCCTAAACGTGTATCACTCATGGCACATAACTGACTGACCAACAAGAAATGTCTTTGCCCATTAACACATGCTATATTAAAGCGTTCAGTCAAAGCGTATTAACGCTTTCGCTACCTGACCAAACGACGTTAGTAAAATAAAATCCCTCTTTTTTGAAAAAAAATATTGCTCCTCGTTTTCATTTTGTCCTTTGCACATTTGCTAATATTAGGTTGGTGCAAAAATATCGTTTTTTGACGTATTTTTTAACGTCAAAAAACTATATTATTTTTGCACCAACCTAATACTTGTATCCAGCGATGTTATTTAGTGTTTTTGGAATTTTTGTTGTTCAATTCTTGACTTATAATCGTTAAAAACATCGTTGGTGTCGAAGGTGTTTAGAATTAACGAATGGCCTGACAAGAATAGACAAGTTTTTCTAGTCTCGCCTAAAATTTTCCCTCGTTTACACGAACTTGCATTCGATTCCGTGATCTCGTTCATCTGTGATTTGCGCGTTGAAGAGATTAAGAAATAAGGAAAGAATATTTAGTATTGCTCTTATTCAAAATAAATTATTGCATGAGCAATCTCTGATGTTGACCTCCCAACTGTACTTGCCAGAGGTCTTTAAGAGGCGCTGCAGCAGTTATAAAATTCATAGACTGGATTTTATCAGGAGAGCCACCATCTTGATCCGAACATAAAAAAAACACTTAGTGACATCTAAAGAACACAAGACCCGAGGAAAACGAAACATATTTCAAATGTTGTTCTAAAAGTCACATCGTGTATACTTTACATATTTGCGTGGACAAAAGAAAAAAAATCAGTTTTATAAGTGAAAACATTTTATAATCGGCAGAAGATGACTTTAAAAACAAATAAAAATGTGACAATGATAAAGAACTTAAAAATGATATACAAAGAAGTAAAAAAAAAAAAAAAAAAAAAAAAAAAGATCAGACATTAACAATTAGCGTGGCAAAATAAATATTACTGTTTTTCTCATGTATAATTGATTAATTTGTGGGCCGAATAAAATCTCGTCTTGGAGCGGATGTGATACGAGAATCATAGTTTGGAAATATTCGTTCTAATTGAATGCGAAATAATAAAAAATAATATTCACTTCAATTTTCAGACATACTCAGTGCCGGATTTACTTATAGGCTTAGCAACCTAGGACCTCAAAATCTAGGGGAGCTCCAGCCAAGGTGTATAATAGGATTTACACATGATGTCATAACACAGTATAGACTCTAAATAACCCTTCAGTAATTTTAAACACCCGTCATCATCCTCGGTTTTACTCAAATTGTTCAATTTAACATTCATTTCCTTCTACTCGTGAGAATGGTGGATTTGCAGGAGCTTCACAAGTGGAATAGCCAAGGGCCTCTCTTCATTTAAATCCGCCCCTGCATATAGAAACAATATTTGTTTTATTCCAGAAATAAAACTCTGAACATAATCTAGAATGCTTTTAGTAGACCGATTGCAAATACAGTGATTTTGATACTTAATAAGTGACCTACTTATTTTGGCCTTATGACTAACTTTTGTTTTTATATTTCAGAACGTGGGTGATCACAGCTCTCCACATCTACCGGTCATTTTTCTTATCTAACTTTTCCTTTTTCATCACTTTTTGTGTGAATGAAATATAGAACAAGAAAAAAAAAACTCTTAAAATATGTTACAGTTACCCTGACTTTAATATGTTCTGTGAGTGTTAAAGTCTCTAGGCTTTTTTCCTCATCATGCGTCCTAGAAATTTCAGCTTTCTGATTTTAAGTAGGTTTCCTTATTTCTTTAAAGCTTCCTCGTTGCTCATGTGTTCCTTCCATGGTATTCGATAGAAGATATGTCTCTTTGACATCTTTGAGTAGATTGCCATACATTCAATGTAATTCATGGTATTGGATATTACATAGCAGTTCAAGACGCTTTTGCTAATAATTTGCTTATCTTTCCGTCTTTATATGCGTCATCATATTTTTGTCATATTTTCCGTTGCCTGTTATTGGAAATCGATAATAATCAATAATATGAATTGAGCACAGAATATAACGAGGACGCAGAATGACTAAAGAAACAACCAATCACTGCCCCTGTAAGGGTCACGCAACATTGGCTATATAAGGGCCAAATTCAAAGAACTATCCTGTTTTTTCTTCCACGAAGTTATTTCGACAGCACCAAACAAGGATGCTCTCTTCATCCCTAGCCCAAGAGAGTGGTATCAGGTTACGGAAGAATAGACCCGACAACTTAGAGAAAAATTATTACTATCTACAGAAGCTAGCCGTAGACTGAAAGGGAGACTTCAACAACGACTGTTTACAAGATACCCGGATGCATTCACTTCTTTTTAGATATTAAATATACAGTGTAACCCGGATATAAGAGAGTTGTCGGGACCGGAGAAGAAGTCTCTTATATCCGAGTTTATCTTATATCTGGGTTTGGTCTAATTTATATACATTAACACAGAATCTAATTCGGGTCCAGAGAAAATCTCTCTTATATCCGGGTTACACTGTATTTAAATAGTACACGTGTTATTCTCCTCAAACGCTGACGTTCAGTTCGTTTAAGCGCACGTGACTTATCAATAACCTTCTATAAAATTAAGGTTGTATCCTGGCGGACTATCACTACATTTCCCCCCAGATAGTTTGTACCCGTTTGACTTTGTTTTTTACATCAATGCGCAGCTCACACCTTAGTTTTTTTTGCTGATGACAATATGTTCTGTCTTCAAATTGATAGTTTGTCATTTGTTCTTGCTATCTTCAGTAACAGTTTATGGTTTCCTTTCCGAGTCTGCCATGAATACAATGTTATGTGCGTATATATTGTTTAGATTATACACACGATTAACAAATCCTCGTAGGCATTCTAATCAACTTCGAATCCTCTCGCTGTATAAGTTAATTAAATCCGACAGAAAAAAAATATGAATCTGTGTCTTACCCACTATTTCTGTTATTGTATTCATTGAAGTCGTTTTCTATTTGCTTGCAGACTTTTTTTTTGTAATTGCTTAACGGTCTGTCGAGGAGCGACAATGAAACATCTAGTCTCAGTGTAAAGAGTTTGATAGTCGCTGTGTCTCCTATGATAATGGATCATTAAAACACTTAAAATATTTCTTAAGGAATCAAGAAAGTTTTGGGTTCGATTTCATATGTGTATAATGTTTGGTAAAAATAAATGAAAGTACAAAAAGAGGGTGTCCATAAAGTTCGTGTGCACTTTAAAGTTATAAATTGCTTAAAGTGCACAGGAACTTTATGGACACCCTGTATGTTAGATTTAAAAACGCCACCATTTGAGAATTAAATACTGCCATTGTCGTCTGTTGAGAAAATTTCACAAAGGTATTTTCAAAACTAGAAATATAGAGTCCGTGTTTTCAATAGACCCCTAATTATCTACGGTTCCAGTTAAACCGTCAAATTAAAGAATTTATTAGCCTTACAAAGCTCAAGAATACTGTAATTTGTACACTAAAGACAAACCGAAAATGAAAGGATGACTATTCTCAATTTATTAAGGGGAAAAGAAGTTTTGATATTCTAAAGCTCTACGGTTGGAATTTTCTGTCACATAACTTATTACAACAAAAGAGGGTAAGTGAAAAACTGTCAGCACTTTAGGAATAATATTTTTTTAAAAATAATGTGGATAATTTTTTACTTTCCTACGTATATTGTTATAATTCATTTTTTTTCTTTACTCTCTTTTGGTCCATAATCTATATATATAAAAAATATAAATAAAATAACTACGGTTTTAGGCAACAAATACGATTTCTAGAACAAACCCCACCGTCAATTTTCGGAAGCTGTTATTGCATTTAATTTGAAAGTTAGGGTTTGACATGATAAATAATGACATAAAACATTTTCCAAATCGCTACCGCTTTTTGAGGAAACGAGTTTAATTAAATTTAGGTTCAAAATCATAACGTTAGAATTTAATTTCGATGATCAGTGAAAGCCTTATAGCACAACTTTATATTTCCTGAAGATTTATAAATCGTATATGGACAAGAAGCAAAACACAAGCACATTATTCTTAAGTCATTGTGCCATCAAATAAGATCTTCATTTACTTCAAGAGGAAATAATTCTGAACAACTTAGCTAGATTATGATATGTTATATACTGCAGTATTTTTACTGTAATTTTCAATACACAATTTAAATTTAAAACTTTTTTGTCTTAAAATTCGAGTCCAGATATGTTATGGTATTATATTTTATTTTTTGATTTTATTAATTATAGCCTAACAAATGTTGTAAAATCTTATTTACTGAGTAGCTATATATATATATATATATATATATATATATATATATATAATTTTTTACACACTTTTTATTTATCAAATGCAGTAAAAAAAAAAAAAAAAAAAAATGAATATTTCGCTTGTATTGATTCATAATCATTTTCCATTCAATGTATCTAATATATGAAATATCAACTTTATTTAGATTTATTCTTGAAATAGTAAAATTTTGATGGATGCAAACAAAAATTTGTGATAATTAAGTATTTCTGTACATTTTCTCAGATGATCTTTAAAACTAAATACACAAAAATTGGTAAAAGGTATGAATCTAAGTTTTGGTGACAGTATGTATCACATCAAACCTCAGCTTTCACGCCAAGTGTAGCGATGATTTTCTAAAGAAAGGGAAACATATCGCGTAATGGAAAACCACATTAAAAACAACCTTGTGTCAAAAATCCCATTAATACTGGTACAAGGCCACAAAGCAGAGCGCAGTGTGATGTGGGAACTATCGAAACGAGTTTTATGATCACAGCAAGAGTTCTTTTGTTTTTTTTATTTAAGATATTTACGAAGCCTGTTGGATGTGTAGGTGGCGTAATGGTTAATGGCTTGTAGCACGAAATCGGCGAACTGGGCTCGAATTTCGTTGATTTCGTTACATTTACTTTCGCACAAATACTCTTGGCAAAGGCATGGATCCATCTATTCTTTCATCTGTCCCTAGTGGGGCACATACTTAAACTGTAACTAAGGTCCGTTCAGTAGAGTTGCAGTATCAAGCACAGGTTGAATGCGAGTTTTGAACAAACAAATGAGCAGACATGGAATATAAGCATCCGGGCTGAAGATGAGAAATCACACTGATGTCATTTCAAGTCGAAACAGCCCCAATGAGGATAATAACGAAGCATTATTTTTCTATTTAAATATCGCCATACATATCTCAGTGTGAATCAATAATTAATAAGTTCAACACATTCAGCAGTAAATAGCGTCATTTTTATCTAAAATTGTGATTAATGTTTAATGTTGAATTGGATGCATGCTGAAAAATATCTTTTTATGAAAAATAAATATTACTTCCATCATGAAATCTTTTTGTGCGTCTATCAAGTCGACCCCTAACTATATTTGCATAACTATGTAATCTGTGATGTCATGAGTAGAATTAATTACGCTAATATATGAAAACATTTAATAACTTTAATGTTTACATATACCCGAAAGATTATGGTTCAATGTTGGGCAAAATAACGATTTTCACATCTGGTTTTTAACGTCGAATTGACAGACAAGGTTATTCGATGTCTTGTCATTGGCGATTGAATCGAACCTTTTATTTTCATTTCGGTTTTGTCATTTTCAGTGCTATAGCCGAAATATCCTGAGAGAGGGAAAGAGAGTAGGATTAGGCACTGAACTTTTTTTAATGTTTCCCACCCACAAAAAAATTGTTTGATCAACACTCAATCTGTATGTTACACATTGAAAATGAGAAAATGAATATCGCTAATCATAAATGAAATCAAGCCTAACTGACAGTTTTAGGCAATCAGGTTTATGATAAATAAATTTCCATCCATAATGTTCTGAGGGTGATGAAAAACCAAAATATTAATACAACCACATAATCAATATTATTAACAATGACGGTTTTCACGTTACCTTTAGTCAATATATATATATTACATTTTTTTAAAACCTTTTTAATCAGATATATTTCACAAAAATATCTTAATGCTAGTTATTAATTTCTTTAAATATCCTGAGTTTGTTACATAATACAAGCAAAAAAGTGACTAAAAACGGTTTCCGCAACTCTGACTGAAATGTGCCTTATACACAATTTTAGAATAGACATGCATTTTCGCGTAGATATATAGTTGCCCTCGTTATGTTGAGAGTGAATTCATGTCATGGTTAGAATGTGATCAATATTGATAAATTCGAACTGAGATCGGTACACTTTCTCTATTTGAAAGAAAAAATCATGGGCAGAAAAATAAAAATAACAGAAAAGATCGAATATCAATCAATCATTGTATCGATATATCTCAGCGGGTTGCCTATTAACAAATCTATTTCCGCATTTATCTGCCTCACCTTTGTCTCTGCTTCTTTCTGTTCGAATTTTTCTTCAAAACGGTTTCATTATATCGACGAGGCTCAGGAAAATCATTCAGAAATCTTTCTTATTTACTTTTCATTTTTAAGATTCTTACTGGCACCATTAATGAAAGGAGCTAAAAATTTTAACCTTAGCAAAAGCCACGAACTTTTCGTATTAAAATTAGTTTGACTTTTCTCCTACAAGAACTGTTATACATATGCCCCTTTGCATCAATGTTTCTTATGCTCAAATATAGATACAGTTGGAAGCAATAAAATCAAGTTAAAACTTCACAAGAAGAAAAATCATAACTTGTGCTTATGGGTAAGGAAAGAAAATATTTTCATTTCAAATAACTTTTTCTTAATTACAAAAAGAAAAAAGTAACATTTAATTTATAGGGATGAAATAAGCAACTGTACGGTATCTTTGGAAAGTGCTAGAAACCATATTTCGGGTTAACCTAAGCCTCGTGCGTGGAATTGGGACAGTTCGGAAGCCATTTATGGCTGTGTGAGTGTAGGTACCTCCACGAGATCGCTAAAAAAAAGAGCATAGCATGATGAAAAAGACGCCAAACTTGACGAAAACAAATTTTTATCGTCTAAATGTTTATTAAGAGGAAAAGCATCGTAAACGTAAAGGTGAAAGCTAAGTACAAAAAAAAAAAAAAAAATAGAGCGCTGAAAGTTTTCCTTAAAAACAACGAGATAAATAATTTGTTCACTTAACGAAAACAAAATTTTATCGTCTAAATGTTTAAGAGGAAAGATCAAAGTATTTTTAGGGTATTTTTTTTACATTTTTTAATCGTTCATAGCACGTCCGAAATTTTCGTTAAATATCTTGTTTGTTTTGAGTCAGCAAAATTGACCATTTTCTTCCATTTTATAAAAAAACTGGAAATCTCACTTTGAATTTCTTTTAAATATCAATTATCATTTTTTCAAAACTTATTTTAAGAAAATCAGAAATTATAATGTTTATTTAAAATATTTTGAACCAAGCTTAACTTCTGCGCCGAAAAGATGTAATTTGAAAATAAAACAAAACAGGTCATAAACTTTCGCGTCACTTGACAGGTGATGAATGACATTGACGGCTTCCATGAGGATAATTTGTTCTACGGAAGGAGATAAGTGAAATAATTTACATTTAAGTGAACAAATTATTTAGCTCGTTATTTTTAAGGAAAACTTTCAGCGCTCTAATTTTTTTTTTTTTTGTACTTAGCTTTCACCTTTACGTTTACGATGCTTTATGGAAAATATATTATAAAGAAATTAAAATAAGACTGTTAAGAGTGAGATTAAATTTCACATTTCATAAGAAAGGTACCTATGAATTAATTAGATACCTTTCTTATAAAATTTTATCAGAAGTGTACATAAAATACTATAATTTTATGTACATTTATTACATTTTACTGTGTCATTTGTATTTCCATTCATTTTATTATTAATTTTGATATTTCATTTACGGAAAAATGACATAACTGAGATTAATATAAAAATAAGATAATATAAATTTCATAAGATGATACTGATACTTGTAGGTACCCTTCTCAGTTGACAAAAGTAAAGGCCTTAACAGCGGAGAACAATGCTTAACTCAAATAACGCAACTTAATTGTATTCTGGTTGGTGTTCCGTATGTTATAATTACAGCCTGATTATAAACACAAAATTACATTTCTTTATTACTGCGGATCTTCTGATTAATCAAAATGATACAATTTACAACGCGCTAAAAAAGATCTATCTCATAAGGAGACATAGGAAACCTGATGCGGCTTTTAACTAATTTTATAATATTTAAAAAATTAAATGTAAAAATCTCTTATAATTAAAAAGATAATAATTGTATTAAAAATTCCATTTTCACCGAAAAAATTTTTTGCTTTCGGAAAATATTGTCCATATTCATAAAAACAACTAAAAGCAAATAAAAGCATTTGAAATTAAATAATATCTTTGTTTATATGTTACAATTCAGAGCTGATTTTCAGGTAAGGGAGTCCAATTAAAAACAAAAACAAAAAAACACATGATTTGCATTCCTCAAAGCCTTGTGCTTTTCACTATTGTAATCACTAAACCCAATTCGATCGAATTTCTAGCGTTTTCATAAAATTAGTTGTGGTGGGTAATAAATATAAAAAAAAAATTTCTGCCATGACTTTAATAAAAAAAACAAAACAAAACATATTTATAATAATTTCGATCATTTGTGAATAGTTTCTGAAAGTTTCATTAACATCCGACAATTATTTATATTTTTGCAATATTTTCCAAATTAATGTGTGTCATACCAAAAAAAAACATGCTAAAAATTGTTATTTACTAGTTCCGCTGATACAAAGAGAAACAAGGTTTTTTTTTATCTAAATTTAGAATGTTCTAAAAAGAAGGAAAATATTTTTAAAATAATTAAAAAAAAACTTTGTCCTTTTCTCTTAATAATAACATAAGTATTTAGACGATAAAATTTTGTTTTCAGCATGGTTGGCGTCTTTTTCATCAAGCTATGCTCTTTTTTTAGCGATTACGTGGAGGTAACTATGTTAGTGACTTTGTAGTCACTGTGACCGAGACTTTGAGCGTGCACGCCTTGTTAAAAAAAAAAAAAAAAAATTCATCACACCAGATTAATCACTCACTCCCAGAAATTGTAACTGTTCTGCGTAGCATAGTTGCAGTCTAAACCACAGGTGGACTCTACGGGTTGAACTAGTGTCTGCCATAGGGCGTGGCTAGCCACCCTGGCAGTCGGATGTGCTCGGAAGCGAAGAGCCACCCATTTTCTCTCTCTCTTTCATATATATATATATATATATATGGTTTGAGAGTTTTAAAGAGTTATGTTTTTTAAAAAATTAACGTTTCCCTTAGAAGCAGTTGCCGTCAAAAGTCATCAAATTGTGCCCACGACTAAATAGTTCTGCTGACATTTCTCAGTCATGTATAAACCACAAAGTCACGATACTCAACTTTCTTTTGCCCACGCATTCAGATGCAAACGTATAAAATTATAGAAGTGCGCACTTTCATGAATGAATAAGTGCAACACACAAAAAATACATTTTAGTAAATATATTATCAAATGCTTCTAGGATTCCTTTATATATATATATATATATATATATATATATATATATATATATGTGTGGGGGGGGTTAAATATTAAATGTTCCTATATCGACGAGGTTCAGGAAAATCATTCAGAAACCTTATTTACTTTTTTTTTTTTTTAAGATTCTTACTGGCACCATTAATGAAAGGAGCTAAACATTTTAACCTTGGCAAAAGCCACGAACTTTTCGTGTTAAAATTAGTTTGACTTTTCTCCTACAAGAACTGTTATACATATGCCTCTTTGCATCAATGTTTCCTATGCTCTAATATAGACACAGTTGGAAGCAATAAAATCAAGTAAAACCTCACAAGCAGAAAAATCATAACTTGTGCTTATGGGTAAGGAAAGAAAATATTTTCATTTCAAATAACTTTTTCTTAATTACAAAAAGAAAAAAGTAACATTTAATTTATAGGGATGAAATAAGCAACTGTACGGCATCTTTGGAAAGTGCTAGAAACCATATTTCGGGTTAACCTAAGCCTCGTGCGTGGAATTGGGACAGTTCGGAAGCCATTTATGGTTGTGTGAGTGTAGGTACCTCCACGAGATCGCTAAAAAAAGAAATTAATTACAAAAAGAAAAAAGTAACATTTAACTTATAGGAATGAAATAAGCAATATTTTAAACACTATTTACATTATTCGGACTATTGTCCTCATCTTTGTCGTCATATTTATTGCAACGTTTCGGCCGTTGTACGCTTCGGCCTTCATCAGGTGGTTGGAATGTCGAACTGAACCCTTTATTTCGCTCACTGGGATATAGTGTTCTAGTTCCACGTGCCATGTTTAATGTGTGTCAGTTATCAGTTATCTCCTGTTAATTCCCCTCTGAAAGTTCTCCACTACCTTAACCGTGTATTGAACTCACGCTCCTTGGGCCCTGGAACTAACTAACGCCTTTAACCACTGTGCTAAGTGTTCTTCCATCCACCTGAAGAAGGCCGGAGCGTACAATGGCCGAAATGTTGTAATAAATATGGTGACAAAGATAAGGACAATAGTCCGAATAATGTAAATAATGTACATAATACCTCATCTCAGAAATATAGACAATATTTTAAACTAAAAGATTGGATAAAATTGGAATTATATAATGCTATATTAATAAATGCTTTTTATAAACAACTGTTATTAAAATTTATTATAATATTAGTTTATTAATTTAAAGATGGCTTCTTAAGATATAAATTAATTAAAATATTATTTATTTTAATTGAAAAATATTTTCTTGTTAACTTTCCTTGATCACAAGCCGAATTTTGGTTCCTTACAGAAATTCCCAAGATCCATAATTGGTGCGACGAGATGCATTCTATTAAGTTTGAATCCGTAAACAGGATTTGAAAAAGTTTTCGATTTCCTACAATATCAAGAACGAATGCGGCAAGAGTAGATATGGAAAATAACGATATACAACAAAACCTTACACATGTGACTATTAAAAAAAAGTGTACGAACATCTGGAGATATGTTGTTTGGAGTTCAAGATTTTAAGTTTTGGCTTTATATCAGTTAAAAGGGTTATGTAGGTATGTATGTATTAAAAAAAAAGTGCATGCTGATAAGAAAGGAGAGGTTTGGTGACGGACATACATTCAGAAGGAAGTAGACTATCAAACAGCAGCTAGTGACAGACGTCTTTATCTGGTAGCTCTGAGTATCAGGTTGGCAATATTTCTTTGAAGTTGTCACAGTACCAAGCGGTTTTTTGTAACTAATTAATGTACTGATACTGATTTTTCGTTTGCCAACTATGGGATCACAAGATTGGTGGAGGGGGTTAAACGAACATGTGATGTGTTCAACATGATGTCCACTGAGTTCTAGCCGGCTCAGGTGACGTCGATTTTGTTTATCATCTAGAAACCATTCACGTTATGCTTTTTTTTTCGTTATTCTTTGTTTTTGTTGTTTTTTAGAATTCACTTATAGCTTTTTAATTGTTTGTAATTGTATCGTGTTATTGATAAACTGTTTTTGTAGCCCACACCACCAATGATTTTTTGTCTATGAATTTCCGCTCTTGCACTTTCTAAATATTTGTTTTTACTAAACTTTATTCTGGCCTTAAAAACCCACATTTTATGAGTTTCTTTAAATATATTGTATATATATGACATTTTTATGTTTATACATTCTTTTTATAGATACACATATTTAAGTAAATGCTCTGTTTATAATAAACAGTATTAAACAACATTTACCGGCCTGAATGTCCGACAAATTTTCACAGAAAATATTCGTCCTCCGACAGGATTCGAACCTGTATCCTATACGGAACCGTCATTTAGCTTGACGTGCCTTAACCGATTTGGCTACAGAGGAGTGTTTGGTTAGCAAGGTCGAATTTACTGTCTTTAAACTTCAGTTCGACCTTGCTTATTTTATGAGGAATTTTCTAATATGTACGCAAGAACTCAAGACTTCGGATTTCTGGTTCAGAAAGGTTCTTTGGATTCAGATAAAAAAAAAATTTGAACAAGAAATCACATATGAGCCTGGATATAAAAAAACGTACATTCCAATTAACCCCACACTGATACATTTATAATAGACTTGCTTTTGTTCTCTTCTTCATAACCTCTTCCCCCCTTTCTATTACGGCCAACGTCGTGCGTTTGTTTATTTAGTTTTTGTAAAATAATTATATAGCGTTCATTTGTTAAAAAAAATAAAATAAAATAAAGCTTTAAGAGGACATTTGATAAAAATTTCCTGGTAATGTCGTAAGGTTGAAACCAAGGTAGCGGATTAAACTGATCTTCTGATTTTTAAAGTAAAAGCGCTACACGTTACTTTTACTTTTTCACGCGTGTATTGAACACTTTAATACTTTTTCCTGGTCTGATTCAATTCTGACCATTAACCTTTATATATATAATATATATATATATATATATATATATATATATATATATACATACATACATACATACGTGTGTATGTGTGCGTGTCAAATTAAAGCGACAAATGTTTTTTATATTTAGTCCGCCTGACGATTGTGCTGCAGCAGAACCCATGAAACCGAGTAGCAGGATTTTATAACTATTTTAATATTGTTGTATTAATATTGTTATAATATATGTATATTAGCCTTGCCATTCATTCCCCTGTGTTTTAATATGTCTATGTGTATATATTTATAAAAAGTCCGTTTTCAAAGCTCTGATAAAATGTACTCTTGCCGCAACGTAATCTTAGGCTTGTTACAAGGCCATATATATAGGGCATTTGACTGATTGAATTCACATGACGGTTGCTCATTATTCAGTGCTCCAGACAGACCCTATATTTTAGTAAGCATTATCATTTAAGATAAAAACTACCATTATGAGAAAAAATCGTAAAGAGGTTTTTGTTAGTTACATTTTCAATGTAGTATGAACAGCCTGAATATTCACTGCTTGGTACGGACCTTCACGGGCTAGTATACACACACACACACACACTAAAAATAATTTAAATAGGCTTCAAATACGAAGTGGGATCAATAAGTCCTTAGCCTGACATAATTATTATTGGTCTTTTGATTGAAAATATTCAATCGATTAAGTGCATTGACAAGAAAAGATTATCTTAAAAAATAAATATTTATTGTGTAAATAAAATGATTTTTCCTCATTAGGATACAAAATTTGTTTAACACGCACACACATCTTTGTGTGGTGTGTGTGTTAGGAAGAACCCTGTAGAATGCAACCAATTATGTTGATGGAACTCAATTTTTTTTTCTGTAGAAGTATATAACTTGATAAACAGAAGATGAAACACTTGTACAAATTTAAAAAACTTGAAAATTCCATCAATTTATTTGACGATCCAATATCTAATAGTTTTTCAATTGTGTCTGCATGTCTTAGTAAAGTTCCGTTTTGTAAATTTTTAATATGCAAGAATGTTTATTTTGATTTTTTATATGTGTATGCATCAGAATCAGTAACAATTGTGATACAATAATAGAGGAATTAGGCTGAGTATTATGTAAACTGTGTTTTTATTTCAAAAAAGACTGAAACAGGATTTGTGATAACGAACGATTCTAAAAATAAGTAAATCAGTAAAGTTGCGAAATGTACGGGTTTTTTATTTTATTTATTTATTTACCGAATTCTATCATTTATCGATGCTTCTTCATTGTGAAATAGTAATGATTTAAGGAAGTGCTTAATGATGTCGATTTCGTTTGGTTTTATTATTATTGGTTCCTGAGCTAATCTAGCATGCGTTCTGTCATCTCAAATGCAGACATGAAAACACATTTTTAATACGTTACTTAAAAATCAAAAACTGAAAATAATAAATAAACAAAATGTCAATAAAATAAGCAACATAAATTAACCAAAACAAATTACCAAATCACACCCGTTAGAATAGACGAAATAGAATAAATAAATAAAAATAAAAAACAAAATCAATGAACCCAAATAAAGTAGATAATAAAAAAAATTAACAAACCATTAAGATCAAAATATTAGAAGACTATAAAAATCAAACCAAAAATCGGACGAAAAAAAACAAAAAAAAAACTATAACAGTTATATAACGATAAGAGAAAAAAATACTACGTTACTTAAAAATCGAAAACTGAAAAGAGTAAATAAAAATATGCAGTATAATAAATAAATAATAAAAAACAAGTAAAATAAATTAATTTAAATTCATCCAAATACATAAATGAACTAACAAACCGATCTCGATAAATTAACCGTTAGAAAAAAAAACAAATAAAGATAATCAATCCAAATAAATAGATGAAGTAATAAACAAATTAAAAACTGCTCCCGCCAAAATAATAGTTAGAATAAACTACAACAATCAACCAAATAAATTGAATAAATAGCTTTAATTATCTTCCCAAACCCAAACTATTGAATAAGCGATATAAACAATTTTTTACTACTTTAATAAAAACACCGAAAGAAATAAAAAGAATAAATAAAAATAAAAAAATAAATAAAACCAAACAAAATAATTTAACCCAAATAAATAAGCGACTTCCGGTAAAATAACCGCCAAAATAGACTACCCACAATGCACCACTGACCCGTATATATAAATAGCCGAGAAAAATAACAGCACGTGGCTTGACGATTGCGTCTAACATCAAACAGTCGGCTATAAGTGTTGACTTCTATGTTCATTATATATATATATATATATATATATATATAGAGATATATGATGACGACTGAAACTTCTTGACAGAAGACCATCTATATAACAAATT
Organism: Acanthosepion lycidas; assembly: GCA_963932145.1. Taxonomy (NCBI): domain Eukaryota; kingdom Metazoa; phylum Mollusca; class Cephalopoda; order Sepiida; family Sepiidae; genus Acanthosepion; species Acanthosepion lycidas. The sequence goes on from OZ010585.1 coordinate 13,335,542, forward strand.
TCTTTTTTTCTTTTCTTTTTTAACAACTTTCAGACTCACCGATCATAAGAGCGTAGATGACTTTTTAAACCAGCCCTTACTTTTATAAGCTTTTGCGCAAATGCTGCACCTGAAAGAGAGAACCCGAAGCCCAACAACGTGAATTCTCATGTGTCCTGTTTATCCAGAAACTGACTTTCATACTTTATGGCAGAGTGTATAAGAAAGCAGAAGGACTGATTTCTGCTTTCTTTCAATGGAGCTTGATGAGACCTATGGTGACTTTGAAAACCTACCTTTGAAAACAAAATTATCACATAAACAGCATACATGCTATAAGGTTAGGGTAGAAGATAGCGCTTCAAGGTTACCATATATTTTAAAATGCATTGTAATAATTTAAATATTTTAATTTCGATTTTATTTGCAAGAAAATAGCATGAACTCAGTTGTGATATTAACAAAATACTTATAAAATTTTTTAAATTATTCAATTTTTGTCAGTTAAATTTCATTTTAATTACGCCATGACGGATGTTACTAAATTTAAATTCTATAATTGAACGTCATAAAGAAAATAAATAAATACAGCAGCTGTTATAGAATTTACAGGAGTAAACTAAAATTTAAGAATAACCTAAACAGATTTTTTAAAATTAGTTAAAATATATTAAATGATAAATTTGTTTATAACGGGTGCCAATTACCAACCAACAGTTAAAATGAAAAGTGTAAAGAGAATGTTAGCATTCCTTACATTATATGATGAAAACCTGTTATAAATCACGAATATCTCATTTAACAACTAATGTGTAATTGGCAAAAAAATACAAATGACTAAACCTGCTATTCGCAACAATGACAAGCATATATTCCCAACGTTAAGGAAAAATCAAATATATATATATATATATATAAGATATATAGTCTTAAAGTGTGCTATATTAATGCGATAATGTGCTCAATATCAGAGAGAGCGTGTGTAAATATAAAAGTGAACGTTGTAAGTGTTGACTTCAATGTTCACTTATATGTGTGTGTTCCTTATAATATAAGTTGTAGCATTTGTTTGTTATCGAACTCCTAGGGTTTTGGTGATATACCTCCACCATAACCATATATATTTTGAAACTACATTACCCAGGGTATTTGGGTAAGTAGATTTCATTTTGATCAAAGGGGGTCCGGGGTTGCAACAATTTTTTTTCCATTTTCCAAAATATTGGATAAATCCAGATAATGGCGGTCACATCGGCAAAATCAAAATGAGACAATATGGACGTTAAGTTGAGCAAATCACGAATCTATGGCTAGTGCCTTACAATATATATTTGTTCTGACAATTCAACTGTCATATCAATGTTGAAATCTTCTCATCAATTCATTAAATCAAGCATTGCATCAATTACATATCAAGATGTTTTTGCGCAAACACTACACTATTTTTTTCCTTTTGATTTAATTTAAATTTTAACAAAGGAACGACTCCTATCCAAAATAGAGAAGGAGAAAGCCAGAAGATGGAGGTCACATCAGCAAGATCATTGAGTAATATTGAAATGCATCGTTTTTCTCCACAAATTATAACAATGATTTAAAAACAGTCATTTTCTTACAAAAATAAAAAAAAAATAAAAGTGTAACATGCATCAAGGGAGCAGTAATTCGGATAGTTTCTAATAAAAAAGAAAATGTCAAAAGGAATAAATCCATGCATTTCTAATGTAATTTATAAGAATATAAATATTGACTAAATTACTTTAAACAAGAAAGTTTCGGAGGCCAGGAATTAAATCTGGACTCGAAAACCGACATCACATGGAAAAACACTCAACTATTTTAGCCACAAAGCCAACCTCTGTGAAATGAACAACTATACACTAAAATGTAATATGTGTCAGAGAACTTGGTAATTCATTGGGAAAAATGCGTGAATACGGAACCTACGAAGATTGTGTAACGTCAATCTTTGAGGTGAAGGTAGCCCAACTGCCTTGAGAAGTAGCATTCAAATCTATCTTGATTTTTAGCTGGTCTCGAACCCGAACAAATTAAAAACATCTAAGTACAAAAATGCTAAATATTTTCTTATTTAATTAAAAAGAAATTCGCTAAGTGAACTATTATTTTCGACATGAAAAAATAGAGGGAAACCGAAATAATTTTAAATATTTGCCTTAATATAATTATATTTGTGTTTCCTATAAATGCAAAATCAGTTTTGATTTCGACAAAAGATTTTCTGCAAGGTCGACACGTCGTAAAGATCAATGAGCAAGTGTTTGTTATTAATACGACGCCTTTACCTTAACAATATTATTGAATTACTCAAAGAATGATGAGAAAAAATACATTGGCCAGACGAAATATTAGATTCGAAAGCTTTGATATTTAGGCTTTCCTGGCGCAAACGAAGTAAACGATGGATTGGGCGGGTTCGTTGTCGTTTTACAAGGAATAAAAAGAAAGCGTTATTGCGTAATTCGGATAAAAGAAGAAGAAGAATTTGTTTTATGTAAGGAATGCGGTATTCACCCACATCCCTCGATTGAAATCAGCTGGGTGTCGACAGCAGAGGAGGTCTTTGGGAAAACGTAGAATTCCCTGGAGGCGATGATCGATTCCAAAAAAACTCACCATTTTGTTCACTATAAAAATAAATAAATATTACAGGTAAATTATATATATATATATATATATATATATACACACACACATGAAATATATATATGTATATATACACACGTACAATATATATATATATATATGTGTGTGTGTGTGTATATACACTATATATATATATATATATATATATATATATATATATATATATATACACACACACACAATATTCTTTCCCTGACGATCCGTTTAGGTGAAACCTGGGTAGGATTGTCTGGCTCACTAGTTTTATCTAGGTTTGCTCTATAGTTGTATTAAGCTCTTTTGTTAGTTAGCTGTTTACTCGTATCGGGGTTTTTTCTTTGGGCTTCAGACCTGCATCTGTGCGATTTTTTTCGGCAGAAATTCATGTTTGTAGCGCTTTCTTTTTTTAAAAAGTTTCTTCCGTCGAGATTGATTTGATTATTTGCAAATTATTATATATATATACACAAACACACAATAAATAAATATATATATAAATATATATATATATATATATATATATATATATACACACACACACACAAAACATAAATATATATGTATATATACACACAAAACATATATATATATATATATACAGATAAAACATATATATACACATAAAACATATATATATATATAAAACATATATATATATATACACATAAAACATATATATATATATATATACACACATAAAACATATATATATATACACATAAAACATATATATATACATAAAACATATATATATATATACACATAAAACATATATATATATACACACACATAAAACATATATATACACACATAAAACATATATATACACACACATAAAACATATATATATACACACACAAA
>OZ010585.1:13346527-13554027 GCA_963932145.1 Acanthosepion lycidas
ATGAAACCTTTTCGATGTAACTCTTCTTAATTCTTATGTTATTCCAAAAAAGACGGTAGACATCAGGACATAATGAACTCGCTTTTTAGTAGCGTTTCATTGATGGATTTTAAGAGCCAAGTTTACATCGTAGAAGCACTGGTGTCAATGTCAGGAATCCAATTATCGACAAAAGTATTGCCTACGAGTGGTACGGTGGAGTAATGGATAGCGGCTCGGATTGAGTTCGAATTCTAGTCGAATCCATTACATTCACTTACGTGCTAATCGCCTTGAGACAGACCGTGTTCTATAGCCTTGGATGGCAACTGGTCTACCGCAGAAAGAAATAGCAACCTACTGCGGGAAAAACAATCAGCCTTGTCAGTCAAGTATCGAAAGATACATGATCGCCTACGCGTGTATCACGCATGGCACATAATTGATTGCCTACGGTGTCTATATTACTTATTCCTTTTAGTTGGCTTTCGTTGAAAAAGCATTTTAGGTAAAAGGTGATGAGACTAACTTGAGAATAGTGATTTCGAGGATTCGAAAGGTTTAGTTAATATTTTTTTATTAATTTTTTTGTTTTCTGGCGTTTAGAGAGAAGAAAGAAGGAAGCCATATTGTTAGATCTGAGCTTCTTCAACTGCTTACTTTTAGGGCTGATTTGGTTTATTTTGTTTTACAGCATATCAACCTTAGTGGGTTATTTAATGCCGATAATATTTTTCAGGGTAGGTTTTTTTTTTAAAAATGTATTGCTGGTATTTTTATAGTAAAAACTATTTTTGTAATGTTTGTACTTTAATTTGAACAACGTCCAACAATAGCAGTTGTTCGCTATCAAACAATGTTAACAAATATTTCAAACTATGAGAATGCTTCAAATTTAATACTAAAACATAACTAATTTAAAAAATGCTTCTCTACAAATAAAAGCAGAACTATCCTTTTTTAATACGGTTATTTTTTTTTCTTCATTTTTTTTTCTTTGTTCGTGAAAAATAACACTTTTGTAAATCAGACGCCATTTTCTTTTAGAAATATATTTTTTTAAAGAGCGATCGACATTTCAATAACGTGATTCACTAGAAATGCTTGCGTTAAAAAAATTCTATCAATATTTAAGGAAAGAAAAAAAAAGAATCAATGCCCAAGCAATGACATTTTTTTCTCAGGTTTTTAGACCCCAACTGCTTCCTGGCATTTCGAATTTGCCTTTTAACGTCAATGCATACCTTGAGAGAACAAGAGAAAAATAACGTCTGTAGGATGCGTTGCTTACACTTGAAGGGAATTGCATCAATTTGTTGGTGTCATTTAAAGAGAAGAAAAAGTATTTATACATTAAAGTGTTCTATTGATATACTCCCCTCGGTTTTATGGACACATTGTCCCACAGACAATTGTAATTTATAGCATCAATCTGAAAAGGTTCCCTAAGGCTTTCAAAGTTCTAAACATTGATAGAAAATCTATATTTACATTGTCATTATCTTTATTGTCATGTTCACGATGTTTCGGCCGTTGTACGCTCTGGGCTTCTTCAGGTGATTGGAATTTTGAACCAAATCCTTTATTTCGTCCACCGGAATAGGTTGTTCTTATTCCACGTGCCATGCCTTTTCTGGAGGTCTCAGATCCCTCTAACTCAACTTTCTAAGTTGTTCATTTTTATCCACTGGGCCATGTGTGCTTGAGGACACATGGCCCTTGGATAAAATCGTTGGTTGGATCCAAGGACTTGATCCAAAGAGTTGTGAGTTCAATATCTGGCTACGGCAGTGGTGAACAAAAACTTGGAGAGTAGATTTAAGGGGAGATAACCGAGACGTCAAGAAGATACACGTGGAACTTGATCAATCTACCCCGGTGGACGAAATAAAGGGTTCAGTGCGAAATTCCAATCACCTGAAGAAGGCCGAAACGTTATGAACATGACAATAAAGATGGGGACAACAGTCCGAACATTGTAAATAATTACAATCTCAGAAATATAGACAGAAAATCTATACTTTTATTGGAATACTGTTACTCGCATGCATGATAGGTGTTTCATATTGGTATTGATGATTTTAGAAGTGTATCCAATAGGCTTTTATCTCCGTCTATATTTCTGAGATGAGTTATTATAACCATTTACACTATTTACATACTTTGGACTTGTCATCATTTTTATTGCTATATTCACAACGTTTATTTTTTTTTTCTTTCCTTAAATATTAATGAATTTGTTTTTACGCAAGTATTTCCAGTGAATCCCGTTATTGAAATGTCAATTGCCGTTAAATATATATTTCTAAAAAAATAAATAAATAAATAAATAAAATGGCGCCTGACCACATGGAGGGAAAGGGGAGACCCTTCTTGTGGTCTGAGATTGAAATAATGAATGGAACATTACTGGAAAATACGAAAACTTAAGGAAAACGCGTATATGCCAGGCCACAAAAAGAAAAAAGAAAAAAAAAAGCCCGCCAAGCATAGACATGAATACAATATGGGAAACAGTAATACGGAGTTCTATAGAAAAAAAATACCAAATTGTAATGTAAGTTCTGGTAAGAATGGTTACTGAGACATTAGGTTTATATATCGTAAAACATTCATACACTGATGTCCTTAAAGAGACATTGCTCAGTGGATAAAAAGCTTTGATTGAAGTAATCCAGTGACTTGACCCCAAAAGTTGAAGCGTTCAATACAGCAGAGGTGAACAAAAACTTGGATAGTTGAGTTACTAAGGGGAACTAACTGAAACAGATATCCGGAAGAGGCATGACACGTGAAACTAGAACAGTGTACCCCGGTGAACGAGATAAAAGGTTCAATTCAAAATTAAAATCACCTGAAGAAGGCCGGAGCATACAATGACCGAAACGTCGTGAATATGCCAAAACAGATGAGTACAACAGTCCGAACAATGTAAATAGTGTAAATATACTTTTATCTGTTAAGTAGGTTTTTTTTCTTTTGGGTAGATGCTGTATTAATGCGTGCATAAAAAAAACAAAAAAAAAAAAAAAAAAAAAACGTTCAGAATGAAACCTTTTTGTGGCGCCCAATAAAATAATTAGTGTAATTAGTACCGTATAGAATTTTCAACGTGACGCCGAGAAAACAGTAAAAAATATACAGAAAAAAAACGAGAAAGAAGTTTGAAGGAATTAAATTTACACCAATCACGAATCTCAATATCAGAGCGCTGCCTTTGTTACGTCCCCATGTCGCGATAATCTGTGATAGCACAAAAACAATCAGGAACTAGAGCCACATTCTTAAAAGAAAAAAAAAAAAAAAAAAAAAAGAAAAGAATTGTAACATTGAATGCATGGGATGAATATGTAAAAATGTAACAACTACTATGGGACGGCGATGTAGATGTGCCGTGTAGCGCGGCGGTTAGCGTCGCGAAAAGTGGGCGGAGTGCAGAGTTCAAAATCCGACTGTTTGTTGCATTCACTTCCACACAGATACTTTTGAGAAATGTACGAATAAATCTCTTCTGACCCAACCTACACCTAGTTATGTTAAATAGCAGATAATACTAGTCTCTCTAGCCTTAATTAGCAATTAGTCTAGGAAAAAAATCTGAATTCAGCTTTGGCTGTAAGTAGGACTGGCAACTCCACCAGATAAAACATTTTTGCTACAGAAAACACAGCAACAACACCTAGTGGTCCTATGCTACACATGGCCGTGTAATAGGGTTAAAAAGGAAGGAAGTTTAATATATAACATCAAGGAAGTTTAATATATAACATCAAAATGAAATAGACTGATAAATTAAAGCAAATTTTAACTCATATGAAATAGTAAACTGATTTTGTAATGAGATTCAGGAGTGCCGGGATCTTTTGTTTTGTTTTGTTTTTTTGTTTTGTTTTTTTTACACACACACACACACACACGCACACACACTTAACTGTTTGGTTGAATAAAGGTATTTGAAAATTAAGCCCTAACGGTTAATCATCTTAAGACGACACAAGGCTATGACTATGAGAGCGTTCAATAAAGATCTAACTCACTTTAGTAGTTACGGTTTAGTCTTTTCAACTAGTTTTCTGATTATTGCTCCACGGTGGGGCGTCCCTTAGCTTAACATGATAACAAGCGTTGGGTGGAGAGCGGAAGAGGAGGAGATACCGGGAATTCTAAACAAGAAAAGGTTTTAGATGATTCAAGATTAAACTTTATTATCATTGAAGATTTGTGCCATTAAAACTCAAAGCAGAGACGGAAAATATCTTTCCGGAGATGTGAGTTATCAACCAGTTGTCCTTGAAAATGGAAAGATAAAAAAGGCAGTTCGTTAAAGAAATAAATGATTAAAGAAGTGAAAATAATAAATAAAGTACAATAGACACTTATGCAAATGAATGGAAACAAAACAGATAATTCAGTTATTTACATTTTTGTATTTTGACAATGAAACATGACCCAGTGCAAGGGTTAGTTGTTCCTATGTCCATTCCACTAAGTCGTTCCTTGCAGATTGACTACAAATTCTCAACTGGATTTAAATCAGGAGACTTTCCAGGTTAGTCTATAGTATTTTGATTTGCTCACTGGTAAGGCTTGCCAGTGTGTTCGTGCAGCGTTATAATTTTCATACGCTTCCTTGGAGTTACGTCCATTGCAGACAGTGGCTGTAGTATAACTAATCAACAGTCGAAACAATAGTGTCTAGGCGTGATGAAAATCTGATACAATCACGGATGACGCAATATTTTTCAAGGCCAAACAAATTTCATCATATACTCCGAAAATAGAGTCATATTACTGCACACCACGGCAAATGACCTAATCTGAGGAAAAAATAGAAATTGATTCCACCCTGTCATTCCAGTGGGTCTAAAACTGGCCATATGATGAAAGAAACGGAACTAAAGCGGTTGATTCAATTAATTTGCACAAGGATGTACGTACAAGACAAATGAAGATTATATGATTACAGAACACTATTTAAAGATTCATAAACAGAAGAAAAAGCCTTTGGTATTTTTTATATATTTTATTTATTGAAGAGAAAAGAAAAAGATCCTGTGAGAAAAAGCGAAAGAGAAGGTGAAAGAAAAAAGAAATAATAAGAGAAAAAATTAAAAAGGAAGGGAAAAAGACTCGGGGTAGGGATTTACATAAATAAATAAATAAAATAAATAAATAAAAAATTAAATAAAAAATAGAACAAAAAAAGTTGACTAAAAAGTTCAAAGAATAAAAATATCACATTTGACGACATATATGGCAATTTAAAAAAATAAATAAAATGTCCAAAAATCTTCGTACGCCTTATATGCGAAATTTTGACCTCACGAAAGCAAATTAGCCAAGGTTCACGACCTTTAGCTCTATTTTGACAAAGATTAGATTTAGATTATTACTTGTAGTGAATGAGAAGGGAACTTAGTGAGGAGAAGTGAGGAAAAAGACAATAAAGGAACGGATTACAGGAAGGTGAAAGATTGCGATTGACGTTGTGTTTAAATGTTTGAAGATTGTAGATGACACGGAAGGAAGAAATCGGACGGGGAGTTCTTCAGGCGAGAAAAGAAAACATTAAAATAGAACTGGAGACTTCATCTATCTATTTAAATATTAAAAAGGTGAGACCTAATTGACAATATAGCACTGCGCTTAAATTCGTGCAGTCGAGGCACAAAGGAGAACAGCCCATCAGAACAATTGCCATGAAAATATTTGTAAAAAAAGACAGACGGAAGCTACGTCACAGCAGTGAGAATGTGACATCAAGAAGTCAGGTCACAATCAATTACATTAGAGAACCTGAATTTTGTCAAGAATCTCGAGATGTATAATAGGAGTGCCTGACCAGATATGGCAGCAATATTCAATGCACGGTCGGATGATAGATTTTAAAATGTGCAAAATGGATGGGTAGCATTATTGACATCTGCAATAATATCGAGGAGGAGATTTCATTAGAACAATTGCCATGGAAATAATTATAGAAAAGACAGAGAGAAGCTACGTCACAGTGGGGAGAAAGTGACTGATGTCAAATTGGGAGGGTCACGACCGATAACATTACAAACCTTTCTTTGGATTTTTTCGAGAATTCCCAGATCTATAGCCGGGGCACCAGAATAGAACAGACGGTTTCATCTAGCTAGTTCCACATTAAAACGGTGAGACCTAATTGCCACTCTAGTAAGGCGCTTAAATTCATACAGTCGAGGCACTAATGTAGAAAAGACAGACGCCATGGCGGTGAGAAAGTGATTAATATCAAGGTGTCAGGTCACAATCAATTACATTAGAGAACCTGAATTTTGCCAAGAACCTCAAGATGTATAATGGGAGCACCAGACCAGATATGGCAGCAATATTCAATACACGGATGGAGGATTGATTTGAAAATGTGCAAGAAGGATTCTGACGAGAAAAATCGTCTAGCACGATAAAGTGAACCAACTTTCCTAGCCATAAGGCCTAGCAATTGATTCAATATAGTCACTCCATTTCATGTGGGGTGAAAACGTGAGAGCTGAAGACGCCAAGTGCTGCTCTCCTGGAGTTTAGCATCAGTCATTCTGATGGCAGGCAGAAAAAAGGTTCTCTGCGGTGATTGAATCAAAGCACTTTTGTTTTGGAAGCGTTAAAATTTACAAGCCATTTCTTGCCCCATTTAACCATTGATTGGAGGTTCTTTTCAAGAGCAGTAGTCAGTTTTACTTAGTCACTATTATAACGACCACCGAGAAATAAATTATACTGACAAAATACCGGCGATGTTCGTCAGTACCAGCTTATCATTCTCAACTATCCCTCAACACGTCTGTCATTAGTCAGCTGGAAATAACAGAAGACGTTTAACTTAAAGAAAATATCACTAATGATAAAACACTAACATTTAACGAATAAAACCCTTGCCCCCAACACCAGCTGTAAGACTGCAGAAAAATACTTCGACTTATACGAAGCCGCCATAGAATGACTTATAAAGAGGTGAGGGTTTTTACATTGAGATTTCTTGCTTTATCTTCAGTACTATTGCTAACCTGCTTTTTATATACAGTGAGGTTTTCTGTTATAGATAAAATGTTTTGTTTTGCTTTGATAGATTGCTTTGAACCTTTTCTCAATATTTCTTGCTGAAGAAGAGTGTGTTTTATATGTCTGTGCGTCTTTTATGTCAGAAAATATCTTAATTAAATAGAAGGCCACATTATTGGGCTAGCTAGCGATGGTCAATCTCGTATTCCAAAGGAAGAGAATAACTCAGTAAGCAAACTCGTTGTATTAGTAAATTGAGAGGAGGGGTTGCTAACCATTGGACACAAATAAAACCGCAAATGAAAGAAAAATATTATAAACTAAAGTAAAATTATGAAAATAATAGACAAAGAGTGCAAATCCTTTTTTTCTCCTTCCAAATAATTTGTCACTGACTTAAGGAATTGACAGACGAACACATGTAGAATTTCGAATTCATTGTGCAAAAATTAATTCATGAAAGAAAACTATCAAGTACATCAGTGTTGAAAATACATACATACAGGTAAGCATTTACATTTTTATATGTGTGCGTATGTGTAAAGATCCATATATACCTAAAACAAATCGCTCTCACTTTCTTATCTACTTTTGTATACCAAATACTAGTACAAGTAACGTTAAATTATTTCCTTCAAAATTTCCCCTCGACAGGATGCTTGTAAAATGTTCAACTCAAAAGGCAGCAGATTGACAAAGATAAATTTCCACAACCGACACCAAAACCCGGAAATAAAAGTAATGTTAAGCATATGGTGGGATCGCTAGGATATTATTCCTCACAATGAAACACAAAAATGCACATTTATACGTCGAGTGGCTGCAACATGTTTATAAATGGTTTGATCGAAAAGCGCAAAGCAATCCTGCATACATAAAAAAAAATAACACAAGAAAAGTTTTAGAACACATTTGATCCGTTCTAACCTCACCCGCCATATTCAACTGATCTTTGCTCCCAACTGATTTTTACCTTTTTTCTATCGCTGCAAAGCGCTTTGATGTGGAAATTTTATGTAATGGAAACAAAATTAGAGTTCGCCGAAAACCTTTTCCACGTCTAAACTTACGGATTTTTACTCCAAATTTATCGAAGGGTCGCCTGTCGTATCAAATTTTTATGGTTAAAAGACAGAAGCAGCAACGTATTTCATAGATGTTGATTGTTTTTTTGGGGGGGTGGGGATATGGTGTTTTTTACTTGGACTGGGACTGAACCAGTGAAACGCCTTTTTTCACTTTGAAAACTTCATGCGCATGCATTGCTGGATGTCGTAAAGTTACAATTGAATCTTGCAATACTTACGGTCATACTCGATAACGACATATATATATATGGCATAAATATATATATATATATATGAATTGGATCGTGATTACGATTCCAATGTAATAAATTATAACCATGGAATATTAGTGTTTGAGCCTTTTTTATTATATATATATATATATATATATATATATATATATTATTAGGTTGGTGCAAAAATAATGACGTAATAATGTCGTTTTTTGACGTATTTTTAACATCAAAAAACGACATTATTACGTCATTATTTTTGCACCAACCTAATAATATATATATACACACACACACAAACAAAGATGGCGTATCAAAAATACTTTTACAAACTATGGAGGGTTCCTCACACCAAAACTAGGACAAAACCCCATATAAACATGTCCGAAAATCCTTCGTTTTTTGAGTTATTAAGTTTAAATAAAGTCTGCGCTTGAATTAGGAACGCGCAAACCCGCTCCCAAAGTTTGTAAAAGTATTTTTGCATTGCATCTTGGTTTGTATATTTAACAGTGTCTACTTTAAACTTCAAACTTTGAGCGAAAAAACAAATCAACGCTGCACATATGATCATCTGGTAATCCTGTTATCTATTTAGTGCTCCTTGATAAAATCCAAAGAACACTCTGCAATGTTATTGGTCCTGATCTTGCATCTCGGATTCAGTCAATTTCCCCACCGACATAATCTAGCTCCCCTGTGCCTTTTCTATAAATACTTTCATGTTAATTGTTCTGATGAATTTTCCTCTATGGTACCTAGATGATAAATTTAAGCAATACTAGATGGGCAGCAAGCTCTCATTTTCCAGTTGAAATGGCTAGACGTAACCCTAAGGTCTAGGCTAAAAGTATTTTTTCGCAGGCTTCTAGCTTGTGGAATTCTTCCGGCTTCTTGCTTTCCAGTAAAGTTTGATCTTCAAAAATGTAAATGCAATGTCAAACGTCCTTTTCTAACTTAATTTCTTTTCTTTTATTGTTCTCGTTCCTTAATAAGGTTTTTCTTTTTCTCATAATCTTCCCCACTCAGTGACCCCCATGTCTTAACTTTATTGCCTTGCTTGTGTTGAAATGATTAACATGTCAAAAAGATGGTTATTTCCTGGAGTGATAGAAGGAGACGACCATTTTTTCCAGGTAAACTAAACCAGACATTCTGGATAATACGGTGTACGTGGAAATTATAGTCATTTTAAATAGAATCGAGAATTTGGGTAGCTTTGACGTGATTTAACAACCAAACAGAGGAGAGGTTGTTGCGCATGCGTGAATACTTTCCCATAAGTTAGCAACGAAACAATTGAATAAGATCGTGTTTTGTGTGACTACCACTTTCACAATGACATCTTTCGGCAAAGTGGAGTACTCTGAAGAGGTCTAAGGGACTATGGGCCGAAGAAGAGTATCTTTTGTGGTTATTAAATGGCTGAATGCCTTTATGTGCAGATTCTGTGATACAAGCAGCCGTATATTCATTGTTTAATTTTCTACGGCTTATCAACTTTTTTGAAGGTTATTTAAAGCCAGAAAATATTTTTAGATTTTAAGAAATTTTTTTGTTTTTGTTTTGGAGATGATAATGGCTAACTGATACAAGTCTTACTAATTAACTCATATCCACCTCGGATTCATACATTTCCCAAAAGTATTTATGGATAAGGAAATATAGTAAGAATTGGAAACCGGCTCTCCGATTAACAATTCTAAGCCATGTTCAATTACACCTGCCGCATATCCAACCTTACAGCACCTGGTTGCAAAAAAATGACTTCATTTAATTCCGATGAATTAATAGTGTCATTATTCGGTCACCTAAGCATTGTCCTGGCTTCTCTAGCCTTCTGATAAATTGTCTATTCCATCATAGAAAATAACCGTTATATTTGAGTTTCACAGCGGGACAACTTATGTTCCTTTCAATTTTACGATCATTGAAACGTTTACTGGTCCGGAACGTTGGCGTTGTGAACCCCGTCTGAAACGGGTCTATAATTCTCGTTTTAGCAGCAAAAGATGGCAAGCAACTAACTGGCTGCCGGAATTTAGTTGGCGTAGCTTTTGATGCGCTGAAATCCTCACACAAAATGTTGAAATATGCAACATTATTGCATAGAATGAGACAAATGATAGTCTGAAGATAACAGGCCAGTAAAATATGTGGAGTATTTCGGAATTTTTCATCCCAACCGCCATGATCATTTACTCCCAAGGAAACATTCTCATCCTGGAAAAGGTTTTTTTTTTTCTGTTCTAGTGTGTCATTCAAACAAGTTGCTTATCGTAGCGTTGTGTTGCAATAGCTTGTTTAGATTCCATCAGAGTTCATAATGATCAATTCTCTTAATTACAAACAAATCTTTTTCAGGAGACACATATCTGGTTGAAATGTTAAATACTGTCCTGGATAAGTTTTGGAATTCCTATAATAAAATTTTCATCACCAGTGATTAGCTTAGCTTAGCTTAGCTTAGCTTACCCCCACCCCCAAATGCTACGACGCACTAGAGTTGGCCGACTACAGAAATAAGGAGCAGAGTAAAATTTCCAGATTTCCTGAAAATTGCACGAAAAGATCTCTTGGAAAACTTAGATCCATCTGATATGACAACGGTCATGATATGAACCGAAAAGTATCAAAGAAAGAGATATATATTTCCGAGATGAGGTATTATGTACATTATTTACATTATTCGGATTATTGTCCTCATCTTTGTCGCCATATTTATTACAACCAGTAATAAGGAGTGCCAGAGAAAAGCGATAATAAAAGCAAAAATTGCAATATGAGTACTGGTAAAAATGGTTGCTGAAGACATTAGGTTTATAATACCCAGAAATTCATACACAGATGTCCCTCAAAGACACATGGAGTGGATAAAGGCGATAGTTAGACCCAGAAACAGGACCCAAAGAGTGAGTTCAATACCCGGTCAAGGCAGTGGAGAACTTGGAGAGGGGAATTAACAGGAGATAACTGATAACTGCCATCCATTAAACATGGCACGTGGAACTAGAACAGTCTACCCCAGTGAGCGAAATAGTGTTCTGTTCGACATTCCAACCACCTCAGGAAGGCCGGAGCGTACAACGACCGAAACGTTGTAATAAATATGGCGACAAAGATGAGGAAAATAGTCCGAATAATGTAAATAGTGTACACGGCTAAACGCTTAAATAATGTATAACAGTGTGGTTATACCTTTAACACAAACGCATACAGTTTGAATGTTGAAATCTATTTAACATATGTCTGAATTAGTCATTTACGATTTTTTTTAAATTAAAATAATCTAATTTAGCTTGTGGATATACATTGTCCTGAGATGGTGAGATAAATGACGCCTCTTGCTGCTGACACCATACTTTTCACATAAAATGCATATCTCCACTTATACATTTTTACGACTACAATTTATCAAGTATTTGTGTGAATGAGAATCTCAAAATATTGCGTTGCGAAGAAATAAATGACCCTGTTAGGGAGGAGCAAGAAAAAGGATGTATTTTTTTTTTATTTTTTTACAAGCCAAGAGGAATACTTTACAGAAGCGTTGGCGTTCTAGTTGCTCTTCAAGGAAAGAATCAAGATCGTTAGCGAAGAATTATTCGACTTGAAATCAGTTGTAAATGTAAATATCACGTAACTGTATCATGAAACACAAGTCCCTTGCAGTAAGAGAACTTCTCGGTACTCGGCTCAAATCTACGTTATCGAAACTTAACGATTCAATCTTCCAACTGGCTACTCAGCCACACCTTTAATTCCATCTTGCCATATTAAAAAAAACTATCTTGAATTGAAAAAACTCAACATTCTTGTTAAAGAATGCAATTAATTATTCTAACTTTAATCATGTAAGTGCCGACACACCTCTATTTCAAATTCAAGAATTGAAATCTCTTATTTACAAAAAATTAAGACATGAGTAATTTTTTTTTCCATTAATTATTCTACGTTGGCGAAGCAGGAGACTCATTGTATTACAGTTTGATGATAAATCTCACGACACGATGTGCGCAGAGGCATACAATGCACAACAGAAAAGCATTTTTCATATACTAAAACGTATGTGTGTAGGGGAGAATTATGACAAAGTGAAAATGTTATCGTGTGACTAGTTTTGTCCTTTAGGACTTCATCGGACTAAAGTAATGTTTACGTCGATGTGACTACATGTGTACACAAGGGAGTGGGGGCGCTAAGGATTTTAGATTTAAATTTACATTTTTTTAAAAATATGTTTTAGATATATAGTCTAGCAGATTTCATTTAGTTTCTTTTCATTCAGATTTCCATCGTTTTGTTATTAAATATCCCACATTGTGATAATAGAAGGTTTGCCAAGAAAAGTGAAAATTTGTAAGACGTAGACTTAAATTTACTGTGTTATCTAGCGATTAAAGCACTTTCTATATATCTGCGTTTTAATAAATTGCTTTATCTTAATTAGTGTAGCATTTTTTTTAAATCCAAAAAGCACTGACCATCAGTCAGACTTATTACGATGAGCAACTAATGCACTAAGTGTGCTGTTTTGTAAAAGAACTTTTTTTGCTCATAAAATCTTTTACTTAATTTCCTTGAAATTTCTATCCATTCTTCCTTACAGTTATCACACTGATCGAATCAATTCTTCCTAGTTTTAGCTTATTATTTTGTTTTGTATTAAGTCTTGTTTTAAAAGTAGTTCTAAGACATTATTTTGAGCTTCATAAATTCTTTTCAATTGGAGTTGGGAATATATAGTACCCCCGCCTTTTTCAACACTTTTTTAACGTGATGCAGCAATTTAACTAGTGGTATATGTAATCACAGAGTTCATTTGAATACATTTGTCGTCTGGTTACCTTGACTTCTTTTTCTCTGCATTTACAATTTTTTCCAATCTCCTTACAAATTTCTACAGAAGTGTTTTGTGATGAATGTAATATTTACCTATTTGCTACAAGGTATTTTTATTGGTATTTTCTAATCTTTGGTACAACAGAGAAAGATTGCACCAATCTTTCAAATCGGAAAATATCTACTATCTCTTAAAAATAAAGACAAAATATAAGAATAAGACCAAAACCTTTGTTTTAATTTGTGTTTGAATACTGACGGTTGGCGGTACTGGTGGGAAATACCGAAGATCGAACATAAAACTAACATTCTAGTAATCGTTTCTGAAATAGTTACTTAATAAACTCTATCCTAACATCAGACCACAAATGTGCAGCACCCAATGAAAAGGAAAATTATCAAAACATTGATTCAAGAGAGTTGACTTGTAATCATTATCCCGTAGTGAAGAATCCTTTTTCATTATCATATATGGCCGACTTCCTCACTAATATTAACACAAATACATCATTTAGCTTATCCCTATAAACATTTAAAAAGAAAAACGAAAGAAACAATATTAAAATTAAATCAGACAGTATCTACTTCATTTAAAAAGAACGCGTGTCTTTTTTCCGCTTTAAGAATGAGAGTGCAAGATGGCGTCCTCCATATTGTCTGCTGCATATGGGAACGTTTTTCAACCGGTTGCTGATGCAAAATAATTTTAGCTGTCGTTTCCTTTATTTTTAAACGTCTTTCTTGAGAAACATCAGCGATGACAATGGCAACGCATTTGTAAAACATTGGGGAAGGAAAAGGAAAAACTAAAAAGCTAAAAATCAAAATCAGCTGGAATGCGATGACGCAAACTATGAACAACAAAAGAAAGGAATTGTGTATCAGGTGCACTGCACCATAAAGAGAAAAGTCATATATGTGTCTGTGTGTAGGTGTTGTTACAGTATGTTCTGTAATTTGATTTCACACTTACTCCTACAAAGAAAGAAATTTCGAGGGTTAAAATAAACTTATTTTCAAGAGAAAACTTAAAAACACCGGTCGGTATAAAAAGGCTCGAGTGAAAACATTTTTCAAGCATCTCTAACCAGATTTAGATGTTTAATGGAAAGCTGCATCATATTGACCATGACTATATCTTCATCTTTCAAAAGACTATTTTGGAAAGATTGCTTATATTACAAGACAAAGCTTTGAACGTGTCTCTTCATGGAATCATACCATGTCTGTCACCAGCGAGTTGATTTGTTTTTTACGGCTTATCAACACTTTATTTAAAGCCGAAAAATATTTTGGATTATAATTTTTATGAGAGTGATTATTACATTAATAATTTCTTCAGAATAAGAATGATTTTTTTTTATTTACCAGCCTATTTAATCCATAGTTGGGGGAAGAAGATGGATTCAATGCTTTACCAAAGATATATGTGCCTAAGTGAATGTAACGAAACCGACTGGAATTTGAACTCGGCTCCAAGACTTATCATTCCGAAACCCTATCCATCACACCACCACCACTGGCAAGAAAGCATCAAGAGAATAGATGGTTAACCGATAAATGATAGCCCAGAGCAGAGCACCGTATAAATTTGGAAGTATATTTTAATTCGTCCTTTCAGGACGTAGTCGATCATAGATCTCCACAGATTCCTTTGTTTATCCGTGAATTGTGATTTCCCCATTGATTTAAGTTCAGGAATTGTCTTATAGACGAACGAAATGCTACCCGAGTCTAGAAAGTTCAATCGAGCTAGAAAGTTCAGAGGCTAGAAGCTAGAAAGTTCAGTTCATAGCTGGAAAAAGAAATGGTTTGGTTGGTCGATTTTGTTTCGCGACATATCAACACCTCTATGGGTTATTTAATGCAGAAATCTATATATTTTGAACGTAATTTTATGCCTTCAACTACAGATGCTTTCTCCGCAATTTTATACGTATGTTTTATAGAGATATAGTTTATACATGATCCGTTTAGGTTTTATGTGTGTTGGTATAAACTTATAACTTCAAAGTAGGACGGGGTTACGGTCACATCACGTTGAAACACCAGTTCCCGTACGATCACTGAAGTTAAGCAACGTCGAGCGTAATCAGTACTTAGGTGGGTGAGCGCTTGAGAATACTTGTGTTGTAAGATTGGATGTGCGGACGATGTAATGGATAATAGCTCAGAATTGTTAATTGGAGTTCCAATTCCTGTTGTCTTTGTTATAGTCACTTACGCGGAAATAACATTTGGAAAGGTATGAATTCACCTCTTCTCCCCCAGCTGCGGGTTAATTTGTAAGACTTGTATCACTAAAACAGTATTATCTAAAAAAATAAAATTGCGTGCAAAATATTTAGATTTCGGCATTAAATAAGAAATTAATATGCCATTTTACAAACAAGAAACAAAAAAACAAACAAATTAAGTCCGACATGATGTTGACGGTTTCAGCCTTTTCAAATGGTTTTCTCATGTTTGTTTCGATGTAGTATTTATACCTTACAGGTGTTAAGTAAGTACATTCAGTTAAGTCGTATTTCATCGTGAATGCAGCTTGTTATGTCCATATTAGTTTATATTCGTTTTTCAGCAATTATGAATGGCTGAGGTGTGTGTGGCCTATGTGCAACCGAGCCAACATTAATTCGTCTTTTCTTTCGTGTCTAGACACTTGCGTCCATTCTCCCAGGTTTGATTGTGCTCCACAGGAAACCGTCCCGTTGTGAATTAGGGAGTCTTAAAAAAGAAAAATCAAGACTAGACCCGTTCACGCGAATCAGGCTCACAGCTGAAAACTGTCGGTACCAAACGCTTTCTATCAGTCCTAATATTCATCCTGAGCTGATGCCCAAAGAATCGGATTAGATCCTGATAAGAATAACGTTCACATCGCAAGATTTCCTCCAACTGTGTCGTTCAAATCACCATTCGAGCGACAGAAATACCATCCGTTTCACCCCAGAATACGACATATTGTCACACGCATATGCGCGATCAATGAACACTAGCTTTTTGAGAGTGATACGATCTCTCAGCACGCCAACATAGTCCCATAGCGGGAACACCTAAGGACAATGGTAGAAGACGTGCAAAGCCATTTCCTCTAAACCAAGGTCACAGAGATTGCAGTCCGGCAAATCCGCCAAGCCCCATATGAAGGCCACGTCATTGAGAGATAAACTATTCCGAACCGATTGCCAGATCAGCGGAAACTCAAAGTTGCTGAGGTAATCCGCCGCTGGCACCCAAGACCAATACGAGCGCAACTCGTCCGCCGAGCCGGTAGTGTAGAGGATCCTTCGCGACCCCTCCATTAATTCACGACAGAAGACTTTCCTAGGCCGGGAATTAGTCACTGAACCGAGGAATGGCCCTCAAGGCCGATTGACATTCAAGGAGGAAACTCGCTGATGTAAGAACTCCATTTCCTTCCTTTTAAGTGGACAGGACACACAAGAGGTAAGGTGATGGTAGAATTCATCGTGGTCGACTGCAGGTGGATGGCACTAGAGGTGAGGCATAATTCATAGTGCGTTAGACCGCATACTATAATAGTAAATGAGATAGACCAAATACTGTAGTAGCATCGATTTATGACTGTGTGGGATAATTGATTGATTGAGTGAATGTGTACTTGTTTGATGACGTTTTCAGAGTTTTAAATTTATTTCCGGTTTTCTTATGGTCCAAGGCGGTATATTTTGTATGATTGGATTATGGATTCTAGCCAGTGATATTTCCGTTTTTTTTTTTTAAATTATGGGTTCATCACGAACCTAAAGGTTTTCATGGCTTTTTTTTTTTTTTTTTTTTTTTTTTGTTCGAAGGGGTTGCTGTATTTCGGATCGAATTCGACATTGTATGTAGGATTAGAAGCATTTGATTTTTTTGCGTTATACAGGGTGTTTCAAAAAGAATACGCCAAAATCATCACGTGATGTGTCAAAAACGAAAAAAATTACAAACCTCAAGCATGAACACGTGTTTTATAAGCGCCCAATGTGGCCACTACCGGCAGCGCGGACAACATCAAGCCGATATGAGAGTTCCTCCCAAACGCGCCTCAGCATGTCATGGTCCACCGTGTTGATTGCAGCTGTTATTCGATCTTTCAAATCATTGATACTTGCTGGAATATAAACTTGGTCTTTAACATACCCCCACAAGAAAAAGTCACAAACAGTGAGGTCCGGGGATCTGGCAGGCCAACCACAAAGAGCAAGGTCTTTAGCATCTCCTTCCAATCCATCGCTGAGGCACGTTTTCATTCAGATAAGCTCTAACCCCGAGATGCCAATGGGGTTGTACTCCATCTTGCTGAAAAATGAAGTCATTCGAATTTTGCTTGCAGTAAAGGGAATAACCAGTTTTGGAGCATTTCGAGATAGGTTTGTCCTGTAACGGTGTTTCCTTCAAAGAAAAAGGGACCATAGACCTTGTCTTGAGAGACAGCACAGAAGACGTTCACTTTAGGGGAATCTCTTTCATGCTCAACAGTTTCATGTGAGTGCTCTGTTCCCCAAATGCGCACATTGTGACGATTGTCTGTGCCTCTCAAATAGAAATTAGCTTCGTCACTAAAAACTAAACGTGAAAAGAGAGTTTCATCACTTTCCTCCATCTCCAGCATTGACTCACAGAATGTCCTCCGCATCACCTTGTCATCATTAGTAAGTGCTTGGACGAGGCTTAGTTTGTATGGTTTCATGTGTAATCGTCTCTTTAACACACGCCAGACAGTGGTATGAGGGATGGCAAGCTGAAGACTTGCTCGACGTACGGACTTACGTGGGCTGCTCTCAAATGCATCATGAATCCTCTCCACTTGCTCCTCTGTAACACGTGGTCTTCCGGGACTCTTTCCTTTGCACAGGCACCCACTCTCTTTAAACTGTCTAACCCACCGTCGAATGCTCTCACTATGGGGCGGATCAATGCCGAATTCTGTTCTGAAAGCACGCTGCACCGTGACAATGGCGTTTGTTTTCGCGAACTCAAGCAAACTAAACGCCTTCTGCTGAGGAGTCGCCATTTTGATTGATCTTCCCACAATTCAGCTGTACCGGAAGTTATACTAACGACAGCGGTGAAACTGACACCCAATCAAACTTTGATAACGACTATCAAATAACCACTGATTGAGTCCACTACAATGCTATAGACCTGAAAAAACAGAGTAATGATTTTGGCGTATTCTTTTTGAAACACCCTGTATAATATTTCAGGGCTAGTTTCTCCCGTCTAACTTTTGGTAGAGGTTCATTTGCTTCTACATACAAACTTTCTACGAGAGATGTTCTAAATGCTCCAAGCGCCAATCTCAAACCTTCATGGTTGGTTGGGTTAAGTATTTTCAGCTATGATTTCATTGCTGATTTGTATATGAAGTTTCCATAGTCCAGCTTGGATCGAATTAATGTCCTGTACAATTTGGACAGTGTTTGCAGGTTTCCTCACCAGTTTTTGTGGGTTAATGCTCTCAAGAGTTGAAATGTTTTATTGCATTTTATTCTCTTTAGGTGTGGTATAAAAATTAGTTTCTTGTTGAGAATTATTCCCAAGAACTTGTATTCGTCTACCATTGGGATTTCTTGGATTATTATAGAGTTCGTTTTTATTTAAAAAAAAAAAAAAGAAAAGACGTCCCAGCGTTAGGATTCGACAATAAAACAACACTTACTCCCCAGGATTTTGAATCTGGCTACCAGGAAGAGCCAACTAACCAATACATCTGGCTCTTCTATGGCAGAGCATGTAATAAATAGTTGCAATTGTGTCTTTGATTTTAGTGTGGACCGTTTTTCTATTTTATCGAGGTCCCACTCCACATTTCACCTCAAGGTTCTAAAATACTTGTATATCAAATCCCGTGGGTCGTCTCTTTGTAAACAGAGGGAATGCTTACTGGGTCTTAATGTCATTGGACTAGTTTTATTGAAATTCATTTTTTTTTTTACATTCCATTCGTTAATTTAATTTACACGCTTTTGTTTTTTATTCCCAGAAAAATAAACTTAGCAAGTCCTGGACGAAAAAAAAAAAAAGGCATATAAATTTTGCCTTTTCCTAGCTATTATTACAAAAATGCATCCATTTTGTTTTCTCTTTTGAAAATCTAAAACCGTTATTTATTGCCCATCTGTTGACCTTATTTATTCATTGCTGCAAATTTCTTTCCAGGGTATTGCATATTTTTGAATCGCCAACTTACAGTAAAGTCATCGCCATACAAAGATCCACTTTTATATTGAATTGCGTTCTTTTGCAATATTTATTTTAATACTGAACAGGTTGACTGACAATATAATTCCCTTGTGGTACTCATTAGATTTTGGGATCGGATAGAATAGATCCGGAACTGAAACGTTCGAATTGAAAGAAAGTTCTTGGAAGTTTAATCAGAGTTATTTGGACCTAGCTTGCCCATTGCTCGATGAGTGCTCTATATTAGTCTGTTTTATTTTATTATAGCTGCCAACTGACTTAGTCTTCTGAACCACATGGCTTTTCATTCAACTATTTTCCTTGATTCTGTGAAAGATAAATCTCTCCTATGCTTGTCAGAGATTTATTTCTTTTTTGTATGTGTAGCAAAATTTCGCAAAAACTGGATGATTTTCCTGACAACGCATTTGATATGAGTTCTGGATCTTTTTTTTTTTTTTTTTTTTTTTTTTTTTTTTTTACCACATTTCGTATATACTGGGTGAACACTTTAGCTCTACCTATATATTATTGAAACACCTTGTAATGACAAAAGTACGCAAGTATAGGCTTTAAGAAAGCTTTATACAATGTTCGCGTATAGTATGCTTTTATAGTCCCAATAAACAGAAATAGCTTTATCAAAGAGGAGAGTAAGAAAACAAGGGGAGAACACTCAATTCTTCATAACACACCTTAATGGTTTAGAGGGATTAGTAAACATTAGAATATATGTTATGATTTGTTGATCTTAATTTTTTATCCTTCAACAGTTAGTAACCCCTTTTCCAAAGTTGCACGTCTTTCATCTTGTGTAGACGGGGACAACTCCCCATTCCTGACAACACACTTTGAGGTGTACAATTTTTCATGGGGATACGCTTTCCACTTTAAATTATGGAAAGTCTTTATTTTTAAAATGTTATTGGATTGCTTTTTATTATTGACGTCCACAATTTCTAATTCTTTTTTTTTTCTTTTTTTTTTTTACTGTTCGTTGCATTACCTTGCTAGTAATTCAATCAGTCAGTTATGTGCTATGCGTGATACACGCTTAGGCGATAATGTATCTTTCAATACTTGACTGACAAGGCAGATTTTTTTCCCCGCTGTAGGTTGCCATTTCTTTCTGTGGTAGACCAGTTGCCATCCAAGGCTACAGAACTCGGTCTGTCCTGCTATTTACCCATAGCTGGGGAGAGAAGAACAGAATTCATACCTTTCCCAAGGATATTAGCACGTAAGTGAATGTAATGGATTCGACTGGAATTCGAACTCGACTCTCCGATTCCTCAATCCGAGCCGCTATCCATTACTCCACCTACGTTTTTAAAATAAAATATGGCGACAGATTGAAAAGAGAAGTTCCTGTAAAAATTCAATCAATAATTAAAGTCGGGAAAAATGTTACTCTTGAGAATTTACCAAGGGGGTTAAATCCAATCCCCTTGGTTGAGACTGGGATATATCTACCAGTATATTCCCACTGAGAGTGGACTTTGAGCCCCCGTTAATTTAGAATTTACACCAAAATTCTTACGTTTTAATTTGAAACAGTGGTCAAAGTTTCAATGTTACTATAGCGTGAGTTCTACCGCAGCATCCAACTATAATATAATACTGTGTGTGTGTGTGTGCGTGTGTATACATATTTATTTAAACCTTATATTATCATTTATATATCTATATACTACTTATATTTATATTAAAAGGCAGAGAGGTAAAAAACAAAAACAAAACACGCTATCAAATGCAATACATATATACATTTATTGTTCATGTCTGTATAATGGAAAAATTGATTTTCTTTACAAACAGACCGTGCAGTTTGACACCCCTTTAGAGGACAAAATAGTACAGGCTTGAATCCCCCCACCCTCTGTTACGCTTTCGTTTTATGGCCACGTGAAGGGAGGGGCACGGTAGACCTCCGCGCTGCATTTGGGTAGACGACATATTGAGATAGACCTCACTCTATAGTAGCACCAAAGTTTCTTTCTCTTCGACACGATTGATCCTCAGCCACAGTCTTCAAGCTCTTTTAAAATAATAACGGCTAGAGTGTTTGATCGTTATGTGAACAGTTTGCGAGACAATGTCGGGCTTAATTATGTAAGTGCTAAGGCTAGAGATGATCAGCCGTTGGATCGTATCGGACTTCTGCCCGTCTAGCCCAAGTAAGGCCCAAAAAGGAATGTTGAATATAATATGCCCACTTATAGACCCTAATCATAGCCTTATCAACCCCCAGGATTCCGTTCTGAAGCATTACGGTTCGCCACCTATGGAATAAAAGTAGCCTCATTAGTCGGTAGGGGGCTTACCTCTCTGCAGTTGGCGTATTTTACGACCGCAACCGACAGGGGAAAAGAGAATTTATGTGAAGTGAACAATCAGTTCGTCGATTCCATTTTCCGTACCGATAACCTTACGCTACCCATACATCCAACCGCGTCTACAGCGAGACTGACTGACCTTCATGTAGGCATAGAAAGGTCGTAAGAATATTACATTACTTACACGAAAAGATTGGATAAATTATCTACATGCAAAGACGCATTTTCACGCTAGGAGCCATTTTTAATAAAAAAACAAAAACAAACAAAAAACAAAAATAAATAAAAAAAACAAAAATAAATAAAAAAAACAAAAATAAATAAAAAAAACAAAAATAAATAAAAAAAAACAAAAATAAATAAAAAAAACAAAAATAAATAAAAAAAACAAAAATAAACAAAAAAAAACAAAAATAAACAAAAATAAACAAAAAACAAAAATAAACAAAAATAAACAAAAAACAAAAATAAACAAAAATAAACAAAAAACAAAAATAAACAAAAATAAACAAAAAACAAAAATAAACAAAAATAAACAAAAAACAAAAATAAACAAAAATAAACAAAAAACAAAAATAAACAAAAAACAAAGAACGATCACCACGATTGTAGTCTCGAAAATACCAATCTCACGTACTTATTGAAATTTATCTTAATTCTGGAAGGTGAGATTCCCACAAGCCAGATTCGTATTCACCTTTCCTTATCAGCCTAGTGTCCAATATGCTGACATTTCTAGATGCAAACTTTTACAAAGTATCAACTAAACATGAAATTTTTAAGGGAACTTTATTTTAGCTGTAAAATTCATTACAGGATACTTGCAAAACTCTTGACCACATTGATGTTTAAGTTTTTTTTTCTGCTATGATCAAAGGATGATTGGCGTCCTTTTTTTAATTTGGTCTCTTCAACTCTGGTCGTCTATTCCTAGGTCTTGGTGCAATAAAATCATTTAAATGCTTGAAGCACAAAAACGGGATTTGTATCTTCGAACGTCATGGACAAATCACTGTAATTGTTTTCTTTTTAAGTGAAATATTCTCATTATTCCAACAAATATTTTCCTCTTTGCTTTTTCGATTACTTCGTTTCAGCCAGTTGGTTTTCAAAAGAATTTATTATATTTGTAATAATAAGACGTATATAAGTGAAAAATAAAAAGCGATAAAGGGAGGAGATTCTAATTGCATAAAGAATACGAAAATTAAATAAATATATGCAATTATTTCAAGTTAGGGTCTTACGTTTGGAACACTCAAAATAACTAAAAATATGTAACTTTAGGTGTTTCTCAAAAGAAAACCAATGTATACTCATATAAAAGGCATAAATTACTTTTATTCATAATTTTTTGCCTATGACGAGAGTAAACAACTCTTAATTAACTGTTGACCACATAAGCAAAGTTTTCGTTGTTAGGATCATATTTTCAAATTGTCTATTTTGAATGCAGTCACGAAAGCAAACGATTTTTTATATGAAACAAAGATTATTTTCATGCTTATTTTTTGTGGGCAAAACAATTTTAAATGGTCAGAAATGACTTTTCTCGATTAATTTAATAGAAAAACTGAAAAAAAAAAACGAGTTAAAATCTAACTTTACAACATAGCTGCATATCTGTGCGTCTAAATGTCGGCAAACAGAAAAAAGCAAAGAAAAACCTCAGCGCGTAATTTTGTGCGTATGTATTTGTCAGATGCTTAAGTGTGTGTGCGAATACGAGCAAAAGTTGTCCGTTAATCTCTTCTTGACATTTAAATGGTTTATTGGACTTTTTGCGATTATGATCCTTTTTAATGCCTAACGGAATGCAAACCGGAAGGGAAAAATTAATTTATCCGTAAAATCTAAAAGATTTTCAAAGAAAACGAGAATGAGAACGCACAAAATATACAGCCCGAATTAAAATGTCAAGACTGAAAGTTCAGTTCGGATGATTTATTCCTCTTTTTTTTTTTTTTTTGCCTTTAAAGACGCAGTGACATGCAGATAACTTGCAGATTGACAACATGAACAAAAATCGAAAACGTGGAAATAATTGCATTAGAATTAGGAATAAAACTGATTTCTTAATTCCATTTTGCTTATTTATTGTAGGTTTAACTTGGATTATCTTCCTCCTAAGACAAATAGAAAGAACATGTCGGTTGGTCTGTCTCAGAGTTGAGGGTTTCTTTATTAACACAGGTAAAAATGTCAAGATTTTACTAATGTTTAATTCCTGAGGAAAACACCGTGGAATTTCCAAATTCTACTATCTGATGGGAAGATTGCTTTCTACGAGAACCAGCTGAGATGGATTAACGACAAAGACTTTTTTCTGTCCATTGTGACTGAAGAACGAAATTCGCCATTATTTTTATTGTCTAAAAATTCGAGGTTAATTTTATGGTTACTATGTTCTACAGCTTCTACGTATTTGCCTTTATCAAAAATTTCCTTCTTGTTAGAGTTGGTGGACAGTCTAAATTGAACCGAAATATATGAATATTATATATTTATATTATATATTTATAATTATAATTATATTATATATTTAAAAAGATTATTACTGCCACAGCAGGAAAGAACGTTCTGTCGCCAATTCTACGCCAAATTAGGAAAATATTGTTTTTGTGTTCCCTCCACCTGTTTTGGTATATTTTAACATCAGTTTGTATCGGCCAATAGGTGTCTAGTTATATACAAGTAAATGCTCTGTTTATGATAAACAGTATTAACTGAATTTACCAGCCTGAATGTCCGAGAAACTCCGTAGAAAATATGTCTCCTCTGACAGGAAACGAACCGTTATCCTATATGTGGCCTGACGTGCTATAGTATTTAGTTATAGAGAAAGCATATGGTTAGCAAAGTCAATTTACTCTTTTT
Organism: Acanthosepion lycidas; assembly: GCA_963932145.1. Classification (NCBI taxonomy): domain Eukaryota; kingdom Metazoa; phylum Mollusca; class Cephalopoda; order Sepiida; family Sepiidae; genus Acanthosepion; species Acanthosepion lycidas. The sequence goes on from OZ010585.1 coordinate 13,371,083, forward strand.
AAGCAACAAACCTCCTATGACGGTTCCGTGTACGATACATGTTCGATTCCTGGTGATTCCAATTATTCAAATAATTGTCCATTTAATATATAAATTCACCTCATGCAAGACGGGACTGCCACGAGCACGCAAGAGTTTACAGAGACCAAGAGTAAAGAGGTGTGTTTGAGGAAAAAATAAAGAAAAGGACGGGGATCAAGATCAAGGCATCAGATGTCGATAGACATTACATTTGAATATTTTAAAATTATAGCTATCAGGGAAGCAAGAAGGGAGTTCCACTGTCGGGAGGTGCGGGATAAGAATTTGTTGGAGTAGAAGAGGCAGTTACATTTAACCGTTTCGACAGTCAAGTAGCACACGCAGTTGGGGTACCAGTGTAAATAGCTCGACAGAGCAGTTGCCATGAAAATATTTGTAGAAAAGACAGAGAGAAGCCACATCACGTTTGTGAGACAGTGACTGGAGTCGAGATGCAAGGTCAGGACCAATTACATTGCATATCTGTTTTTGGATTTTCTCGAGAACCTCGGGATGAACATCGAAGACACCAGACTATATATGGTAAAAGTCTTCAATGCAAGGACGAATGGTAGATCTGTAGATGTAAAGGATGGACTCAGACTAGAAAAAAAACCTTGTGGCGCGTCACAGAGAACCAATTCCCCTTGCGGTAAATCAAGCTATTGATTCAATGTATAGTTGTTCCAGCTCAGGTCAGTGGAATATGCGAGACCAAGAAGACGCAGAGAGACGCTCTCGTGAAGTTGAGCATCATCTATGCTGATAGGAGGCAAGGAGGTTTCTCTATGGTGGGTAAATGAGAAGAGTTTCGTTTTAGAGACATTAAAGTTTGCAAGTCATTTCCTGCCCCAGTCAACCACAGATTGGAGGTCCTTTTCGAGACCAACGACCAGATGAACTTTGTCAGCAATGCCGGATTTACTATTGAGACACGAGTAAATGGTGGTGTCGTCTGCGTAGATACCTAGAGAACTAATGACATCAAGATCATTCATGAATATCAGAAACAATGCAGGATCCAGGATAGAGACTTGGGGAACACCAGCGTTCGTATGAAAGGAACTGGAAGAGAACCCGCTTAAGACGACCTTCATTTCACAGTTTAACAGGAAGGAATGGATTAAATCAAATAATTGTCCTGGAATACCATATCTCTGAAGCTTACGAAGAAGTCCGGGCTGCCAAACACTATCAAACCCCTTTGAGGTATCTATAGCCACAGCTCGAGCTTCGCCGTTATTATCAAAAGCTTAGTATACAAATTCAGTTATAGTCGTAAGCACGTCAGTGGTAAACCAGGCAAAGCGGAACCATATTGTTTTTCAGAGAGGTAAGGTTTTTCATAGGAGGTAAGGTTCCGCATTGATTAAAGCCTCGGAGACCTTGCCGAAGAGTGGTAGGAGACTGATAGGATGGTAGTTATATGGGCCAGAAGAGTCTTAAAAACAGGCACAACAGATGAGGACTTCCAACAGGCTGGAAAGCAAGAGTCAGCAAGGCAATAGTTATATGGTTTGGAGAGAACTGATGCCAGCTCAGAAGTACATTTCTTTAGGACTAAGGCTAGTATCCCGTCATCACCATTTGCTTTATGATAGTCTTATTTAGAGATGATGTCCAATACGAGCCTCAGTTCTATGGGGAACACCGTCTAGCTGGAATCTTTTCAGCTATACGGTTGAATTCTCTCCCTTCGGACAGAGAGGAACCCAGATGAGACTATGGCAGAGTTTCGTCTGGGGGTGGCAGACCGAACCGATCCCGTTTATTACGGGGTCTACGGGGAAATTTTGCCCGAGCCTACGGGCTCGGATACCCCACGTTAAATTCGGCCTTGTGCTACATCCAACCGCGTGGGGCGGTTGGCAAATATTCTAGGGGTAACATCATGTGTGGGTACTCTGGAGGAATCGAGGATTCAATTGGACGAGAATTTCCGAGCAAAGCATTTAGCCTTATCAGATGAGGTAGTTAGGACTTCAAATAGATTGAATAGAGGGATTACGGATTTGCCATTGTTCAGCACAACTCTTGCAGAGTCACCAATAATCTTTAGAACCAAACTTGCAAGATGCAATACGTTTTCATTCTATCAGCAAATAACTTTGCTTCATTGAGGACACGCTTGCACTCATTACAAGAGATGTCTGTTGAAATCAGACAGGTCGTTTCGGTACAGACGAAAGAAGTGATTCCTATGGGCTATAGAAGCTGGGCAAGCAGCTGAAAACCAAAGAGATGAGCGCGATTTAACTTTATATTTTCTTGCCGAGATGAAATCCTCGATGTCAAGAGAAGACCTCAGACACATTTTCGAATTGGTGATTAAAAACCACATTCCAAAGGAAGTCGCGAAGGAAGATCGCGGAACGACTCCCAGTCTGCTCGTTGATAACAGAAAGATATTCTTTTAGTAGGAGGTTATTGGCTGGAAGGAAAGAGATTTTAACAGAAACTACGGCATGATCAGAGCTCCCAAGAGGGCAGAGCTGTCTAGCACGGCAAGAGTCAGAGATGGAGGTAGAACAGAGATAGATAAGGGAGGGTTACTGGGGAAAGTCAACCACTTGCATGAGGGATTGAGTGATTGAAAAGTTAAGGGTTTGGATGCCAGCGAGGTTAGTAACAGAGTGTTTTAGCCACAAGGTATAGTGGGCATTAAAGTCACCGAACACGAATATGTGTGCAAACGGGTGTAGAGAGCTGCCTTTGTCTATATTATCGGAAATGCTATAGAGTACACCACAGTCTTGATAGAAAGGTGAGTGATAAAGAGATAGCTTACTGAATTGGGAGAGAGAGAGAGAGAGAGAGAGAGAGAGAGAGAGAGAGAGAGAGAGAGAGAGAGAGAGAGAGAGAGAGAGAGAGAGAGAGAGAGAGAGAGAGAGAGAGAGTGTGTGTGTGTGTGAGACACATTTACGAATGGTCTGGAGATTGAAGAGAGAGAGACAGAAAGAGACAGAAAGAGAAAAAAGAGACAGAAAGAGAAAAAAGAGACAGAAAGAGAAAAAAGAGACAGAAAGAGAAAAAAGAGACAGAAAGAGAAAAAAGAGACAGAAAGAGAAAAAAGAGACAGAAAGAGAAAAAAGAGACAGAAAGAGAAAAAAGAGACAGAAAGAGAAAAAAGAGACAGAAAGAGAAAAAAGAGACAGAAAGAGAAAAAAGAGACAGAAAGAGAAAAAAGAGACAGAAAGAGAAAAAAGAGACAGAAAGAGAAAAAAGAGACAGAAAGAGAAAAAAGAGACAGAAAGAGAAAAAAGAGACAGAAAGAGAAAAAAGAGACAGAAAGAGAAAAAAGAGACAGAAAGAGAAAAAAGAGACAGAAAGAGAAAAAAGAGACAGAAAGAGAAAAAAGAGACAGAAAGAGAAAAAAGAGACAGAAAGAGAAAAAAGAGACAGAAAGAGAAAAAAGAGACAGAAAGAGAAAAAAGAGACAGAAAGAGAAAAAAGAGACAGAAAGAGAAAAAAGAGACAGAAAGAGAAAAAAGAGACAGAAAGAGAAAAAAGAGACAGAAAGAGAAAAAAGAGACAGAAAGAGAAAAAAGAGACAGAAAGAGAAAAAAGAGACAGAAAGAGAAAAAAGAGACAGAAAGAGAAAAAAGAGACAGAAAGAGAAAAAAGAGACAGAAAGAGAAAAAAGAGACAGAAAGAGAAAAAAGAGACAGAAAGAGAAAAAAGAGACAGAAAGAGAAAAAAGAGACAGAAAGAGAAAAAAGAGACAGAAAGAGAAAAAAGAGACAGAAAGAGAAAAAAGAGACAGAAAGAGAAAAAAGAGACAGAAAGAGAAAAAAGAGACAGAAAGAGAAAAAAGAGACAGAAAGAGAAAAAAGAGACAGAAAGAGAAAAAAGAGACAGAAAGAGAAAAAAGAGACAGAAAGAGAAAAAAGAGACAGAAAGAGAAAAAAGAGACAGAAAGAGAAAAAAGAGACAGAAAGAGAAAAAAGAGACAGAAAGAGAAAAAAGAGACAGAAAGAGAAAAAAGAGACAGAAAGAGAAAAAAGAGACAGAAAGAGAAAAAAGAGACAGAAAGAGAAAAAAGAGACAGAAAGAGAAAAAAGAGACAGAAAAAGAAAAAAGAGACAGAAAAAGAAAAAAGAGACAGACAAAGAAAAAAGAGATAGACAAAGAAAAAAGAGACAGACAAAGAAAAAAGAGATAGACAAAGAAAAAAGAGATAGACAAAGAAAAAAGAGATAGACAAAGAAAAAAGAGATAGACAAAGAAAAAAGAGATAGACAAAGAAAAAAGAGATAGACAAAGAAAAAAGAGATAGAGAAAGAAAAAAGAGATAGAAAAAAAGAGATAGAGAAAGAAAAAAGAGATAGAGAAAGAAAAAAAGAGATAGAGAAAGAAAAAAAGAGATAGAGAAAGAAAAAAAGAGATAGAGAAAGAAAAAAAGAGATAGAGAAAGAAAGAAAGAGATAGAGAAAGAAAGAAAGAGATAAAGAAAGAAAGAAAGAGATAAAGAAAGAAAGAAAGAGATAAAGAAAGAAAGAAAGAGATAGAGAAAGAGAGGGAGAGGGAGAAAGAGGAAGTTCCATAGCCAGCAGGAGATGATCATGAACATAAACTCCCATGAAATGCATGTGGATTTTAGAGTCCCTTTCTAAGGAGAGGAAGTTTGCCGGGAATCGAGAGATCAGAGGAGGGGATTGACGAGAGTTGTTAGTCTCGCAGAAAGCTAGTATATCAGGAGACTTTTCGAGGAGAAATGATTCCACATTGCAGAAGTTGGTACGAACACTACGGATGTTGGAGGAGGAAATGTTAAGGGGTTTAGGGGATGTTTTTATCTGGTTTAGATTTATATCTTTGATTGCTTATGGTCATATCGAGTTATGTTGTAAAGGAAAAGGCCTAAAGCAATAGTAGCGGACATCGTATGCGACATAGCCAGTTTCGCCGTATATGATGTGTAAATATGTGAACTGGTGGAACTAAGGAATGTTGCTCGTCAGAACATTTGTGCCTCTTTTATAGACAGCCATCTAATAAAAGACGATAACCGTAAATTTTCAACTAAAACATTTGTTTTGACGAGAGGATGAAGAAAAACAATTCCCAAGTACCATACACTATATCGATTTCTGCTATCATCATTTCTTCAAACTTGATAGCATTAGACTTTTCACTGGATAAACCTTCAAAAATCTAACAAGCTGCTTGATCCAAGAAGCAACTAAAAAGTTTTACAAGATTCGCCATTTTAGAGAATAGCTGAAATATTTTGATTCTCCAAAGTTAAATTGTTTATATTTAACACTAAATTCATATTACTAATTTAGTTTCTTGTCATCGAGAGAAAAAAAGATTCAAATTAATTTCTTTCTCCTTGGATTTGGTGGAGTGGTATCTTTGAAAGTTAGCCAAACATTTAACCTCATCCAATCAGCAAAGTCGACATGAATAACCGCTGATATCTTCAACGGCACTTTTTTATGGTTCATCACGACAGATGAAGCAAAAAAAAAAAAAAAAAAAAAAAAAAAACCAGATCACGGTTTTTAGATCAAATTACCCTGCGTTTTCTCAAATATCAAAGTCACTAATTTGAATAAGATTTTAAGTCACAAATTAATCATTAAATTAGCCTTATTTTAATAGCACAAAATTATTTTCATCGTAGATCCACCTCTGCTTATATAAGGACAGATATTCGAGATAAAAATCAGATAAGAGTATAATATTGTTTAAAACAGGACAAAAAACAGGCTATGGTTAAGAATTTTAAAAAAGGAGGTTGTTTAAATATATTGTATTTCTGAAATACGATATATATGAGAAGGTCATTCGAAGGAACTTGGTCCTGCAAAGGCTAGAATTTGTACAGGGGTTTGACAAAATATTGTGAACAGCTTTCACAAATAGCATTTTTTCAATTCCGGCATTTCCGGGTATTTGTAAACATCAAACCGGTAACTTAATCAATTACCTTGATTTTCCACTCAAGTCATTATTTATCTTGTTAAAAAGAGTTATATACTAAAATGTGTGACCAGGCGGATTTTCAACGAGGACAAATAGTTGATGCTCGATTAGCAGGATCATCTCTGACCAAAATGTTTGAATTATTGAATGTGTAACGAGCTGAAGTGTCCACGGTTATAACAGCTTACACAAAACAAGGCAAACATCATTAGGAAAGAGTAATAGTGGACGAAAATCAAAGTTGGCCGAAAGAAACCAACGAGCTTTAAAACGAATTGTGGAAAAAAATCATCAAACTATTGCAGCACAAGTGACATCAGAAGCCATTACTCCCCTAACCAATACAACTTCAACTATGCACAGTACGTCGGGAGATCTACAAAGCTGGTATCCACAGAAGGGTTGCGATTCCGAAACCTCTGATCATAAAGTTGAACACCATGTTGCGAAAACAAATGTCATGATCACAAAAATTGGTCACTCGAGGAAGGAAAAGCCTTCTATCAAGTTATTTCCTACAAACGGGTGCGTTTATGTATGGAGAACACCGCCATGTGAAGCCTACAACACGGACTGCATTTTCCCGACAGTCAAACATCGATGCGACTCAGTTATGATTTGGGTGGCAATTTCCTGGTCCTCTCCTGGTCCTATCATCACTCTTAATATAAATAAATATCTCAACATTCTCAATGACAATGTTCTTACAATAGGTACCATACTTTTGCGAGAAAGTGAATATTCCTAGATGATAATGCACTCATACACACTACAAAAGTCATGGTTTGATAAGCATCATAATGCAATTAAACATCTACCATGGCCAGCACAATCACCTGATCAATGGATTGAACCTTTATGGGCAGTGAGGGAGGAACAGATTTCTTCCCCATCGTAGAGATTTTGATTGAAGAATGGGATAAAATTCCGCTGGAAACAATTCAAAACTTATTTGATTCCATTCCATGTAGAATCAAAGCACTTTTAGAAGGTAATGGGTTTCCAACACCTTATTAGTCAATAAATGAATGTTTAAACCAAGTGTTCACATAATTTTGACTAACCCCTGTAAGTCTCACTTACTTCTCCCTTTCCGTCACTAAGAAGTAGTCAGCAACATTTCCGTACTGAAGACACCGAAATACAGTCCAATACAGACCATATGCGTTGTGCTAGTTAACGCTACAAAAATCTTTCTCCTAGTGAAAAGCTGGTTTGACATTGATGTACTGAGTTAGAGACACGCGTGAAGACTAACTGTACGACACACTACTACGAAACAAGGGCCCTAGTCACGAAACACGATCTTGAGCCACATAATCATATACGGTGTTGTGACCGTCACAAGAGTAGGTTGTTATTTCATGTGTCATGACTCCATAACTTTATATCCTTTATAGCACGTAACAATATTTGTCTCCTTACAAACCCCAGTCCCTGTTCTGCCATCCATTCACACGAGGTAGTTGGGCAGGCTGCTCGCCGTTTATCTCTACCCTCAGTATATTTTTCCAGGCCAGTGTTCTAGAAATTACAGCCTCTAAGTACAAGTGTTCTTTGTTTTCGTTAAAATTTCCTTATTGCTCACAGGCTCTGTCCATAGTATTCTCAGTATCCTTCTGTACAACCACATCTATTTTGCCTAAAGTTTCCATGTAATCCGTGAGACAGTCGTCCATCATTCCCTGTCACAGAGGAACGTTGGTATTACATAACAGTTCAAACAAAACAAATGTTTCTACTAAAAAGTATTTTTTAACAAAAAATAAAAACCCTTTTCATTAACTTCAATACTCTAGTTAATCAAACTGAGCTTTCAAATCTGTTCGTGCGAAAATTGTACATTGATTTAAAACTTGAAATCTTGTTATGTCAGTCCATTGTCTAATTCCCCGTCCCATTTCAAGCCCGTCGATATCATGCAAGAGAAAATTGTAATAGCCTTCAGGTCGGCTTTACTAAAAACCTATGGTGGAGAGCGATGTGCGCATTATCTACTCCACCCGCTTTTAAAGGATTCACGTGCCATACTCTAAGTGGGCCGTTAATCGGAGATTTTTTCATGATGCCCCTTCTCCGAACCGGATTAGATCGATTTTTCGGTATCTTTAGATGTATAGTCGGAAGAATTAGAATAGCAAAAATGGAGAAATGAACAACATCGAGTGTTGACTCTTCATTCTTAAATCGAAAGTCCCCCTCTTAAATTAAATGACTTCAAATGAAAACTAATAGTAAATGACTAGGGATTTTCTTTGAAGTTCAGATTTTATGTGTTTAAGGGTAATCAAGTTATTTACAAGTTGCTTAAGGTAGATAATTTATTTCCAATAAGTCAACAATCACCCTCACAGATTATAATGAAATAGTGTTGTAATCTGAAATAGAGATAAAATACGAAGTGGGTGCTGAAAAATTTTCTCAGCCCGGTCCATTTCAAAAAATTTCATGCCGTGATCAAACGCCAGTATTTTACGGTACGAGGGGGAACATATTTGTCACCACCCTTTCGTACATGCAGATCCATTCAAAACACGCTATTTGCAACAGAGGAAACATGACTGTTACTAATTAGTTCCCATGTCATGTAATCGTAGCGTCATTATCGTCCATTGTGTGAAATATTGCTAAAACTGACATGCGCAACCACTACTTATTATTGTCACGGATTTATCTGCCAGATTATCGTCTGCATATAAATATTTCATTTTTATCTAAAGAAAAAAAAATGTTCTTTATTTTGCATGTATATTTAGAAATTAAATAAAATTCTATGTTTTATATATGCATATTGTATTGCTGAACTTCAACTAAAGAGAAAAAAAATGAAGCTGAACTGAAGTTTTCGTTTAAGATATAGAAATAACTTCTCATTATCACGATCAATATAGTTACATTTTATTGAATGGCATAAACATCCACAGTGTACACGTATCTTATATCAGTACGTACATTTTTTCATGCTAAACTTTTGAACTTGGTTGGTTAAACTATAAGAAACTCATTTTTTTTTTAAATTAACAGTAAAGGTTACAAGATTACATAAAAATAGTATGACTTGTTTTATGTTTAACTACAGCATAATATCAAGTTTATCGGGGAAAAAATATATTTTCTGATTGTTTTGTTAGTTTCGAGAATTAACATCTGAAAGATCGTTATTACGACTTGTTCGTTGCTATTGAAGATTTGCCAGAGCGACAATAAAGTTTATCACTGTTCTATGATTATCGGGTTATTTCCAGAGTCAAAATACCGTATATGCAAACTTAACTACTCCAAAAGTGGCCAATTGGGAGAGTTGATCTTTTATATACTATTAGGTTGGTGCAAAAATAATGACGTAATAATGTCGTTTTATGACGTATTTTTAACGTCAAAAAACGACATTATTACGTCATTCTTTTTGCACCAACCTAATAGTATTTGTCCCTTTATTACCACTCCCAGACCCTGTAATCTCCATACAAACTTGTTATGTAGCTGTTTTCCTCTACTCCTCTTGCTTTCATTATATCTTGTGAGTGTTAAATTCACCAACCTGTCATTATGTGTCCTAGAAATTTCAATTGTCTCCGATTTTAAGCATGTGTTCTTTTTGTTTCTATTTTTTTTAAATCTTTTTCCTTACTCATATGCTCTGTCCGTGATATTCTGAGCATCCTTCTATAGGATTCTTTGTTTAAAGTCTCTTCATCTATGAGGAAAATGTTCAGCATTCACTGCCCTAGAGGACGAGTGATACGACAAAGAAGTTGAGCAGTTTTTGTTTCTAATGAATTTCTCCGCTTTCTTCATACTTTGCTTAGCTTTTGAAAGAAATCTTTTGTTATTTCAATGTGCTTTCTCGTTTCGTTTCACTTCAGATAATTAACTTTTCGTCCTTGGTTGATTTTCAAATCTCTAAATCTTAGCTCGCATCTTTGAGTGTTCTTCTTACAGGACGACCATATATTCCGACTTAAAATTAAGTCCTTAAGTCAGTTAGTCCTTTCTTCCCGCTTTCCTTTACTACCTTGTCTCGTGCCTATTTTCCCACCAGAATCAGTAGTAAATATACAAATCCAAATAAAGCAAAGATTTTGAAATGTGATTTTCAAAGTAGATAAGCCCGTTCTCTTAAGAATACTGACGCAATAGAATATATCTACGGTCTTTTCCTGCTATTTCCTCCCTATCACAGAGTGAACTTAAAATACTTGTAAGAGCGAATTTTCAAAATACAGAAAACAAAAACCCTAAAACAATTTTCAGGTCCTTTTTCCACGAAATAAAAAATTGAATATAAAAAAGTTTTCATTTTAAAATTTTGACAAAAAGTTAATTATTTAAATGAATAAAATTCAACAATTTATTTGATCCCACTTTGTTCGACGTGTTGAAATACGTAATATTTAACCGAGTGTATGGCAGCCAGAGCCGGATTATGAACTTTTAGGTCCCCTAGGCTAATAAAATTATGTCCCCCCCCCAAAGGAGCCACCTTCTCACTCGTTCGCACCGGTCTTGAATTTTGTTTTTTTTTTACTAGTGATATTTTAGCGACATTTACATCACTTGAAGTAAATTAATTTCAAATTCGTTAAATAAACTAGAATATTTCTTTTATCTGTCAATAAAAATATTCTTTAAGAAATACCATCTTATTTATTACAAACCAAATTAGCAAATATTTTCAACAAAACTGCAGTAAAACAACAAAAAAAAATTATAACCAGCATTATAGCGATAAAACAATCAAAATAAATAGGATTTATCATTAATATCACTTCAGTTAATTAAACTATTTAGAATTTTCAACATCTAGAAAACTTAAATCCTTGCTTTATAAAAGCTTGAGGGGCTGTAGTCTATACTAGCCTAAAGGATAACCTGGTCCTGATGACAGTAGATGCTGGGTACTTTCTTCACTGATGAAAAAGACTTCAAAAACAAATATGGTTCTGTGGACAAAGGCTAAGAATACCATGAACTGAACATATGAGAAACAAGGAAGTTAAGGAAAAGGGTAACTATTGCTAACAATTAGAAAGAAACAGTTAACATTTCTGGAACATATAATGAGGAAAGAAGACGCGGAGATTTTAACACTGACATGACATACTAGAGTTGCGAAAAACTGTAACAAACTTAATGGGTTAGTGCAAATAGATGATAAAAGGATAGTAAAGAGTCAAAAAATAATTAGAGCAACAAAAGATAGGAAATTGTGAAGAACCATTATCACCTACATCCTGAAAAGAAGTGGCACATAGCAGATTGCAATCAAATAGGATAAAAATGCTATATGTGATGATAAACTTCTAAATGGAGAGTGTGTGCATCCTTTGAAATATTAGTATTTTAAACCTTTCTCAATAACCATCACTGGTGCTGGTAGCAAATACACAACTATCTCAACCAACAAGTACATTTAAAATACAAACTGCAATTTTATGAACTTAGCTTGGGACACCTTCACAATAGTGTTATATCTATTTAGTACACAAATTAGTCTGTGAGATGAGCTTGCAAACCATAGTCAGTGCGCACTTAGCGTAGTACAGGAGCACATGAATGTGGTATTCATTAAGTATAAGCACGCATTCGTTTTTAATAAAAAAATTTAAAAACTTATTGTAAAGAATTAAATTGCATCCTTGAAGTTTTAATTGCAAGAATATATAGTCGTTCAAAATACTTTCGCTTAGATTTATTAATATTTTTAAATCCCAAATTAAACTATGATCAAGTCGTCTATAATTGCCAAAATGTTAATTTAAAAGTGTCTATGAAAAATAGAATAAGGAGCAATGAGAAAGATTTGACGAAATTTAATTAATTCGTTGATTATTTTACTAGATTTTTGATAAATCATGATTGATCATTTGATTAAAATATATTTAAAAATCCATCTGTTTTCTTTCAATTGCGTGTAACTTTTACCGCCTTTGAATCAAGAGTTTAAAATAAGCACTTAAATTTATGATTGTCAGTCACGGTAATCAAAGTAGCCATGACCAAAATGACAAAAAGGCGTTCAGATTATGTCAACAATTATTTTTATTTAAATTTATCATTAAATATTTTTCAAATTGCAGTGTATACTTGGCAGTGAATAATGAATTACATTTTCTGTTACATTCCTTCGAACATTCCCAATTAGACATTTAAATAGAAAACAAATGTAAAAAAATTTAAGACGCCGTATCTTTGAAACAAGAAAAAATTCAGATGACATTTGATTTTATCCCTATTATTCTTTTTACGAGTATAAATTTTAGGAAAATTGATTAAAGCTTCGTAACTGAATATTTGTTTACTGATGAGTATCGGACCTGTTAGTAGTTTCTTGGTAACTGATTTTTTTTCGATGGAAGAAGAAAAAAACTCATTCGTTGTTGAACAGATGAGTCGAATATGTCAAAATATTTCTCATTTGGTAGTTTGTCCCCAGTTTTTTTAATTTCTCTGAATCATTAAAGAAAATATATCAATCAATGGCAAAAATTATAGTTAGGTAATTATTGATAATGTGGGTACTTCTCTGAAATGCAATGACTAGTTGACGATACTTGTGGGCTTGAAGAAAATTAAGCTAAATAATTTAATTCCTTTATTCTGTACTAAATGCGCTACAAATGAAGCGTTATTTTTATCTTATTTACGAAATTTTCACTCAAATGTATTTTCACACGCCAAAAAAAAAAAAAAAAAAAAAAAAAAAAAAAAAAATGTTGAAAAGCGTACAGAGGACAAATGTAACAATACGTTTTTTCAATATCAAAAATTAGAAAATGTTTGCGGCTTTCGACAACTTCATTGTTGTAAAACAGTTACAATTTCGTCTGAGAAAATACAATGAACACCGGTTATGTTATAATTTATTTTTTAAATTGTTCAAATATTTAGCATTAAATTATATACGGCACCAGACGTACAAGCTGTTTGACTGTGTAAGGCATGCAAATATATATTACTCGGAAGACAGTTCTATTTCTTACGCCATTAAAATGATATTTTACAAAGGTTTAACATACTTCCTGTTTTCATAGATCTGTTCCGGTGATAGTATTTTTGTAATTATGTGGCTTAAGAGATGTCGTTCATAAAAAAAAAAAAAATAATACAAGCAAACTAAATCTATTATAAAGATAGAAAATTATTCGAGCTTGAGAGTTAGACATTAGGATAAGTCTAATTTTACACCTAAATTAGAATCTATTTATTGCAAGCATTTTTGAAAATAAATTAGTAATAAAAAATAAAAAAAATTAAACGTATTTTAAGAAAGAAGTTGATCTTACCTAAACTTCTTTTCAGGTCGCCCTTGATATTTCCAGAAATAGTTTTTGACAGATGCATTGGTCGTTCTTTCTTTTTGTACCTCCTTTGAGTAAATCAGATAATAACGTTGTATGTTACAGGTTAATCAAACATCTGCGAATTTCTTCGAGGTTCAGCAATAAAAATAATAGTGGCTGAAGAAAAAACAATTTGCAAACGGAACTACCTGAGCAAAAAACAGCAGTAATTATTTACATAACAGTACACCACAAGGCGAGAACATTTTCATATCTAAAGACGGAGGGGTATAGATATTTGTACACCTTCCCACTGAGATGGAATGTAGCATGGGTCATTTTTAATATCAGAACAGAAGAACTTAACTTATCTGACACGCCCCAGGCATCCTGGGATTGTCCTGACTGTAGTTGCCAGAGAGAAATACAGAAGTTTCTGCTCAAATGAATTCTGATATTTTTCGGTGTATATAAATTGGCCCAAGAAATTTGTATTAGGGCGTTCGGAAAGTAATTACTTTTTATCAGAATTCCCTTTTATTATTATACAGTAGAATGATTCCTTTCCAATTTACAAAAGCAAGGCCCTTTCGAAGTAATGCTTCATTCAACTGATCAAATTACTGGCAATAAACGTCTGCATTGATGATGCTTTCATGTTCCAGTTGCTCGTAATGGACGACATCTTTCATATTCCACCAGCCGTAAAGCAAGCACTTCTTTGAATGTTGTCCTGGTTTGCCAACAGAAAATAATTGTTTTCATGATAGCCACTGTCTTTTGTCGTTCTCTCTCGACACGCAAAATCCATTTTTCATTACCTGCATCAATGCAATACGAAATAAAAAGGTTGGCATTCTTGATTTACAAAATGTTGCAAATAGAGGAATGTTGTTCAGTTCTCAAACGAAACCCCAATCAACCAAAATTATCTCTTTGCAGGTTTTGTTTTCCAATTAGCAAACAAACCAATACGTTAGTATAATTAGTTCAATTTTCAGAGCCTATAATTGACTTATCAGATTAAGCTACGTAAATATATAAATAAAGGAAGTGCTACTCACAAGTTCGAAGAATGTCACTATGAAAGAAACAAAGAATTAACATGACACTTAGTTTCTGTCATTTCTTTCAAAATTTGTCCCCATAAGTAAATATACGATAATCTCACAAACATTACGACTCACAAAGATTTGCGGTAAGAATTCCATACTACATTAGTTTAACGTGCGATTTTCAAATTGTCTGAACGTTTTAGTATGTGTTTTGCTGGAAAGCAATTTAGTATCTCTTTACAATTACTACTGTAGAGAGTTCAATTTTTAGTCAGCATCCGACACTTGTGGCCTTATGTCAGACACAGATCAGTGACCTAAATGGGGAAATTAAATGAATGATATGAATTCGCAATAGTGGCGCCAAAAGTAACCATAATAAATCCATTGTTACTGTAGTGAGATCGCTTCCCGCCGGAGATTTCGTTATGGCAAGTTTTTTTGTCGCAGACGAGACTAAATTAAATATCTTCCTTATCTTTTTTTTTTAAGCATTTCACCCTAAGCAAGGTAGGAGCACCACTAGTACAAAAGAAGTTACAGAGAGTGGGAGCAAGAGTAAAGAGGCGTGAAAGAGGAATGGATGAAGAGAAGGATGGGAATTAGATCACGGCAACTGAAGATGTCGATTGATATTGCATTTGAATAATTTAAGATTCTAGCTATCAGGGAAGCAAGTAATATGAAGGGAGTTCCACACACGGTAAGTGCTAGATATGAAGCTATTGGAGTAAAAGAAACGGCTATATTTAACCGTTTCGACAGTGAAAGGGTGGGAATGAGATGCCAGCCTAGTAGCACGCTTAAATTCATGTAGTTTCGGAACCAGCGAAAGTAGCTCGTCGGAGAAATTACCGTGAAAAGACAGAAGGAAGCGACGGCACATCTGTGAGAAAGTGACAGTAGGCGAGATGCCAGATCAGAACCTATCACATTGCATATCCGTCTCTGAATTTTGTCGAGGACCTTGAGACAAACAGCGGAGGCTCCAGGGCATATATGGCAGCAGTATTCCATGCTGTGGTGAGTAATAGAGAGCAGTTTTGTTTTTGAGCCATTAAAGTTAACCAGCTATTTCTTGCCCCAGCCAACCACAGATTAGAGGTCCTTTTTCAGACCAACGGCCAGGTTAGTATTGTCAACGATACCAGATTTTCTATTTAAGCAGGAGTAAATAGTGGTTTCGTCTTCATAGATACCTACTTGGAAAGTGGTCACATCGGGAAGATCGTTAATGAAAATCAGCGCAGGGTTGCGATATTGGTAGTCGGTCAAAGTCCATATCACTTCAGTCTGGTTTTGAATTGAGAGTTGCCTTTCTCCGAGACTTTTGCCAAGTCTGATCTACTAGTTAGCCATAGATAGAGGAAGATGGATTCATATTTTTTATGGGTTGAATAGTAAAGTATCGACTGAAATTTGAATTCATTCTGTGATTTCCATTGACGCACAGATAACCCTTACACATTGTGCATATGAAAAGAGGTAAACACAAAAACCGCAAAATGGGATCACCTACAAAGTAAATCTATCCCCGAACCAAGTAAATTGTGATTTTCTAAGCATAGCTTAGATGTGTCACAAAGCCGAAAGTATAGGGCACTTAATCGTAATTTTTCTAGCGATTCAATCTTGCTAACCATTACAGCACGTTGAACAAAGTAAATTGCTTATAGACCCAAATATAAATGTAATCCCCTTTACCCGAACCGAGTAAATTTTTATAGACTATATAGTGTGCTGTTTCTTATTTTACTTTCCACACACACATACACACAATAAAAATTAACTCACACCACGTGTATCCAAAAAATTACAATTCCGTGGGAACTCTCTCCTTACCATACCCTGTGGGGTCAAAAACAAGGACGGCCCACCCAAAAGTGCGGACGTAGTGGAAACCACACCACGTGATCAAAAATATGATTTATTGACCAATCAGGGCTCGACATAAGAAACCCATTTCTTATCTCCCCGGAGCCTCATCATTCAGATATAAGGAAGATAGAAACTCTCATCAGACCAGAGGGAGTACAGCGGCAAGCTGACATCACGGCTTTACGGACAATTCCATTGTGTACAAAAAAATAATTCTTATATATTTTTTTTACGAAAATAAACAAAAGTTTATTTTACTTTATTTGTAATGTATTTTCTTTTTATTATTTGTTTGAGGGACTTCTTTGCATCCTCTACAAATTGGTGACCCCGGCGTGAGACACTAAATTTAAAAAAACAAACAAAACGAAGAGGAAGGACACAATGGAATCACAATCTTCGAAAACCCCTCTCGCCACACTATCGTTGAATATCCCGGCTTTCAACACAACTAAGTCCTGGTTCGTTCAAATCCAGGCATTATTTGATGCGAAGCGAATCACCTCCCAGAGAACCCGGTATTGTTACTTAGTGGAAAAACTGCGAGCGGACATCGTCGAGGAAGTAATGGATTTACTGGAAAATGTCCCGGATGACAACCCGTACGATAGGCTCAAGGAAGCAATTTTAAAACGTACCGTTGTCTCGAACGAAGCCATGCTACGCAACCTTTTCACTCAGGTTGAATTAGGAGATCGCACCCCATCGCAGTTATTGAGGCACATGAGAACCTTACTGGGTGACAACAAAATGTCCAAGAACATTATGCGGAGCTTATGGTTGGACAAGTTACCCACTAGAACAACACAAATCCTCGCACCCATGACGGAGGAAAGGCAGACAGAAAAACTCGGACATTGCAGATCGGATCCATGAAAGTTTTCGAAGCCGCAGGGTAAACTCTATCCAACCACAACCAGCCCAACAAAGAGACAGGGAATTTAACGACCTCAAGTCTACTGTAGAAAGGTTGTCGATACAATTACAAGGCTTACTCCAAAAAGACCGACAGTACCGCCGCGATAAATGTCCAGGCTACAGAAAGCGAAGTTTCAACAGAGGCCGGACTGACAACCGCAATACAAAAGATAAAATTTGTTACTACCACAAAAAGTTTGGTCCTGAGGCGAGACGCTGTATACGTCCTTGTTCTTTCAACAACGCGAATGCGGGAAACGAAAATTCCAGCCAATAGAGATGACGGCTGTTGCTGGATTTTTAACAAAAGGTCGTCTGTTTTATATCCGTGACAAAATTAATAGATATAACTTTTTAATAGACACCGGAGCTGAAATAAGCGTGATACCACCAACACAAAATCAGGAGACTATGCCAGTCTTATCATCTTCAAGCAGCTAACGGTACCAAAATACCAACTTACGGAGAGAAATCGCTCAATATCAATCTCGGCACGCGACGGAATTTTTTCTGGAATTTTACCATAGCCAGTGTAACAACGCCTATATTGGAGGCATATTTTTTAGCCAGATTCAACCTGTCTGTCGACATGACTAATCGCACACTAGTGGATAATCAAACCAAGATTTCAGTAAGAGGAATCACCTCGAAATACCAGTCTACTGGAATCAGTTCTGCCTTACCCGAGGACCAGTACATCCGTCAGCTACTAAAAAAATATCCACAACTCTCCCAGCCATTTAAAAACACAGACACCATAAAACATAATGCCAAGCACCACATCAAGACAACTGGACAAACTGTCTATGCCACCCCCAGACGATTGAAACCGGACAAATATAAGATTGCGAAAAACGAGTTTCAACATTTATTACAGCAAGGGATCATCCGACCCTCTAAAAGTGCTTGGTCTTCACCGCTACACATGGTGCAAAAGTCTGACGCTACAACATGGCGTCCTTGTGGCGATTTTAGAAGATTAAATGCTAAAACGGTCCCGGATAGATACTCTATTCCACATATCCACGATTTCGCCATCGCTCTGTAAGGCGCAACCATATTTTCCAAATTGGATCTCGTAAAGGCGTACTGCCAAGTTCCAGTGGCAGAAGAAGACATTCATAAAACTGCACTGACCACACCATTTGGCCTTTACGAGTTCGTAAGGATGCCTTTTGGGCTTAGGAACGCCTGTCAAACCTTCCAAAGGTTAATAGACGAAGTTTTTAGAGGTCTGCCATTTATATTTTGCATATGTGGATGACGTTTTAATCGCCAGCAGAAACCTCGACGAGCACAGACAGCACTTAGAGCAAACATTTGAAAGAATATCACATTACGGTCTGAAAATAAATATAGAGAAATGCATTTTCAGCCAACCAAAGGTTAATTTCCTCGGACACTTAATTGACAAGGATGGAATATCTCCACTACCCGAGAAAGTAAGTGCAATTTCAAATTTCCCGCAACCAACATCAGTCAGACAAGTACGCAGATTCATAGGCGTAATTAACTATTACAGACGATTTTTAC
Organism: Acanthosepion lycidas; assembly: GCA_963932145.1. NCBI lineage: Eukaryota > Metazoa > Mollusca > Cephalopoda > Sepiida > Sepiidae > Acanthosepion > Acanthosepion lycidas. Next base: position 13,389,702 of record OZ010585.1, read on the forward strand.
CTAACTGTTCTACATTACTTGCACCGTTAACAGATTTGTTACAAAACAAAACAAAGAACCAACAGTTAAAGTTAGAAGGGCCTAGCTTAGAAGCCATCAAACAAGCTAAAACTGCTTTGGCCAACTTTACAAAACTAAACTACGTAACGGACAGCGAGGACACAAAACTCACGCTTACAACAGATGCATCTGAAATAGCTGTAGGAGCAGTCATACGCCAACTTGCTAACAACACAATGACTCCTATATCATTTTTTTCTGCTAAGCTAAGCAAGACAGACGAAATACAGCACCTTTTCAAGGGAGCTTTACTTTATTTGTAGTGTATTTTCTTTTTATTATTTGTTTGAGGGACTTCTTTGCACCCTCTACAATAGTGAAGGCAACCATCTTTACCTTTTCCTCAAACTTCTTTGTTACATTCTAGAAAATGATGGTCGAATTGCTTTGAATAATGATTCATTAGACGCTTAAAGGTCGTCTGTTTTCTTTACATATCCCGGACCAAATTAATGATTATAAACGTATCTACATATCCCCGAACCAAATAAATGATTATAGACGTATCTACATATCACCGAACCAAAAAATGATTATAAACGTATCTACATAGCACCGTACCAAATAAATGATTATTAATGCATCTACATATCACCGAACCAAATAAATAATTATAGACGTATGTACATATCCCAGAACTAAATAAATGATTATAAATGTATCTATATAGAATCGTACCAAATAAATGATTATAAATGTATTTACATATCACCGTATCAAATAAATGATTTTAAACGTAATTTACATATCCCCGAACCAAATAAATGATTATAAACGTCATTTACATATTCCCGAACGAAACAAATGATTATAAACGTAATTTACATATACCCAAACCAAACAAATGATTATAAACGTATCTACATAGCACCGTAGCAAATAAATGTTTATTAATGTATCTACATATCTCCGAACCTAATAAATTATTATAAACGTGTCTAATAATATCCCCGAACCAAATAAATGATTGTAAACGTATCTACATATCACCGTACCAAATAAATGATTATAAATGTATTTACATATCCCTGAACCAAGGTACCTCCACGAAAATGTAAACAAACAGAGATAGCATGATGAAAAAGACGCCGAACTTGACGAAAACAAATTTTTATCGTCTAATATTCATATTATTATTAAAGAGGAAAGATCAAAGTATTTTGGGGTATTTTTTTACATTTTTTAATCGTTCCTAGCACGTCCGAAATTTTCGTTAAAAATCTTGTTTTTTTTGTCAAAAAAAAAAAAAAAGGACAGATAATCAATCATTTTCAATCATTTTCAATCATTTGATAAAAAAGATGAAAATCTGACTTTGATATTCTTTTAAAAATCAATTATCATTTTTTCAAAACTGATTCTAATAAAATCAGAAATTATAATGTTTATTTAAAATATTTTGAACCAAGCTTAACTTAGCTTCTGCGCCGAAAAAATGTAATTTGAAAATAAAACAAAGCAGGTCATAACCTTTCGCGTCTTTGACAAGTGATGACATGTGATTCATGACGTTTAGATAACTTACGGGAGGATAATTCTTTCTACGGATGGAAGGAAGTGAAATTATTTAGATTTAAATGAACAAATCATTTACCTCGTTACTTTTAAGGAAAACTTTCAGCGCTCTAATTTTTCATTTTTTTTTTTTTTTTGTACTTAGTTTTCATCTTTACGTTTACGATTCTTTATGGAAAATATAAAGAAATTAAAAAATAAGACTGTTAAGAGTGAGATTAAATTTCATAAGAAAAAGGTATCTAATTAATTTATAGGTACCTTTCTTATGAAATTTTTATCAGAAGTGTACATAAAATACTATAATTTTATGTACATTTATTACATTTTACTGTGTTATTTGTATTTCCATTCATTTTATTATCAGTTTTGATATTTGATTTATGGAAAAATGTCATAATTGAGATTATTATAAAAATAAGATCATATAAATTAAAGTTTAGCGGTAGTTAAATTTCATAAGATGATACTGATACTTATAGGTACCCTTCTCAGTTGAAATTGAAAAATCAAATTAACTTCTCCATACGTGTTTCGCAAAACTAAAGGCCTTAACAGCGGAGAACAATGCTGAACTCAAATAATGCAACTAAATTGTATTCTGGTTGGTCTTCCATACTTTATAATTACTGCCTGATTATAAGCACAAAAATTACATTTTTTAATTACCATGGCTAATCTGATTGGTCCAAACGATACAATTTTCAAAGCGCTAGAAAATGACGATCTCATCTGGACACTTTGAAAGGTTGATGTTGCTTTTAACTAATGTTATAATATTTTTAAAAACTTAATGTAAAAATGTATTATAATTAAAGAAATAACAAATAATTGTATTAAAAATATAATTTTCATTGAAAAAATTTTTTGCTTTCAGAAAATATTGTCCATATTCATAAAAACAACTAAAAACAAATAAAGGCATTTGAATTTAAATAATATATTTGTTTTATTGAGTTTTGTATGTTACAATTCAGAGCTGATTTTCAGGTACGTTGGCTCCAATTAAAAAAAAAATAAAAACATGATTTGCATTCTTCAAAGCCTTGTGCTTTTAACTATTGTAATCACTAAGCCCTGCGCGCTCGAATTTCTAGAGTTTTTCATAAAATTAGTTATGGGTGTGTTAATAAATATATAAAAATGTTTCTGCCATGACTTTAATAAAAAAAAAACATATTTATAATAATTTCGATCATCTGTGAATAGTTTCTGAAAGTTTCATTAACATCTGACAATTATTTTTATTTTTGAAAGATTTTCCAAATTAATGTGTGTAATACCAAAAAAACGTGCTAAAAATTATCTATGTTATTTACTATCCCATGTTGGTACAAAGAGAAACAAGGTTTTTTTAATCAAAATTTAGAATGTTCTAAAAAGAAGCAAAAATTTTTTAAAATAATTAAAAAAAACTTTAGTCTTTTCTCTTCATAAAAACATAAGCATTTAGACGATAAAATTTTGTTTTCATAAAGTTTGGCGTCATCACACTATGCTCTTTCTTTTAGCGATTTCGTGGAGGTACCTATATCTCCGAACCAAATAACTGGTTATAAACGTATCTACATATGACCGTGCCAAATAAATTGTTATAAATGTATTTACATATCCCCGAACCAAATAAATGATTATAAACATATCTACAAATATCCCCCAAACCAAATAAATGATTATAAACGTATCTTCAAATATCCCAGAACCAAATAAATGATTATAAACGTATCTTCAAATATCCCAGAACCAAATAAATGATTATAAAGGTATCTACATACCCCGAACCAAGTAAATGATTATAAATGTATTTACATATCCCCGAACCAAATAAATGATTATAAACATATCTACAAATATCCCCAAAACCAAATAAATGATTATAAACGTATCTACAAATATCCCAGAACCAAATAAATGATTATAAACGTATCCACATATCCCCGAACCAAGTAAATGATTATAAATGTATTTACATATCCCCGAACCAAGTCAATGATTATAGACGTATGTATATATTCCCGAACCAAATAAATGATTATAAACGTATCTACATAGCACCGTACCAAATAAATGATTATAGACGTATCTACAAATATCCCTGAACCAAATAAATGATTATAAACGTATTTACATATCCCAGAACCAAGTAAATTATTATAAATGTTTTTACATATCCCCGAACCAAATAAATGATTTTAAACGTATCTACATATCACCGTGCCAAATAAATGATTATAAACGTATCTACATATCACCGTGCCAAATAAATGATTATAAATGTATCTACATATCACCGTGCCAAATAAATGATTATAAATGTATCTACATATCCCCGAACCAAATAAATGATTGTAAACGTATTTACCAACTCAAATATAAATTACCTATTTTATCTATTTCCGAATAAAGTAAATGCTTATACGCGCTCAAATATTTCTATCTAAAAATTCTATGACTTCCGTTAATCCATCACACCTTCTAAAATAACCATACATTGAACGATCGAAACCAAAATTTGGAGAAGTGCAGAGAGATAAGGAGGTACAAAGTACAGTTGGTTTTACTAGCTTAGTGTAATAAATTTTCATTCATTTTTGTGGAAAAAATAAAGTTTTTTTGTTTAACATACAAAATGCTTCCGCTATTTAAAAAAATTCATGATTAAAATAACAAATATTTATTTAATAAAAATACATTATTTTTTTTGCGTATCTTTTCTTCAATTTATATATATATATATATATATATATATATATATATATTAGGTTTATATATATATATATATATATATATATATATATATATATATATATATATATATATATATATATATTAAGTTTATATATATATATATATATATATATTAAGTTTATATATATATATATATATATATATATATTAAGTTTATATATATATATATATATATTAAGTTTATATATATATATATATATATATATATATTAAGTTTATATATATATATATATATATATATATATATATTAAGTTTATATATATATATATATATATATATTAAGTTTATATATATATATATATATATATATATATTAAGTTTATATATATATATATATATATATATATATTAAGTTTATATATATATATATATATATATATTAAGTTTATATATATATATATATATATATATTAAGTTTATATATATATATATATATATATATATATTAAGTTTATATATATATATATATATATATATATATTAAGTTTATATATATATATATATTAAGTTTATATATATATATTAAGTTTATATATATATATATATATATATATATATTAGGTTTATATATATATATATATATTAGGTTTATATATATATATATATTTATATATATATTAATTTTATATATATATATATATTAGGTTTATATATATATATATATATATATATATATTTATATATATATTAAGTTTATATATATATATATTAGGTTTATATATATATATATATATATACACTGGTAAAAAATAGTGCACAGTAGTAGTACTGTAAATATAAACACAGTAGGCAGAGTTTCAAGTGTAGTAGAAAAATTTCAAATTTCCTTTCTTAGGTACTAGAATAGTTTTCAACACGCTGAGGCGTGTTAAAATCCTCACAATATTTAGTGTTCTTGAAGTTATCGCTAACATATGGCTAATAATTTCCAGTAATTAAAATCGGTTTTCCAGGCGTAAAATGAAATTGGCGAGCCGAGTTCAAATTTCGGTTTAGTTTTTGTCATTTATTTTCGAACTAATATTAATGGTAATATTATCATCAGTTTCCTTATATGAAAACATTCGGTATCCATTGATTGAACAGCCAGTGCCACTGTTCATTGAAATTTATAAAAAAAATTTTTTAAAACAATTTTTCGGGAAAATAGATTTCTCAAGTCCGGTAACTCTTATGGTTCTTTCCAGTAATGATTGTAGCTTCATTCCTAATCGTTTTTTACAATCAGAGTAGAATGTCATCGTCTTGATCATGTCATTATTCTCTCTTCGAGGAACGAGAATGTGATATCCATTTTAGTAGTTACTGCTCTTGAAAGTCCTCTTGAAAGTGATGTGTTTTTTGTTATTTAGTACAATTCTTTATTTGCGATTATTTTGTGCTAGGCCACAAAAATCTCCTGAGCCGACCAAGCATAGGAATGAATACAATATGGAAACCAGTAATAAGGAGTGCCAGAGAAAAGCGATAATAACAAAAAAAACTGTTGCAATATGAGCTCTGGTAAAAACATGTAATAAAAGCAAAAGAAAATTGCAATATGAGCACTGGTAAAAATGGTTTCTGAAGACATTAGGTTTATAATACCCAGAAATTCATACACATGGCATAGTTGATAAAGGCGTTAGTTAGATCCAGTGACAGGACCCAAAGAGTGTGAGTTCAATACCCGGTTAAGGCAGTGGAGAACTTGGAGAGAGGAATTAACAAGAGATAACTGATAACTGTCATCCATTTGACATGGCACGTGGAAATAGAACAGTCTACCCCAGAGAGCGAAATAAAGGGTTCAGTTCGACATTCCAACCATCTGAAGAAGGCCGGAGGGTACAATGGCCGAAACGTTGTAATAAATATGGCGACAATGATGAGGACAACAGTAATGCATAATACCTCATCTCAGAAATATAGATAGATACAAAAGTATGGAAAAGGTTATACGAAGCACAAGCATCTCAGCCAAATTCCTTCCCGGTATTGAAAGGTTTTCGTAAAAACAGTGCATATCCTTGCAGATTATCCTATTTGGAAATACCTTTTTTCTTTACCGTATTTTCTTGTGTATAATACATGCAATTTTGAACGAAAACTAAAGGCACAAGCTGGTGCTCGTATTATACACAAGTACGCGCTTTCAAAAATGTTTACTTAGTTTAAACATTATCATTTTTATAAAAAAGTTTATCCTATTATTGAAATTTGGATAACTCGGCTGCCTTCTGTCTGGAAACGCAATCTGATACAGCTGTGTAGCCTCGCATCTATCACCATTCACGCGACTATATGTAAAAATAATATCTGACTGCTCACAATATGAATATCCTGCCATTGTTAAACAGAACACTTCTCAGTTAACTCACTACTACGCACGTTAAACGCTGAAGACAGACGAGCCACAAATGTACACGAAAGACTAATGTAACCTAGTCTAATGGCAACACAGCGCTATCTATCGTAAACTTTCTTTAAAATTAAACTAAAAAACGAAGGATTTGTAGACATATGTTTATACAAACATTTGTCCTTGTTTTGGTGTGAGGAACCCACCCACAAAGTTTGTAAAAGTATTTTTGATACACTTTGTAAAAGTCCTTAGTAAAAGGGAGAGAACTGTCAGTAAAATGCTACGGGCAAAAATACCACTTGGCGTATCAAATAGTAAGGTGACCTAATTCATATATTTCACTTAATTTCTTACTACATCTCCATAAAAATTAATCTGGCATAAGCCCATAAGTTTGAGTCACCCAATGAGGATTGAATTCAATTTCTTCATGTCACAACCCTTCTGAATGTCAATCATGACTTTCTGTTCATTCCTTTTTTTTTTTTTTTGTTAACCTGTGGATTGATATGGCCTTTCTTGGGAAAAACAATGGATGGGCTCCTCCTTGACCATGATTTGAAATTCAAAGTAGTCTTTCTCTTAGATTGGCTGCTACGCAAGGCTAGAGACCTCAGTTTACTCTACTACTTCACATAACTGGGTAGAGAGAAGATTCATACCCTTTTTCAAAGATATTAATGGAAAAATGAATGCAACTGACAAGAACGGAATTTGAACTCCACACACCGATTCCACTTTGCGTGCTGGTAACTGTTACATTACTCGCACATTCCATCGATTTAAGTATATTAGCGAACTGTCACGATAGTCACTAAATTAGCAGTTATTTTCTTAATTTAGCCAGTCACAAGGCCGCAGTAGTTGGGCTCCAAATGAGAATTAGACGAACGAGAATAGTAAAATTCTCCATGTATCGAACATGTGAGTAATGGTGATTTTTAGTGGGTGGATAGAAACAAAAAGGATACTTACACTTAGAATTATAAAGAGTTGAAATTCCGAGGTCATATGATGAGGAAAGAATGCTTGAGGAACTTGACACTCACAAAATATACTGAAGAGAGACAAGATCTAAATGCAAATAGATGGCAGAAATGGAAGTGATAAAATGAAAAGATATGAAATAAATAAAAACAGAGCTACAAAAATGTAAAGACGTAAAAATGAAAAGATAAGAAAATATAATAAAAAAGTTATAAAAATAGGAAGTTCTGGAGAGTCATGATCGGTCACATCCTGAAAAAACACAGTATATAGAAAAAAAAAAAGAAGAAAAATTGTTTCCTAGTGAGGCTTCCTGTTCATGTACTTAATTATTTTAATAATATTTTGTATTATATATATATGATTGAATTTGCGTGTACTTGTCTTGGAGGCTTTCACAATGACCTGCGCTGATTCTAATCAAATTAATAGGTGTCCTGTTGATGTGATTTCTAATGCAGAACCTTGTAATCTACCTGGGGGCATTATTTTTACGATGGTGATGTTATTGAGGGCAGATTGCGCTGATCAAGGTCAGAAAATGTGAGATTTGTAAATTATGCATTACTTAATTACATTAAGCCAGGGAATAATTCAATGAAAAATTTTTCCTCGCAATATCTTGTGTTCCGTCAAAGACAGAAAGAAAGAGTGAAGGGAAAGAAAGAATCAATTAATCACATAACCAATCAATCAATCATTACATCAATCATGTATAAGAATTTATTTTATTGCTTTTAGTTCAATTTAGTAGATTTGTCTTTTTATAGCCGTTATTAATTTGGGTCATGTAAATTTCTTCTTATAATTCTACAATCGGTTGAATAAAACTCGTAATTGTGGAGCACCAATTGACAATCGAACTCTAAGAAAATAATAAGCTACGAAAATATTTTGCGAGCCAAGATTCATTATTTACATTATTCAGACCATTGTCCTCATCTTTGTCGCCATATTTATTACAACGTTTCGGCCGTTGTACGCTCCGGCCTTCTTCGGGTGATTGGAATGTCAAACTGAACCCTTTATTTCGCTCACTGGGGTAGACTGTTCTAGTTCTAATGAAAGTTCTCCACTGCCTTAACCGGGTATTGAACTCACACTTTTTGGGTCCTGTCACTGGATCTAACTAACGCCTTTATCCACTGTGCCATGTGTCCAGAGGGGAATTAACATGAGATAACTGATAACTGACATCCATCAAACATGGCACATGGAACTAGAACAGTCTACCCCAGTGAGCGAAATAAAGGGTTCAGTTCAGAAATATAGACTGATACTGAACCAAGATTCAAAGGCGTGTCTTCCTATCTCATAAAAAAGCTTCGTATCACACAGGACTGCAAGTGTAGGTTACACAATGAGCCTTGAAGCCACTGCTGTAGTAAGGATCATATTTATGGAAATCTTTTTTGAGCCCAACGCCCGTTGCTGTCAACAGCATTCTGGAAAATCAAGGAATTATTCATTTTGTTGAAATCTCTTGTTTTATGTTTTGTACAGCTTCATACTGGTTGTCAACCAGCGCTAGAGACTCAGTTTGGCCTACTGTTTAACCCACAGCTGGAGAGAGAAGATACGGATTAAGGTTAATTATTTTAAATAGGATTTGCCCTAAGCAAGGCAGTAAAGCCACAAGACACAAGGAGTTAATGGGTATGAAATAATTAGAAAGCAGAAACTTCGATAAGGAGAGAGAGCAATAGAAGAGTAATCAGAAAGACAGTAGATAACGATTAACATTGCATTTAAATTTTGAAGATTAAAGTTAATTGAAAGCACGGAGCCAGAAACGGCTTCCACAAGCGAGAAGTCGGAGAAAAGAAAATATTAATATAGAACTTACGGTTACATCTAGCGGCCAATTCAACTGTGAATTGATGAGACCTTGCCGCCAATCTAGTACTGCGCTTAAATTCATAAAGTCTACGTAGCACAGCGAAGAGCTTTCCGAACAATTACCATGAACATATTTATAGAAAAAGGCATAGGGATGCAAGTTTGCAGCGGTGGGAAAGAGACTGAAGCCAAAACACCAAAACCGGGCCAATAATATTGCTGATTCTTCTCTGGATTTTATCAAGGAGCTCTAGATAAATAGCAGGATCACTGGACAGTATGTGACAGCAATATTCTAATCATGGGCGAATGGTAGACTTATAGATATGTATGATAAACTCTGAAAAGAAAAATTATCTAGCACGACACAATTAACCATCTTTCTTAGCAGCTGACCTAGCAATGGATTCAATATAGTCTTTCCACTTCATATCAGAGAATGTTAACCCGAGAAGACGTAACAATTTACTGTCATGGAGGTTAGCATTAGCCATGCTGATGGAAGGCAGATGTGCGAAAATGAATGTAAAATACTGGACCTAGTTTCGAATTCGGTCAGTCTGAGTGTCATTTTCTTCTTCCTTTTGGAACATGAAAGAAATGAGGATATTTCGATTCTAATAGCGTATCATATTCTAGATATTGAGGTCTGAACTGGTGGAAGTAAAGACGTAACCTATGCTTAGGATTTGGTTTGGTTTGTTTTACAGCATATCAACCTCAATGAGTCATTTAATGTCGACAACTTTTTTCCTGGTAATTTTTTTGTTTTGTCAAAAGTCTATTTCTGGTAATATTTTTTCCTCAAAAATGTATAGCTGGTAATAGTTTTTCTTCTTCAAAAATTTATTTCTGATTGGTTGGTTGGTTGGTTGGTATACACACTTTAATCTTGATGGTAATGCCTACATCTAACCAAACTCTACTTTCCAATTTTCCAAATACAACACTTGCTTTCTGAATGCGTGAATAATCTCATATCCAGGACACCGTCTTTTGATATAATACTACCAAAGTATGGGAAATTGTTACCAACATCCAGCGTGGTATTTTCACAAATATTATTGCCTCTTTGGAGGGCACACTATGTGATGGGGTGAACATAACGTTTGACACAAGTGAAAGAGAAGCGATTCATTATGACTTCCCAATCACCCTCCGTATGTGCTATAAAGTCTACATCATCATCAGACAGCAAATATCGAATCGGGCACTCAGAGATCTTGGATTTGGTGTTGAACCTTCTGATATTGAACACTCTTCGTGATGTTCTAAATCTCAAAGAGATTTCTGCCTCACATTCCTCGAAGGCATTTACCTCTTGAAGTGTGAGCAGGATGCTCATTTGATGAAGTAACTCATTCTGTGGCAAATTACCTATGACTGTGTTATCAAAAATAGATAGATTAAAGAACAGGTTGGTAAAATGTTTTGCCATCGAAATGATGTGGTATCATCAAAAACTTGACAATACAAATTCTTTGAGTCATGCCTGTCAGAGTTACTTCGAACTTCTTTAGAGATGTTACGCCAAATAATTTCATCTTTCTGAGCCCACGCTGAAGGATTGCTTTCTCGTCTTTAAGAGTTCGTTTGCTGTCGGGCGGTTTTCTGATGACCTGCTTAACAAAGTGTTTGATTTTGAGTAACCACTCAGTATTATCATCATTGTTATCAAACCACTCTTTATGACGCATCTTGACAAAATCCAACTGTTCAGCTCCAACTTCATAAACTTAGGTTTTAAAATTCTTTATCCTGTTACCTAAAGCTGTCCGAGCTTCCAACTGTGTCAGTTTGGACTCATCAAAATGTTTGGCAACTTTCCCCTCATTCATCTGAATCTTTTTTCGAATACGCTGCTTGAATTTACCCCAGGCAATTTGTGATCTGTGTCGCATTCAGCACTACGTACTACACGAACAATGTCCCTCCTTTCTGTTATGATAAAATCTATTAAATGACTATGCTTCGATCTGGGATGAATCCAGGTAACCTTATGCTTCTCTTTTTAACAAAAGAAGCTATTATTGATTACAAGATCAAACCAAGAACAAAATTCAAGTAGATATAATCCATTGCAGTTCATCTCTCCAATGCCATCGGGGCCAAGAATTTCCCAGGCCCAATGTTGTTTACTTACTTTTGCAATAAAGTCTCCAAGGATTATCATTTTCTCTTCTGTTGGGATTGATCTTATAACATTGCCAAGAGTTGTATAAAAAGATGTAATGTTCTCTTCTTTTGTCGTAAGATTTGGAGCATATATTAAAAGGAGTGATAAATAAGTTTCATCATTCGATCATTGATGCTTACATGGCCGCTCTACCTAGCCACCACAGATATTCGTATGGTAAACCAAAGACCACAATCATGCTTCACACCTTTTGGTTTACCAAACCAGAATACAGTGTATCTTGATGGCACTTCAAAGAGATAATACTCATCAGACAAGCGTGTTTCCAAGAAAGCAGCTATATCAATGTTCAGGCGCTGTAATTCTATGGTAACAAGAGCTGTTCTCCTTTTTGAGCGGTTTGTGTTTTCACAATCCAGAAGAGTTCCTACATTCCAGCAACCAATATTGAACTGAAGTCTTTGTTTTAGAAATTATCTCGTTTTGTTCCTGTATTAAATGCACCAGCGTTAACCGCAGTAAAATAACCAGCTTGGATTGGACAGAAAATGTCTGTTGCACCTTTTCTAGCACCTTCCCCAAAATCTGGGAGAGCAGTGCTCTCCCTAAATAGGGCTTCTCAGATGCAGGAAACTCCACTCAAATCATTCACTGTCCGTAAAGACATGATAATATTGTTAGGGTAAATCGCCTGCCACCCATATGTAGACTCCTTGTTGCAGACGTCTGCTCAGGTATATTTGTGTTGGTTCAATATCCACAGAGACTATGTGTGGAACTTAATTACAGTTTTTGGGAGAGAGCGCATAATCTGGCATCGTAAGCAGTTTGAACAACGCCAGTACGCTTAGAGACTCGCTCACGATGATTGTTGAGCACAGGCATCGACGGCTTCCAAACAGTTCCATCTATCCCATTTCTCTGATATGGTACGCGGTTCTCAGGCGCATTGCCACACGTTAGGTTCGTCTCCCCACGTTGATAGCATCAAGAAGTCACCTTCCTAACAAATCAACTAAGATTTGAACCCGAGTCTCATGGCTGGAAAACAAACGTTCTAGCCGCTCACCACGCGCCCATCTACATACATACATACATAGAGAAGGAGAGCGAGAGAAAGAAGAAAAAACTAACAAAGTTATTTCTTCAATTTTTTATCTTCCTGATTGATTGATTCATTTTTTTACAGCTTATCAACCCTTTGAAGGTTATTTAAAGCCAGGAAATATTTTTGATAGTAATTTTTAGATAATAATGATTTACTAATACAAGTCTTACTAATTAACCCATAGCTGGAGGGAGAAGAGGTGGATTCCTACCTTTTCCAAGGGGTTTTGTGCATGTCAATATAACAAACCCACATGCAATTGAAACTCGGTTCAATTAACAATTCCGAGTCATTACCCGTTACACCACCAGCACATCCAAGTTTACAGCATCTGATATTTCCAAGTGGTCACTCATCTAGGTATTGACCAGATTCGACATTGCTTAACTTCGGTGATCGTACGGGAACCTGTTGTTTCAACTTAACGTGGCCATAAACCATTTATGTTCCTGATATTCTTATAAAGTATTTCTCCTTTTTTCTAATGTAACATAAATGTAGGTATTTATTAAGCCACTGGGTAAAATCTTAGTTCACTAAGTGCGGATAGAAGTCACTTGTTCTGTATTCCTTTATTTTTTGCATCATCTATCAGTAACCCCAGACCCCCCACCACCACCACGCCCGATTCAGTTTTTCTTCTTTGATTTTTCACTATTTTATCATGATCAACAAGGCTCGACAAGTTGAATGATAAACAACGAATGGGGAATTGGATTACGTTCTCGCAAACAAATGCGTTTGAAAGGAAACATGAGATTGATAGAAAGAAAAAGCATGCAATTATCTCGAATAAATATAGAACAACGCATATGAAAAGATTATTTGAATTACTCTAATTTGAGAAAAGAAAATAGATTTTTATTAAAAAGTCTAATACTAACTGTTTTCGTTTTGTTTTGTTTTTTAGGAGAATACATACAGAATGTTATTCCGGTTACGTTTAAAACCGATAATTAACTGTATTATTACTATTAAACAAAATGTAATTTTTTTATAGATTCTAACAGTTTTAATGTTTAAATCAAATATTATAAGTAAAAATACCTGTAGATGTAATTACGAAACATTTAAGTGTCAATAATCTGTGATATTTGCTGAGATTACTTTGGTAGTGTTGCAGTAGTACAGCACTTAGCAAAAACACACCTTTACCTCCACAAGATGTAACGATATCAGTGTCAGCCAATATCAGGTTGAAGGAAAAAAAAACATCTGAAAGATGTTACAAAAATTGTTTCGACAGTTATTGTCAGGACGATTATCAACTAAGTGAAGTGAACTACATAAGAACCATGTCAAACGAACCTAACAAAGTAGGTCACTGAGTGTAGTCTGGATTTGATGAATAACTTTTCTAGATGAAAGCGGACAAAGGACGTTTTTCCTCTACAAGACAGTGGTCACTGGCAGCCGAAAACAGAGGATAGCTTTCTGCGACTCGAAAAGGAAGGTGCACGTCCGCACGCCGTTTTGACCACACGTCCCCACACCTCCCCTCAATACACCTTACCCCTGCCTCGATCGTCTACAGCAGAAGGCTACAACTAGATTAAAATTTATCTACTGCTACAATTTCGTCTCATGATTTTATTTCGTGGATAATGATCTGGCCCAAAAGTTATTTTTAAACCACAGTCGTTTGAATTTTTTTTTTTTTTTTTTCATATTTTTGCACTAACGCAAATATTTTCAATATAGATGCCTTCTTCCTCACCTCCAAGTTGAGTTTGATTTTGGTGCACTTCAAAGGAGACTATGGTGTCTTCCACCCCAGTAGTTCACCTACTCCTCCCACCGTGACGTGTAACACGTGATAATAAGCCCGCCTCTTTGACCTAATTGAAGTCATTACTCACTTAATTACATAATTACACCAGATGTAAATTTGGTTGAAATTTAATACAAATATTTTTTCCGCTTGCCCAAGTATTTTATTGTTCACTCACTTTTCTCGGAGATATTTTCCTGCATTACACGATATTTAATTAAACCACCATAACTGAGGAGAATTTTACTCTGACACCATTGTACAATATTAAGTCAATATTTTTCCAAGCAGTTGAATTGTATCGTGTTTTTTCAAACAAGAGGTTTGGGAATATATCTTTCCCAGATTCATCTCCGTCTAACAGTCTTCAATTTGGGAAAACCCATGATTTGCCGTTTCCAGTCGTCACTTGGGATATAGCAGATGAATCCAACCTGCTTGAATGGGGAGTCCTAAACATAACCCCCCAGAAACATAGAAGACTCTCCATATGCAAGACCACATTTTTTCGTTCTCCTTTCACCCTGCTTGACAGTGTAGATATATGATATATTATTCTCTGTGTGGAACACGTGTAAATATGTATATATAGTTTTGTGCATGTCTTAATGGTATAAAACTCTTTGAAAACAAAGCAAATTTGTCAGTCTTTTTCCTTTCAGGCTTTCCGTTACGTCCGTGAATTACAGTATTATTATACCACAGATATAATAATGCCCATAATGAGCGAAATCGAAATGGGAGAATAGACAATTCTGCCAAACTCTCTTGTTTTCTGTCTTTTACAATATCTTTGGTGTCTTGTATTAATGAGTTCATGAGACCTTCAATAAGCTCTACTCTTTCAAGATAATGTTTTTAATATATTAATGGGTCGATGAAAGCTTCATTGATACTGTTCTCTAGATTCAATGTGTTTTTGAACGCTTTCAGAATTCGGACAACAATTATTACGTAACAAAAGACTGGAATTATTTACAGAAATTAAGTTGTTAGCAGATATTTTTTCGGGCGTATATATTTCGTTAGGATAGAATCGTATAGTAGTTGTGTGCTTTGAAACAATCAAATTCACTATTTGCAAACATACCTGTCGACGAAGCCTAAAAGATACCAACTGCGACTCCTGAGAAAGCTAAGAAACCCTACCAAAAGGGAACGCCTATCTATTAAATGATTATCAACTCAAATATAAACTACCTATATCTACTTATTCCCGAACCAAACAAAGGCTAATAAAATCAAATATAATCGACCAATATTTACAAGGTACCACCAAGGACTTACGAAAGAGAACTGAAAAATATATTCTAAATAATTTCTTTACTTTCTTTAAAGTTAAAGTTTGGTTCTATGAGAAAGATAATAGCCTAAACCTAAATCGTATTAAAAAAAATTAACTTCAGTATGTCAATGTTTTGGAGTATCTTTAAAACTTTGGCACGTTCAGTCGTCAAATCGCCATTATAGACGAAAAATGTAAACAACAATTTTAAAAACTCTCTTAAAAATCTAATAATTGTTCTTGGGATTTGATTCAAATTCAGTAAAATTAAGGATTAATTAACTGTATTTTGTAAAAGTAATGCTTACATTTTACTTATAAATATTTTGACAAAGATATTTTCAAAAGTACGAAAAACTAGCGGTACAATAATCAAGAAATTAGTATTTATATTTTAAAATAAATTATATTTAACCTTATACAACAAATAGTTTATGAATATATTTTAAGTATACGCTTTTATTGAAATTAGTAGAATGAATAATTTTTTATATTACATTAGAGGTGTAAAGTTTTTCTTTTTGATGTCATAAAATACTAAATTACAGCGAATGAGGTTTTTTTTATCATTATTCCGGATTTAAGATTTGTTATAATATATTCCGATAGGGAAGAGTAGTAAAGGCAGTAATTCAGAATTATTTCCTTTTTTGATCATCCATACAAAAAAATAATCTAACATCTGCTAGAATGAAAAAAAAAAAAACAATTAAAATTCTTTTAAAAAGGTTTCACAAAGTTTTTTTTTCACTGAAATAATATCTTCATGGTTTTGTCTTTAAACAACTGTGAAAAAATAAAAAGTACACGCCATATATCAAAACGGGGGAGGGAGGAAGACACCCAAAAATATTTTTATTTATAATATTTTCTAATAAAATAACGCATTCGATATAGAATTCATTCATTAATGAATAAAGATTGAAAATGTTGTCTGAATCGGAGAATTCCCTGACTTTTGCTATTTTTTGAAACAACGTAGCGATTTTTTCATTTCATTTCGGAAAAATATGCATCCATTTTTATGGTACCTATTATTTACCTATCCCTGAATTAAATCAATGCTTATAGACTCAAATATAAACGATTCTATACTCGAACCAAGTAAAAGCTAATAAACTCAAGTCTAAAAGACTTATATTTACCTATTCTCGAGCCAAGTAAATGCTTACAGACTCAAATCTAAACGAACCACATTTACTTATCCTGAACTAGGTACCTCCATGAGATCGCTAAAAAAAAAAAGAGCATAGCATGATGAAAAAAACGCCAAACTTGATGAAAACAAAATTTTATCGTCTAAATGCTTATGTTATTATTAAGAGGAAAGACTTTTTTTAATTATTTTAAAAATTGTTCCTTCTTTTTAGAACATTCTAAATTTTGATTAAAAAAAACCTTGTTTCTCTTTGTATCAGCGGAACTAGTAAATAACATGGACAATTTTTGCTAACGTACCGAGCAGTTCGTTAAGATCGAATTCATTACGCGATAGAATTGGTCTGTGACTATATGGCTAACCACCACACTACGATTAGTGCGTAAAATTATTTACTGAGTTTAGTTAAATAAGGCATAAGGCCACCGTGATAGTGCACCATGTGAGAATCCAACTCCTCAACTTTCATTTACAAAACCAATTTCTCCGACATCGTACTATAGTATCACATTAAGTTAAAGATAATTATATTAGCTTATCTTGATCGGGCACAGGGAGATGTCGATGGAGCATCCAGTACAAATCGAATTCTACATTCGTTGTTTTTTTTTTACACTGATATTCACCCTGTACAAAACTGTTATAACGCAATTCGTAAAGCGCTTATAATATAAGTAATGCTTTGGCTACGAGCCGTGACACCTGTATTAATTAGTCTGAAGACTGACTCCAAACAGCTTCTTTTTCTTCTTACCGCTGACCTGGAGCTCTTTATTTATAGTTATAGACTAGTTCATATAGTCACCAGGGGGTGTACTATTTACTCCACAACAACGACCGAAAAACTACCCGTGGTGAACGTTTACAGAGTAAGAGGCACAGTTTATAGGGATATGTGGGGAAGATAACGGTTGACCTTCCACTGAAACAAGCCAAGATTGTAGTGAGTCGGTTCCACAAAGCAGCAATTCACGGGAAGAAGCTACTCGAGTGGAACTTACATATCACTAATGAGGTTTGTTCGCTACAATGTGCGTGGCATAAAAGCTATTTTCGACACAAACATCCATTTATCGATCTGTTGCGATTACAAATTGATTTGATGAGAAAAAAGGAAGAGAATAATTGGATATCTTCATTGGAAATGTCCGTTTGACATCGTAAATGCGTTTTTCGTTTTTCAATCATTTCTTTTCTGTTTTTCATGGACAGACTGGAAAAAGCAATAAAGTTATGAATGTTACATTTATTGAAAATTCCTAAAATATACAAATCATTCGGTTCTGCTGACAGAGCTGAATTGAACTTAAATATTAGTCATACTCTGAACTACGACAAACCGTTGTGCAAATAAATTTCAGGACTATCTTGATGGTTTGTATTTTTAGTGATTATATTTACCATGTTTGCATTAAACACGTAAACGAACGATTTAAATTGCCACCAGTGATGAGATCTGAACAGTGAACATTGTGAGAACACAGTCGACGACCGTATGTACCTTGGAACGACAGACTTAATGAAGAGCTCATTTGGAAATCTCCCTTGAGGAAATATTCTCAGATTTCTTTCGAAGAAGCTACGAAATAATCAATTCGCGATGGATATTGGAAACTAGACTCGATGAAAACATTTCAAATCCTGGTTAACAATCGATTGTTCCATATCGTGAACTCAGGGAAAGCGCAGAGCTCAGTTTTAACCTCAAATATCATTACACAAATATAATGCTGGTGTATGCAAATCAGAATAAAGCCGACCACGTCTTATTAAACATGGTGGAATTTTAGCTATAGAAAGTATGGCGGATGCTTTGGGCCATAGTATGAGGGTGAAATTTGAAGCACTGTACTACGCAAGGGATATCAATTAAGAAAAAATAAATATTCCATTTTGTAAGAAAGATATTTTCCAGTATATTCAGAAAGCTGGACAGAAATAGTCTTCTTTTAAAAGAAAATGGAGTTCCATGTAATGCAGTAAAAGAACTTTCTCCTTATGAAGTGACTTTGACGAACAAGTCATTCTCCTTGGGGAAATCCGTCTAAATAGGACTGAACTATAGCCATTCTTTATTCCGTGTCGGAAATCAATTTCTTCAATTCTCGGCATCAAAACAGATTTTTAATTCATTTTCTTTCCCGAGGCCAAAAAAAGAACAGGACTTGTCCTATTTTCTCACTCGCTATGACACCTTCCGCTTAACTCTCCAAATCCTTAACATTTTCCGGACAAGAGGGCAAGACATCTTGTCTGGAAAATAGTTCAAGCGTAATGGAAAATGGCAAATGATAGCACAAAGCATTTATTTACAAGTTACATAGTCTTTAAATGAGTGAAGCAATTTTTCAGAAACAAATTCCGAACAAATAAAATATTCAGAATCTAATAAAATAAGCCAATCATAGAATTCAGCAACTTAGATAAAAATGCAAGAGAAACAATTCCTACCATTTTTAAACCTAGAAATAAATGTTGAGAAAAATACGATAAATATCAGTTTTTGTTTTAAGACCTACCTGGTTAGATATTCCAAAAGAGTTGAGATTTTTTAAATTCGATAATGAAAAAAGAATAAAAAATTATAAATCTGTTAATGACATGTTCAGTAAATTTGCGTAATAACAAATTTTTGAATTGTTTATCTAACTGAATAATTTTTTTTTAATTAAAAATAGAGGTTGTTGTTTCCGTTATATCTGTGTGTGTGTGTGTGTGAAGTAATCTGAAGCTCGCGTGAACATAAAACTCGGGTTACGACAAGAACTATGCTGACATAGGATTTAATGTTGGTAAGCTTTTCTTGCTCGGTGTAGCCAATCTAGACTTCGAGCACTTTACAAAGTAGGTAAGTTTGCCTTTGGCCTTTATTCTCTTTTTTCAGTGTTGTTTTTATTCGAGGCTGTATCTGGATAAGAGTTGTAGGTTTTGGCAAATTGTCCGTTGGTTCCATCAACCTTCTTTTGTTTTTCTTATATATATATATATATATATATATATATACATATATATACTAGCACACAACCTGTCAAAACTGATAGGATTATTTACATAACGAGCGGCGCTTCTATCTGAGATCTGAGTTTCTGTGTGTTCTACCCAAGATCAAATTGTTAATCTCCACCTCTATAATAATCATCAGTGTAATATCTGCATACTCTGTGAAACGTTTGACATACAAAAATATACATACATGAAGACACACTCTCTTAGATATCCATGAATATTCGCAAAATTACAGAAATATTTGTTCGCATTTGCAGTTTACTTTTATCTATCAAAAACATTGTCTCTGTAATTTATTGTCTATATACAAATACTTAATGAATATTAAACTAAACAGCATTCTATTCATCACTGAATACTCAAAGTTTTATTTTGCACCAATTGTAACAAACAAGTTGTCTATAGGTTCCAGACGGTGGCATCAGTCATGTTGGCATGTGTAGAACGTAGTTTAGTAAAATCCTTTAAAATCGATCAAGAAAGTGATATAATGGAATATCCGCACACCTGTGTTTTCCCCTCACTGGAATATGATTGGCTGGTGTCCGTCATAAATAGCGACGAACGTGTAGGTACGAGAGTCAAAGAGCCTTAGTCCGAGAGCTAAGTCTATAACGACGCCCATTGGACTACGCCATTGATGTACACTTCTTACCTGCGACTACGACGCGTACCAGACGATTACTGCTACTGTATTCTACTTGGTTATTGTTGTGGATTCCGAGATGAAATTCGGTCTCCAATGAATGACAAACGGAAGTAATAAAGATAAGAAATTAAATGTATTTACACAATAATACAATGGGTATATTGTTAGTAAATCCAGGAACGCGGTTAGTCGTAATAATATATATAGATATAGTCTCGAAGTAGGACTTCCTCAGAGTCTACGTGCTTGCAACTGACTTCTACAAGCGGTTACCTCACACTATTACTCTAACTCAATCAAGCTCTGCTCACTCTCCCAATCTCTATCAATCTCAATATTTATTTGTATAAATACAAAATGCGGCACAAGGCCTAAAAGGGGGATGGGGAAGGACGGTCTTCATCTGTCTTAATTCTAAACTTAGCTAGTCGCAGACATTGACCCAAACACGCCAACAATATTCCAATCACCAAAACAACACATTCACTCCTACCTTTCTTACTACGTCCACCATAATACCTCAAATTCTCGATGATGTCCTAACTAGACCCCTTATGTACAATTATTGTTCGTGGGGGGGAGGGGAGATAAAAAATTAACAACTTTTAAAATGATCCCCAAATGAGTATTTACAATATGACTGAAATATTTACACTAAACTAAACAAAACAAAACTGTGTTAGTAATAAAACCCCCCACAAACCATGAATGTGGCAGAAACATCAGTTCACCGGACGAAATCAATGCGGGACTATGAAGAAATGAAAAAAGCATTCATACCTCCAAGCATTCACGCAGGCATACACACATTTATACACAACAAATAAGAAAAATCACACACACGAAACGAAAGTCGTCCCGCATCCACCAGAGAACTGACATCACTGACCACCTAACGAGGGAGGGCATGGGGAATTAAACAAAAGAAAAAAATAGGGACAGAAATAAAAGGGACCAATGAGCAAGCAAACCCTAGCTAAGTTTACTAGAAAAAAGGGAAAACTAAAAATTCAAAATACAAAAACCTAGTCTAACCTAAAATCAGGGTGGGTTGCCTATGTTCAACCCTGTTAGGACAAAATTCTGTACCTAACCGACATCCAAATGCCACTCTAGGTCAGCCCCTTTCACTCTACACATTCGCGCAAGATTCACCCACCTTTTGCCAAATTCCGATGAAGGGAGCCGCCGCCTTTCCGTCCTAATCTTGACTTTAAGCTGATGCTTAAAGAACAAGATCAGTTGGGAAGAGGTGAACTTCTCGCCCTCATGGAATCCCTTCTGACGCGTCGTCCAAATCACGACTCTCATAATCCCTAGTAAGCAACAGAACACAGTGTTCAGCCTTCGTCAATTGCGGCACCACATTGCTACAAACAGAACTGGCTTCCAGGACAAAGAACTTTCCCTGCAGCATGCGAACCATGAGGCCTTCAACAAACTTGCACAACGGCACTACCGTCCTACACTGAAAAAAGGCGTGACCAATGGTCTCGACTTCCCCAGTACAGCGACGACAGTTTGGATATTTCTCCAAACCTGCTGAACAAAGTCTCTTGCCGACCCAGAGGGCCCCACGAATCATCAGCCAGGTGAGTGATGCCTCATCATTATTGAGACATTTCAACCCAGGCGCCCAAGGCCATATCGAGCGAGCCTCCTGCTTCGTAAGACAGAGCTCGTCGATCAGATCATCTTGAACGGACCCCCTAACTAACAACTGATACAATGCCTTACGAGACAACGCCTGGGCGTCGGAGAGGCCATCCGTCGTCCGTAAGAGGAGCTTCAAAGCACTACGACATTCGCGGTAGAAGGAGCACTCGGCACGAGGTGTACGGCCGGCCTCCTCCTCGCACGAGTGCACACTTCTCAGGGATGGGAAATGTTTTCGGACATCTTCTTTCCAAAAGGTGCCCACCTCATCCAATCCGCGACACATTCGGTCTAGAAAGGTAATGCGAAGCATATATTGACGAATCTCAATGCAAGGCATACCCAGACCGCCCTCAGAGGGTTGAAGGCAACAGATCTCGCGACACACCATAGGGGCCTTGTCTCTCCACAAGAAAGAGAACAAGGTCCGGACTAATGACATTAGCCTGGCATACGGGAGTGGAAGCACAGACAGTCGGTAAAGGAGGATCGGATATATGTGTGAAACACATACCTCCGCCCTTCCCTTCAGGGAAAGTCTCCTCCGAGACCACAGTTTACCCGCGATCTCGGCCTTCCCTTGCACCTCCGACCAATTCATTTCCAACTGGAGATCAGGACCGAACCAGACGCCGAGTATCGTGATCGGCCCATCCGTCCAGAGGAAAGGTCCGGGAAGAGAAACTCCCTTCCACGCACCCAACCGCAAGCCCACGGACTTATCGCGGTTGATCTTGGCCCCTGTCACCATCTTATACCCACTGATCTCTTTGCTGACTACGTCAATCTCGGCTCTGCTCGACACAAGAACCGAAACGTCGTCAGCATAGGCAGAATACCTGGCTGAGGTGGAAGCCCCAGGCAGGGAAATTCCGCGCAGGACCGGATTCGCCTTTAACTTGCGAAGGAAAGGTTCCAACGCGAGAACGTACAGCAGAGGCGAGAGCGGACAACCTTGACGAATGGAGCGAGACAATACGAAAGGCTTCGATCTTACCCCATTCACTTCCACCAGCGCACCGGGGGTCGCATACAAAAGTCGGATCCAGGAGCGAAATTCGGCTCTGAAACCGGCCGCCGAAAGGACAGCCTCCAAAAATCGATGGTCATCCCTATCGAAGGCCTTGGACTGATCTAAATTGATCAGCGCGGCTTCACTGTCGACTTGTTCTAAGATCAAGCGTACCATATGAAGGTTATCCTGAATAGTCCTACCCTTCAGAGCACAAGTCTGTTCAGGGCCAATCAGACTAGACAGGACAAGCTGCAAACGGTTGGCTAAGATCTTCGCCAAAATCTTTAAGTCCGTATTTAACATCGTTAAAGGGCGAAAGTTCCCTAACCCATCCCCACCGTTCTTGTCCTTACGCAGCAACTTGATCACACCCCTGGTGAAGCGTTGGGGTAAAGACCCCTGCCTCATCCAGTGGTTGTAAATCAGTTCCAGCAAAGGAACAAAAACGTGCGACAACCTCAAGTAAACTTCGTAGGGAAGACCATCTAGTCCCGGAGACTTATCCAGGCCAACCTGCTTCAGCGCTTCCCAGATCTCCGACTCTGTTATGGGACCCTCGCACCTAGCCGCTTCAGCTGCCGAGAGGCAGGGAAAGTCAGCTAAATAGGCGTCGAACTGAGCAGAGCTCAGACCGGGCTCCCTGGTGAAAAGATCCTGAAAGTAGTCCCGAAAGACCTCACATATGCCCGTGTTTGTAGTCACGGTCCGCTTATCCGGCAACGTGACGCATGCAATATGTCGCCTAGACGCGCTTCGATTCTCCTCTGTGCGCAGTTCAGCGGCCATGTTCGTTGCCTCAGAAGACATTCTTTTTAACCTAGCCCTAACTACCAGAGCTTGATCCTTCTTGATAAGCAAGGAGGACAACTCTGCCTTAGCTAAAGCTATGTCCCCACTAACACGGGATTTCACAGCCCGATCGACTTTATCTTCTAAAGCAGTTTGCGCCAATAATCTATCTAGATTGAGTCGACGACTAAAATCGGCAGCAAACGTTCGAATTTTAGATTTCCCCACCAGGCATTTCCCACAATCGCTCCCGTCAATTCCCTTTGGATGGTTAGTAACAGCTGGTCCCGGAAACCCTGATCACCAAAAAGTGAACAGTTCAATTTCCAGTAACCAGCCAATCTAACCTTATCTAAGTTTACACGGACCCGGACAAGCCTATGATCCGTATAAACTATATAATGGAAACTTGGACACCCTAAGAGCCCTACATCGACTCTCCTAACTAAGACACGGTCCAGGTAGCTCGCAAGCGTCCCAGGAGCCGAGTTGTCACTAGTTGTCCAAGTCCATGCTACCTCCCGAGGGTGTTCATTCCGGAACTTATCGACCAGATCAAACCGATCGATAAAGTCCCGAAATGGTTTCACATCCGGGTTGTTAGTACCTTGTTTATGCCCTATACGATCTATATCGGGGTCAAGGACGGCATTCCAATCCCCCGCTAAAACTACCCGACGAGACGTCAAGAACGGCGCGATCTGCCGAAACAAAGCAGGCCGCTCGGAATGGGTATTGGGCGCATAAACCCCAATGAGACGTAGAACCTTATCCTTTATGGTAACATCCAGCACGCAAAGTCTGCCCGCCGGATCCGCGAAGACAAGGGTACAAGCAGCCTTCAAAGACCTGCTCACTAGCCAAGAGACACCCCTCGAACGACCATCAAAACAGGCTGAATAAAGGGCGAACCCCTTAGACAGTATGTCCTCACGATCATGAGAAGAAAACCGGGTCTCTTGTATACAACATACATTCACCCCGAGGCGCTGAAGGTCTCGAGTGAGCCTCGCCCTGCGAGACTCGGACCTCAGGCCCCGGACATTTAAACTAGCTAACCAGAGAGCCATCGTGAAGCCGATCAGGGTTGTCCTTCAGGATAGAACATGGCTGGGGTGAGGACACCGACAGCTCGTCCCATAGATCCTGACGCCATCTCATTCTCGACGGTTTCATCCTGAGACAGGCCGCCGATGTCCGAAGGGTAGGTAAGTTTAAGAGCTCTATAAAGGGATGGGTGAACAAAAACAGGGACCCTCCCTTTGAGTTTTTGATTCTGTTCATCGGTTTCAGGGTCGAGGAGATAGGCAGCTGGGGGCACCATTTTGAGCGACGACTGGGCCTCCTCTATCATGCCCCAAATCTCCCGCGTTCCCGGGCCAGTTCTAATCACAGTTAAGACTGCCAGCGGAAGGGAAATTATCAGGTTTCTCCACCTCCAAGTCATTCATTTTTTGAAAATTGAATAGGACTTTTAAATCTTTTGGATTTCTGGTCTGTCCAAAGACCCTTTCCGCCTGGTCCCGGGAAACGCGGCAGACGTCTTCCCCTGGGAGGTATGGTGGTTTAATGATCTTTTTCTTCTTTTTTTCTGCGATTGTTTGAGAGTCCGGGCTTCTGAATCTTTTTTTTTTGTGGTGAATGAATGGGTGTCGACATCGGTGAGATATTGGGGGTAGTCGAAGGTGTCCACCCGGAAGGAGTCCTCACCGGAGAGGGTTTGGACGAATGAATAGGTTTATTTGGAGAGTGTGGTATATATTTGGGCGGAGGTGGTTTGGAGAAGGTCTTTTTGCGATCAGAAGGGGAAGACGGGGCAGAGGATAGGGAGCCCGGCGCCCCCAGCGATTTTTGACTTTTACCCCGCTTACTCTCCAGCTTCTCTTTAAGCTTCTTTATGTCCAGTATTTTTTGCCAGCCGGGCTCGTTTAATTTTTGGGCTTCAGTTGCTGTCTTTGCATAAGACGCCGAGGTGTCGCCCTCAGAGCTGGTAGAGGGAATGGGGCTGTAGGTGATAATGTCCCCGGGGTCATGTTGGGACTGAGGAACCGCTGTTTGGGTCTTCCCTTAGCCCCTAACCACGAGGCGCCATTCTCCCTCATCCTTCTCCTTAACCACACTTGTGGCAGGCGTCGGTTTCGGGGGTAATGTGAGTCTGGACCCAACCGAGGGATTTTCCCCAACGGTCCGCCCCGTAGCTAGGCCCACTACAGGCGCCGCGGATTTTACTTTGTCGGCCAAGGGGGTATTTTGGTCGCCTGTGATCGGAACTCCAGGGGCCTTCTTCCCTGGGCAGGAGGAGGAAAGGTGACCAGTCTCTCCACACCTCCAGCAAGTTGGTCTCCTACCGGTCACTATGACCGGCATTTTCCGGTCACCAAACACCAAACAGTTGGGGACGGACTTGAAGGCCTCTTGATCCAGCATGACATCAAAAGTCCATCCCCCGTTCAAATTGTCGGAGAGAGCCCCTAAAATTTGACCGTACTGCATAAAAAATGCAGCCAAGAGCTCTCCCGAAATTTGAGGAGGAACCTCGAACACGGACACCCTGGTCCGTCTTCGGCCTTCATACTCTGTTCTTAGTATTAAATCTTTGGTAATGAGCTCTTTCTTTGCCATGGCCAGGCAATCTTCTGGTGTGGGCAGCAGTATGTCCCACATGAAAAACCCTGTACCCTTAATTACTCTTTGGGGTTTTATCCCCAGGGACAAAAGTGATTTAATCACTGTGTCTTTAGTGGAGCGACAAATCTTTTTGGTTTTTTTGTCCACCACAAAAACGGTCACCATTCTTTTTTTGAACACATCGAGCTCCTGGACAACATCGACGAACCCATTTTTATTTACAAGATGGGCGTAACCTTTCGCCTTATCCAGGAAATCCGCCATGTTCACAATACAATTGGTGGGGACTTCCAGCATGAGGGCAATTCCTCGGCTGTCTTACTTTGTGCCTCCTTTGGCACCTCGACGTTTTTATTATTAGCTTCTTTCTTGGAGCTAGTAATCCGGTCAGATTTCGGGCTACCATCAGCCCGCTTCTTGGCATCATTATCAGGGGGGTTGGCTTTAGCAGCCGACCCCAAAAGGTCCTTTTTTATATTGGCCCGACTGGCACCGTCGGCCATATTGAAAGCGTGGAGACTACCACCTGCGGGTCTTTTAAAAATATCGCCAGCAAAGGAGTTTGGTAGGGGGGGGGAAGAAATTATACAAATGAAAACAAGCCTGGATGAACCAGTAAATTAAAAAAAAGGAACAAAGACAATAAACTTTTTTAAAAATAAATAAACTGGGGAAATTAAAAGACAAACAAAAATTAAACAGGAAAAAAAAAAACAATGGCGCCCAAAGGCAGCCGAAAGCAAAAAAAAACAAAAACAGAAACTCCTGTCTTTTTTTTAAAACTTCAGAAAAATGTACAAAAAGAAAAAGAAAGAAAAATAAAAAGTCTGGTTTACAACCAGAAAAAAAAAATAAAGGTTTGCGGCCGAAGCCGCTAAAGAAAATAAAAAAGCAAAAGAAAAAACAAACTAGTTAAACCAAAAAGACGAGAAAATGCGACCGAAGTCGCTAATAAAAAGGAAAAAATAAGTTTTCTTTTTCTTTTTTTTCAAATACTGTGCTGGTCTTTTTTTTTTCAAAAAACAACTAGAAAAAAAATAAACAATAAAAAAGAAATCGTCCGGTAAGACTTTGTCAAACCGGACTAAAATAAAAAAATTATGAGGGCCGAAGCCCCAAAAATAAAACAAACAAAAAAGAAATAGAAGAATAAAATCAAAAAATAAAACTTAAAGAATAACTTATCAGAATAATCCTCTGAAAGACGTCCAAAAAGTTCTTGCAGCATTGAAAGAAAACAAATCGTTAGCAGAAAAAAAGGTTCGTCGTTCGTCAAAAATTTCAAAACTATCAAACAAACGGTCAAAAACACTCTCTGTCAATCTCTCTCTATTCTGACTGACTGTGGGTATTTAACGGCAGCAGTCCCAGTAACACTCTGGTCGAGTCCACTTATATGAAAAAGGGGTGGACCCCATACCAGTTATAGTAGCCAAAACCACTTAGCTACTTCGTTCTAATATATCCCTTTCCGGGACATATCAGAAAGAGAGAAAGAAAGAAAGGAGGAAGATGCAGAGAAACAAAAGGAGAAAACACTGGGAAGGAGAACACGAAATGATGCAAAGAAAAAGACTGAAATATAGAAAGTTAGAGTATTAAAAAAATGAAAGAAATTAATTTTTTTCTGAAATAAAAAAATAAAACATCGAATTGGAAATGTACTGTTGATTTTCTCTTGGGCAAAAGGCAGTACTACTTTTTTTCACTCTTTCTTGCAAGAAAGCAAGAAAGAGAAAAATCACCAGCACATTTCTATATCGATGATTTTTTATATTTCCGAACATGGTCAGCACGTTGTTGCTATGTTCATAGTTGATATCATTGAGTTAGATTTTTCTTTAAAAAAAAACAAAAACAACTGATCGTGTTCGGAAATTACAAAAACACCCCCATCCCTATAGACACATATACACACGCATGCACGTCCGCAACACACGCACGCACACACACACATATATATATATATATATATATATATATATATACACACACACACACAGGGGTTGGACAAAATAATTGGAACAGTTGCAAAATCCACTCCTAGATTTCAAAGACCTATTATATTAAGAACTTTAACTAAAACTTCGTAAATGCAGGTTATATCTATTGTAAATACATTTATTTATCTAATTTACTGTCTTTGTCTTATTTATTTTTAGAATTTAGTAAAATTTAGGCTAAATGCGTGACCTCTCCGAGTTAGAAAAAGAACAAATTGTTGGAGCTCGCATGGCAGGAGCCTCGATCACTAAGGTTGCTGAACTGTTTGGTTTTTCAAGAGCTACCATATCAAGAACACTGATGCAATTCGAGAAACAGGACAAGACCTCTAGCAACCGCAGCAATTCTGACCGGACTTGCACACTTACTGACAGGGACTGATGTGCATTGAAACGCGATGTGTCAAAAAATTATCGTAGAAATGCGTCCAAAGTAACTGCTGAGTTGAATAACCATCTGAATAGTTAAGTTTCTACTAAAACTGTTCAGCGTGAGCTCCATAAGGCTGCATATCATGGAAGAGCCACTGTGAGGAAACCTCTTCTCTCCACTCGCAACATTCAAAAGAAGTTGAAGTGGTGCAGAGATCACAATGCCTGGTCTGCAGACCAATGGAAGCAAGTCATATTCTCAAACAAGTCCAGTTTTTCTCTTTTCCCAAATTCAGGGCGAGTTTATGTTTGGAGGCAGCCCAAAGAAGCTTACAACCCTGACTAGCTTCTTCCAGTGAAGCATGGGGGTGGATCAGTGATAGTTTGGGCCGCCATATCATGGAAATGCCTCAGTCCAATAGTTGCCCTGCATGGTAGAATCAACAGCAAAGATTACCTGAACATTTTGCGAGATCATGTTCATCCAATGGCCAAGACTTTATGCCTTGAGGGCGACTGCATCTTCCAAGACGATAATGCTCCAATGTATACCATTCGAGTGGTTAAGAATTGGTATGAAGAGCATGAAATCGAGCTAGAATACATGGAGTGGCCTCCCCAATCTCAAGATATCAATATTATTGAACATTTGTGGTGCATTTTGGAGCAACAAGTTAGAAGCCGCTATCCTCCACCGTCGTGTCGCAAAGAGCTGGAGAAAGGTTTTAATGAAAGAATGACTGAAAATTCCTCTTGATGAAGTCAGGAAGCTGTATGATTCCATTCCTAGATGTATTAAAGCTGTCTGTGAGGCTAAAGGAGGACCAACTCCATATTAAATAAATTTTCTTTGAATTTAACAAGTGTTTCAATTATTTTGTCCAACCCCTATATATATATATATATATATATATATATATATATATATATATATATATATAATAAAATAAAATAAAATAAAAATGGTAATCAGTACGGAATTTCCAAGAGGATAAAAATCCAAGGAGAGCTCTATGTCAGAGACAGAGCAAAATAATTAATTAATGAATATCAAACATTTATTGAGATATGTTTCGTTGAATAATTTAGACATGTTCTGTCCATTTATTTTCAATTGGATCCTTTCATATTCCCAGATAAGCTTTTTGGTGTCGTTATTGAAGGGCGAGAGAAAATCACTGTATTGATACGTATTTCTTTTATTCTGAGTACTTTCCACATAGAACAATGTCATCATCAGGCTATTGGTTGTTGCAAAACAAATATTGTAGTGTGCATTATTGTCGAAGAAAAAATTGTTGTTTTCTTACTACTTATTTCATAAAAACATCTCTCCACAACCATGCTTAGTTACCTCCCTTTAAACGGTGATTGCGTCAGCGTTCTTCATTCCAAAAGAAATTTATCTTTCAGATGAACACAACAATTTTCTCTGCGACAATAATGAACACTACAATATTTATAGTCTACAAATTATAAATACTAGTAGTCATTTTTGTACCAAAAAAAAGAACCCACATTAAATCAAACATCTTTCACCATAGGAGATGGTATCTTGAAGTGTGTATAAAATATTAAATATACATCCAAAATGACAAGAATAGGTATAAATATTTGATTCGTGCTTTTCCGGTGCGGTCTCATTCGCTATAACTGTTGCACATGACACCATTCTGACTGATGCATTTTCCAACACAGGATGTAGCTGAAAATATTATACCTACCATAGTAACAAAACCCAATTCTTGCCGAGACGATCGAAAGCACTTCAACAAACAAAGCAAAGATCAACTTTGGACAGTTTATCCATAAATTCCATCCCGATGTAAAATATTTTATTGAAAAATGAGAAAACATTGTCGGTTGAATTTAACAAAAGTTATTTGGATAAATTCTTATTTCCTACATATAAAATTATACATACAGTCATATAGATAAAGTCTAGAAAGGGGAAACGCGTAATCAAATCAATTTTCAATGAAACGTTTTCCATTTGTAATTTTTAAAAAATCGATATCCTAATTTAAAAACATATATTGTCGACACAAAAAAACGCATGGATAGACCTAAAACACATAAATCTTTTACTTTCAACCCATTCTAAAGGATTGGATGAGGATTTTAAAAAAGGTTATATGAATCTCTTGCTTTCGGGCCATTCTGAAAATGTGATGAGGATTTATCTTTTAATTCGATACTAAAAAACTGGGGAAAATATATTAACAACTTTCAACAGGAACTAAGAATTACAAAGAAAAAATGTAGAAAAAATATAAACTTTTTTTTTTATGTCACTCATTTTCTTTCTTCTTTAATCACGAGGAACGAAGTAGCTAAGTGGTTTTGGCTACTATAACCAAGTAGAATACAGAAGCAGTAATCGACTGATACGCGTCGTAGTCGCAGGTAAGAAGTGTAGATCAATGGCGTAGTCCACTGGGCGTCGTTATAGACTTAGCTCTCAGACTAAGGCTCTTTGACTCTCTCGTACCTACACGTTCGTCGGTATTTATGACGGACACCAGCCAATCATATTCCAGTGGGGGGGGGAACACAGGTGTATGCATATTCCATTATATCAATGTCATATAGAAAAGCAAAACGCGTAATTAAATCTATTTTCAATTAAACATTTTCCATTTGTAAAATTTATTAAAAACTTTGTCGAGATCCTATAGATAGATAGATAGATAGATCGATAGATAGATTATATGTGTGTGTGGCGACTACGGGGGTCGAGCATGTTGGGCTTAGACCGAGTGAGTCGACATTCAAGTATAACTATTTCAAAGCAACAAAATCTTTTCGTAGTGCGTCTTTTTTATTGTTGACTTCAATTGGAACCAAAATTAATTGTTTTAAGTACATGCCAAAAAATATTGACCGAAATACATTTCGTTGATATTGTTCATAATAAAGAAGAAAAAAAAGAAAGAAAGAAGAAAGAAAGAAAAAAACAAAGTAAGTAAGTAAAAGAAGAGTGAAATAAAATTAACGTGCCTGGTCGAGTTGCGTAGATTTCAGCCCTATCATATTTAATAGGCAATGTATTTCTTGCTTTAATTTTATAAATAATCTTTTAAAAATCTCTAATGATATGTATGCCCTCTTTATCAAAGAACACATTTTTATTTCATCTTATTGCTTTCAAACGTCCATTTTAAATAATTTATTCCGTACAGTATAAGATTTTTAGCAGAATGTATCAATTGAAAAAGGGAAAATTAAATTTAGCCCGACTTAAAGTTAGCGAAAATCAAAGAAAGTGGCAACCTTAAATTGTCCACTGGAGGGTTGGGGTGAGGATTGTGACTGAAGTAGTGTTGAGGAAATATGATATCAATCAGATATTCCTATCTCTACAACAGCGACTTGATATCCAGGTTATAAAACAATAAAAAAGGAAAGAGAGAATTAAACAGACAAACATATCAAATATTTTGTCCTCACTTTTTCCTTACATGTGTTCTTACATTTTTAAAAAGTGTTCATTTTTATAGAATTATTACAATTAATATTAAAATATCAAAATGTGTTTTATTTAATTTCATGCACAGAGATTTTTAAAAATTATATATATTTGTTAGAGTAAAAGAATCATTTTAGCATTTAAGGTATACTAATAGTATATTTTGTTAAAGAATGTATTGAGCCTGACAAACAATGATGACCTAGAGTCGCCCACACACACGCATACACACACACACACACACACATATTTTTTTATTTTTTTGAAGTTATTGAATAACGCTTGAAAATGGAACAATAATTTTAGTTCCGAAACTTTTAAATTTCTGAGTCGCGATAAAAAATATTTTTAAATAATAATAATAATAATAATAATAATAATAATATATATATATATATATATATATATATATATATATTATTATTATTATTATTATTATTATTATTATTATTATTATTAATAATAGAAATCTTATAAGCATAAGAAACTATACTCGCTCTCCAACCCTCTTCGTTGTTTTTTTTTTTGTTTTGTTTTGTTTTTTTGTTTTTTGGTCACATGTTTATGGTTTTTGTTGTTTATTGACTATATATTCCGTTTTTTCTTCACCTTGTTAGCCAGCCTTCCCTGACGTACCGCTTAGCTGAAACCTTGGTAGGTTTGTCTGGCTTTCTAAGTTTAACCAACTATATGTTTCCTGATTGAGTACTCCAGAAAGGGCAATTTAAAAATAAAAAAAATAACTGCTCCTGCTATTAACGCATCGCTCTTCAGTTATGAATTGAGCGCTCTTGGCTACTGGCGTCTGTATACATCACGTATATAATACATTAAATTTTTTTTCTACTGCCGTTAGGGGTAGAATCTTTGACTGATGCCAAATCGTTCGAGTTTCAATCCCATCTTGAAGCAATCGTATGTTTAGTCACACTGATGAGCTGTGATACAGAGAAACATGCTTGTATGTAGATGACTATGTATTTATAAATATTGTAGTATTTATTTAATTTTAGAATTTTCATGATGTTTAAAATTTTGATATTTTTGATTTCTTAAATAAATATCAAAAGTAAACTATAAAAGCAATAAAACAAAGAAATAAGACGCAATCAATGACGAAACCAGGATCTATTGTCATGGTAGTCTCTCACAATTTTGTTTTGAATGTGTGAACCGGAATCTTAAAACCAGTTATGTAAAATCCCGTTTAAACGAATCACAAGAGTAATATTCATTATTCTATGCAGTGAGTGTGTGCTCTCGATAAATTCTGGTACAAGGCAACATTTGTTAAAATTTAACCATGAGATATATATGCCGTTCACAGCATTCCTTTTTTAAAGTTTTCACACTGAATCATCAGCATCTTTCAAAGAGATGAAGTGCAAAAATATGCAAGACATTTAAAAATATTATTGATATCCGTTAAATATGAGATCTTCTAACGAAACACAAGATGAATGCAATCACATCAATGCGTTAACATACTTCATGTTCAAAAAATATACAAATTGCTTCCCTAGCATTTTATCGAAATTACTGCATTGTATCCTTGACTCAGTTTATTAAATTGCGAATATGTTATTTATTCCTCCTTTTTTCTAAATTGCTTTTCTAACTTTTAAAATGACGGAGATTGAAAACCTGTAAATAAATTCTTTCTGTTATCATTTGGCATTTTAAGTCGCGTTCTATTACGCTTGAACTATTTTTGAGACAAGATGCCTTCCCTTCAGGATTTAGACAGTTAAGTGGAAAGGGTCATGCCGAGTGAGAAAATAGAACATTTCTGGTCTTTTGGTCAGCTTCGGGAAAGAAAGTGAATTAAAAAATCCGTTTTGATGTTAAAGAAAGAAAAATGCTTTCGGACAAAGGAAAAGGAGTATATCATTGTAAAGATGAAGGATGAACTTGTTTTTCAATCGAACAGAAATTTACAAACATTTGCGCACAAGAATAAAGTCAAAATATTTGTTTATCAGCTTCTGTAGAGTGCGATGGATAAAATGTCGTCTAAATTACGCAAAAAATGAAAATAGCACTGACATCTCCTTTTAATAGATATATTTACCAAAATTACACAAAAATATCTTAAAATACTAAAGAGTAAATTTATTTTTAAAAAATCGCCATTGTCTTCAACCACGGCTTCAAGACGACTTCGGAATCTCCTGCATCTCTTCTAAAAGGTCCTCCTTGTTTAAATAGGTGAATGCTGCTATAATCCTTGCTTTCAGTTCATCTATGGTGTTACGACAAGTTTTATTGTTCTTTCCATCAACTGCGCCCCACACATAATAATCAAGAGGGTTACAGTCTGGGGATTTAGGTGGCTAGATGTATGGGGTGATGTGGTCGCAGAAATTGTCTGACATCCATGACTGGGTTCTCCTGTTTGTGTGGCATAGTAGTTGCCAGACATAGAGTCTTCCAGCAGCCACCTTACTTGATGTAGGCCTTCATGAGTCTGAAGTCCTCACCAACAAAATCGGGAGTTCTTTTCTTATCAGAATGATCAGAGTGAGTTTTCCGAGCAACTCTACCTTCGTAACCACCATTAGACTCATCTAACTCTTTCCGAATCCTATGCACTGTCTTCAGATTGACACCCAAACACTCTAAAATGTTCGTACATGCCATTTCTAAATTTCTGGCGAAGTGATTTTCGTCATAGTGCTCTTTTTCTCACAGACGGTACCCAACTGACCCTACTATACTGTGCAATCGACGAAATCAAAAACAAACAACGCGCATGAAGAAGGCCGGAGCGTACAACGGCCGAAACGTTGTCATAAATATGGCGACAAAGATTATGACAATAGTCCGAATAATGTACATTGATTTTGTTATAGTGTTCAGATTCTGATACTAGCACTTGAATTAATTCGGTACTACTGACAGCTTTATTCTCCTGGGTTTAGATTCCTATCGTAATATAGTGACAATGCATTTTTAATTATGCATATAATACCATTATTCTGTCACTAACATTTGCATTCCTTCCTCACCAGTCTTTTACTTTTACATTCGTAATTGAACCTCTGGAGTAAAATTTTTTTTAAAATATCTTACTTTAGTAAAATAATTTGCAATGCATTTCTATAGTAAAATCACTTGACTTGAATTTATGTTATACATATAATAACCTTATTCTTTTCGTAACACTTGAATTACTTGCTAACTAATATCATTTCCTATTCTTCATTTGTAATACCCTTTTATAAGTCATCAACAAAGAATTTGTATTATAGTCATAATAAACCATTTTAATAAGTGACTTTTATGTTAATTTCTTTCTACCAATTCCTTTTTTCTGATCTTCCATGGACAACATATTAGATTGAATGCCGAAACTTGCTAAGGCAAATTTTAAATTAAAATTACATAATTCTATATTATTTATAATCTGACACCACAGATATTTAATCTATCAATGCGGAGATAGCTAAACAGAGAAGCGGTTAAGTTGTGGAGTAATAATAAAGTATGTGGGCGGTAACAAGAAAATGTGAACTTTGTTTATATATACTGGATTCAAACGTAATATTTTTTAATATGTAATTGCCAGTGTTTTCTTTTTTCTTGCCAACAAATGTTCCTATAAATGTCATTGTTAGATAAAATGGAATTATTGACACATTTGCCTAATAAAAATCTGTTGAAAATAAAACCGACCGACCGACCGACTTAAGTGTTAAACATGGACTCTTCCATTATCTATGAGGGGGAGTCGCAAGCGAGACAAAAGATCGCACAGTTGTAGCACTTGTAGTGAACAAAAACAAGATCTAGATTTAAAATTCAAATGCTAAGCACTGACTCATTGATTTTGTTAGAAATTAAAAAAGACTCGAATTTACAAACTTTGCTTAACACACACGCAAAAGCAAATCCAAAATAAAACTCGTAAAATTTCACACCTTGATGCGAAATGTTTTTCGGCCACTAGAAAACTAAGACACATTTAAACACAAAATTCAAATAATCTTCAATTCTCAGAAACAAATTCTTTTACGGACTTTGCGCGAGCCAACGCAAAAATTTGTTCATCATCCAATGGAAAGGCCCGAATCATATTCGGGAGTGAATTCCCAAATGACTTTTTCAAGCCCCACAAACAAAATAAAAGACGGGCAAGTTCGCCTGTCACCAGAGAGAGAGGAGACAAGCGTATTAACACCTCCCTTGACAAACTCCAAGCGACCGTTATTATTATCTTTGCCTTTCTCCCACACCTCTTTTATACTTGATAAACGAAAGGAACATTTAAGACTGAGCGATTACTTCAAAAACATTCCTACCCTACGGCAACGCTCATACATACATACATATATACATACATACATACATACATACATACGTTCCTGCCTACGTACGCATAAACTCATTCTTGCAAGGACTGCCACGAACATTTTGATGACCTTGTATCAACCAAAATACATTAATTTTATTTGTAGACACCCAATTGATTTATATGTATATAAATTTGTTGTTTCACTTTACAATTTGATTTTCTTATTTTATACCCCCTCTTTTGGTGGACTATCTAACTAACAAAGACCAAATCAAACTAATTTGTTTCAACGCTCATACACTTCACTATAACTGATGACCCACTATACACTGACTACGATTGTAATATTGTATTAATCCCCGTGATTAAATAGTTCCTTCAGTACTCTTGTGTTCCAGTGTATTATTTGAAATATTATTAACTAAAACTACGTGTTGATACGAGCATTATAACAAAATTCTGTTATATCACAGATTGCCTAAGCAACTGATAAATGTGATCAGTCGTATAAGAGAAAGCGGATTAGTTACGGGTTGTGAGAAAAACAAAACAACTTCTGACCTAAATACGATTTGATAGCCAAAAACAGATACAAAGACTCTCTGAAGAAATCCGTCAACATGAACCATCATTAATGGCTTGGCTGCAGTCCAGGAGATGTGACAACACACTGTCCATCTAGTCAGCTATTCCTCCAAAAATGAATGCAGGTTCTGACCTGATAGACTTGAGGAAAAACAGGAAAAAACTATGTCAACCGTGACGGTACAGCAGCAACCCGAGACAAAACCGTTCCCTGCAGACATTACAGTTAGATGTTATATTTTCAAAATTATATGACGAATATTTATTTTCAATGAGTTTTAACTATTTAAAAATTTGGGTAATGTTCTAACAACGTTATAATACGAAATAGTATTAGAAAGATCCTGGGCAAGGCCGAAAAATTATGCACAATTATTTCAGTAACTAATATACTTTTATTATTTAAGCGCCGGAGGACAAAGTTTGCAGCAATGCGATACGTGTTCCGGTTTGCCGTGGGGATTTCCTGATAGACTCCATAAGTAAACACAATCATATAAAAAAGTCCATCATAGACAATCCACAAATCCAGATTTTCTAGCGATTTCCTGGTGGTTGACATCCCAGAATTATTTTGAATAGACACTCATCTGACAATAAAACACATACGCCACTCAAAAACTTATGCCCGACCTAGAGAATGTCCGATAAAATTTGCCCGGAGCATTTCAAAGATCACGATAACAGATTTGTCGAGCTTCGCACAAAATTGGAAAGTGTGACGTTACTAGAATTTATACAGCAATGTAAAGATCGCATTATTATTACTGAACCCGACTAGATAACAAAAAGCCTTTTAGGAAATTAACTTAGTATTCTAGGTAAAAATGAGCATTATAAATGGGCGCATTTCCGTTGAAAGTTATCATCACACCACAGTATTCACTGCGGGGACATCACTGCTAACGCTATAATAACTAAAACAGAATAATCAGTTTATATAATGTAGACTGTGTCTTGACAAAAGCTAACAATAATTATTCATCAGAGAAATTTCATCAAACTATACAAACATAGGTGAATATGTAATCTTTGTCCAACATCTTTTGTGGAGATTAATAATTTATAAAGTCCTTCCTAACGAGTGAAGATATTTGTTAATGACCAATCCTTCGAGACCCTAGCAATCAACGCAGGATACCCCAGGGGTTACTTATTCCTTTACATAAATGACCTACCTAAGAGTATACTCAGATCATGACGATGATACAACAGTATATATTTGCACCTCCAAAACTCGTGATGATCAGAGATTGACAGCTGATCTCTCATCCGATCTTGCTCTAGTGGGGAAAAAACTGACTCTGGTCGCATTCAGTGCTTCGAAATTCAAACAATATTCCATCATCGCCGATCAGACAACGAATTACCACAATAAATGGAGGTCCCGTGCCTTGAGAGACTATTGGGCCTGACATCAAGTGGAACTCTTACGACGAGCCATCACTAAAGATGCAGGAAAAATGGTCGGTTCCTGTACATAGCTGAGTCCCTCACGCTATCCTATACGTTTACAAGAGCCAGATCAGAGGCCGGAAATGGAGTACTGCTGCCAAACATGTCCAGGCTCTGCGCAGACTACTCTTTCCAATCTCGATAGAGTTCAAAAGCGTCTCCGAGTCCTTGTGAGTGACGAATTATTTTCCACCTTCCAACCCCTCTCTCTCACAGACTGCTCTATCGCTGCTTCCATGGAAAATGCTCGGACGAACGACATTTCTTGGTTCCGATATTCCTTTCACGACTAGCAACCACCCCCGCCATCATGCCATTTATATTGTAGCAAACCACCCACATTCCCTCCATATTTCATTGGTGAGAAGTAAGTTTAAATCGAGCAGCTTCTTCCCGCGAACCACTGTTCTGCGGAACCGACTCCCAAGAGGATGTTTTCTGCTACAATCTTACCCTGTTCTAGTGTAGGATAAAACTGTTATCTTCCCCTCCTATCCGTATCAACTGCCTCTTACTCGAGTGGACCTTGGGCCCTGTTCAGGGTGAACATCACTGTAAAACAATTTTAAAAAATGAACAGAAGGAGTAATATTTAAATATTAAATGTTATGATAATGAAAATCAATAAAATGGCTACATCATATGCAGGGGAGGTAACTGTGTAAGTTTAATTTTCTTTCGATCTTTTGTCTTAAGATATTAAATGTCTCTCAGACAAATTTAACCGTGCCTTCGTATATGATCCACCCTTGCATGAAATATTGAAATTCGTTTTTGATAATAATACAGTCGAACATTACTAAACATGCCACAAAATCGGCCACCTCGTTCTTTCTCTCCATGAAGTACATGACGCCTTATGCCATGCTTTGTCAAATTTTGTCCTATTTTTTAAAAATATATACTCAATATAATTCAACTCAAACTACGGATGATGAAAATAAAAAAAGTACTAACAGTTTTAAAATGCATAACATATGCCGCAGTAAATATCACAAAGTTTGCTCGGAAAGCATTCAGCCATTTAATAATGTCGAAAAACTAGCCTTCCTCGGACAATGGCGCCTCTTCTAAGTTTTCTGATTTGCATGAAGGTGTTACTATGAAAGCGTTAAGTCGTCTTGTGGAGAAAAACATTTTCTTCTCTGCAACCTCTATCCCAACCTCTTGCTATTTTCATAGTAAATTTTTACTTTACCTCTAGTTCATATATTTACCGCTACGACACGCCATGCTACTTCCACGAAGTCGAATCACCTTCATTCCCCCCCCGCGCTCCAGATTTAAGACGAAAATCCCACTCAGACTGCTTTTTCCCAATGTCATACTCCCGTTTGGTTGCTTCACTGAACACTGCTATCTTAACTTCCTCAAGTCAAGTGCCAAGTGCTTTCCTCATAATTTTCTCTTCAGTTCATAGCAAACATTTTCCGCCATCATTAATATTTACAACTGTGACTCTCTACCTTGAGTGGCTCATGAGCTTATATTGGATGAAAATTAGTAAAAAAAATTCAACAAATTTTGGTAACTCTTTGATCTCACGAACATGATATTTTGGCCGCTCGTCCTTCTACGTCTTTCTTCATGTGTACCGTCCATCAAGAATATACCGTAAATCCCCATGTATAATACACATTTTTTTCTAAAATATAATAAGCAAAATCAGGGGTGCGTATTATGCACAGGTACAAAAAATCTTTAAAAATTGCTGTAAAATAAATAAGAACATTCATAAAACTAAATTAGAATAATATTATTCTATGTTTAAAATCATTTTTTAATAAGAGTAGGAATCGGCGGCCGTAATGAAACTGAAGACGTACAATTTATAGGGTTTGATTATCAAAAAGGGGTGCGTATTATGCATAAGTAGAAGCATTTTCCCACACTTTCAGCACAATTTTAGGTGTGCGTATTATGGACGAAGGCGTATTATACATGGGGAATTACGGTATTTTAATATTTTTAATATTGAAAACTATATATATACATATCTGCTGTTTCTTAAATTTTACATACATGCATACATATATATATATATATCATTCTCTCTCTCTCTCTCTCTCTCTCTCTCTCTCTCTCTCTCTCTCTCTCTCTCTCTCTCTCCACATACACATCTTGGTTCACAACACACCACCTTAAGGTTTCTCGGGTTTCTGAGAGACATTTTAGCATCATTCCCAGATTACGGTCATCAGACTTATCTACAACACTTTTTGGTACAATTTATAGGATTAATTGCCAAACAAGAGGTGCGTATTATGCAAGAGTAGATGCATTTTCCCACACTTCCAGCACAATTTTAGGTGTGCGTATTATGGATGAAGGCGTGTTATACATGGGGAATTACGGTAGTTTCAAATGTTCTGAAGGGACGCAGCACATAGAAAAAGAAGCCGTGAAGCGATGGAGTCATGTCTTTCCCAAACGACATTTGTGCGAAATTGAATACAAAAGGCTGGAATATGAACTCAATTCACTGACGCTATTTTCCACATTTATATAAAACTGTTTACGCTATCAAAACAGAAACACACGGTAAATCGAGTTCATTAAGGGAGGCTCACCACATGAGACACGCCAAAATTCCTTTTGCTAATTTCAGTTCTTGTATATGATATTTAAGTTTATATTATTTACATTGCTCAGACAATTGTCCTCATATTTGTTGTCATATTTACGATGTTTCGGTCGTTGGACGCTCTGGTCTTCTTCAGGTGATTGGAATTTCGAACTGAACCCTTTATTTCGTCCACCGGGGTAGAGTTGGTCGGAGCAATCGTGTGACTTGACCCCAAAAAAGTTGAGTTCAATACCTAACACCATCAGAGATGAATAAAAAAAAAACTAAAAAAACTTGGAGAGTTGAGTTACTAAAGGGAAATAACTGAAACTGAAATTGAGTTATCCGGAAGAGGCATGGCACGTGGAACAAGAACAATGTACTCTAGTGGACGAAATAAAGGGCTCGGTTGGAACCTGAAGAAAACCGGAACGTACAGTGGCTGAAACGTCGTGAATATGACAAGAAAGATAAGAACAACAATTCGAACAATGCAAATAATTACAATACATTATCTCAGAAATATCGGCAGATACTTAAGTTTTTCAAACTTTTGAGCGCGCGAGTGTGTATATTTGTGTGTGTGTATATGTGTGTGTGTGTGTGTGTAATGTGTTACAATAACTGAAAATATTCAAAATCTATAGACGCTATCAGATATTTCTTATTGGTTTTTGTTACTGTATCAAATTTTCCGTAGATATGATTTTTATTAGTAACTCTGCTCTGCGGTAATTAGGAGAAATTCATTCAAGAATTTGTCAAGCGTGAACGCCTCCTTGTTAAAAAGCTCCAGGCGCCATTTTTGTTTTATTATTGAATGCCACCAACCAAAATTATAAAGAAGAATTTGACTTTGTTCGCCAGGATAATCTCATATGACTGCAAGAATCCGATAAAATTGCATATAATCATCGTTATCTGTCTCTTAATTATTATTATTATTATTATTATTATTATTATTATTATTATTATTATTATTATTATTATCTGCATTTTTGCACCAGATTTATGTTAGGCGTGGTCAACGTGTAACAGCCATTC
Source organism: Acanthosepion lycidas (assembly GCA_963932145.1). NCBI lineage: Eukaryota > Metazoa > Mollusca > Cephalopoda > Sepiida > Sepiidae > Acanthosepion > Acanthosepion lycidas. The sequence goes on from OZ010585.1 coordinate 13,432,187, forward strand.
AGAATCTCCCACGCCCTTCCCATTCATCTCACCTGAATCGGATCAGTTCTTTCTTCTATACGCCGTATCTCTTCAGAGTGTGGGCGATCGTGGCTCTTCACAACTTCCTCTGTAACTTTTAGTAGTAAAGTTTCTCTTTTTGTTATTTCTCTTAATCTCTGTTCTGCCAAAAAAGCTCTTTATGTAAGTTATGAGATGCTTTTGTCTGTCCATCTTTCTTTCAACATGTCTTGTGAATGTCAATTTTTCCAAGCCCTCTTTCCTTATTACGGGCCATAGAAACCTAAACGGTGTCTTTCAGATATAAGATATATTTTCCCTAAAACTTCGTAGTTGCTCACATGTTCAACTCATAGTATTCTCAGCATCCTTCTGTAGAACGACATTTCTGTTGCCTCAAGTCTCTTTTTGTATGCGATGAGATTGTCCGACATTTACTGCCGTATAGGAGGGCTGATATTACATATCAGCTCAGTATTCTTTTCTTTGTTTTAAACAGACGACGGGATAAAAAAAAAGTGAATATATAATATTTTTTTTGTTCTTAAATTAAATTTTCTGACATCAAACTGTTTAGACCCTTTGAATCATAATAGGTAGGATGTATTGAGGCGGGTGGTTAGCAAACCTGTAAGATTAAAAATAAAACCTATCAAAGGACGCATGAAATCTTGACGAGTCAATGTCTAGCTAACTAGAGGTTGTGTCTCAATAAAATCACCGTGGAGAACGCAACGGGAATACCTTTTGTGCATAAGTAATTGTAATGAACTCGACTGGAATTCAAAGTCGGCTTTACCGATTTATCATTACGTTAATCCGCAGATCCCGTCAAACTCACTACTCAGTAATAATGGTCAATCAGACCAGCCTCGAAAACCATTATACCTCCGCTCAAATAAGCAACACTTAAATTAGACACTTGTTGGGGAAGATGATAAAAGTAAATATTTAATTAAAAATATTTTTAAAATATTTATGATAAGAATTTCCCAGGTAACTAAAATTTGAACGTAGACTTCCGACGCCGCCGCTTTTCTTGAAATCTTTGACAATACCCGACCTTGACTTTACTCTTAACTCTCACGCACAACCTACCTTAGCCGTTTGTAAATCTTTCATCATGTTCTCTCAATGTTACGCCCGCAGCAGAACATCTCTGCATATTATTGAATCCCTATTCATGAAATAATCACGATTTTCATGCCGATTTTTTTTTTATTTTTTTTATTTCAAGTGATAAAAATGTGTCAAGGCCGACTAATCGATTTTCCGGGCTCCTCTTTTGTGACGAAACATTCCCAACATTTCCTTCGCATACAACTTTGATGGCATTCCGCAGCTGCCATTGCCGGCAAGTACGCCAACGGCATCGAAAGCGAAGGCACGCCGAGAGCCTCGTTTTCATAATATTTATCAAACTACAATTCCGGTCGATAAACTTTCATAAAGGTGATATTATTTAATTTGGCCATTAAAACTTCGGAAATAGTCTTTTGTTAACAGGAATTATTTTACGCAAAATATTCATATTTTTTTCTTTTTAGATATATTTATAGCCCTAGTAAAGCTAAGGCTGTCATTGAAATATGACAAACGGAGATGAGAAATGTGTTAACAATAAAGGTAAAACCTGATGGGAAGAAGCTATTAAAAGTAACGCCATAAAATTCTGTCAATTTTCATATTGGTCATATTGCACTGTGGTCTTTCTTTTGTTTCATTCATAAGAATTATTTTCTTATTGTATTTTAGAGCCGGGTGGATGTTATCACGGAAAACGGAATCAAAAATTCAAATTAAGCTGTTTTTTTTTTTTGTTTGTTTTCCTTTTTTTTAATTTGTACTCATCATCATTATCAAACTTAACGAAAGATCTTGGAGGATTTTCCAATATTGTTACAGGCCTTCCTCACGTCGGTCACAAATGAAGGGAAGTAGCCGTTAGGTATAAGTTAGTGAAGGGTCTAAAGAGGTTGGGCAGCGTGCGCATTATCGACTTTTTTCATTCCATCCTTTTCGGTGTATGCATCCGGAGACTTCTAGGCCTCGCAGGAGGCAATGAGAAGACACAGTTTCTATAGTAATTCTGTCACTATTAGACACTCATTATTACACTCCGTTAGCTCTTTTTTTGCCTTTGTCGCTTCCTTTCCTCTCAGGACAGTAGTATTCTAGACAAAATATCCCATAACGCTCTCTCTCTCTCTCTTTCTCGCTCTCTCCCCAAATTCCCCCGTGGACATCTTTATGTTTGATGATTTTAATGCTCATCATGTTAAGTGACTTAATCATTCTAATGCTGGCGATAACGCTAGTTTTAAAACCTTCATTTTTCCAGTTCAATCTCTCAGTTAAATAGTAAATTTCCTTAAAAGTTTCCGTAATAATTCTGACCAACATGCTTCTCTACTTGACTTGTTTATTTTGCATCCTCAGATGGCTATTGTCGAGCATCCCTCTTCAATTCGGATCATGCTCTGGTGCCTTTTGATATTTATTTTGACTCCTTTATTAAGCAGGAGCCCCATTCCCTATTCACAAAACGTCTTTCTGCTATCAACGTACCGACTGGGATTCATTTCGCGATTTTCTTTGCGACGTGTCTTGGAGTAAAAGTTTTAATCTTCCTATCGAAAATTGTGCCACTAAGGATTTTTTGCGTGAAAGTTGGCATTTCTGAAATACGAGGTGAAACCACAATCGTTTATTTGCTTCACACCTGCCTGTTCCGCCGCTATAGCCCACAGGAATAAATCTTTTTTCCGGCTATATCAACGTGACAGCTCTGATCACAATAAAAACCTCTTTTTAATAGTTTGTGATAATTTCAAACGTCCTCAATGAAGCTAAGTTGCTGTTCGTTAATAGAATTAGGTACTGTATAGCCTCTAACAACTTTGTTTTCGTAATTATAAACAGATCTGTAATTGCGTGTTAAATAAAGATAAGACCTTAAAACCTCACCTCTTCACTCAGTTTGAAATGTATTCATCTTCTGATAAAATAGAATGATTTGCAGGTAAATCTTCTTCCAATTATACACTTGATTAGCCTGGAATATCTTTACCTGACCTTCCACTTAGAACTGAGTTTCAACTGTGTGATATGCATAGAATTCCGTCTATGGTTTCTGCTATGATCTCTGCACTTGATAAAGCATGTGGACTCAATGATATCTCTGCAATTGACTTAAGGAGATGTGTTCCTGAATTGGCTCTTTTTCTTTTTTATGCTTTATAATAAATGTTTTCCTGTTTCTTGCTTCCCAGCTTTTTGGAAATCTTTTGTAGTTTCTGTTTTAATCACTCGGCCGAACTGTCTGATTCTTCAAAGTATCCACCTATTAGTTTCGATCTCTTTCTGACAAAGTATTAGTTTCTAATCAATTTTGAATTGAGAAAGCATCTCACTTCGCAGGTTCTCCTGTCAGAAAAAATGGCTTTTGCTTCTCTAGGTTAAAAGCCGATGTATTAACGGTTATTGCTGAAAGTGTCTGTCAAGCTTTTGATAAGAACAGTGAAGCTCGGTTATTGCTTTAGACATCTTGTAGACATATGACAGGGTTTCTCTTGGTCTTCTTCCCAAGTTGAAGTGCTATGGTGTTTCTGAACGAATTTTTCTTTTGATTCAATCTTTCTTATTAAATCACGAAATGAAGCTCTTCTTGAATGGTTACTCTTTCTACATAAATGCGTGTGTCAGCCATGGCTCTATCCGCGGACCTACATTGTTCATAATTTTTTATCAACGACCTTGCCGATGTCATCAATTCTCGACTCGGTATCTATACCGACGACACAACTATTAACTCCTGTTTCAATGGTAAGTCTGATAGGTCCCATAAAGTCAAATTGGCAGCCGATCTTGAAAATTACCTTCAATCTGGGGCAAGAAATGGATTGTTAATTTTAACAGCTCCCAAAATAAATTGTTCTTTTGTAATCGTCTTAAAAGACTTTTTTTATCTTCCATCACTATGGCCGATGCTAACCTCCACGAGATAAACTCATTGCACCTTTTTGAACTAACCCTTTCCACATATGAATTGGAATAATTATATCGAGCCAATTCCTAAGTCTGCTAACCAAGAAAGTTGGTTCACTGTGTCGTACTAAACAATTTTTAGAACTTGAATCTGTCTTGCACATTTATCAATCTACCATTTGTACATACTTTGGATATTGTCAAGAATCAGATATATCAGAAGCGCGAAAACAGATGTTACCACAATATTGGCCACATCTGGTTTTGTGCTTCTGATATATTTCTGATTGGAATTTAGAACCGAAGCCCTTATTTCGTCGTACCGGTGTAGATTGTTCTAGTTCCACGTGCCGTGCTTCTTCCGGATAACTCAGTATCAGTTACCTCCCTTTTAGCTCAACTCTCCAAGTTTTTGTTCACCTCTACTGTAGCTAGATACCTCACAACTATTTTTAATTTTCTCGATCGAGTTCTGACAACTGAGCATTGATGACCGGTTAGCTTATTTTATTGTATTTTCTTCTTTTCATTTTTTTTCTTTTCATATTGCCCCTTACTGTAGTTGTAGTTTATATATTTATTGTCCCACTCAATTGCATTAATTAAATTTTACATGTCTAATAAGCTCTTTAATTTTGATGAATTAACCTTGAAAATTTCCAAATATACTTCTTGTGAGTATTTATTTAACTTCTTCCAATGGAAATTATTTCAAATATATTTTTACACTAATCTGTGAATCCGAAGATCGGTCGAGCTAGTCTTATTTTTAAAAAATGGTGAAAAGCCGAATCGAGAACGTCTAAGTGCTATTCAGAGCAGACCTCAACTCGAATAAAGAAAATTGATTTAAAAAAAAGAATACAATTTAGGTGCATAGTTGCGTAATTCCAGGATTTAACTACAGCACAATTTCAGCTCAAAGTAAAATCAATAAAGAAAATCAATATTTTTTAGAAGCCAACTAGAAACGCGTCTATGACTTCTTTTATTCTTTTTCCTCAAGAATTAATGTCTTTGTGGCGTTTGAAAAATTAATATATTTCATGAGGATGTCTTAAAAATCAACTTTTTTTTACAGATCTTTACATCTGTACATGCAAAAAATACTTCATCAATTGCAAATGTTATCCAAATTATACTTATAATACATCTATTAAGCCTGTTTAGTGGTAGAGATGGTTGCAATTATTTAAAAAATGAGACATTAATGAAAAGAAAAAAGAAAAAGATGAAACAAAAGTAGAAAATTGTTGAAGCCAAATTCAGAAGATAGATAATAGCAAGAAGAATCACTTCAAACCATGAAACATATTTTTATATTCTATATATTCACTTTTCAGTTCAACAGATTTGCTTCATTGCTTACCAACTTCTTTTTAACCTTTCCCTACAAAATGATCATTGAAATACTAATATTGGGGAATTGGATGAGCTGATAACTCGCATGCATATATACCGAAGATACAACTATTTACTTCAGTAAGTCAGATCAGATCGATAAGGTCCCAAAAATGATTTGCAGTCTGCTGTTAACTGGGGCAATGAATGGCTTATTAATTTTGACGCCTCCATAACGAAACTGCTCTCTTTCAATTATCTGAGAGACCCTTTTCTACCTATCATCATCATGGCTGATGCTAACCTCCAACAAAGTGATTCCGTGCGGCTTCTCAGAGTGAAGTAGAAAGATTATATTGAATTAATTGATAGGTCTGCTGCTAGGAATATTGGTTCACTGTGTCGTGCTAGAACTTTATCTCTCCAGAATCTGTCTTAAATGCTTATAATACTGCATCTATATCTGGTTTGATGCTCCTGACATATTTTGAGGTTCTTGGTAAAAATCCAAAGAAGTCTCTGCAATGTTATTGGTCCTGACATGATATCTCGGCTTCAATCATTTTTCCATCGCGATAATGCAACTTCCCTCTCCCTTTTCTATAAATACTATCATTGTAATTGTTCTAATAAACTTTCCTCTATTGTAAATACTCATCGGGGTTAACTTTTAGAATTGTTGTTTTATTCCCCTCTCCCCCCACAGACAACGAATTGTAAATATGAGGACTAGTTAGTATTTTCATAGAGACAAAGAGGTATTATGGTGGTTGTAGTAAGAAAGGTAGGTATGAATGTGTTGTTTTGGTGTAAGGAATATTGTTTCGTACGATTGGGTTAGTGCTTGCGGCTAGCTATGTTATAGTTAAGACAGAAGAGGACCGTCCTTTCCCCAATCCCCTTTTCGGCCTTGTGCCACATTTCTGTATTGTATAGAATAAATATCACTTTCTTCTATGGTACCAAAAGTTTATGATTTAAAGTTCAGTACTAGATTGACAACAAAGTCTCATCATTTTGCAGTTCAATGATGTAACCGTAAGTTCTATAGTAAAAGTTTTTTTTCTGTCATACATGTCGCTTATGGGACTCTTCCAGATTCTTGTTTCCTATTTAACTTTGATCTTCAAAACATTAAATGCAATGACAATCGTTATCTTCTGTCTTAAAGACATCAGTACCACTTTCAACTTCTTTTCTTATACATATATATATATATATATATATATGTGTGTGTGCGTGTGTGTGTGTGTGTGTGAGAGAGAGAGAGAGAGAGAGTGTGTGTGTGTGTATTTAGGCAGCATATCTTCATTCAGGCATGTTTGATTGAATAATCTGGACATATTATGTCTACTTATTTTTATTTTAATCCTCTTTTTTTCATTCCTATTATTTTCCAAGCACTTTCAATCTCATCCAAGATCACCTTCAGAGGTTGTTATGGGAACTTACCTATAACAATAATGGACTCTTCCTGACACTATAAATACTGCTCCTCTCAAGAGGTATAATGAATGAATGGTGTAATGAGTCGAGACAATATTAGTTCACTCTAAACCAGACGGACAGTCATTACTAACACCTTCAACTTCTTGTACTATATTTCTGTTGAAATATATCTTTGTTATTCTACTCTTGTGTTCGTGTTGTTCTTCCTTGGGTCTAACCTTTGACCATAACTGTGGTGCGACGATATTGGACCATAACAGAGGTGAATTGCTAAAACAAAAAAATCTATGTAATTGATAGTTGTGAATTTTTTTGCAAATGCGCATGAAACGCACTCTATTATAATTATAAGCGCGTATGAATGCGCACCATTATAATTAATCTAAAAATTAACCACTAAATTATGCTATCCAAGGGGCGCAACTTTAACTTTACAATTTAAATGCTTGAAAACTTTGCTGTTATAGATATTTTTAAGTTGTTGCTGTACTTTTAATTAATTTTATTTAGTTTAATTTGAAATTTTTGTTTTTTTTAATTTTCATGGTGGAGTATAATTGTATTGCCAGTTAACATTTCTTTGTATTGTGATTGCGGACACGTATGTTCCTTTAAATGCTGGGCTATGGAACTTGAATCTGACATGTGTAGTGTAAGTCTCTTCGATAACGTTGTTGTCGGGAAACCAACATATATATATTTACTTTTTGTCAGATACAATCTCTCCCAAAATACAATGTGCCATTTAAACTTAGATAGATAGAGAGATAGATAGATAGAGAGAGAGAGAGAGAGATAAAGCAATTACTGGATTTTAACCAGACGTTATTATATTTTTACTATGAAAATTGATGTAGAGTTATCTGAATAAGAATTGTAAAGCCCCCTGTTTTTTTCCAGGATAAGAAAGCTGGTTCAATCCTACTGAGGTAGATTTTCTTTAATAAGACTATATATCAATACGGTTGGACATTAGCTTCATTATTTAATAAAGGGGGATATCTACTCAAACACGTTTATCTACTGAAATATATATATATATGTGTGTGTGTGTGTGTGTGTGTGTGTGTGTGTGTGTGTGTAAGTGTCTGTGTAAGTGTGTGTGAGTGTGTGTATAAGTGTGTGTGTGTGTGTGTGTTGAGCTCTAATACAAATCAAATATGGATCAGAATCAGACAGATTAATAAGATAAAAAACAAACAATTAACGTTTATAAATCTAAAGAAATTCTGGGGTTTTTGTGAGTTAGTACGAGAATTTCTTTCTGCATATATCATTCTCTTATGAAGCTTTAATAAAAAGTGAAACATGTCAGATTTATAAACATTCCCTGTTTGTTCTTTATCCAATCCTATCAATAAATTAACAACAACTGCATATTTTTGGAAAACCGGAAGTCAAAATAACTACAGTTGAAAGAAAAGAGGAAAAGAGAAAAAGAGAATAAGGTGTGGGTGTAAAGTGAAAAAAAAAACAACAAATAATGACCACGACATAATACACCCTACGTACATACACGCAGACGGTCGCAGTGGCGCACGTGCACGAATGCATACACGCACACAATATGAAAAAAAACTTGCACCAAAGTGCATATAAAATGTTTGAGCTGATTTACAAACTGGTGTAAGCGCAACTCTGCTTCGTAAAACGTATTTGATACTGAGAATCACTGATATATTAAATATTTCTTTTCTCTAAGTATATAAGAGTATTTTATTTTAAATAATTTTTAAAATCTTTCTAATACACATAAATGTTTTTTCATGGTGTGTGTGTGTGCGTGAGTGAGCGTGCTCGCGCGCACGTGCGTGGCCCCATGCGCCCGTCTGCGCATATATCCGTACGTGTAAAATATCATGATTATTTGTCCTTTTTGTCGTTTTTTTTTTCACTTGACACTCACTCCTTAACCTTTTCTCACTTTTTCTCTTTTTCTCCTTTTCTTTCAATTGTTGCCATATAGATTCCGTTTCATATATATATATTTGTGTGTGGGAGGGTGTTTGTATATATATATATATATATATATATATATATATATATATATATATATATATATAAAACGTTGATCCTTGAGCGCTTAAGTTGTTGTTTAGGTGGGTGTCTTTGTTCTGTTCTGTTCTCTTGTTTTTTGCGTTGGCAGCATTGGTATGGTTGTTTTTACATTTTTCCTTTACTGATCACTTGGTTTATACACACACAAATACACGTACACACACGTACACACACACACATATATATATATATATAGAGAGAGAGAGACAGAGAGTGAGATAATATCAGATCAGTAAGTTCAAAGGATAATCCAAGTGGTTCTTTTTAATATAAATATTAAAAAGGTAGATTTGTAAATTTAAATTTATACCATTTATATCATCGGGTCTGGTGAGACTTACTGGTCGAAATAAATCATGATTTATTACCGTATTTTTCGTCATGTGTAAAGCTTTTCCTTGACACACACACACACACACACACACACACATATATATATATATATATATATAAAGGTAATGAAAGGTTTGGTAATCCGTGTGGATAATTCCAAAAAGGATGTCATCCAGAGAGCCCGATGTAACACCAGAGCAAGTATTAATTAATTAAGGTTACATGACGATAATTTATTTCACCCAGAAAATATACTTCTCTGGTTCATCAGAAAGAAACCAAATTCCTTTGTAAGTAGAGATGTGACCTGATGAACCAGGAAAAATATATATTCTGCGGAAATAAATCATCGTCATAGAACCTTATGGTTGTCTCTTTCTTAATTATTTAGTATATATATATATATATATGTGTGTGTGTGTGTGTGTGTGTGTGTGTGTGTGTGTGTGTGTGTGTGTAAACAACTACACTCAGTGAAACGTACTTGATACTGAAAACAATGTCACCACCATATATGATGAAATATGTAATGAGGTAGTGTAGCTGTGACAGAGTACATATGGAAGCCATACGATGCGGGCAGGATTTAAAATCGTTTAACCGCAAAGAATATCCGAGACATTTAGTACTTCCGTGTTTCACTGTCAGTCAGTTCTGTTTCCCATTGATGGTGGATGATTTCACAGGAGATAATAATCCACTTCATGATCTCTCCATTGGGACGCACTTTATTGAATCTAAGACTTATTCGTCGAATCTGGCAAAAGACAATCGTTTTCTATCACTGCCAAGTGATTAATCCATTAAAGTAGAATTTTCTACGACATAAGTTCAGCACTAGCTGGGCCTAGCCTCTTGGTATTTGTGATTACAGATCAGTATTTTGATATGGATCCTGTTGAACATTTTAAAGCTTAAATTAAGGAAAAAGATCAAAATATCTTTCCCAAATTATGTACTTTGTGACCAGATCAGATATTCCATCGAGTAAAGACAGCCAATCTGAAAACATCGATTTGTGAACGGGTAAAATAAAATACAGAAACAAAACCTGTTAAAACATGTTAATAGCAAGTCGACTAAATTGCTTAAATCAGGGGTTGGCAACTCCCGGCCACCATGCCAAATCCTGCCCCCGGGCCATATCCGGCTAGTGAAGGATTTTGCCCGGCCAGCCAACTTAATATCTGAACACTAATTCTCTAATTAATTCGTGGAGCAAGTGGCAGAAAAATATCAGTTGGAGTTAACGAATTTTTTAAATCAAAATTTCATTCTGAATCCACTGCTGACTTCTACAAGAAATCTATTTTGGCAAGCGGGAAATATAAAAGCCTATTGAATAATGTGAAAATGATGGTAACATTATTTGGAAGTACATATGCTTGTAAACAACTTTTTTTGTAATTGAATTCTATTAAAAGTCGCTTAAGAACAAGGTAGATTGACGACCACCTGGATGATGTTTTGCTCCTTGTCATCGACAAATATTTCTGGTGATGTGGAGAATTTATCGAACAATAGATAGAAACAAGTGTCTCATTAAATAATTTGCCATACTGTATTTAATTTTTAGTAAGGAATTTGTATTTTTCATTGATTGTGTTAGTTGTTTTCTTCAGTAAAATAAGGAACTTTGTTTAAATAAGATAACATTTTTCTTCAAACATCCAGATCAAGGCAGCCTCTGTCTGAGATTAAGACAATCTATTATAGTACATTAGATATCACGGCTCTCCTCCGAGACACTGCACAGCTTTCTGGCACCTGAGCACATCTCTCCCCATGTCAATGTATGTAATCATTAATACGTAACGTGTCTTGAGTAAAGTAGACCTGACGGAGCCTATCCCTCTCCTGGTTAGACCACTGCCAATATCCTCTCACTTAAAGGCTCACATATGACCTGAAGATTAAGTTCAATCAAGAAACAGACCGTCGCCATTTGGTCTTGACTTCAGTGTCCACTTTTATATACAGGGATACATTGATGTCTAAGTTATGCAAAAATAAAAATAACATCTCATTTTAACAGACATATTTACCAAAATTGCTGAAAAATATCTTGAAATACTAAAGAGTAAATTCATTCAATAAAATCGCCATTGTCTTCAACCACGGCCTCCAGACCATCTTAGAATCTCCCGCATCTCTTCTGGGCGGTCTTGGTTAAATTGGTGAATGATGCCATAATCCCTTGCCTTCCGTTCATCTTTGGTGTTACGACGAGTTTTGTTGGACTCTCGCACAACTGCACCCCACACATAATAATCAAGGAGGTTACAATCTGACGAGTTAGATGGCCAGATGCAAGGGGTGATGCGGTCGCAGAAATTGTCTGACAGACCTGACTGGATTCTCCTTCTTGTGTGGCATGGTGCAGAGTCCTGTTACCAGACATAAGGACTTCCATCAGCCACCCTCTTGACCCAGAATAGCACTACATCCTCAGAGTACTTGATGTAGGCCTCACCAACAAATTCAGGTGCCCTTTTCTTATCAGAACGATCAAAGTAAGTTTTCCGAGTTGCTGTACTTGCGTAATCACCATTAGACTCATACTTTTTCCGAATCCTCTGCACTATCTTCGGATTGACACCAAACACTTTGAAATGTTCACAGTGGAACTTCCGGTGCGACTGCCAAGCAGTACAACATGCCATTTCCAAATTTATGGCGAAGTGAATTGCGTCAAGGTGCTCTTTTTCTGACAGACTATATATATATATATATATATATATATATATATATATATTATAATTTGCATTGATGAAATGCTATATCTTAGAATAATCGTTGCCGCCTAAAATAAGGAGTGGGCTGAAATTTTCTGAATTTGTAATAAAAATGAATTATTGGAATAAGTATGCCTCAGGCGGATTGTTTTCGCATAAAAATAATCATCCCAGTTCATTCAGTTGAAGGTAACCATTTAGGAAGTCATTTATAAGGATAGATAAACTCTTGATGAGGAATTCTACTGTTTTTTTCTTCTTGGGGAATGCACAATTCAAAGCTAGTAAAAGTGCGTAAATTTCAGCGGAAGAAGGTTGATAAATTTAAAGGGCGCTTCAAATCAGAATTCAAAACATAGCAGAATGAAATAAGGTAATTTTCGTTGTTGATTTCGTTTTCATTGATTTCCTTAACATTTGTTTGTTTAAATCTATTTCTTCTTCAAATAAATGGCAACAAAACAGGTTGACTGGAAACAGCTGCAATCAGTTTTATAACTTGACATTTGTCTAATATTTCCAGGCGATGTATAATGAGTATCTTTTTAAGAAGGTATTTGCCTCATTCAGTTTATTAAATTCCCATTTTTTATTCTGCTTAATTCGTCATTTTATAATTTCTGTCAGGATTAAGTCTTATCGATTTGATAAACAAGATAAAAAAAAACCTTTTAATTCTTCATCTTAAATGGGAATACTATAAAGAAAAACAATGGTGCGTTTTAGCTTGTAGAGAAACTTTATTCAATGTAATTTGACTACTGACCATAAGTGAGGTTCAACCATTTCTTTTATAGTCGAGTAGTTTAAGGGGGAGACAACTATGGTTGCCTTCACTATAAATACGTTGTCTATTTCTGTGTTCACAAAATTTAAAAATAATATATTCTGTTTTAATTTTATATAGATATTTCTCCATTTCCATCTTTCTGGGTTTTTTTAAAATCTTTTCCCGTTTGCTTACGCCTTTATTTAGAGCCTCGGTTAAACTTCTGGATCAAACAATAATGAGTGGCCAGAAAATATATTCTAACGGATATGAAACAGTTTAAATTTATAGGACAAATAATGAGGAAAGAATACCTGGAAAATTTTATACTCACAGAATATAGTGAAAAGGAAGGAGGAAAGGTCAGAGGTAAACAGTGAATAAACTACTTAACGAGCTTGTGTCAATAGATGGTGGAACAGGGAGATGAAGGGATAGTAAAAACGATATTGCTAAGAGCTACAAATGGTAAGAACTCATGGAGAGCCATGATCGACCACATTCTGAAGGGAGGCGGAACATAAAAGAAGGCGCAATGAGTGATGTCATTAGGCTACACTCTAACCGGGTGGTATGACTCATTACCGAAATTAAAGCAGATAAATTGAACGAGAGGCAATCAAGTAAGAGGAAGGGAGTTATACTGTCGGGAAGTGCGAGAGAAAAAACTGTTGGAGTAGAAGAGGCGTTTACATTTAACTCTTTCAGTAGAAAAATGATGGGACTAAATGTCAACCTAGTAGCAGGCTTAAATTCATCAGAGCAGTTGCCACGAAAATATTTGTAGAAAAGACAGAGGAAAGTCAAATCCCTTCTGTGAGAAAGTGACTGGAGTCGAGGTGCCAATTCAAGACCGATGACATTGCAGGTCCTTCTTTTGGATTTTATCGAGCACCTGGAGATGAACAGCAGGGTCGCCATACCATTTATGGCAATAATATTCAATGCATGGACGAATGGTAGATTTGTAGATGTGTAGGATGGACTCAGGCGAGAAAAACCTTCTTGCACAGAGAACCAACTTTCCTTGCGGTAAATGCAGCTATTATTTTAATATAGTTGTTCCACCTCAGGTCAGTGAAAAACGTGAAGCCAAGAAGGCGCAGTGAGGTTCTCTCGTGGAGTTGAGCATCAACCATGCTGATAGAGGGAAGGGAAATTTCTCTATGGTGGTTAAATGAGAGCAATTTCGTTTTGGAGTCATTAAAGTTTACAAGTCATTTCCTACCCCAATCAAACACTGATTAGAGATTATTTTCGAGATCAACAGTCGGGTTAAATTTGTTAGCGTTGCTGGATTCATTATTGTGACAGGAGTAAATGGTAATGTCGTCTGAAAGTTCATTGATGAAGATCAGAAACAGATAGAGCCTTGGAGAACATCAGCGTTCGTATGAAAGAAACCGGAAGAGAACCCATTCAGGGCGATCTTCATTTCCCGATTTGATAGGCATGATTGGATTAAATTATATAATCGTCCTATACTACAGTATACCTGAACCATACGTAAAAAGCCGGTATGCCAAACCCTGTCAAACGCCTTAGAGATATCTAGAGCCACATCCCGAGCTTCGTCGTTATTATCAAGAGTTTGGTATACATATTCAGATATGGTTGTAAGAACATCAGCGGCAGAGCGGGCAGAGCGGGCAAAGCGGAAACCATATTGTTTGTCAGAGAGTAGATCGTGGTAGTTAAGATGCTTAACCCTTTCGGCATTGATTAAAGCCTCAAAGACTTTGCCAAAGGAGACAGATAGGGCGGTAGTTAGAGAGGTCAGAATGTGTCTCCAGCTTTCTTAAAAACAGGCACGACAGAGGACTTCCAACAAGCTGGAAACTAAGAATCAGAGATTCCTTTTCAAGAGAAGGAGTACTCACCGGGCGATAGAAAGACCTATCTATTCCTATTTAACAAGAAATCAACAATCAAAACAAGCACTAATCAAGCAACAAACAGACAGGAAAAAATCAATTCAGGGCTTGGTATACACAGAAATTATTCTAGAAAGCCAAGCTGAGAGTTACGGATGCCTCAGTACAAGATATGCATATATAGCTCGCTCACGAGCTTGTAAAAGGCCAGTTGGGAGGAGAGGGTAACGAGGGTTGCACGGGGATGCTTGTGGGTTAACTATACCCCCTTTTAACTGGCAAGTTATCTATTCGGGGAAAAAAGACTTGTGAAGGAGACGCACATGAATCGGAGGTGGGGTATCGACAGGAAGTCAGAGGCTTTTTATAAAGTTTATCGTTGAATTGCCAACATTTACTTTTAGTAGAAACGTACACCCGTGAACTACATTAAAATGTCCATTAGATGAAGTAGCCAAAGAAGTCACCAGTGAATTAATATACAAGAAAGATGATAACACTTTTTATTTAATTATTTTAATATTTATGTTTTGGTTTTTCGATTTTCTTTACAGTACGGTTCGCCCTATACAAGACCCGAGGCCACTCGAAGTAGGGTGTTGCGTTTAGGGATAGGAAGAGCAAATAACTGTTAACTCTAAACTGTTCAAGTTCCGAGTTAACCCTTATCTCCTCCTTCTCCACCTCCTCCTCCTCCTCAAATGACTCTCGCTGTTATGATTGCCTCTCGTTCAAGATTGTAGCGATCGGAGAAACATCCTCTTGGGAGTCTGTTCCACAGAACAGTGGTTCGCAGGAAGCCGTTTGAGTGGAACTTACTTCTCACCGATGGAATACAGACAGAATGAGGGTGGTTTGCTGTCAAATAAATATTTAAGTAAATGCTGTTTCTTCTCACACGTGACTGAAATATCTGACACCTCTCTCCCCATCTGAAACGTGCGATCTTTCAGCTCCTATTTCTATCCATTTTGTGCATGAATTGTGACTTTTAAATGCCTTTAGGTTAAAAGTGAAAGTGCATGTAAATGAGATGCATTTTCCTTATTTGATGCCCTTTCACGTCCGAAACTAAAAAAAAAAAAAACAAAAAAAAAGATATATGCTGATTCCGGATGATGATATGGCTGACTGTATTGTCCATAAGTGGTTCGCTAAATCTGGAAAACCAAAAACGTCGGGACTCCTGCAATTGTTGGAGATGACTAAATCGAAACGCCAATTAAAATAATTCAGTGTGGGTGTGTATGTGTGTGTGTACCCGTCCATAGATTAACTATGCATACATACACAAATGAAACTATATATACACCACAAAAAAAAAAATGTACTCATTTTCGAGTGATAAAAAAAACATATTTTTTTTATTTTCTGTTGTCTGATGAAAGTATTTTAAATGACAAGCTATTAATTGAATTAAAGGGTATGTATTGATTTTGTATTAAAATCTATATTTCTGTTGTGTTTCTATCGTAGATGTTATTTCTGTTATTTGATTTACGACCATGTTATGTTTAAACACCGGTTCCTGTACGATCTCTGAAGTTAAGCAACGTAGAGTTTAGTGAGTACCTAGATGAGTGATCCCTTAGGAATACTGTTATGGGTCCACCCCTTTTTCATACAAGTGGACTCGACCAGTGTGTACTTGGACTGCTGCCGTTAAATACCCAGAGTCAGTCAGAATAGACAGTGAGAGCAGTGATTGTGATTGAGTTGGAGGTTGAGTAATAGTGTGAGGTAACCGCTTGTAGAAGTCACAGTTACAAGCACGTAGACTCTAAGGAAGTCCTACTTCGAGACTGAATTTACCAGAAGACTATATATATATATATATATATATATATATATATATAATTATTATTATTATCATTGCTACTAACCGCGTTTCTGGATTTACTAACCGTATTACCAATTGTATTATTGTGTAAATACCTTTGTTATATTTCATTCCTGCGTTTGTCATTCATTTGAAACCGGATTTCATCCCGGAATCCACAACAAATACCAAGTGCAGTAAGTTTGGATGTGCGGGTGGTGTAACGGATATCGAAAATCCGAATTCCAAATTCAGTCGAGTTTGTTATTTTCACTGACACGCATCCTTGAGAAAGCATGAATCCAACTCTTCCCCTCCCTCAGTTATGGGTTAATTAGTAGGACCTGTATCAGTAAATCATTATTATCTTTATAAAAATTCTCATAATATAAAAGTATTTTCTGGTTTCTAAAAAATGTTTTCTGGTTTTCGAAAAGGTTGATAATCCATAAAAAACAAATCAATCAATATATTTATAATTAGTGAGAAAACCACTCGTTATACATGATAAATGTACCGTTTATTCTTCTCTATCAGTCGTTTCTTTAAGAGGAAATTCGAATGTATAAAATTATGAGGTTAATCATTCTTTCATTCACAGTTTCGTGGGGCTGGATTTCTCGCACAATACGAACGGTACAACTCTTGAATTTTAATGAAGAATGTACAAGAGTTGCAAGAATAATATTGCATTAATATTCTAACATAAAATTGTCTTGAATAAATATCAGAACTATGACCATCACTTGGTAGATCGTAAAAAGAAGTATCATGAAAATTCCGGGAAATATGTTTCAAGTGTTGTAAAAAGAATGCTTTATTATAATTTCTTGCTGGAAAGTTAGGAACAACTTGAGTCAACTTAAAGACGAGCTTATATGACTAATTTACCATTGCTTGACTAAAGATCAACTGTTAACTTGCAGACACATCGACAAACACATAAGTGCATCAGGTATTTTTTTTCTTGATACATGCACCAGCATCAACCGCTTTAATTCATTTCTTCTTCTTCTTTTCTTCTTTTTTTTCTTCTTTTTCTTTTTCTTCGTTTCTTCTTTTTTCTTCTTCTTCTTTTCTTCTTATTTATTCTTCTTTTTCTTTTTTCGTTTCTTCTTCTTTTCTTCTTCTTTTTTTCATCGTTTCTTTACTTATTTATTCTTCTTTTTCTTTTTCATCGTTTCTTCTTCTTTTCTCTTTTTTTTCATCTTTTCTTCTTCTTCTTTTATCTGCTTCCTCTTCTTTTCTTCTTCTTTTTTTTATTTTCTTCTTCTTTTCTTCTTATTTATTCTTTTTTCTTTTTCTTCGTTTCTTTTCTTCTTTTTCATCTTTTCTTCTTCTTTTCTTCTTTTCTTCTTCTTCTTCTTCTCTTCTGCTTCCTCCTTCTTTTCTTCTGCTGCTTCTTCTTCTATGTGCCGTTTCTCTTCATGCCTCTCCATGACATCCTATCATTTAGCAAGCTTGTTAGGTTACTCGCTGTTTCACTCTGTTCTTGACTTCAACATGTCCTGTGAGTGCTAAATATTCCAAGCCTTCTTTCTAAATCATGTCCTCGAAATATTAACTGTCTCTTTCTAATTCTAACTCTAAGCTTCCTTCTAGTTTCCATTTTCCTTAAAAAATTCTTCGTTACTCAACACTCTGTGGCAATCGCAAGATCCGTCCGTAGAACCACATCTCTGTTGCCACAAGTCTCTCTTCTTTACCTGTGAGGAAATTGTCTAACATCCACTGCTATATGGGCGGATTAATATTAAATACCAGAACTCTTTCCTCTGTTTCTAATTAAATTTTTCTGCTTCTTAATACTTGACTTAACTTTTGCAAGGCATCTTTGTTATTCCAACGCGCCTTCGGCTTTCAGTGTTACATTTCTGACTTCTATAATAACAATTCCTTAATATTTAAATTTTCATACTTGAATATCTAGATTTGATTTTAGGTTTTTATTTTCGATTTTAAAGTTATTTTCGCAAGTCAAATTTTAATATAATAAATTAGAAATGGGAAAATCGATTTCTAAATCACTCACTTTACAAATCTAACAAAAGTCAGTTTTTCATATTTTTGTTTTCTTTTTCTTCAAAACTTCTTCTGTGATAAGATTTACTAACACGGCAAAATGTTCAATTGGTTATATCAAAAAGAAAATTATTGGCAATTGATTGGTCAAAAGGGAAACACCTTTTCAACACACGGAAGAGAAAAACATATACGGGTGACCGAATAACAATTTCCTAAAACTTACACCCACACGTTCGTAAAATAGGGCATCAAATAAACGTACTTAGAACTTTTTTATCTTAAGAAAACATGATCAGAAACAGATGGAAATCTGTGAGATTAAATCACTGACTAGAAATGATCGACTTGCAATGTTGTATAAATTAGCTCAACCATTCAATGTGGATATTTCTTCATGCGTCCTTAAGGTACATAACTTGACGTCAGTATATCTCCATAAAGTGAGTTTCAAAAATGCCTGCGGTGGCTTAATTTTATTCATTGAAATATTTCTTGACCTTCCCCCTTCAATTGAAACGTATTGAAAGGATTTCTACTACCAATTGGAATTATAATTCGAATATTCCATCCAACAATTTGATCATAAATCTTGAACTGATATTTAATTAAAAATATCATAACTGAATTTGGAATAAGAAAACCTCAACGTGTCTTTCCGACAAAGACAGTTGAGAGGTTCTGTTTAGTACATTTATCCGAATAAACAAAGAGCTATAAGAATAGGGAAATAGTGGGGAACCATGATCACCAACATCCTGAAAGGGAAAGGCACATAGAAAAAAGATTACGTTCAGACGGCACTTGACTGAACGTCAATTTATTCAAATATTGCTTCTTCTTTAAATGTTTCTGCTTCTTGATTTAAGGTAAAGTGATCCCTCACTAACTCTTATACTTTCAAAATGGAATATTTTTTCCCTCTTAGTCATTCATAACCACGAGATATTAAGCCTCTATTCCACAGGGACTGTGTCTCAGGCAACAGCGCCCCCGTTGCATTAAGAGGTGGCGGTCCAGGGGACAGATATACCTTAGGCGGCCATAAACAAACTGTCAACAGAACGAGAAAAGTGTTATTGCTACGAACATGTATACGTGCGAGACTGCACATTAAAACAACTTCGCGCCAAATTTGCTGTCGTGTGGCGACAGATGAATACTGTTTTTTTAAAACAATGTCAGATCTGAACATCACAGCTATCTTGGTCATCATTATCAACAACAGTGATGACAGAGATGAATTTTATTAATCTTCTTTTAGGCGCCATAGTCTTTCAGGATCATGCCATTTTCCTCTCTGTTGTTATTTCAAGTAACATTTGATCCTTAACCAACACCCTTTGGACTTACGACCACATCACATAGATCCCCCGTACTATCACCGTAGTTAAGCAACGTCGAGCCTGGCTAGTACCTAGATGGATGACCGTTTGGGAAT
Source organism: Acanthosepion lycidas (assembly GCA_963932145.1). NCBI lineage: Eukaryota > Metazoa > Mollusca > Cephalopoda > Sepiida > Sepiidae > Acanthosepion > Acanthosepion lycidas. Next base: position 13,452,015 of record OZ010585.1, read on the forward strand.
ATCAGACGTTATAAGTTTGCATGTGAGGTTGGCATAATGGACAATGGCTCGAAAAGTTGGGTTCCTTACTTACGTTCAAATGCTCTTGGGAAAAGTATGCGTCCACCTCTTCTCCCCCAGCCAATTAGTAAGATGTATATCACTAAACTATAATTATCTCAAAAAAAATCTTACAATCTAAAAATATTCTCTGGCTTTAAATAACACGCAACGGGTTAATAAGCCGTAGAAAACAAATCAGTCGATCAATCTTTGTCTTTGTTCCGCCATCCATTCACTCAGATTCGGGAAGTAGTTTATATGCTGTTTCCTCGTTTCTTCGCCTTTAATATCTCATGTGTGTGTTGAATTTTCTTGTCTTTCTTTCCTCACTATGTATCTTAAGAATTTCTGCTATCGCTTTCTGATTGCAAGTATCGGTTTCCTTTGTTGCGCTTATTTTCCTCAAAATTTCCTTAATAATCACATTTTCTGTGGACAGTAATCAAAGTACTCGTCGAAAAATTCGTTTTCTCAAAAGTTTTCGGTATAGAGAACGTTTGCTGTTTCCGCGTTTCTTCGCCTTTAATATCTCATGTGTGTGTTGAATTTTCTTGTCTTTCTTTCCTCACTATGTATCTTAAGAATTTCTGCTATCGCTTTCTGATTGCAAGTATCGGTTTCCTTTGTTGCGCTTATTTTCCTCAAAATTTCCTTAATAATCACATTTTCTGTGGACAGTAATCAAAGTACTCGTCGAAAAATTCGTTTTCTCAAAAGTTTTCGGTATAGAGAACGTTTGCTGTTTATTAAGCAACAAAATGAAAATAAAACCTGCTTTAAAAACATGTTATTTTCTTGAAAGTAAGAAAATACTGACCTCCTTCTGAAAAAGACAGAGACAGGACAAAATTTATGGATTCATCATACCTTTCTCCAATATACGCACACCGCCCTCCATCTTGAAATGTCTCCGGCATAAACCCGAGAACTTTTCCACTTTATTCAGGAAAACCTGTAACAGTCGCAGAAAATCCTCCAAAATCTTCGTTCAAAATGGCAAGCCAGCATAAATCGTTCTAAGTGAAGATGGACAGCACCATGAGGAATTTGAGTTCAGTCCTCTGGTTCTATTTATTCCTGTTACACTAAATTCAACTTCCACACTCTGTTGATAGCCATATGTCAAAACAAATATAGCCGACAATTAGTGTAGTCTATCTGAAATTTCGAAGAAGAAAATTAGTTTTCTTTAATAATAATAATAATAATAATAATAATAATAATAATAATAATAATAACAATAATAGGGCGTTCAGAAAGTAATTACGTTTTATCAGAAAGGCTATACAAACAAATTTAAGTTAAATTTATTTAAATATAATTTATGAAAAGTGTGATCACCTTCATTTTTTAAACGACTGCAGCGCAACAGAAAGGGAAAAAATGATTCCAAATTTAATGAAGTCAGAATTTTTCATGAAAAAATTTGAAAAAATATTTTTTTAATTTTTTGTTTATTTTAATATTCTGCCACTAATGAAATGTTCACTTAATCGGAACAAAAGCTAGTCGCTTGATGCTAAAATCCGGTGAGTATGATAGATGTGGAAGAAACTCTTATCCTAACGATTTTATTCTTGAGTTTGTTTCGTATGTTCTACCTTTGTATTCTTATACTATAGAATAACAATTTTTCTGTTTACCAAATCAGGACATTTTCGACATAATACTTCATTATCCCAATCACGTTTTTAGCTGTAAACGTGTTCATTGGTGATCCTTCCAGGATCCAGAAGTTCGTAATGAACGGCAACTTTCATATTTCGCGTCACAAAGCAGTGACTTCTATGAGTGGAGTTCTGATTCTGATGTTGGCACTGGTTTCTCATTTTGTGTTAACCAATGTCTTTTTCGTTCTATGTTGACATGCAAAACCCATTTTTCACCACCTGTAAAAATTTAATGCAAAAATGAAAGTTTTGTTTGCTGGATAAAATACAGAAGTTCTCTCTTTGCAGGTTTTCCCAATTACAATCTGAAATGCACCATAAACAGCACACAGTCGGATAGAAAAACTGATAAATCATTTCTAGATGCAGTTTTCTAACATCCGGCATTGATTCCACTTTGGTCGGTTGGTTGACTTATAATTATAACGATCAAATACATAATTGTTTTCGGAGAATAATAATAATAATAATAATAATAATAATAATAATAATAATAATAATAATAATAATAAGGAAACTGCAAGAAATTGGTCTGAACACGATCCAAACCCGGTTACGGAGATCGAACCTGTAACAGTTTTATGGGAATTCACAATACACACAGATAGAACAATCAAAGCTAATCGCCCTGACATTGTGATTAGAGACTGCAAAAACAAAAAGTGCCACCTTACTGAAATTGCAGTCATTGCAGACTGCAATGTATTTTTGAAGATCTTCAAAAAACTATCAAAATACAAAGAACTTGAAATTGAGGACATTAACAATTCCAGTTGTAGTTGGAGCCCTCGGATTGATTGGAAAAGATTCTAGTAGACTCATTGAAGGAATCCCTGGTAGCCGATGCCTTAAAGAAATACAAAAAAATTGTACTCACAACTACAGCTCACACCTTACGAATGTTTTTATCTATGTAAAATATGTGCGATTTTTCTTTTCAAAACTGCTCAGTAGAAAATGTCATGACGCCATTTCTGTCCTTAGGTCTCTATTCGCGACCCGGAAAGAAATGAGTACACACCAGAAATCAAAGGAAATAAAATAATAATAATAATAATAATAATAATAATAATAATAATAATAATAATAATAAATTCAATGAAAAAAAAGATAACTCGTTTTTTAAACCTATGATTCGGAAACCGGTTTTCGATTACTACGCCAGTCTTTAGCCACTGACCCTTTGTATAATGTATCATCTCTCTGTTATTTCTCTATTTCTATATTCAGTTAATATCCTGCTGTAATGGTTGCTTATGACCTAATTCATAGATTGTTTTATGGCCACTGCTGTCATCCCAGTTGACCTTGTTAAAATTAGAGGCTCTATCATTGTTTTTGTCTATTTTTTATAGATAAAATCTAGAATTCATAAAATGACGCTCTTATCTGCCCACCTACTGGTCTTACATTCTACGAAAACATCAACAAGGTTATTGTGCTAAGCTATAAATTGTATGTAAACTTCACTTGGAATTTAGGACAACAATTAAGTTTCGCTTTTCGTTAAATGTAAACAACAAGATTATTAACACAAGAGACATTGCAATGTTTTTTTTATAAACTGCAGTCGTTATTTTCATATTCTTATTAAACGTTTCTGGACACATAAGGTGGTGTCTCAGAAATGAGTATTTAAAAAGATTTATGACCAAAAATGCAAAAAGATCAGGATAAAAATGCATATAAAACAATACCTTTAAAGGATTATTCTTATTGACTTACACTGACATGTCAAAAGCCATTGTATATAATGATAATAGTAGGTGGCGCCACGCAAACCGGATGTCATAGAAATGCCCAGACCACTATCAGTTCTCTAACATCTTTTTTTTTAAGCTTTTCACCCCAAGCAAGGCAGGAGTGCTATTAGCATGCAAGGGACTACAGAGTATTGGAGCAGGAGTAAAGAGGTGTGAAAGAGGAAAGGATGAAGGACAGGGAATAGATCAAGGCATCTGGAAATGTCGATTGACATTGCAGTTGAATAGTTGGATATTATAGCTCTCAGGGAAGCAAGTAAGAGGAAGGGAATTCCACAGACGGGAAGTGAGAGACATGAAGCTATTGGAGTAGAAGAGACGGCTACATTTAACCGTTTTGACAGTGAAAAGGTGGGACTGAGATGCCAACATATTAACACGTTTAAATTCATGCAGATTGGGAACTAGCGAAAGTAACTCGTCGTAGCAGTTACCATGAAAGTATTTTCGAAAAGACAGAAGTTGGCGACGGCACATCTGTGAGAGAGTGACTGTAAACGAGATGCCAGATCAGGGCCAACCACATGGCATACTCGACCCTATGTGAACCTTACTGGTCAGGCAAGAACCGATCATTTTGGTGCGAATTATCACATGATTTTGATTTGCCTTTTCAAGAGTTTTTACATTCAATATTTTTTTTTTACTTTATATATTTTTGTTTCGTTTTTTTTTCTTTCTTCGTCATCTTTCTGTTAATGTTGAAATCTCTTTCTTTCTTTATTTCTTTCTTTCTTAATCCTTATCGTTTTTCCTCATTTCCTTTTTCATTTCTTTTTTCTCTTCCCGAATTCATTTCCTGCTTTCTTAATTTATTTCAGTATTTTCCTTTATTTCTCACTCAAAATGACATCCCTCCAAATATTTTTCAGACCAATAACGATCGCCTCACACATCCCCACACCGGCAATTACTGAAATCGGAAACCTCGACGGACACTTCCGGCAAACGGACAAGAAATCGTCTTTCCCTGAAATGCGTTACTTTTTATTAAACTAGTTTTGTCTACGTTTTGCTTCTTCCTCATCCACTTCGACGTCGTCTTCATTTTGCTGTTGCTCATTTTGATCATTTTCTGTTTTAGTTCTTTCGTATTTTTGTCGCCTACTTTTTTTTATATGTGTTCTTTTATTGCCTTAATGTCTTCTTCATTTACTCATGAGATATGCTTTCTTCTGCTTCTTCTTTTTCATCTTCTTTCTTTAATCTTTTCTCGATGAAAAAACAAACCGCCATCGTCAAGTGAAGAGGAAAACTGTAAGATGTGAATAAAACTGGTAAGAAAGAAAAGTTGACCATGCAAAAAAATGTGACAAATACAAGTTTTGACCTTATTTATATTTGAATATAAGAGGTAATTGATGACTGATGGAGAATTGTTGAATTATAGTTGGTGGTCGGTTTGAATATGGTCGTGCTTTTTTCTTTAAATATTTGTTGTTTGTGACGTTTTACAAAAAATCCAAAGACCACAACTGCAGTGTGACGCATGCAAATGAAGACCAGATTTTAAATAAAACACTTATATATATATATATATATATATATATACAGGCAATCCATATGTACACGCATCCATATGTACACACATACGTACACGCAAGTGACTATATATATATATATATGTGTGTGTGTGTGTGTGCGCGTGTGTGTGTGTTTTTTTGGAACGATTAAAATTTTTGACGTTTGACCACTAAAAGCCATAATAAAAAAAATATGTTCTTGAATTTTAAAACTATCTTATTCCATTCTTGATAAGGACAAATGAATGTCGAAAGTACACCATCAGCTTGAAAATTTGTAAACAAATCTCTGCAAATACACGCTTGATGGTCTGCGGCACCTTCTGTTTACCTTGGAGTTCTTGACAAGATCCAGAGACGGATATGTGATGTGATTGGCCCTGATCTGGCGTCTCGCCTGCAGCCACTATCTCACAGACGCGCCGTCGCCTCTCTCTGTCTCTTCTACAAATACTTTCATGGCAATTGCTCCGATGAGCTGCTTTCCCTGGTCCCCAGTCTCCATGAATACAAGCGCCTTACGAGGCTGGCATCCCGCTCTCACCCTTACACTGTAGAAACTTTAAAATGTAGCCGTCTCTTCTACTCCAATAGCTTCATACCTCGCACCTCTCGCCTGTGGAACACCCTTCCCAATTACTGTTTCCCTGATAGCTATAATCTCCAACTATTTAAATGTAATGTCAATCGACATCTCCACTACCCTTCCCTTCATCCTTTCTTCTATCACTCCTATCTGCTCTTGCTACAAATCCTCTGCAACCCCCCTGCATCCTAGTGGCTTCATGCCTTGCTCGGGGCGCTCAGCTTAAAATATATATATATATATATATATATATATATATATATATATATATATATGAAGAAATAAAGTCTTAAGGTATGCTATATTTATCGGATAAATATAAAAGTGAACATTGAAGTCAACACTTAGAGGTGACAGTCTGTTTCATGGCCTGACGATTACGTCTAGCATGAAACAGACTGTCGCCTCTAAGTGTTAACTTCAATGTTCACTTTTATATATATATATATGTGTGTGTGTGTGTGTTTTGCGGAGTGATTTCACAGTCGGTCCTAAAATAGGTTCGACGTACAAAACGTTAGGAACTTGATATAATAGGTAATGACGCAGAGAAATCTAGTTGTGGTCGATGATACTTTAGTATTCGACTAACGGTCACCCGACATCGACTGACTGACCGACCGACTCACTGACTGACTCGTTATTCTTACTACTCCTACTTATTATAGGTGAGAGAATCTATTAACTATAGAATAGGGGTGTTCCACTATAACAATATGACATTGAATGTTTGTGGACGAGGAGATCAACATCGCATCGAGATTATCAGTTTCACGCCTCAATGCGATCTATGGCGTACATCCTTATCACGTTGAAACATCAGTTCTTGTCCGATCACTGAAGTTAAGCAACATCGAGCCTGTTCAGTACCTATATGGGCGACCGCCTGGGTATACCAGGTGCTGTAAACATTGGTGTGCGTGTGGTGTGATGCGCAATGATTCGGAATATGATGTCGGAGAATTCCAGTCAGGTTAGTTACATTCACATACACGCAAATACCCTTGGAAGATATAAGAATCCATCACTTCTCCTCCCAGATATGGGTTAAATAATAGGAATCTTATCGTGAAAAATCATTATAATTTCCAAAAATCTGTTCGTAAAATATTCACTCGCAAAAAAATCAAACCAACAATATGTCTCGGCTTTAAATAACGTACAAAGTCGATAAGCCGTAAAAATCAAATTAATCAATTAATCAATGGGATTTTTAGATTAAGTGCACTTAATTCACATTGTTCACAATCTCCGATAAGATCTACAATTCACTGAAAAATTTAGGCAATTTTAGAAATATATATATATATATATATATATATATATATATATATATATATATATATATATATATGCCCCCTTCCGCCATAGATTAACTAAAAATTCATTTAGAAATTCCATGAAGGTTACACAGATCGACAGACACCTGAAGAAGGCCGGAGGTCACAACGGCCGAAACGTAGTGATAATAACAACAACGATTTACTTTACTGCAAATAATGCAAATGATCATGACTAATCAGAGAAATTCAGACAGAAAATTGCTACAAGTCTTCTATTACAAATTTAACATAAACCCCAGAAAATATAGTTATGCGCCTAATTTTGCTTAAGTGATATTTTTGTAAATGAGTATACACAAATTTGAGCATCTATACGCTTATGTAAAAATATTATCATCCTGGAAAACAGAAAAGGCGAACCAGAGTTGAATTCCGTGTAGAGGCTTCTTTTTTTTATGCGGCCATTAAATTATATGACAAACTACTAACAAAAAGAAAAAAAAAGATTGCAATTTCCTTTCAATATGGACATTAAGTAACAAAATCATTATCTTCTTTTCATTATGAGTTATATTTAAAGTGGTAAGGGAATGGCGTCCATGCCTCAAGGTCACGTAACTTGATGAATCTTATTGGGGAAAAACATGTCCGCTGTAGATGTTCGATATTTTTCCTCGTCTGCACTGACTAATTCAGTCTTTTCAGATACGAGATCGAAAAAAAAAATACATGGGAGAAAGAATCAAGAAAAAAATATTGAAGCTTTTAATCCATTTATATTGACATGGGAAATTTCCTTTGAATTTAGTTAACCAAGCGTTTTATATGCTGGTTAATGTTTATCATTTTCCGATGACCATCTCTCTGTGGAGCAATGGTTACTGTGCTAGACCATTACTACCGTATGAGTTCGATCCTCACTGAGTGTCTCTTGGGGCTTTATACCAAATTATGAAAGTTTATATAAACACTGATCAATATCCGGTCAATATGCTGGGAAATTGACTTTATTTCCGGTATTTATTTGCTTACTGTTTTACAGCGAACACAAAAAGATTACTAAAAGCATAAAAACTGTTGTTTTTTAAGAACTAGTATTGTCTATGCAAATATTAAACTAAACGTGTTATGAATGCTAACATTGCGAATAATAATTCTGAAAAACAAAGACCTACTATTATGAGCGAATAGTGATTTATCCCATTTTCCACATTAGATTAATAATCTTACAATGACTTACAATTTTTACAACAGCCAGACTAACTGTATATCTAATAACCAAATCCTGCCAGTACACTTGCCTTAATTTCTGACCACTGACAATCCCTTTCTTATTGGTTTTAATGCATTTCTAGAGCAAATCATTTACAATATATATTTCTACTGAAAATAGTTAACAATTAATTTGTAAAACACAGATACTACCATTATTCCTTCTGTCAGTAACGCTTTCATTAATTCATCATCAGTGAAAATATCTTTTCCCATTCGACACAAGATGTCGAAATTATTCAAAGAAATTTTAAGTCAACGTTGCAAAAGCAAAGTTGTTTAAGCAGAATGTTTTCGCGTATTTGCTAAAATCGTTTTGTGAGTGCAGAAAATAATCAAAGTTAAGCAAGGAGTTCCCGGAAAAGTCTGCGGGAATAAATAAGAAAATTGAATTCCAGCTTCAAATATAGTCGACTGAAATACGACCGAGTTTATCATCACGTTTTCCCTCTATCGCCAAAATGCGTCAGTATATATGTAGTCATAAAACTAAATGAAAAATTTGATAAAGCCTACCCTGACATCTAGTTTAGATGAGTCTGGCATAGGGTCAACAGTAGTGGATCACCTAGAGAAAATTGAACTCACTAAAAATAATTTGGAAATAAAAAAAATTGCATACTTGAAAAAAGTTCAGTTTTTCCAAAAGCATACTCTTATTGAGAGTCATAAGTGTAGTCATAATCATAATGATAGTCATAAGTATTGTCATAAGTGTAGTCATAAATTTAGTCATAATCGTAATGATTGTCATAAGTGTAATCATAATCGTAATGGTAGTCATAAGTGCAGTTATAAGTGTAGTCATAATCATAATGACAGTCATAAGTGTAGTCATAATCGTAATTATAACTAAAGAGAAAACTTCCTTATGAAACTAAATTCTTTATTCTTTTTAAAAGAATCTTGGATTCTGGGTGAACGGATTTTTCATAATAGTGAAAAGCTAATTTCCTCACTTTTAAACGTTTTTCCTGAGAAAATGTGTTCCAATGCTCTGAAAAATAAAAGAATTAAAAGTGTGAAATCGAGCGAATAGGAATGTCTTACGATCTAATCTTCCCTTAAATTTGATTTGAACTTGAGTGTGGATTCGCATTTAAGTTTCTCAACAATGTCCCAGCTTCTCTTGATTAAATCAGTGCATTTTAAAGTAAATCTTCACTATTCACTTGCTCTTGATAATACATTTCTGTAGTGAATATATTACCATATTCTGGAAGTTTCGCATAAACAACACCTCCCACCGACTGCTCGTCAAGACCTTAAAGAAGTAGAACTTTGGGTTAGATATTAACATGGGATTTTCGTACAAAGTCCCAGATTTGTCCAACAAAGAAGAAACAAATTGATTCACAGTTTTTAGTTGCCATTGCTAAAAACGATTTCACACCTAACGAAGACAAAAGAAGTTTTGTAAAATAGTGAGTAATCTATTTAACGATTTTTGTGTCAATGGATGGCAGAACAATGGAAAAGTGGGATGGTAAGGGTAAAAAAAAATTACTTAGTGCAATAAAAATCAGGAAGTTGTGGAGACCCATGATCGCTTACGTCTTGAAAGAATTTAGAAAAAATGGGGAATGGTTAAGTTTGTGTGTGAATAAACTTAAATCTTGCTACTTAAGAACGAATTTTTATTTCCTATCTCAAAATACCACAATTATACCTCAACAATTTAATATTTAAAATGTTTTGAAGGAACGACATGAACCACCCAGTAAATCGGGAGATTCTTATTTTAATTAGCAACACTTTGAAAAGTCTCACTTTTTTTTAAACCCACTAAATCACCAGTATTACTGTCGTTGTGAAATTCATACATTATGTATAAGTAAACATTCCACTCGTTAAAATCTGTCGTCCCAAGGAATGAAACGCTGCATTGAACTAAATAATACACAGCTTGACAGAACACATGCTCAGCTTAATCTTTTTAGTTCCAAATTTGTAAATTTTAACTACGACATTATTTCCTTAATAACTTACACACATACAAGTACACATGCACAATCACCCACACACGTGTGCGTGTGTGTAATATTATTTATTGTATTCTTTTGTATTTTTTTATTGTATTCTTTTTATGTGCCGTGTCCGTTCAGTATGTGGGCGACAATGACTCTCCACAACTTCCTATTCCTTGTGGCTCTAAGTAACTTTTGTCTTTTTATCACGCTTCCTACACCCTGTCCCGTTGTCCATTCCTCCAGGCTCATTAGATAAGTATGTCGTTGCTTTCCCATTACTGTTTTGTCTTCGATTTCCTGGGATTGTCGAATTCTCCAAGCCCGCCTTCCTCTTGTGGTTCAAAAAATTTCAGTTTTCTTTTTTTCTGATTCTGAATATGTGTCCTTTTTCTTTCCATTTTTCTGAAGACTTCTTCGTTGTTTACGCGATCTGTCCATAGTATTTTCAGCATCCTTCTGTAGGGCCAAATTTCTATTACTTCAAGTCATTTCTTCATCTTTGTGGTTGTCCAGAATTCATGTAGGAAGATTGAGATTAAATAACAGTTCAGCACTCTTTTCTTTTTTCTAACGAAATTTTACTGTTTCTTAATATTTTGCTTAGCTTTTGGAATGTCTTTTCTTGCTATTCCAATTCACGTTAGGTTTTTGGCGCTGCATTTTCCATTCTCTGTTAAAATACTCTCCCCTGATATTTAAACTTCTGTATTTGTTTGATTTTGACATCTCCAAATGAACTGCAAATTAAATTAATAATTCGTCCTGGGTATGACGATAGACTACATCCGGCGTCCTGGGTAAGACGATAAACTACGTCCAGCAGCAAGGCCTCTGATCAGGAGCTTTTGAGGAGCGTGGAACCACCTCTTAATTGCTGGTGTTCCCAGGTCCACCCTGACCCGTGGTGGTAGCACCTATTAGTGTCCCAGCTATGGGTAAATATTTAACTCCCAAACTGGGGTCAAAGCACTGTGAAAGTGTAAAAATAGGCTTTAATACCAGTAATACATTTTGTAAAAATATTACTAGCAATGAAATTTTGAAGAAAAAATTATTACCAGAAAAACATTTTTTGGGAAAAAAATATATTAGCAGGAATACGTTTTTGAAAAAAAAATATTACTAGTAATACAAATTTTGTCGACATTAAATAACTCATTGAGGTTGATATACCGTAAAATAAAATAAACCAAAGCAAACCAAATTAATAATTAACAAAGATAAGTTTGCAAGTGTTTGGAGAACCATTCCGAGTTGTCTTATATTTACCGGCACTACATTAATTTTCATGTTCTACAACAACTGCATTTCTCGTGCAATGTTTTGATATTTTTCCTTCTTCAGTTTTAACTTATTGCCCGCTTGGACGGCCATCCAGTATTTAGCATACATTGGTTTCTTACTTTTTGGTTTGTGCCCTTTGTGTTTTAGAATGTTCCCAGTGTTACAATGATTATTGGTACTACCTTCATTCTCGTGTTTCATACTTTTTGGAATTCTGCAAAATATCATGCATATATGCACAATATGTACATATATTGCACTTTACCATTTTCTCACTCTCTTTCAGTCTTACCTTGTGCTCCGCTTCGAGTGTCAGATTCGATGATTAGCATAATTTTATTTGTTCAATAAAATTAAATCTATTTTCCTGACTTGGATTTTATTTTATTTTTTTTTTCTTAATCTTTTAAGCCTCAACGTATTTTGATTTCCTTCTTCTCAATGTTAATTTTAGCTACAGCCATTATTAATGAATCATCACCTTAATAATAATTGATGTTTATCACTGTGAATCGAATCACAGCAAATTTCCTTTTTACTTCAGAATCATCGTTAGAATTTTTGCCGGCCGGTTAAATATTGTTGTTATCATCATCATCATCATCATCATCATCATCATCATCATCATCATCATCATCATCATTAGTAGTAGTAGTAGTAGTAGTAGTAGTAGTAGTAGTAGTAGTTATCTATTCATTTCATTTATAACGATTATTGAAATAAATCATTGCAGATGTTTGGAACACTGAAGAGCGTTGTACAAAAACACCATTAATCACGAATGGAGAAACCAATTCGAAGTGGAAAAAATGTAAAAGATATCAATATTTTTGTAGAATTTCCTTGGAATAGAAAATCATTTTCTGCCCATACAGATATTAAGTGCCTAATGGACTTACGTGCCTTTGTGTGTGAATGGAGTATGCATTTACGGTGAAATTGAAATTCATTAATTTTTTTCTCTCTTTATTTATATTTCATTCGCCGGCTTTCAGAACTTTATCGGCAAAGTCAACTTCATTTCGGTTGACGCTTGGAGAAGTCGCCGGCTATAATTCGACTGTTTTTTTGTTTTTGTTTTGTTTTTTTTTTTGGGGGGGGGGGTTGTTTTTTGTTTTTGTTTTTAATATTTGGCTTTCACAATTCAACCACTGCCATTTGTGATTCTGGATCAAGTTAACTTGCCATCAATACAGGAATTCGATATCTGACAATGTTTAGAATTTTCATTGTTTATTTATCTGCATATTTTTTTTTCTTTCCCGTTGATAATAATTAGAAGAAGAAGAAGAAGAAGAAGAAGAAGAAGAAGAAGAAGAAGAACGGTGACTGCAAATAAGGCAATTGGTTCTAACGCATTCGTTGTCGAAAATTAAAGACTGTTCTTATGAACTATTATTATTAATTTTAGCCAGCATCTATTTTCAGCTTAATTTTTAGTTTATTTTTATAGCATCTTTATACAAGGCGTCGATCTACGGTAGTGAAGAGGCAGCGAGGATGGAAACTGAAGCATAAGCTCTCTCTCTCAGTTCATAAAATCTGGTTGAACGCACCGGCTGTTCTAACGGACTGTGCTACGTGATCATATTAGAGAAGATCAAATCTAACCTCAAACTCATCGATCTATTCTACGATTTCTCTCAACACCATATTAATTATTACTATTAATGAGGATGATGATTAAAAACTGTTGGTGTCATAATAATATTCATGGGAGTGCTGAATATCAATCGGCATTTGTTCTTACTTGATCAGCAACAATGTCCACCATCTTGTGACAATTCAAATAATAATCACCACCATTAACAGTAGCAGTATTATCTGTGTTTGTATCTCTGTTTTATACGGTTAAATAAAGATAAATTTGGCTAATCTATCGGACATGGAATAAGGGTCTAGTTTAGTCAATTTTCATTGGAAATTCAACTGCATTAACGCTAAACTGTAATAATATTTAAAAAAAACAACTAATATTCTAAAAACATGCTCTCGGTCCCATTAGTAATAATCGAAGTAAGGTTGGTGTCCATAAATATAGTCTTGAGTTATGAAATTACATGAAAAAAGACATTTGTAAGGATTATAGTTACGCAATAATTACAGGTGCGTGGCCGAGTGATTAGAACGTTCGATTTCTGACATTGAGACCCGAGTTCGAATCTCACCACGGTTCATTTGCCAGAATTTCTCAATGATATCTGGAGGGGAACTTTGGAAAGTGCCTAAAATCCATACCTTATGGGCCGTCGATAGCTGTGATCGAGGGTTTGAGTGTGCAGGCGTTGTTTAGATTGTTAATCATGCTAGATAATACGCTCTCTCCCAGAAACTGTAACTAAGGTCTGCTCAGCATAGTTGCATTATAAACTATATCTGCGGGTGTTGAACAAGCACAAATGTGCCTGAGCGTGCGTCTGCAATAGGGATTGGCTAGCCGCCCTAGTAGACAGATATCCTCGAATACGAGCGGCCAACTATTATTAATTACACAAAAAGACTAATGATTAACTGCAAAAAGAGTAAAAGATGTAGTTTGAAAAAAACTTACCTCATGGTCGTCAGTACGTAAAAGGAATCTCGTGGGAAACCATATTGTTTTTATGCTGAGAAATTATCGCAAAATCACGGCGACCACGAGATTTGGGAAAATATAAATATGCAGTGTACAGAAGACGTGGAGAGAAGAACAGGAAGTTAGTCTATAAATGACCAGACAATAAGACAAATAAAATATCTACATTTTATCACTCAGGATTAGCGCCTACTAAGGAATTTAGGTCAGTCTCTCGAATTTAAACTACAAAATAGACAGCCCATGGTGTAAAGTACAAATATCAAACAGGGAGAGAAATTCAGCCTTCAGGTTTAGTGTTGTAACAAACGATATAAAATGTGACTCAGAAATCATAAGGTTCCTAGGAATAGCAAAAGATGTCTTTCAGAAATTAATCAAAGTTTTAATAGATCAGAAAATTTCGGCTATGTAATATCTAATCTCCTATATAGCAGCCAGTGATATACAATTTTCTCACAGATGAAGAACAGACTCGAAACGACAAAAATGTGGTTATACCGAAGCATACTAAAAATAACAGACAGAACATGCGACCAACGAGGAATTTTTAAGGAAAATACAAACTACAATGAAACGTATACTTACAATCATAAAGAGACTGATGAAATCTTTTGGATACATAATGAGGAAAAAGGATTAGGCGAATTTAACACCCACAGGTCATAGTGAAGGCAAAATAAATTGAATACCAACGAAAGGCGCTGGACGTAAATATTTCAGCCACCAACCAAGTCCCCTTCAAGAGAGATTGATATGAAAAGACAAATATAGACACATGGACATGGCCGTATTAAAGGTAGACGTAGATAGATAGATAGATAGATAGATAGAGAGATAGATAGATAGATAGATAGATAGATAGATAGATAGATAGATAGATAGATAGATAGATAGATAGATATGAATAGGAGATAGATAGATAGATAGATAGATAGATAGATAGATAGATAGATAGATAGATAGATAGATAGATAATGAACTGACTGGGATAGATAGATAGATAGATAGATAGATAGATAGATAGATAGATAGATAGATAGATAGATAGATTCATTCACTATAATATATCTTATACTTTACCCAAACAAATACATGCATATTTGTTAATCTATACAGGTATGCATACATACTGTATGGCTTACGGCCCTATCACGTTTAAAGAGAAAGAAGGGGGCATAGAAATCAACACTATAGCGTGACAATCGGTTTCACAGCTCATTGCGATCTTTTGCTTTCGGCAATATTACGTTGAAACACCGGTTCTCGTCCGATCCCTGAAGTTAAGCAACGTCGAACCTGGTCAATACCTAGATAGATGACCGCTTGGGAATATCAAGTGCTGTAAGCTTGGGTGTGCGGTAGTGTAATGTATAACAACTTGGAACTGGAAGAGCCGAGTTCGTATTCCAGTCGGGTACGTTATATTCACTTACCTTGTGAAGGTTATGAATCTGCCTTTTCTCCCTCCAGCTATAGATTAAATAGTAGGATTTATATCAGCAAATGATTATTATCTCCAAAATATTTTTACAATCAAAACATATTTTCTGGCTTTAAATAACCTGGAAAAGGTTCATGAACCGTAAAAAGACAAATCAATCCTACATATTGTACATGTATACATGATAGTTGCCACCACGTGACCATCACAATAGATCCTTGTATGACTTAGTTATGTTTTAAATGAAAATGACAAACCGGGAGATTATCATTGCATTTTGGGCTGCTGACAGCCATTCAGTACACAAGCAGAATATGTTGCGATATCAAGCAATGGTTGCGTATGAAATGCTTTTAGTGGGGGAAGACGTTCCGTCAGGTCGATCCTACTCTCTTCTGAGTAAAAACATCAGTTAAACATCATTGGATGTTGCTAACCTGCAGGTGCTACACAATTTTACTTCTGATGGGTGGATATCTTAGCGAAGACTGTGTCCAACACTCGTAATGTGCTTACCACGCGTCTGGACACCTACCCAGGTTTTTCTACATTCCCGTGCCGATGCTAAATAACCGCTGATCCCATGAAAGGATTGATCCACACTTTGACAGGTCTTGTTTTTATTCTACCTACGTGACTAGCCACACTCCTCATCAGAAAAGCCTGGTCGGTGAGTTGGTTTAGTCACCGACCATACAGTATTCATACAAATATGATGATAATGCTGGCTATCAACTCACTTAACATTAAATTTGCACACAATCGCCAAGTAACCCAAAGACGAACAGAAGCAAGATATTTGCTTTAACCCTGCTAAAGGGTACTACATTAAAGTTACTTTCACCTATTTCTTTTCTAGTCAACGAAACCATACAAGACAACAGTAGTTCGAGTTCAGTCTTCCTCCTCCTCCTCCTCGTTGAATTGCTCAGGATCTCCATCTACCACATACGTTCATGCACACGTATCAGGAATTAGAAAAGAATTCCTGGCTGTGTTGGCTGAAATAAGTCTTTAATTGCAGTGAAAAGAATCGGATAAAGACGTCCAGAATTGTTTTCTGCGATATTTTTACTATTATTACTTTTATTACCTATTTCATATTATCTTTGCTGTGTATTGTCTGATTTGTCTCCATATTGACTCTCCATTCTAACTTTTATTGTCGCGTTTAATGAAAAGGTAAGATGATGAGTAAAATAATGAAGTGCACATAATTAGATTTCTTCTAAACCATATAAACAGGATTTTATTATTTTAATGGAACATTATACAATCAAAACAGATATTATCAGCTATTACAACTGACCAAGCTCTACGGCACTGAAGCATTGCTAAAAAATAAAATAAACAAAAATCTGAAGAAGCCAATATGCTCAATTGGCTTAGCATATCTCTAGATTTAAATCAAACTGAGTATTTCTGAAAAATACTAAAATTATTATTATTATTATTATTATTATTATTATTATTATTATTAATAATAATAATAATAATAATAATAATAATAATATATGCATTTTATTTCTTTTGATTTCTGGTGTGTACACATTTCTTTCCGGGTCCCGCCCAGAGACCTAAGGTGAGAAATCGCACATGATATTTTCCACTGACCAATTAAAAAAAAAACACATTTTACATAGGTAAAGCCCAAAGCGCTTTGTAAGGTGTGGGTTGAACTCGTGAGAACATTTATTTGTATTTCTTTAAGGCATGGACTTCCAGGAATCCCTTCAATTAGTCTACTGGAATCTTTTCCAACCAATTCGAGAGCTCCAACTACAACAGGGATTGTTGGTGTTCCCATGTGTCACATTTTTGAGATTTCGATTTCAAGGTCCTTGTATTTTGGCAGCTTTTTCAAGATCTTCAAAGATACAATGAAGTCTGCAGGGACTACCGTATCAATAAGGAGACAATATTTTTGTTTGCAGTCTCTAATAACAATGTCCGGGCAGTTATTATTATTATTATTATTATTATTATTATTATTATTATTATTATTACTACTACTACTACTATGATATACAGCTAACACTTATCTTTGAAATGCAATATCTGTCTATATCTCTAAGATGTGGTATTATGATTACTTACATTATTTACATTATTCGGACTGTTATCCTTATCTTCATTGGCATATTCACAACGATTTTTGCCGTTGTACGCTCCGGCCTACTTCATTGGAATTTCGAACCGAACCCTTTATTTCGTCCACTGGTGTAGAGTGTTCTAGTTTCTCGTGCCATGCCTCTTCCGGATGTCTGAGTTATTTCCATTTAACTCAACTCCTTGAGGACACATGTCCCAGTGGATAAAGACGTTGATTAGATGCAGCGATTAGACCCAAAGCGTTGTGAGTTCAATACCATGCTACAACAGCGGTGAACCAGAACTTGGAGAGTTGAGTTAAAGTGAAATAACTAAGATATCCGTAAGAGGCATGGCATGGGGAACTAGAACAATCTACCCCGGTGGACGAAACAAAAGGTTTGGTTCGAAATTCCAATCACCTGAAGAAGGCCGGATCGTACAACGGCCGAAACGTTGTGAATATAGCAATGAAGATGGAGATAACACTCCGAATAATGTAAATAATGTATGTAAATGCAATGTTAAACGCTATCTACTGTGATCCTGATTACTCTTCTTTTGTTCTCGCTTCTTAGTAATGTTCCTGTTTCTAATTTTTCCACACCCAGTAACCCCTTGTGTCTTGGTGGCTTTACTTCCTTGCTTGGAGTGAAGTTGATTTTAAAAATATGTATTTTGAGGACTATTCTCCCAACTTTGTTGTTTTAAAAAGTACATTTCGACCAATCTATTTTCGACCGTCCTCAAATTGTTTGAAATTTTCAGGAAACTGTTCTCGGTATTTTGCATATTTTCATGTTAGCATTTTCATGTTTGTTTCTTTTTAAAACACAGCATTTTGGTTGAAGCAGCCTACGGACTTCCTACTGTTCCATGAAATTCAGAGCTGAAGGCTATTTTTCATTGTTATTATTAAATTTGTTAAATTTGTTAGATTTGTTAGATTTAGCACAATACTTCGCCTGGAATATACTTCAGCCTTCCTCTGATATTGCATGTTGCAACCAATGCTTTGTACTTTGCTTCTTTCTTCGCTCATTTATATTGTTTTTCTTTTCTTTTCTTTTCTTTTTTCTGTGTCTTCATCTTCTCACAGAGAACAGCATAGTGCAACACAATAAAGGACTTGAGCATAATGAACTCGTGCTTGCTAAGAATATCATGGCAGAAACATGCGAGCAATGTGGAAGTTTTTAAAAAAATTGAAATAAAAAGACACGTTTACTTAGAATCAGAAGTAGACAGTTGAAACCTCTGAGACACATACGGAGAAAAGAGGGTTTGGAGAATTTGACACTCACAAGACAAATTGACAGCGAGGAGCGCATAGAGACACGATCTAATGAATTTGTGTAAATAGACAGAACAGAGAGTCGGGGAATAGTAATTAGACAAACACTGCTTAGACCTACAAACAATAGGTAGCTGTAGAGAGCTATGATCACTCACATTCTGAAAGGAAATAATATATTGAGAACAAGTGAGAGAGCTTGCAATGAGGACAGGCGAGCCGGGCAGATTTTCCCTTTTATTTCGTTACCTTCTCTCTTGTTAATCATTATTTTAAGAGGTGTTAACCAGTTCACAGTGTTACAGCTGAGTTCTTCACGTAAGCTTTGCATTGAAACTTGATACAGGTGAGACCAAATGTAACGTACACCTGAGGAAGATCAATGAAAATATTAGTTGAAACTTTATGTTAACAGAGAATAAAACATTAACCCTCAAATATATATGAAATAAAGTGTTGCATGTTTTCCCAGACCGATTTCATTATGGGAATAATTTGAAAATCTTCATTGTTACGTTGCCAATTATTTTTATTATTAGATGTAACATTGTCGACAACTTTATAATTAAATCAAGCAAGTACAAATATTTAAATATGTAAGAAGTATTTTAACAGAGAACATAAAATGTATTCACTGAAATCCGAAGCGCATTGATAGAGCGAATGATGCCTTCCAAAAACAAAATGACATTCAGAAACAGAAAAAATTCGTTAGAAATACAGAACAGAGTATTAAACTATTATTTTATACGCAATACATCTCGAGTACTAAACTATTAAATAATATTGTTCCTCCTATATGGCAGTGAATGCTGGACAATCTCCTCGGAGATGAAGAACAGAGAAAAATGAAACTGTATGCGAGTAACGACGAAGTTTTAGGGCAAATAGAAACAAAAGGGACACTTATAATTAGAAAAAGATCGTTGAATAAGAAAAGAAGGTTTAGAAAATCTGACACTTAGAGGATATATTGAAGACAGGAGGTGTAGATGAAAATAGCGAATTGATAGCTCTTAACTACAGTCGCTTTTTCACAAACGTGATGTGGCTTCCCTCTGTCTTTTCTACAAATATTTTCATAGCAACTGCTCCGACGAGCTATTTTACACTGGTGCCCCAATTGCATCAATTTAAGCGTGCTACTAGTTTGGCATGTCGGTCCCATTCTATCACTGTTAAAACGGTTAAATGTAACCGCCTCTTCTATTCCAACAGCTTCTTCTTTTGCACTTACCGTGAGTGTAACTCTCTTTCTCTTACTTGCTTCCCTGATAGCTATAATCTTCAAATATTCAAATGGAATGTCAATGGACATCTTCTGATGCCTTGATCCTGATCGCCGTCCTTCTCTATATCCCTTCATCAAACAACCCTCTTTACTCTTGCTCTCACTCTCTGTAACCCCTTACGTGTTACTGGCACTCCCGCCTTGCTTGGAGTGAAATGCTTAAAAAAAACTTACCTAACCAGCTTGATGGCAGAACAGGAATTACAAGAGATAGCAAAAAGGTAAATCTTCCTTAGATCTACATAGAAAAAGAAGTCGCGGATAGCCATGATCGCACAAGTCATAAAGGGACACGGCACATAGAAGAAAAATATTAGGTTTATTTAAGAAAGTTATGAAACGGAAGGATTTCTAGTACAATCCTTACACACTATTTTTTCTCATAGCATTTTTAGCATGAATGATTTCATTTCTATATAACATAGATACAGTGTATGTATTAGAGATTTTAAACGAGAAAGGATTGTGTTGGGCCAAACATTAAAGTAGGGAAGGCCAGCCTTGAAAATCAGCATTCAAGACCTTCGCATTCATCTCTACTTGAATACTGACCAGAGGCGATGAACGCAACTATTTCAACCATCAATCTATAAAAATACATATACTCACAGGTATTCAGAATAGAAGTCGATATAAAAAGGTTACAGTTAATATGCATTCACAGATAGATAGATAGATAGATAGATAGATAGATAGATAGACTTAATGAGAAAACAGATTTATACCAACAGATGTATTCAGAGGTACAATGAACATACCGAGAGATATAAATATCGATATTAAGAATGCGTCAGTTATAAGATATATATATATATATATATATATATATATATATATATATATATATATATATATATATATATATATATATATATAGAGAGAGAGAGAGAGAGAGAGAGAAAGAGAGAGGAAATGAGAGAGAGATAAATAGATAGATAATGAGGGGAAATGGAGAAAATATATTTTAGAGAAGTGAGTGATTTGGCTTTTAATAATCTCCCCTCTATTCGCACTTAACAAACCTCTAGTTCTCATATCACTGACATCTCCCCCAACTGATGTAAGAAAACCCATTATTACACTTTAAGTTCGAACAAAAATATCATTTGAATTATTGATAATTGCGCAAAAAAATGCTGTTCTTTTACTTTTTATTCTAAGAAAAGACATTTTTATTCACCATTTCTGAATCATTTTTGTGAAAAATCCAAAAGCAGTAAAATCCATTATGTCATCAGTTGAAAGGAAATTGCAAAATTCAGAGCATTCCGGTAATAATTTGGCGAATCTTCCATTTCCTTCACGTCGATGGCCAGAAAAGAAAAATGGAAACAGACAAGTCAAGAGAAAAAGATATCGATCTCTTCGATGAAAGCTACCCGAAATCGAATTTTAAAAAATAGATTTTGATCACCTGCTGTTGTGTAGAATAAATATGCGCGATTATCTGCTATTTTTGGTATGTAGGTCGACGTATATTCTTTTAGATGGATTTGACAATTGATGCAAGAGAAAGCCGCAGGTTTTTCATCACTCTTATGAATGTATTGTATTAAATTATTGAGAAAGCAACATCGCATTTTTATCAAGGGAATCCGTTCAAACTTTTTATTCATTTCTCAAGAACATGATTATCATTATTAGCAAATCTTTATATTAAAACTAATTGTTTTATTCCTTGTTTAATAAATCTTGAGTTCTGAACAAAAAATATATAGCTGAATATATCTCTGAGATGAGGTATCATTATTACTTACATTATTTACAATATTCGGATTGTTGTCCTCATAATCATTGCCATATTCACAGCGTTTCGGCCGTTGCACGCTCCGGCCTTCTTCCGGTAACTGGAACTTCCAGCCGAACTCTTTATTTCGTTCACACGGTAGATTGTTCTAGTTCCACGTGGCATGGCTCTTCCGGATGTCTTTTTGTAATGGTTGGAATGTGCCATACAAATATTTAAATAATCAAACATTATTAATATGATGTGTAAATTTGCACTTGCTGATAGGTATCGGGAGGGCCAAAGTGTCAACGAATCCATGCATACATACATACATACATACATACATACATACATACATATATATATATATATATATATATATATATATTTCTCTCTCTCTCCATACATATATATATATATATATATATATATATATATATATATATATATATATATATATATATATATATTTCTCTCTCTCTCCATACATGTATATATATATATATATATATATGTATGGAGAGAGATCTTCTTATAGATATTTTTTATTTTTACAAAATAGTTACGTTTTGGTAGGGGGTAGGGATGTATTTTTCAATGAAATCTGACATCCGTTGAATGCATGTCGTCTGGATTTTTTTAAATTTATTGTTAATGGCAAAAATTCTTGCGGCATTTTTTCTATTTTTCTATTTAAAGATTTTTGGGGGTGTTTAAGTTAGAATACGTTTTATTTAACTACGATTTGAAATATTTTCATTTTAAATTTAAAATTTTTAATATACTATATTTTTTAAGAACAATTAAATGTATTAGAGTCCCTTATAGTATGTAGAATTATTTTTACATCAAGTATAAGTATGTATATTAGGTTACAATTTTTTTTTAAATTATTTAAGTAAAAATTATGACAACGACGGAAAAAATATTTACTTAATTTCACTGATTTAGTAAACTTTTATTTTTTATATATAAACCTAGTAATATATTGTTTCTCATGTATTTAATTACAAAATTAAATTTCTCATGTATTTAATTACAAAATTAAATTCGTAGCTTTTAGCTTCCATTTTTGAAACATGGTTAGAACTGTGTATCGAAAAAAACATATTTTAAATCAATCAATTTATAATATATATATATATATATATATATATATATATATATATATATTATTTTTTTATGTGAGTGCGGAGGTGTACAATTAGATGGGTACCTATATGTTTTACCATAGATATGAGAGAGAGGATGATATATGTGTAAAAATATGGATAATTATACGATTTGGGTATCCATAATGTGATTAAATACTGATATAGTCTTCGAATGCAGGCATAAGTGGGTGTATGGGTGGACATGAGGATAGAGACATGTACGTTTGTATATATGTGTACGTGCAGATTAGCGCATATGTCTATGTAGATATGCTGCATATTATGTATGTATATGCATGCATGTGTACGTAGGTATATGTATGTATGTATGTATACATAGATATATGTGTGTGTGTATGTGTATATGTGTATACATGTATATGTGTGTAAGTGTATATGTGCGTATGTACATGGATGTATATAGACATTCAGGTGAATTTATGTGTATACATGTATATACGTAAGTATAAGTGCATGTGGAGATATGTATGTAGATGTGTGGGTATGTGCTTCTCTGCAGGTGTATATGTGTAAATACGGGAATATACACATAGTTTTTGGTGTGGATGTGTGTGCAGGTGTATATAAGAACTCATAGGTATATAGTGAGATATAGGTATGTGGATATAGATAGGGGTTTAGGACATGTGTAGAAGTGTATATGAGTATGGATATATAAAAGATTATAAAAGAAGGACCTAATTTTCTCCTAGTAACATTTTATACAAATCTCTCCTCTAATATTCTCCAATTGGAAGTGAGTTTTGGATAGCACGGAGGTAAAGTTTAAATTGGTAATTTAATTCAAATTGAAATATACTACCCCATTGTTGATGATAAAATTATTTAAATTGGAATAACCGTTGATAATTGGGTACCTAAAAACAACCACGAGTTTATTTAATGAACAGAAATCAAACGAATAGATGTCAACTTAACAATTAATAACACAAAAGTTTTTTAAAAAAAGATTACTAACTATAAAATGGATTACTCTTTCAATGTACTGTCTATAAGTTTCTCTAATCGACTGTTTCATAGAAAATACCCAAAACTCAAACGAACTTCAAATTAAATTCTTCGTAGATTGTTTAGACATTTAGATTTACATCAAAACTTAACCTCCCAAATATGCTCTTTAAAGTAACGTGAATTAACAGCGTCTAAGAATTTGAATGAAACCTGTCCTCGTGGAATGTAATTTATTAGGGTTGCTGTAGCTTCTTCCTTTAATGTCGGTCTTCACCCCTTACCCATCGATATCTAGAGACAAGACGCGTTGGACTTAATCAACGTCTAGCCGACAGACAGGGGGGTCAAGAATAAGGAATTGAAATGGTACACCTAACCCACTCATATCTTATCTTCTCTCCCACCTTACTTCCCCACTTCGTTAATTTTACATATGCTTGATGAGGTCCATCAAAAACGTGTGAATTTCTTTTCATTTTTCATTTCAACCTTTGGAAGTAAAGTCTGATGATCCATAGCCCTGTTAAAGGTGTTGTGGTGAAATAACTTATTACATGGAATCTTAAAGTGGTCTGTTTTTATTCAAACATATCTGCTCTGAATCTTACACTGAGCTCTCTGGATATCATCCTCCTTTGGGTCTACCCATGCGGATTACCTAGTTTTGCATAAACTATATATATATATATATATATATATATATATATATATATATATATGGAGAGAGAGAAATATATATATATATATATATATATATATATATATATATATATATATATATATATGTATGTATTTCTCTATCTCCATAGATATATATATATATATATATATATATATATATCCCTGTCTCTTTTTCTCTCTCACTCTCTACATATATATAAAAAGATTACTTACATTTAAATATCATTTTTTTTTTCCTTGACTTCGAAGTTTCGTGGTAATGTTCATTCTTCAAGAATAAGAACCCCTTGAAGAATGTACATTAGCAAGAGACTTCGAGGTCGAGGAAAACAACGAAAAAATGATATTTAAAGTTAAGTAATCTTTTTATATAATATTATTAATACTCTATTTTTAATATTATTTTAAGATTTTTAATATGGAGCACTATATATATATATATATATATATATATATATATATATATATATATACGTTTTACCAGTTTGTGACTGAAAGGGATAATTCCGAGGAGGCTATAAATCCAGGGAGAGCTCAATGTAGACTACAGAGCATTACAATGATAATAAGGAGATGGAGACTTTAATTATACATTTCGTTTATAATTTTTGTTTCATGAACACCGAGATGTTCATCTCATCAGAACGAAAACCTGGCCCGTCAGACGATCGCAAAAGCGTGAAACCCAGGGTCACAAACTCACATCAATCCAACTAAATATATATATATATATATATATATATATATATATATATATATATATATATATATATTAGTTTTTTCCCAGGCTTCTGCAAGACATTTTAGTGTCATTCTCAGATTATGGTCACCAGATTTAATCTCCAACACTTTCCGCAGCTTTCAGATAAGCTGCTGATACGCGTCTATTTTATTGGTCTCTTTTCAAGTTCGATATGCATTTGACTGGAACAACGACATTTACATCTGGAATACTTGCAATCATCGGATTTGTGACAACCACTAATATCGATTGTGATCTTTCAATATTGTGACAGGGTTTTTTTTTCGATTTTATTTTGATTATTTTTTTTCTCAGATACGAAGATCCAGCATGTCAATACAAGTCCACTCTACATTAAATTTATACCGTCAGAAAAGGGAATCTTGGCTATCATAAAAAAATAAGAGAATGTTGAATTACAATTTAAAGTTACTTTCATCAACATCATCTTTTACACTCACTCCTACTTTCGACGTAAACAGACACTATTTTAAAAATGCGCTTTATTAGACAGCTCTACGTTTTCAGTTATTATGCACTTTATTCGGACTAATGTTCACAAATAATTTTCACAACTGTTAGGCAGTTGCACCATTCAGCCTTCTTCACGAATTTCATAACTTTGAGGATAAAGGCGTTGGTTAAGCGAATCAATTTACCAAAGTTTCGTGAGTTCATTACCTGGCTCGGGTAATGCAAAAATGTCATGTACTCTAGTTCAGTAGAAGATACAAGTGACAAGGACGAATTAT
The DNA here is from genome assembly GCA_963932145.1 of Acanthosepion lycidas. Taxonomy (NCBI): domain Eukaryota; kingdom Metazoa; phylum Mollusca; class Cephalopoda; order Sepiida; family Sepiidae; genus Acanthosepion; species Acanthosepion lycidas. The sequence goes on from OZ010585.1 coordinate 13,478,133, forward strand.
CAAGATGAGTACTAACCCTAATTATGACCCACTAGTATAGGCAGAAGAAGACTACTCGCAGATACTCAATAAAGGTGGAGATTGTCATAAATGGTAGAAGAAAGAAGATTTAATAAACGCTGGAGGGGGTGCTGCAAAAAATAATAAATATAATAAATCGAGACGTCCCAACAAATGTGGTGGTTAGGAAATAATTGAAAAGAAATTTTTCAAACTATAACAAAAATAGTAAATATTCATTTAATGACTTTAACAACACTTTTCTCAAAATTGAACATATATATATATATATATATATATATATTATAATTATTTTTAAAAAATATTATTCCTTCGCTACATAAGAGTTTTCATGTTTCAAAAACAAGAGCCAAAAGCTCTGTTTGAATCCTCAAACAAAATTTTTCTATTTTCTCAGTACTCGTTCACTGAATGCATAGGAATTTTTGTCCCAATATTTTAGATGAGGATGTTTTTTTTTATTATTATTTCACCTCAAACAAGGCAATAATATCACTAAGACGCAAGAGGTTACTGGGAATGAAAGATAATGAGAAGACTAGCGAGAACAAAGGACAAGAAAGGACTTTTTTTCCAATGTAGCATTTTGATGGTCTTTTCTTTTCCAACAGAGTATTATGACGTTTTTTTTTCTTTTCCACTATAGCATTTTGAAGAGATTTTCTTTTCCAATATAACATTGTGAAAGGCTTTTCTTTTTCCAACAGAGCATTTTGATGAACACTTTTCCTGTTCCAATATAGTATTTTGAAAGGAATTTCTTTTCCAATATAGCATTTTGAAGGGCTTTTCTTTTCCAATATGGCATTTTAAACGTCTTTTCTTTTCCAATATGATATTTTGAAGGGCTTTTCTTTTCCAATATAATATTTTGAAGGTCTTTTCTTTTCCAATATGGCATTTTAAAGGGAATTTCTTTTCCAATATAGCATTTTTGAAGGGCTTTTCTTTTCAAATATAGCATTTTGAAAAGCTCTTCTTTTTCAATATGGCATTTTGAAAAGCTTTTCTTTTCCAATATGGCATTTCGAAAAGCATTTCTTTTCCAATATAGCATTTTGAAAAGCTTCTTTTCCCACTATAGCATTCTGATGGTCTTTTCCAACAGAGCATTTTCAAGGGCTTTTCCTTTCCAATATAATATTTTGAAGGGCTTTTCTTTTCCAATATTGCATTTTGACGGGTTTTTCTTTTCCAATATTGCATTTTGACGGGTTTTTCTTTTCCAATATAGCATTTTGAAGGCCTTTTCTTTTCCAATGTGGCATTCTAATGGTTATTTTCTTTTCCAATATAATATTTTGAAGGGCTTTTCTTTTTCAATATGGCATTTTGACGGGCTTTTCTTTTCCAATATAGCATTTTGAAAAGCTTTTCTTTTCCCACTATAGCATTCTGATGGTCTTTTCTTTTCCAACAGAGCATTTTGATGTACATTTTTTTGTTTCCAATATACCATTTTGAAAGGTATTTCTTTTCCAATATAGCATTTTGAAAAAAATGTTCTTTTCCAATGTAACATTCTGATCGTCTTTTCTTTTTCAACAGAGTATCATGTTTTTTTTTTCTTTTCCAGTATCGCATTTTGAAGGGCCTTTTTTTCAAATATGGAATTTTGAAGGGCCTTTTTTTTCTAATATGGCATTTTGAAGGGCTTTTCTTTTCAAATATATCATTTTGAAGGGTTTTTCTTTTTCAATGTAGCATTCTGATGGTCTTTTCATTTTCCTACATTTGTGTTTCACTTCAAGAAACAATTGATATCTGTGCTGATACATCTCATTATTTTTTAATCCTCTCATTCTAAGCAATACAATAATGCTGTTAGAACAAATGTGGTTACTGGGAGTGAAAGAGAATGACAAAACTAGTAAGGAGAAAGGACAATAAAAAACAGAATTCAGGGAGACAAAAGTTGGCAGTTGATGTTGCATTTAAATTTTTAATGATTATAAGTGGCAGGGAAGCAAGAAACCAGAAGAGAATTCCATAGGCAAGAAGTGTAAGAAAAGAAGCCATTACAATAGTACTTATTGTTACATCTAGCTAATTCAATACTAAATTGATGAGAAGTAGTTGCCAATCTAATTAGTATGCTTAAATTCATAGCGCTGAGTTATCAAGGAAGAGAAATCATATAAAATATTTAAAGAAAAGATAGTGGAGAGACACGTCATAGCGGTGTGAAAGTGACTGAAGTCGAGATGCCAGCTCAGGGCCGATAATACTTCATGTCCTTCTTTGAATTCTGTCAAGAATTTCGAGACTTCTAGCAGGACCGCCGGATCAGATATATTCAATGCACAGACTAATGGTAGATTTATAAATGTGCAAGATTGATTCTAAACTAACTTTCTGGCAGCAGACCTAGTGACTGATTCAATGAGCCCCCCACCCACTTCATGTCAGCAGAGAACGATAGTCCGAGATGGCGTAAAGAGTTGATTTCTCGCAGGTTAGCATCAACCATGCTAATTACAGTCAGAAAATATTCTCCAGAGTGATTAAATGAAAGCGTTTTTGTTTGTTTTTTTTGTTTTCTTATTTGTTTGTTTTTAGAGGTATTAAAATTTACAAGCTATTTCTTACCCCAGTTATCCACTGATTCGAAGTCTTTTTCGAGAGCTTTTGCCAGTTTTACTTTGTCGGACTGTCAGAAACACGAATAAACCGATACGAGTTATCTTCCCTGGCATGGGCAGCATAAGGAATATTTATCCAGGTGGATTGAATAAAGTGTTCGGTTTAAACATTTCCCCACAGCTTACCAACTAAAACAAGCAGCTAAAGAAAAGCATCGGGGCTAAAACAGCCGAAATGTGACCAAACGAGGACACTCATAAAAAATAAATACTTTTTAATAATGATAATTTTATATCTAAAAATTTAGACAAAAATTTTACTTAGGTATTTTTTGGTAAATACCTGAGTATTCCTTAAATTTCTAAGAGACAATGGTGCATATTTTACTGATTTGTTCGTCTGCATTTTCGAAATTACAGTGCAGGTGGCGTCATAATTGTGATTAGGCTTGAATTAAATTCAAAATGAAATTAGATTATATTCATATCTAACGAATTTTATTTTATCTCGTTACTATAATTATACGCTATTTTTAAACGCATAATTAAAGGAATAAACTAATATTTCCAAATTAACATGGATGACTTGAATACAAGTTAATTTTTGATTTTATAGGAACTGTTTTTTGGTTTTCACAACTATTTCAGCCTAACAGAATGATTCAGCCTTACATCTCTCCAACTGGACATATTTTAACCCTATACCGGACAAAATTAAATCCCATTAAATATCAACAAAGGTGCAAATAGTTTTGCAGTCCTTTCCGGTACCAGTGTTTGATTTTATAATCTAAGTAAAAGTCAGAAAATCGAATGATTATTTTCGAAACAGGCAGAACGTTACCACTTTTCAGATTATCGTGATAGAATCTCCCTACCTCTAACCTAGTTCTCTATCTCATTTGACCTTATGTCATACTATGTTACGATTAGTAAATACCATGAGAACACATCATTGATAAAGGGACAATAAATTTGAAGGGGGATTTGCTAATGTCAGAGGAAGAGGTTGCGTAGATTAAGAAAAAAATAACCATTTTAATCTTTCATCAAATCAGCATATCGTTTCCTAATTATTGAGTGCTATTAAAGCTTTTAAAATGTATACTTTGTGACAAGTTATAATAATAGGTTATTTTCGTTAGTTGACACCAAAAGTGAATATCTATAATTTTACAGTACGAAAGACTAAAAAGAAAAAATAAGCAGCATTTTCTTTTTCTCACCAAAAAAAAAGAAGCTTAAAATGTTGAATAAAAAAGAACTGTCAAAGCAACTAAATAGCAAAATCTTAATTTAAAACCATTTTTGCCTTTTTAGTAAGAAAATGGAAATTCATCTTATTTTTTTCGTTTTCTTTAAAAGTGTTGCCAACATTGAAGTACTACAGAAACATTGCATTAACTTCCCATCTCCAGCTACAAGTAAAATTAGTAATAAATGCATGGGCTGCGGGTTTAAATCACACCTTGTAAAATCTACTTGCTAAAACATGATCTGCACGCAAGTTGAAGAAAGGATCAGATCCAGGATCAAGGCTTGAATACAGCACGACTTCTGCTAAATGGAATAGAAAGAATTCTTACATGGAATTCCCACGAAAGAAAATCTTCTTCCCTCACAGATCATGATTTTTATCGGAACCCAAACACAGACTTCTGTCGTCAGTGAGAATGCAAATCTTCTTCAGAGAATATAGCTGACCCACCATTCCAGAGAATTTACAGGAATTAGACTTGAATCGCTCAATAAGTTGCAATCGAAATTATACATTTTTCGTAATCATGTTAGAAACTCGGTTTCAAGGTCAGAGCAGGGTAACTTGACCGTTACAATTCATCCCAAAATAGCGAATCGAATGTTTTATAATGAAACGAAATTAAACGAAAAAAGAACACGATGGATGAGACTCCGATTTGAAAATTCATTAAACTCATTATTGATGCTATAAATGTTTACGCACATCTAAAAAGATGCAATTACAAAATTTCAGTAATGAGTGATGATACTGTTTATTCGCTCTTTTCAACGTTGCGTTGTTCTCGGGAAAAAGGAAAGAATTTTGATCCAATAGAAATTATATTAATGATTTCTTTGTGTTATAAGTATTTCTCTTTCAAAATCTACATGCTCACCGAATATATGTTCCAATTTACTCCAGAATATACAGTGTGTCCCCACCAAAATTGGTATCATTTAAAATGTGAATATCTGAGTAACTATATGTCCCAGACAAACTAAATAGGCTTTATGTTAAACAATAAAATATTTATTTATCAACATTTCAACAAGATATTCAAAGAAGATGTAGATTCTATAACCGATTTCACAAAGCTTCACAAAAGTACAATATGCGCATCATCTGTGATACGACACACGTCATGTCGGTAGACCAGCTGCTGTCAAACACGCTGTAGCATGTCCTGAGTATCATTCTCCAGCGCCTCAATGATTCTCTGCTTAAGTTCCAGCTTGTAGGAAGAGGGGGATATAAACCTGTCCTTTCGCATAGCCCTATAGAAAATGAATCACAAGCTGTCAAGTCAGGTGAACGTCGTGGCCATTTCAACAGCAGTCATTATCACTGACACGCCCGACCCGTCTTCCTGGTAGATTCTTATTGAGATATGTCCACACAGATAACTTAGATTTTATACATTTTGTTAAAATAGATCATTTGAACGAGATTTTTTTATGTTATTAAACTACAAAATTATGTCCATTTTTGGAAGACACCCTGTATTTACAAATGACATAACCGGATACAAGAAATAGTCAAGAATTCTGATCAATTGGTACACAGATTCCAAAATGAATAATACACTATATTGTGTCCTTGGGTGTTAATATCAAATACATACACTCATCCGAATGACAAATACCATTCCATGATTACGTGATACACAATTGCTCATGACGATGCAGGACAACAAGAATTGCAAGGTGGGACTTAACTGAAATAGGTGTGGTGTTCCCTACAGGTAACATGACATGTTGAGTAGCAGGGATGACCTAATTTGCGAGAGAATTATCCTGCTGAAACAGTACATCACCTTTTCGATGCAGGAATGGAAACAGAACAGTTTAAACAATATTCTGGGTGTACATCGTGCAGTTCACATTTCCCTCCACACACATCAAGAGCGAGCGAGAGTTGTAACTTATACCGCGCATCACCAATGATGCCAGAGATTCGGCCTGTGCATCATCGGTGAATACCCCCAGGAATATATCACTTCCTTAATCTCTGCAAACGACCATGACTTGCATGAAGGAAAATTTTGCCATTATAGCAAAACACGATGAGTCTAAGAATGTTCATTTGACTAGTGTTATCAACATTGAAGTACTACCGATGCAACAAATCCTATATGCGCAGAAAAAGTCCGAAGTTATCATCCAACCTTTCGAAGGCCCACAAACCAACCTTTCTGAAATGGCTCTAACTGAACAAAAGATACACGTGTGCCCCTCCCCATTGACATGACACGTGCTTATTTTCCCCCGCAATAAGCTTATCACAGCATGCGTAACCGTCTAAAGTTTAGATGCAGGGGGAGCACATGGATGAGTCTTACTATGTCGCAAGATGACTGGATATATATATATATATATATATATATATATATATATATATATATATATATATATATATATATATTATCAGAATATCTACAACATTCTAGTCTGGGTTACATACTCTACACCAGTGGTTCTCAAATGTTGCGCCTGGGCACACTGGTGCGTCCTGAAAGATGTCTAGGTGCGACCTGGCATTCCAGAGAAATATGTGTTCAGATATAGGAAATAAATTTACATATTTACTTTATTATATTACGGTACCCGTATCGTTCATATTTATGTGAATTAGGCTTTTCTGCTCTCACCACAATTAAGTGCAAAAAGAGAGGAACTCTTCAATGTATTGAGGAGGAAATGAGTTTGCCTATCAAATATACGACCAGACATAGAAGGAACGCTAAGACTTACCAGACTTATGTTTCTAATAAATACAAGAATGAATAAACTTAAGGTATGTTTCATTTTTTTTTTTTTTTTGTTGCATTATTTCTTTTCTGCAATACTTGACTTCACTATAACATATTTTTCCGAAATTTGTATATAGTGCACCTACAAATATTGGTAGGATTTCAAGTGCGCCCCGACTTAAAAAAATTTGAGAAGCACTGCTCTTCTCAGGTCAAATGAGCAACTCTAAAACCAACTTACTACGGAAACCACACCAGTAACACTTAATGCTGTTGAGAGTTTTGGTCCCATGCTCATCAGTGGAGCCAACGGGATTTGAGTGAGTTGATAAAATGTTGGAAAAAATCTAGTTTAGCATATATCGCCTATGAATCAGCGTAGTTAGAGGAAAAATATAAAAGTTTTATTACTAAAACTTAGAATTGTTTTTTCAACTCTGACGCGTGTTGAAATCGTTACAGTATTTACTATTGTTGAAGTGATCGTTAACAATTTTTGTCGAGATTTAAAATCTCTACATTTCGTTCAATTTCGCAAAACAATCGAAGAAATTTGAATAAGCTGATTTGTATGGAAACACATACTTTGACAAAAACCCTACTTCGAGGTTTAATAATTTCTTTAATTTTATGTGACTTCGTGTTGAAAAACATTTTTTTTAAGAAAATTTCTTTTTTTTTTCTCTCTCCTTTTTAACAGCGAAGAATAAATTCTTAGGATTTCTTACTCTTTAACATGCAACATACACCTGGTCATGCATAAATATTTCTTTCTGGGGCCAAATTCCAACTTTTTGAAGCGTTTAGACTTGTGATTTGTTTATAGTTCTCACAAATGTAGGGAGAACTAGATATTGTATTCTTGTATATATAAAAACTCAAAGAAACGTTACGCAGGAAAAATATTGCATTTTTATTAAATAAGTATTTGTTATTTTAAACATGAAATTGTTTTCAAAATAGTGGGAGTTTGTACGTTAACTAAGAAAAGTTTATAAAATAATAAAATTTTATAAATATCGTTTATGGAAAATAAACAACACTGAACCCGATAAAAATGATTATTTAAAATAAAACATCTTATAAAACACTATTTTCTATTAATGTATTCAGTATCTCGTACTGGTGAATATGGCGGGTGGGGGCACATATCTCAATAATACTATGTGTCGCTGATGTGGTTTCTGTAGCAGAAAGGGTTTGATATTGTTCACCCCATGCCCAATGGGTTTTGTAGGAGGTCGCTTACCCGATGTCCGCAAGTTGTTTCCCATCTAAATACAGAACGTGATTGACAGTGCTGAACTTCTGAGATCAAACGAGAACCGGTGATTCAGTGGGATTTGACCATAAAATTAATGCAAAAATAATGAAAGTGCCAAAATTTTTAAAATTCTATATTTAGAGAACTATTCAAAAACTGTTCAATTTAAAATTAAAGATTTGATCCAAATATTTATAGAGATGTTGTCTAGCTGAGCATTGTTTTCCCACGTCATAATTCTTCGTTTTCAAATGAACATAAAATAATGATAGCTTCTATATCATGAATCGTGTATAAATTTGAATTAGTTTTTCCAAAAGTATGTATATATATATATATATATATATTTGTGCTAACTGTTGAGCAAGATCCGTCGCATTATTACAGCAAATGTGACATAGAGCATTTAGATCTTAATAAAAAAAACGTCCTCAATTTTCAAACACTCGTGAAATAACGATCAGTGTAAAGAAAAAGTAATGATTTCTTGTGAAAGAAAATTCATGAAGCGGCATCATCAGAAAAAGCAGTCTTCAAAAGAACATCAGTTTTCCAAAAGTATATATATATATATATTACAAATTACAGAATTTTAGGGATTTAGGCAAATCATTATAGTAATTCATCAAGTCTAGAAGAATCCTCAACGAAATGCAGAAAGTACTGAACGGCTATTTCGTCTTGTTTTGGGACTGATCAGCAGTGTTCATCCACTACCGAGATTCGAAACCAGACCGTTTCGATACAACGCAAACGTCATACAAACTGTACGAACGAGCTTCGGTGACGACGAAGAAGAAACTGAATAGACTCGATACAGCGCCGCTACTCACAAAATCCGTGGTGATACACATTCAAGTATTCATAACCCAACGGATTGTGCCCTAAGAGCCACATCATTCCTTTCCCCCGAATCGCTCCCTCGCAGAGCATTACCTAGGTCAAGCAAGGATATACAATAGAATTTTGGGGATTTAGGCAAATCATTATAGTAATTCATCAAGTCTAGAAGAATCCTCAACGGAATGCAGAAAGCACTGGACGGCTGTTTCGTCCTATTTTGGGGGGACTCATCAGCAGTATATATATATATATATATATATATATATATATATATATAATAGTGTTGGCTTTTTCTTTATTGATAATAAAATCGATAAAGCCAACATTGTGTTTCACGCTTTTGCGATCATCATACAAACTGTCTGATGATCGCAAAAGCGTGAGGACGTTTTTTTTATTAAGATCTAAATGCTCTGTCACATTTGCTGTAATAATGGGACGGATCTTACTCAACACTTAGCACATTCAAGCGTGAAACACAGGGTCATAAACTCATATCCATACAACTGAAGATGTTAGCTCTGTCACTGATATTGAGCACTTTCTAATAAATACCGCGCATATATAATATATATAGAAAATATTTGAATATTAGAAAATTTATGAATGAACATGCTTCAACTGATTTTATCTCTTACTTTCTCCCTTTCTCTATTCAATCTGTGTTTTTACTTTCTTTGGGTTTTTTCTGTCCCTATTTTAACTTGTTTAATTCTTTTATCCTTCTCCCTGATTCCATGTTGCAGTCAGTACCTCCCCAATACGTTTCTATATTTGATATTTTTTCATCTCGTCTTCTTTACAAAATCTTTTGTTCAACTGTGAAAGGGGAAAATATTTCTAATTAACGGTATTAACAAATTAATAAATATAACAAAAAAAAGAATTTCAACACATTTTCAAAAAAAAAAAACAACTTTAAAATAATGTCGATTAAACATCTCGAAATATTCCAAAGAAATTTTCTTTACGTATTAAAATGAAAAGGGAATTTTTGATGTCTAATAGGCAGAGATATAGGCTGATCAAAAAATTTGAGGAAATATTTGATTAAAAAGTAGAAATAAACTTAAAAACCTTTTTTAATTATCTTTTCTTTTTACCGAACGAGTTCAGAACATCGGATTTGAAATGTCATCCACTTTTGTTAATTTTCGATTAAAAATAATTATTGAAAATCAGTGTGCATTAACAGATCTGCACTGAAAATAGCAAACTGAAAATTTACACATTTCTAGATATGAGAGTGCGTGCTTATGTATGAGTAAGCTCCTGTGTATGTGTGTGTGTGTGTGTGTATGCGCACGCTCATATAATAATTGGACAATATTTGGAATCTAAATACGACTAAATTTTCAAATGACCTTCGTTGTTCCCTTTATTTAAAAAAGTAGCATAACATTTCAGGCAGAGTTATATATATATATATATATACAGAGAGAGAGAGACAGACAGACAGACAGACTGAACAAGAGAGGGAGAGACAGACTGACCGAGAGAAATATAGTTTTAAAGTGTGCTATATTGATGAGATAAAGTGCCCAATATCAGAGATAGAGCGTATGTAAATATAAAAATAAAAGTGATCATTGAAGTCAAAACTCAGAGGCGACAGTTTGTTTCATGCTAGACGCAATCGTCAGGCCGGCCTGACGACTGAGTGTTGATTTCAATGTTCACTTATAAATATATGAAGTGCAGTTGAAATGCACTGAAACCAAGTTGCATCTTTGTAGTAAGTAAAATGGTTTTGTCGATATGATAAAATTGTAATAAATAATTATCGCTCTACTATCGGTATCGAGCCCTCTTTTGGATTAATGCTGTGAACGTTAGAATTTATATATTACTTTCGTTCTCATCGCATCGGGTATATATATATATATATATTATAGAGAACAGAGAAGCCACAAACGTGGATTTTTTTTTAATATATATTATACTTTAACTTTATTTTCCATATTTTTGCTACACGGGTTTCGGATCTTACGACATTGATCAAGCGAAGAATGGTTTGAAGGTCACAAATCACGAAACACGTGTAGGAAAAATATGGAAAATAAAGTCTGACATATAATTTTTAAAATCCACATTATAACCAAAAACGCTTGCGGATTCCCCATTCTCTTTTAAATATACACTTTTCTAACGTCCCCCTTATATATATATATATATATATATATATATATATATATATATATATGTGTGTGTGTGTGTGTGTGTGTGTGCATCTATATGTAAATCTTTTTCCAGATGTGGACATTGCAGTTGAAAATAAAGTAACCAGCCCCATTACGTGATAAAATAGTCTCATGGTGTTGTGTTCAAAGGAATATGTCAGTTTTAAACGTGGTTGAATGAATGAGAACATAGCAAAGAGTCGGATCATATTTCTAATATATCATTAAAATGACACAGCGTTAATAATAGAAACGTACAATAGTGGCCAGCATGTCGTAGTGATGAGTACTAGCGTCAACAAAAGCAAAACATACCAAACGCCCTTCAGTGGTAGTCAGACGAAAACGATACCTTGTTTGACTGCATCACCATTTCAATTTCTCATTCTCTCACAAGCAAACATTTGGAATCAAGAGATAACTCATACTGACAATTACTGAAGTCCGAGTTATATGTCGACAGTTCTACGACTAGACATTTATTATATTGATGTAAATAGTAAAGGAAATCAAGAAGCAAAAACAAACTATTAACTGTAAGAAGACAAAACGCATGGTCGTCAGTAAAAGAGACGACGACCCAAATACTGAGCTACAATTTCGGGACGTCAAAATAAAAAAATTAAAAAAATGTAACTATCTGAAGACTATTAACAGACTACGGAAAATGTAACAGAAATCCAAAAGACGCATAAGAACGGTGAAAGTGGACTTTCAGAAACTAAGCAAAGTATTATTGTAAAATATCTACGAAAGATTGCCAAGAATTCCCTAGGAATACTCAGCTGCAGCAGTATCGACCGTAGCAAAGGGATACTAGAGACCTCGGATAGGTCTTCTTGGCACCACAATATATTCCGATGAATCAAAACGCACACCTTGGACGGAGGATAGGGAGGAAACAGCAGTGACCCGGTGCCTCTTCCAACCAACAATCACTGTAGAAAAACATGTCAATCTAGGGTAGGTCTTGCCAATCCAAGGCAATCCTGTGACAGACAGAATCTCCTCTTGAATCCTCGTGCACAAAGAAATAAATAGATAGATAGACAGATAGATAGATAGATAGATAGATAGATAGATAGATAGATAGATATGAAAGGACAGATAGATAGATAGAACACTATTTACATTATTCTTACTATTGTTCTCATCTTTGTTGCCATATTTATCACAACGTTTCGGCCGTTGTGCGCTCCGGACTTTTTCAGGTGGTTGGAATGTCGAACTGAACCCTTTATTTCACTCGCTGGGGTAGAATGTTCTAGTTCCACGTGCCATGTCTAATGGATGTCAGTTATCAGTTATCTCTTGTTAATTCACCTCTCCAAGTTCTTCACTGCCTTAACCAGGTATTGAACTCGCACTGTCAATGGATCTAAACAACGCCTTTATTCACCGTGCCATGTGTCATTGAGGATAATCGCGTTGGTTAGATCCAGTGACTAACGACTAAACAACCCTTTAAAGCCAAAACATATTTTTTGTATTGCAAGAATAATTCTTTGTTTTTGCGAATTAATATTGCAGTAATATTTTTTTAAAATAAAAATGATTTTTACAGATGTACGTACTACTATTTAATCTAGAATTCTCAACCGGGGGCCATATGGACCCTGGGGTTCTATGTAACCTTACTTGGCGCCCGTTGGTGATTTCAGCAGCAACAAATAAAATGAATATCACATGTAAGTCAAAAAGAAGATAATGATATTATGATATCATTCCACACAACTTTAAACCAAAGTTCTCAATACTGGAATGGCTTAATAACAGCTACTGACCTTGAGAAACCTATTCTCATGAAAAAATTGTTTCAATAGAAAGATTTTATAAATTTCAACCAACAGTTGCACTGTCTGCTCAGTCAATGAATGCCAACTAATATTATTATTATTCATTGCCATCGGGTTGCCTATCAACCTATCGCTATCGTGATTTGTTACCAATATTGTTTATTGTAACGAATAGACAACACCGAATATTAACTTATGTATCTTTATTTTGCTATACTGATCGTTAGTAGTTAAACAGCCTTTTATACAGAGTGGTTAGTATTTAAAATGGGTAGGATCGGATACGTTCATTGTTATCACTTTGCTTAAGGATAACAATATTATATTAAGGATAATACAAGTAAGTATTATATTATCATATTATAAGGTGACACATTGTAGTAATGGATAGCGACTCGGATTGAGGAATCGAAGATCTGAGTTCGAATTCCAGTCGCAATGCATTACATTCACTAATGTGCTAATACTATCTGTTTTGCAAATGGCTTCTTTCGAAACAAGATGGTTCTTTAAACAATATTTTTGCTGGTCATTTTTATGATGGCTATCTTAATGATAGGTCTATCCGTTTTATTGTCAAAAACTACTCCAGGCTGACTGTGCAGCCGTTGGTGGCTCCAAACATTACTTTATGCAAGCTAGAAGTGGTTTTTGCTGGAGCTGCAGTACTCTTCTATGAGCCGTGTGCCTTCAGGACGTGGATAATCATGGCTCATCACAATTTCCTGTCCTTTAGTTTTTAGTAAATGTTATCTTTTCCTAATCTCACCTAATCCCTGTCCAGCTAATCATTTACGCTCAGTAAGTTACGCGCTGCTTTCTTTTAACTCTATCGCTTTCAGTATGACTTGTCTGTGTCAACTTTTCTTCTGGGTGGTCAACATGCATTCAATTGGAAGTGTAGATTATCGGAAAAAGTGATATTCCCCTAAACGTTAAGCTGGAGAGGAAAAAATAAACGAAGAATAATAAAAATGACTGTTATTTTGGAAGCCACTGAGGCGATGATCTAGGAAAGGAAGGCCGACAAAAAATGATCGTAAGAAACTGTTTTTAAGCTGACACAAAACTAAGAAAACAGTTCAGCTGACTGACAGATCATGCTCGTGTATGCATGGCTGTCAATATGCAAATGCGCATGCGCCTTTCTTTTTAGATTTTTATTCTGGAAGATGCAACTCTAATATAACTATTGACATATCAGATATAAGGGCGAACATCTGTTTTCCGGATGAAGTTAGTTGTCAAAATCAATAAGTCATCTTAGTTTATCTGCCGACGCTGGCAATTGGGAAAGAGAAAGCAGAAGAGAGAGGAACAAAATAAGCAAGAAAATTGATTACATTATCTGAAGATTTAATAGTTTTGTTCTTTGTTTATCTTATTTATTTACTTGTTAACCTGACATGATTTCAAAACACTTTACTTATATATATATATATATATATATATATATATATATATATATATATATATATATATATATATATATATAAACTGCGCCTAGAGATTATATGCAAGTTATGAATTGGTATAAAGAGTTGCGTCTTTAATGTTAAAAGTCCTATTATGATGTTGCTTAGATTCTACTCAATATTATTAACTTCGATATATAGTGATAGAGAAAACTATTGTTTTTGGTTGGAAAAAAATTTACTAAGTTCACAAAACAGACTAATTTGACTGTCAGTAGTTTATTGGCAACTATTTATCTTGATACTTTTACATTATTATACCTTGTAAAACTAATGTAAAAAAATAATATGAAAAGATTTTAGAACAAATTCGTCAATTTCTTAAAGGAAAAACATAAAAAAAACATTTTATTTAAAAAAAAAGATATATTAACAAAAAAAAGATATATTAACAAAAAATAAGAACCTCCTAAAATTAATTGCACAAATGCTCCTTTCTTTTCAATAACTCTTAGCAGCCTATTGTCAACATCTGATGTTAGATTTGAAATTTTAGCGGCTGGTAAGTTGTTTGCAGCAACTTTAACTGCCTCTCAGAGGTCACACTTGCTGTTGAATTGCCTTCCGTTAGAATAAATATCTCACTTGAGGATGTTCCACAGGTTCTCAATGGGATTCAAGTCACAGCTATTTGAAGGCCAGACCATAAGAGAATCTTCAACAAATCCCTTTTCTTTCAACCAGGATTTAGTAAACTTTGATGCATGACTTGGTGCGTTGTCTTGCATAAAGATCATAGATCTACACTTGGCTAAAGACTGGTTATCAAGCCATTCAAAGAAATATTGCTCTAGAAAATCACAGTAACTTTTGGAATTCATTTTAACCCCGTCTTTCAGTCTAAATGGACCCACGAGCTCATTACCAATAATCCCAGCCCACATCATGATCCCACCGCCGCCTTGTTGGCGTTTAAAAACTTTTCTTGATTCGTGTTGCTTGCAAACCCATCCTCGAGCCCATCCATCGGGCCCATCGAGAGTGATCCTTGATTCGTCTGTAAAAAGCACTTTACTGAAATCAGTTTTCATGTAGTTTTTGCCCATTGCAATCTTCTTTCCTTATGTTTTTTTGTTAAAATGGGTTTCTTTATTAATTTTTTACATCAGCAAACTTCCTTAATGCTTTACACCTCGTTTCCCTTGACACTATAGGAGCTCCAGCGGCCTCAAATATAAATGCACTTGACGCATTTGGGTTTATTATTAATTCTCTTTGGATATGTGATAGATCTCGCTTTGTTAAATTCCTGAATTCAGCCTGAAACTTTTTTTCCTTGGTTGAATTCCCATATGACATATTTTTTTGATTGTTCGATGATCCCTTTTCAAATCCTTAGAAATTTGAAGTGAAGACTTTCCTTTGCTAATTTCTTTGATTATATAGTTCTTTTCATTCATTGTTAGTTCTTTTTTACGACCTATAAAACTAAATTCTAGTTCTTGCAAATAATCTCTCGACACTGCAAACTGCTATAATTATTGAAAAAATACTAAATATCAATCTGAAAGTCAAAATTGGGACTTAATTGCTTTCATGCTTACTCGCTATACATAACAGTGCAAATTGTTTCATTGGATAACACATATCTATGAATTTTACAATACCTCATTTGCATATAAACTCTAGACTCAGTTTATTCACACTAATAATTTTAACAAGATAGGATTACCTGTGTCAGTAAATCCATTACATCGATCAAATTTAAATTTTAAAATAGGTAATTTTTAATTTTTAACTTCAAAATTCATCGTATGATTTAATATTTATTAGTTAGAATAAATTTTATTTTAGTCTAACACCAACATTAAAGCATTAAATAATTATTATAAACTTAGTTCGTAGTCAAGTTTTTTGAATTCTCGTATATTTATATTTTGATTGGTCATTCAAGCTTATTTAACAGTGTCTCCCCTTAGCGTGGGGTGTTTGATTGATTTGAACTTTTTTAAAACCATTTATTCTACATTCAACTCCATCACTTGATAAGACACCAGAAGTGTTGAAACAAAACGTTTATTTGTGTAGTGATTTTATAATATATTTATGTTATAATTTTCGAATAAATAATTATATATACATATGGTATAAATTACAAATTAAAAACATTAAAATTAAATAAGTACAACAATTTAAATAACTGTAAAGTGTTTTAACAGAGCACGAAAAGTGCGACACCAAAATCCGAAAGCGATGTGGGATTGCCAAAGATGCCATCGAAAAGCGAAACAAAAGTATTAAGAAACACAAGAAATTTATTAGACACAAAGAAAAGAGTTCTGAACTCTTATGTAATATCAGTTCTCCTACATACCAATGAATTCTGGACAACCACCTCACAGACGAAGAAGAGACTCCGAGCAACAAAAAATTGGTTCTACAGAAGGATTCCGTAAATAACATGGAAGAAACATGTGAGCAATGAGGAATTGCTCACATGTTTGGTCCATTGTATTCTCACCAAAGCGGACACGAATAATTAACATCATAAAGAAATAGTTAAAATTACTTGAGCACATAATGAGGAAAGAGGACTTGGAAAATTCGATACTTCCAAGGCAGGTAAAGGGAAAACAACGTATAACCTACCTAACTAGCTTGAGTAAATAGATGTCGGAAATAACAATACGTATATATATATTATATATATATATATATATATATATTATACAATATATATATATATTATACTATATATATATATTTTATACAATATATATATTATACAATATATATATTATACAATATATATATATATACAATATATATATTATACAATATATATATATTATACAATATATATATATATATATATTATACAATATATATATATTATACAATATATATATATATTATACAATATATATATATTATACAATATATATATATTATACAATATATATATATATTATACAATATATATATATATTATACAATGTATATATATATTATATATATATATTATAAAATATATATATATTAAACAATGTATATATATATTATACAATATATATATATTATACAATATATATATATATTAAACAATATATATATATTATACAATATATATATATTATACAACATATACATATTATACATATATATATATATTATACAATATATATATATTATACAATATATATATTATACATATATATATATATATATATATATATATTATACAATATATATTATACAATATTTATATATTATACAATATTATTATACAATATATATATATATATATTATACAATATATATTATACAATATATATATATATATTATACATATATATATTTATACAATATATATATATATTAAACATATATATAATATATTATACAATATATATTATACAATATATATATATATATATTATACAATATATATTATACAATATATATTATACAATATATATATATATATATTATACAAATATATTATACAATATATATATATATATATAAATATATATAATATATATATATATATATTTATACAATATATATTATACATATATATAATATATATATACAATATATATTTTACAATATATATATATATATATTATACAATATATATTATCATAAATATATATATATATTATATTATACAATATATATATATATATTATACATATATATATACAATATATATATATATATATACAATATATATAACTATATATATATATATATATTATACAATATATATTATACAATATATATATATATATACAATATATATTATACAATATATATATATAATATACAAATATATATTATACAATATATATATATATATTATACATATATATTATACAATATATATATATATATTATACATATATATTATACAATATATATATATATATATATTATACAATATATATTATACAATATATATATATATATATTATACAATATATATTATACAATATATATTATACAATATATATATATATATTATACAATATATATTATACAATATATATATATATATATATTATACAATATATATTATACAATATATATATATATATATATATTATACAATATATATTATACAATATATATATATATATTATACAATATATATAATATATACATATATATATTATACAATATATTATACAATATATATTATACAATATATATAATATATATTATACAATATATATATATATTATACATATATTATATACTATATATATTGTATACAATATATATATACATATTATATACAATATATATATACATATTATACAATATATATATATATTATACAATATATATATAGATATATTATAAAATATATATATGTTATACAATATATATATTATACAATATATATATATATATTATACAATATATATATTATACAATATATACATTATACAATATATATATAGATATATTATACAATATATATATTATACTATATATATATATATAAAATACTATATATATTATACATATATATATTATACAATATATACATTATACATATATATATATATATTATACTATATATAAATATATATAAAATACTATATATATTATACTATATATATATATAATACTATATATATTATACTATATATATATATATAATACTATATATATTATACTATATATATATATATATATATATATATATATAATACTATATATATTATACTATATATATATATATAATACTATATATATTATACTATATATATATATATAATACTATATATATTATACTATATATATAATACTATATATATTATACTATATATATATATAATACTATATATATTATACTATATATATATATATATATAATACTATATATATTATACTATATATATATATATATATATAATACTATATATATTATACTATATATATATATATATATAATACTATATATATTATACTATATATATATATATATAATACTATATATATTATACTATATATATATATATATAATACTATGTATATTATACTATATATATATATATATAATACTATGTATATTATACTATATATATATATATATAATACTATATATATAATACTATATATATATATATATAATACTATATATATTATACTATATATATATATAATACTATATATATATAATACTATATATATTATACTATATATATAATACTATATATATATATATATATATATAATACTATATATATTATACTATATATATATATATAATACTATATATATATATATATATAATACTATATATATTATACTATATATATATAAATAATACTATATATATATATATATATAATACTATATATATTATACTATATATATATATATAATACTATATATATATATATATATATAATACTATATATATTATACTATATATATATTATACTATATATATATATATAATACTATATATATATATAATACTATATATATTATACTATATATATATATATAATACTATATATATTATACTATATATATATATATAATACTATATATATTATACTATATATATATATAATACTATATATATTATACTATATATATATATAATACTATATATATTATACTATATATATATATATAATACTATATATATTATACTATATATATATATATAATACTATATATATCATACTATATATATATATAATACTATATATATTATACTATATATATATATATAATACTATATATATTATACTATATATATATATATATATATATGTATATATATAATACTATATATATAATACTATATATATAATACTATATATATATATATATATGTATATATATAATACTATATATATAATACTATATATATTATACTATATATATATATATATAATACTATATATATTATACTATATATGTATATACATATAATACTATATATATTATACTATATATATATATATATAATACTATATATATTATACTATATATATATATATATATACTATATATATTATACTATATATATATATATAATACTATATATATTATACTATATATATATATATATATAATACTATATATATTATACTATATATATTACTATTTATATTATACTATGCTATATATATTATACTATATATATATATATTATACTATATATATATATATATATATATAATACTATATATATTATAGTATATATATATATAATACTATATATATTATAGTATATATATATATAATACTATATATATTATACTATAATACTATATATATTATACTCTATATATATATATAATACTATATATATTATACTATATATAATACTATATATATTATACTATATATATATAATACTATATATATTATACTATATATATATATATATATAATACTATATATATTATACTATATATAATACTATATATATTATACTATATATATATTATACTATATATATATATATGATACTATATATATTATACTATATATATATATATGATACTATATATATTATACTATATATATATTATACTATATATATATATATATGATACTATATATATTATACTATATATATATATATGATACTATATATATTATACTATATATATATATATGATACTATATATATTATACTATATATATATATATGATACTATATATATTATACTATATATATATATGATACTATATATATTATACTATATATATATAATACTATATATATAATACTATATATATTATACTATATATATATATATAATACTATATATATTATACTATATATATATATAATACTATATATATTATACTATATATATATATATATTATACTATATATATATATATATAATATTATATATATTATACTATATATATATATATATAATACTATATATATTATACTATATATATATATATATATATATATATATATATAATACTATATATATTATACTATATATATATATATATATATAATACTATATATATTATACTATATATATATATATATATATATAATACTATATATATTATACTATATATATATATATATATAATACTATATATATTATACTATATATATATATATATATATATAATACTATATATATTATACTATATATATATATATATAATACTATATATATTATACTATATATATATATATAATACTATATATATTATACTATATATATATATAATACTGTATATATTATACTATATATATATATATAATACTATATATATTATACTATATATATATAATACTATATATATTATACTATATATATATATATAATACTATATATATTATACTATATATATATATAATACTATATATATTATACTATATATATATATATAATACTATATATATTATACTATATATATATGATAGTATATATATTATACTATATATATATATATATGATACTATATATATTATACTATATATATATATATTATACTATATATATATATGATACTATATATATTATACTATATATATATGATACTATATATATTATACTATATATATATGATACTATATATATTATACTATATATATATATATGATACTATATATATTATACTATATATATATATATGATACTATATATATTATACTATATATATATATATGATACTATATATATTATACTATATATATATTATACTATATATATATATAATACTATATATATTATACTATATATATATAATACTATATATATTATACTATATATATATATAATACTATATATATTATACTATATATATATAATACTATATATATTATACTATATATATATAATACTATATATATTATACTATATATATATATAATACTATATATATTATACTATATATATATAATACTATATATATTATACTATTTATATATATAATACTATATATATGTATAATACTATATATATTATACTATATATATATATATAATACTATATATATATATATAATACTATATATATTATACTATATATATATATAATACTATATATATTATACTATATATATATATATAATACTATATATATTATACTATATATATATATTATACTATATATATTATACTATATATATATATATTATACTACATATATATATATGATACTATATATATTATACTATATATATATATATGATACTATATATATTATACTATATATATATATATAATACTATATATATTATACTATATATATATGATACTATATATATTTTACTATATATATATATAATACTATATATATTTTACTATATATATATATAATACTATATATATTATACTATATATATATAATACTATATATATTATACTATATATATATATAATACTATATATATTATACTATATATATATATATATAATACTATATATATTATACTATATATTTATATAATACTATATATATTATACTATATATATATATATAATACTATATATATTATACTATATATATATATATATATAATACTATATATATTATACTATATATATTATACTATATATATATATATATATAATACTGTATATATTATACAATATATATACATACATATATTATACAATTGGAATTTACATTACATTTGGTTAATGATCCTTTTCACCTTGTCAGTTGAAATCATATTTACAAGAATTTCACATATATATATATATATAATACTATATATATATATATATATAATACTATATATAATATACTATATATATATATAATACTATATATATTATACTATATATATATATATATAATACTATATATATTATACTATATATATATATATATATAATACTATATATATTATACTATATATATATATATATATAATACTATATATATTATACTATATATATATATATATAATACTATATATATTATACTATATATATATATATAATACTATATATATTATACTATATATATATATATAATACTATATATATTATACTATATATATATATATATAATACTATATATATTATACTATATATATATATATAATACTATATATATTATACTATATATATATATAATACTATATATATTATACTATATATATATATATAATACTATATATATTATACTTTATATATATATAATACTATATATATTATAATATAAATATATATATAATACTATATATATTATACTATATATAATACTATATATATTATACTATATATATATATATGATACTATATATATTATACTATATATATATATGATACTATATATATTATACTATATATATATTATACTATATATATATATGATACTATATATATTATACTATATATATATGATACTATATATATTATACTATATATATATATATGATACTATATATATTATACTATATATATATGATACTATATATATTATACTATATATATATATAATACTATATATATTATACTATATATGTATATGATACTATATATATTATACTATATATATATAATACTATATATATTATACTATATATATATAATACTATATATATAATACTGTATATATTATACTATATATATAATACTATATATATTATACTATATATATATATATAATACTATATATATTATACCATATATATATAATACTATATATATTATACTATATATATATATATATATATATATATATATATATATAATACTATATATATTATACTATATATATATATAATACTATATATATATATATATTATACTATATATATATATATATATATATATATATAATACTATATATATATTATACTATATATATATATATATATATAATACTGTATATATTATACAATATATATACATACATATATTATACAATTGGAATTTACATTACATTTGGTTAATGATCCTTTTCACCTTGTCAGTTGAAATCATATTTACAAGAATTTCACAGACCAGTCACTGGATGTTAAATTATTAAAATAAAATTGGCCAAACAGAAGAAGAGAAGAAACATGGCAAAAAGAAAAAGTTTTTATATAAAAACAAAAAAGATATTTGGATATGAGGGTGATTAGTGGAGAAAGAGAATATATTAGGAAGGAAAAAAGACAGAAAAGATGGGCTATTTATTTTATACCCGTTAGCAGACAGAAGGTAATCCAGAATCCTTTCATAAATCTATTAACAAAAATAATAGTATATTAAGGAGATAAATCCATTTATATGAAAGCGAGTTAATTCAGAAATTTAACATCTACATGTGAATGAACATATTTAAAGTTAAACCTATATTAAATAATCGCATCTACATTGAAATAGAATTAACATTTATCATCTAACATCTGACATAATTAACCAATTAGAGGATGATTAAATTAAATAAAACTCTGCACTAAAATTAGAAAAAGTGCCTTTAGAATAAAGTGAAAGAGGACACACCTTTAGAATAAATTTTATAAGATAACAGTATATAATACTACTTATAGACTTTTACTACTTCCTTGTTTTTATTTCCTCTCT
The DNA here is from genome assembly GCA_963932145.1 of Acanthosepion lycidas. Classification (NCBI taxonomy): domain Eukaryota; kingdom Metazoa; phylum Mollusca; class Cephalopoda; order Sepiida; family Sepiidae; genus Acanthosepion; species Acanthosepion lycidas. The sequence goes on from OZ010585.1 coordinate 13,502,766, forward strand.
TTTCCTTTTTTTCCATTTTTCTTCTCTTCTTTCCTTCTGTTTGGCAAGTTTTATTTCAGTAATTTATGATCCACTGACTCGTTTGAAAAATCCTTCTAAATTTTATTTCAATTTACAAGGTGAAAATTAATATTAACCTATTGTAATCTTAATTTCTATTGAATAAAATATGTTGCTCTGTTTGATTAAGCATTGAGCTCTGTGCGAATCAGTTTTAATATTTTATATTGTATTAATAGGATTCATATATATATATATATATAAGTGAACATTGAAGTCAATACTTAGATGCGACAGGCTGTTTCATGCTAGATGCAATCATCACGCCTGACGATTGCGGCTAGTATGAAACAACCTGTCGCCTCTAAGTGTTGACTTCAATGTTCACTTTTATATTTACATAAGCTCTATCTCTGATTTTGATCACTTTATCCCACAAATGTAACACACCTTAAAACTATATTTCTTCATATATATATATATATATATATATATATATATATATATATATGTGTGTGTGTGTGTGTGTGTCAACATCTTGATTATAACCTTATTTTCTATTCAAGTTACATGTGATATCCATTTTAGAATCAAACAATCCAAATAGATCTCAATGACCTTATTCTAGTAGAAATCTGGTATGATTTTGTTTATGTTTCGTTTCCTCACCTGGAATCTCATATTTCCTCTACACAAAACGGTATAGTTTCTCTTCTGATAATTTGTTTGAAAATGTATTATATGGTCATAATTTAACATTTCGTTGTCAAAATGAACCATGTTATTGTTCGAAAGTTATCTGTCTTTACGAGATTTTAATCGGATAACTTATTATGTCTCTTCAGAAAATTTACTGTAATTCCTCATGTATAATACGCATTTTTTCTAAAAAAATAATAAGCAAAATCAGGGGTGCGTATTACGCACAGCTACAAAAAATCTTTAAAAAATTGCCGTAAAGTAAAATAATAATTATAAAACTAAATTAGAATAATATTATTCTATGTTTAAAACCATTTTTTAAATAAGAGTAGGAAACCATGTCCGTAATGAAATTTGAGTGGTTGAATTTATAGCGTTTGATTATCAAACAAGGGGTTCCTATTATGCATGAGTAGAAAAATTTTCCCCCCTTTTCAACACAATTTTAGGTGTACGTATTATGAATGAAGCCGTGTTATATATGAGGAATTATGGTACTCCGTTTTTTTGCCAAGTCAAAAGAATTCCCTCCTCTTGCTTACTGAATATATAAAATCTAAAGCTGAACTTCAACAAAATTTATAATTGTGTTCAGATTACATTATTGAGTAAAGTCAATCGAGGTAAATAAGATAAACACTCTCAGAATTATCTTTCGTGTCAAGCCATCCGCCTTTTCACTTTGGATTTCAAATGCAGATTCCGTTTTTATTGATGATGCCTATAAATCTAGTCTTCCTAAGAAGTTTTCCTTTCTCCAGGGTTTCTTCCCTCATAAAATTCAACACATTTTACTCAATTCTATCTTCGTGGTCTGGATTGTTGCCCGCTTAATTTCAGCTTAGATGCCTCTAACAAATCCAGCTTCAAAATTCCTCTTCTCCTGATGTTAAATAATCCTCTCAACCATGCATTCCAGTGCCATGGCCTGCAAACACGCCAATGATTTAGTACGTCTTCTGCTAGCTTCAGATTCCAGTTCAACAACTTTCAAAGTTTCGCACACCCATATCTCCACATGGCTTTCAGAACATATCAAAACGAGAAATATCAGGTTGGAACAAAAGTTCGGTCCGATCTTTGAGGTGAAGACTTTGGACAAAATTTATTAAAGTATTTCCCTTATATTGTTCAGTAATGCTTCTATGACTAATTTATATTTATAATAATGTTATTCATAATTTAGTTCAGGACTTGACCCTAAGTTCGGCCGAGCTAAAAAACACATTAGAAATGTTCCACCCTACGTAAAGGTGTCAACTGAAGTGCAGTAGAAAAATCCACCAAGCGCCTTTTATTTGGGGGGGAGTCATGCATTATAGGAAAGAATGTTCAAAATATTTCAAAACTGTGAATTTTAGTCTAGAGGACGAGCCAAAGCAGGGTCGCACAAAAGGACTCAATTCGGAAGATGCTGTTATCACAAATCCTGTTACTACGGCTAAGGAACTCACCGAGCAATTTAATGTTTGTCATACGACAGTCCTACATGAATTGAAAAGGATTGGAAAGATTTCAGTGGTTGAAAAATGAGTCCCGCGGGATATGTCTCCAGAATCACCAATAACGTCATTTGTTGCGAGTCATTGCTTACATAACTTCAACTGCCCTATTTTAGACAGCTTTTCTACTGGTGATAAGCAATCGACACTTTACCATGATGTTAAGCGCCATTGTTCGTGGATAAGTCGAGGAAACAGCAACTTCATCCAAAGAAGATTATGTTCAGTGTTGTCGGCAGCGGCGGTGCGCTACGAGCCTGGCCGGGATATATGGAGAACTAGGGCTGCCTGGGCATCTAGTTCCCACTCTCGGCCTTACTAGCAGAGTCCAAAGAAGAGGATAAACCAATACAGTTTGGTACCAGGGCTGCTGCAAGAGTGGTCGGATGGTAGCACAAATTGCCGTCCGTCCGCCTTAGAGGCTCTACTCCTAGTTGCCATCCAAGTCTGTTCTGCTATTTACCCATAACTGGAGGGAGAAGAGGAGGATTCACACCTTTCCCAAGCACGTAAGTGAATGTAATAGATTCGACTGGAATTCGAACTCGGCTCTCCGATTTCTCAATTCAAGCCGCTATCCATTACTCCACCGTGCCTCCTCTATGTTCAGTGTATGATGGTATATTCAAGGAATTATCCATTAGGAACTGTTTGACAATAATCAATCAATCAATAATGATCACTACTACCAACAGTAGCGTTTTAAAGAATTTCTGAACACAAAACGTCCATCCTTAACCAACATAGAATAAACCTCCATCATGATAATGTTCTTCCTCACAGTGCACAATTAACTAAAGACCTCTGAGAGGAGCTCAGTTGGGAAAAACCATTTCCTCCCCCATATTCTCCTGATCTAGCGCCGTCTGATTATCACTTGTTTTGGGGGTTTACAGAATCTTTGCGATTGCCTAAGGTGGACATCAAAAGAGTTTGAATATGAGTTAGTCTCGTGTTTTACATTAAAGAATATTTTTTACAAACATGGCCTCTATAAACTTGTTGATAGATGGGATGCGGTTCTGGGGAGTAAAGGAAGCACTTGCTGATTAAATACTGCTATAAGAATTAGTATCTTCATTTGAAATATAAACGCAACGTCGTTATATTCCGTCTCCTCCAAACCTGTTCTTTTATCGTCTTCTCTGTTTCTTTCGTCCTTTTATCGCCTTGCTTGGGGTAAAATGAAAAAAAAAAAAAAAAAAGCACTCGCAGTTTTTTATCTTTATTTTTCCTATAAAAAAAAAAAACATGTTTGTTTGAATGTACCATTCATTCCCTTTTCTTTCCTTTTAAATTTTTATCTTTTATATCCTCTCATATACTTTTTTTTTCTTCACTTTCTTTCATTTCTATCTTTCTACTTCTTATTGAATCGTTATATCCCGTTTCACTTGGTACCATATCTTACGCCTGATAACACGCATAAAGCGTACCCTACGTGGCCGGCCATTTGACTGAACGGATATTTGGCCGACGGACATTTCGCCGAAAAAGTACAAGTAAAAATATTAACAAGCAATACTTTAAGTATTTTAATTAACAGTATTATAAGGTAGAATAGAACTAATAATTACCACTGAATTTCAAGTGATATAATTAGTAAATCTAAGTTTAATGTTAAAAGTTTTCCTATTCCAATATCTGTTTATTGAAATTAGTATTTTTTTAAATATTTGTGTCTATTTTGGGTAAAAAGTAGCACCTAACTATTTAAATTCGTATTTAACAGTAGGATAAAAGCTAGTACATCCCTTTAAAATAATGATTATTAAAAGCAAAATTGAAAGATTTTTCATATCGTAAATGTTTAAGATTTTTGCTGTGGTAAAATGTGCTTTTTCTCAAAATACTTATCATCTTACAGTAATATTTGAAGTAAAATATAATATATACAGAATAGATTTTTTAAAAAAGCCTGTCATAAAAAACGAAAAATTATAAATTAATACAGTAAATATATATAGATATATGTAACACATTATGATAAAGAGTTTGACATACATGTAAGTACGCCACTCCATTTCGGCTAGATGCCCATTCGGTTAAATGTCCGCTGGACAAATATCCAATTACCCGTACCCTGTGTTAAAATTCAAGGAAAGAAAATAAAAAGAAATATTTTCATGGAAAATAGATCAAATTTAATTTTTTTTAAATGGAAAATAGATCAAATTTAATTAAAAAAAACAACCTGTGTTGGAAAACTCAATCGCTTAGGTAAATTTTATTCAAATTTTAATCGATGATCTCATCAACTTCTATAACATACACTCACGGTAACTAATGTACCCACAGTATTTCAAGCGGTAACTTTGCTGATGTAAAGTAACTTATTTTTGCTTCGAGTACCGCTAAACATGAAGAGACTTTTGAAATGTTTAATCCGACCAAGAAATACTTATAAAATCAAATATTTCTTTCTCCTTTCAATTTTTATTTCTCTTTTCCATGTTTTTCCATTTTCCATTTTCCATTTTCTTTTCCTTTGCTTTTTCTTTTAATTGTTTCTCTTTCTTTCTTATTGTCTTTGTTTTCACTCTTTCTTTCGATTCTTTTATTTTCATCCTTCCTTTCACTTTTTTTTTACTTTTTTTTTTCTTTCCTTTGTTACTCTTTATTACTCACTTTACTTTTTTTTTCTAGCTTTTTCTCTTCTTCATTTTTTTCTTTGTATCTTTTTCTCTGTCGCAATTCCCTCACCTCTTTCTTTTTTCTTTCTTTCACTTTCTTTAGTTTTCTTTAGATCTGCACTTTATCGTTTCTACTTTCTTTCGACTAAATTTTTCTTTATCTCTTTCCTATTTGACTCTTTTTTTTCCTTTATTTTTTCAATATTTTTTTCTTTTTTTCATTATTTCCTATTTTTCTTAATTTCTGTCTTTTTCTCACGATTTCTTATTTCTTTCAATGGCTTAAAATTATATCTCGACCTGCTCATCATAATTGATCTCTCGGAAAACATCTGCCAATTTGGTAAACTTTTAACGAATAAATCTTCTAACTCTTTATTCCCAACCTTAATAATAATAATAATAATAATTTTCTTAATTATTGCAGCATTCTCTTTTGTGACTGCCTAAAGGAACATTTAAGATTTCATTTTACTTTCAAAAAATACTCATATATTCTAAAGTGCATAATCACTGTTCTTTCCATGACACAAATTCCATCATTTTTATTCCAGATAATGTAAGCCTCGATTTGTGTCACTTTCGATTTAACTCACAATATCACAACTTAAAATACTTCATTTAAATTCTGGGCTAACCCATATGGGTGAGGGGTTTAGTACAAATTGCATACATTGATTTTTTTTTTTTTAAATCATTTTCTTTGTCTATCGGTACAAAAGAGAGGGATTATGGATTTTATAAGCATTTAACTTCTTAAAATAAAATTGAATCGTAACCTCTGGCAACGATGAGAAATTCATAAAGATCTCAATTACCAAAATCTCTTTGTTATGCATCACACACACATACATATATATATATATATATATATATATATATATATATATATATATATATATCGTCTATTGATTTTGTTCATTTTTGTCTCCAATTTACGATGTGTTTGAATCGTAAGTTGGAGAGAAAAATGAACAAACTAAATATGGCAGAATATTCGAGAAATCTTACTAGAGCAGTATATGAGATCTCCGGATTTCTCGAATATTCAAACCAACAGACAAAAATAATTAAATATACTGTTTAATAAATAAACCGATCGTCTACTCAACTACGAGTATCCACTAAAAATAACATTTAAATTGATACAAATTTGTTTAATAAATAAAAATTGATACAAATCTGATTAATACATAAAAAATCCATCAGTTATATATATATAATATAATATATATATATATATATATATATATATATATATATATATATATATATATATATATATATATATTAGAGTCAAGTCAAGGTAACAAATCCGTTGGTATATAATTGAAATGTGTATAAATTCTGTATTAGTTTTTCGACTGCTTTTTTTCTTTTAACTTTCACATTTAAATTCTATTTCCGCCATCACACGCCAAACTGTATAGACACGAAATCAATCCACACCCCGGAGTTGATAAGACAGACGATCGATATCTTCGTCTGCCGAAATAGGGTATTCCCCATATAAGGTATTTTGGATTTTATTGTTTACTAATTATATATACGTGTGTGTGTATACAAATTGGAATCAAATATGCGTCGGAATTCGACTGAATGATATGATAAAGAACAAATAGGAAACTTTTATCACTCTAACATGTTTCACTTTTATTAAAGCTTCATCAGAGAATGAGATATGGAGAAAAAGAAGCAAGAAATTCTGGTATTTTTTACTTTTTTGTTACTTGATTTTCATTGGTTAATCATGTTTCACGTGCATTCGACTTGTTAAACAAGCGTTAGTATAATTTATGTCGTACCGAATTCAAGGAAACACAACGCGTCCATTCAAAGTCGCAAGAAAATAACGGATTCCAAGCCAAACTGAAAAACCGTAAATATTTCTTTATATATGTAAGTGTAACAGAATTCTAGTTTGTATATGTGGGATTCAGACTATAATATATTTGTGAACGTTTTTACGTCCATTTCTTTATAGTTAGTAATATTAGTAGTAATCCCTCGAAGGCGTCAAAATTTTTTACAAGTGGCACTTGTAAAATCAAATTTATGGCTAGTTTTGTTCCTGTGTATAACGAACGAGTTTAAATGGTTGTTTAAACGATTTCATAAGATCTCTCCAAAATAAGTACACGGTAAAGGTGGTAAAGATCCTAGTATTAAGGATAACTAATTTATTCACAAGTTTTGTAGAAAGTGTGTTAGACAGTGGCATTATAAATTACGTGTTGTTTTTGCTAGAAGTGCTCTTGGTGGTGTCTAGTTTTGTGGATTTTGTAAACTCGTTTTCTCGCATTGACGATGAAATGATGTGGATAGTGAAGAAGTCAATATGTCTGTTCTACGGAACTCTCTTCTTCACCTAGGTATTCTGGTCTACATATCATCAGGACTCTGAGTTAAAATCCTATGACTAATCATGATTTTATTTTGATTGCGGTGGGAATATAAATTATTGAGACCGTTTTTGTTAATGGGCTTACGGTAAACTCTAATTTCTGATTGTTACGTATTAATAAAATTTTGAGGATATATATATATATATATATATATATATATATATATATATATATATATATATATATAAGGTATCATGAAACATGTATATAATTCAAAATAAAAAAGAGATAAGAAAAAGCTATTAAAAATATAATTCCCCGGTACATATATAACAACCTGGAATTTATCAATTACTAAATAAATACAATGAAAAAATAAATATATATAGTTTACAATTTTCTTTATTTAAAGGGGAAGAGTTCTCAACATCAAAGATATAGCGTTTATAGATACATGAAATTTACAGCATACAGTGTTGATTCCTATGTCTGCTCTCTCTTATATATATATATATATATATATATATATATATATATATATATGTATGATATATACACCGATTTAAATAAATAAATATATATAATATAAAAAATAAGAATAAATAAAAATAGGTTCCTCCATTAGGTCACGTAAAAAAAGCAGCATATCACGATGAAAAAAGGTCCATAAATCAACGAAAACAAAGTTTTGTATCAATATGTTTATGTTGTTATGAAGAGGAAAGACCAAAGTATTTTTTAATTATTTTTTACTCCTTTCTAACACGTAGAAAACTTTGGTTAAAATTTTTTTTTTTTTTTTTTTTTTTTTTAGACAGCGCGATAAAATAAAAAAGTTTGTTTTATTTTGCGCCTTTCCCGAGGAAAACACACGTTAATTAGGAAACTCTTGAAAAAATCAATTTTTTTTTTAACATGTTTCCACCCACTTGCATATTTTCATGAAATTTCGAGAAATTAAATCTTCACGCGCGGGATTTGTTTTATAAGTTATAAACAGGACTCTTTGTAGAAAGTAAATCACCAGTTTTTTTTTTGTTTTTTTTTTTGTTGTTTTTTTAAACGGTAACCGGTTTCATAGAAAATCTGCTTTGAATTATAAAAAAAAAATGTAAAAAGTATGACATTAATTAATTAATTAGAAAAGCTTTCACCTGTTTTAGTACATACGTTATACTAAGGACATTATTTTGTGAAGAAATAAAATTTTTTAGATGAATTATGTATTTTTTACAAATTTTTTTCCCATTTTTAAAATTTTTTCATTAACTTCTTAATACTTCAAAAATCGTTTAAAATTCTTTATTGCTTTCAAGCACGTAATGCAATGATAACGTTAATGAAAAAGTAAATTTACTAATCGAAATTTGAAAAGCACATAACAGTCGTTTGACCCAAAATATTTTTAGAATAATTTTTTTTAATTTTTTATTGAAAAAAACGTTCATAATTTCTACGTATGGAAATGTATACATGACATAATCCTTAAAAAATTTTAAACAATTATCTAATTAATAAAAAGTTTTAAACTATTATCTAATTAAGAAAGTATGAAATAAAAAATAGATATTACATAATTGCTGAATAAAAATGTTAATATTTAAAAAGTACTAGTTAAAAACGAAAAACCGCGTTCGCTTACTTTGCAAAAATTGTCAATTTTGATCATCCATAGTAATCTGTCATCACCTCGTCACAATCGATTTCTTTGATAAATTCAGACACGTCGTTAAATGTTTGGATACAAATTTTTATGCTATAAGTAAGTACTGCTTTTTTCATATCAGATTAATTTAACTTTAAATTTTCTAATTTTACTCAAATAACGTGTCAAAAATATATAAATTTATTTTAGGAAGAAGTTTAAAATCAAAATTTTGTTTGTCTACAAATTTCTTAAAATTTAAGAAAATGGCCGCTTTTAAGAAAATTAAACAAAAATCGAGCATATATTTGACATTCCAATCTATATAATTTCTATCTGAAAGACACCAGAATATGTTACTTACTGTAAGTAATAAATTTAATGCTTTAGCTTTCAATTAATAACAACATATTGAGACAAAACTTTGTTTTTGTTGATTTATTAGCCTTTTTTTAATCGTGATATGCTGCTTTTTTACCTGACCTAATGGAGGAACCTAAATAAAAACAAGCAAGATAATCCAACCCAAATAAATAAATAAACAAATGAATGACTTCCGGCAAAATACCCGCCAAAATAGACTATCCACAATGCACCACTGACCCGTATGTATAAATAGCCGAGAAAAAAACAACACTCGTGGCCTGACGATTACGTCTAGCATGAAACAGCCCATCGCCTCTAAGTGTTGACTTCAATGTTTACTTTTATATATATATATATATATATATATATATATATATATATATAATGATTACATAACAAATGTCATTGCGTATTTTTCATCGTTATTTCTCACCGTCTTCGTGAATGGTCATCCTGATTTTTTAAAAATACTGCTGGATCCATATCTGGAATTTTGACACAATCATTCGGAAGTTTTTGTTTTTTTTATCTTTCAGTTGTATTTTTTTAATCGATCTAAGATTTGCTAACCAGTTATTATTAAAACACAAGAGGAAGTTCATATTTCGTAATCACCTGACTTACCATATTTTTAAAAATGTTGTGCTATGAAAGACGGGGAAGGTACCATTGAAAATATGAGCCTAACAACCAAACACTTTACAACAAGCTTTATAGGATAAAATTAAAAAAAATCTTTTTCCTAATTTTTAAGAAATGCGCTTTGAAAGAAAATAGTTTCACCGTGTAAAGCTTTGTGCACGACAACAGAAAGAATTTGCGTAATTTTAAGAGAAATTATATTAATTTTAACTCAACATATTTATTAAATCGATATTTGAACGATAGCGCAGTATGGCCTTGACTAAGCAATTAGGAAGCAAAGAATGTAAAACTTGCAAACTTTGCGGAATTTTCATAGATTTACTGGTGAGAAATTTAGGTAAGTGGTCGGCACATGAAGAGAAAGAAATCTAGAAAGTTTTAAACTACTGTCACATCTTTATTCGTGTAAATATTGGATAATGTCGCGTTTTATTAAGATAAATTCTACGGGGGGGGGGCGACACTATTTTTCAGACACTTTATTTTTTCAAGTCTTAGGTAGCACAGGCAGTCTGTACTGTTTTAGTGTAATGGCAATAACATTTAAAAATTGTTTCAATGCTACAAATGGAAAAGCAGAATTCAAATTAGAAGTATTTTTATTTTTTTACAAATTTTCACATTACACAGGCGACAGTATTTTTCGGACATTGAAGAAACAATGCTAATAGTTTATGGCAGCACCCTTTTTTCAATGACTTCTATCAATCTTCATAATGTTCGTACATATTGATAATAACGTCTCTTTGTGTTTCTAGCAGTCTATTTTAGCATTTTGTATGCACTGCCACAGTTCAATCTCTCTGGTTATTTCTGGCCCGTCGTAAACAAGCTCTGCAAGCATTTCCCATATGTTTTCAATTAAATTTAAGTCTGGACTTCTTGCAGGCGATTCCAGAGTAGTTATATTTGCTTCACAAGTCCAATTTTTCACTGATTTGGCCACATGGATGCTGCAGTTATCTTGCTGCAAAATAAAATTATTTCCCATTTCTTTTTCTATGAGTGGTAGGGCTCTCTTTTCCAAAAGTTCTCTGTAGCTCAAGCTATTTTGACGTCTTTTTAACCACTCGAGCCACAAGTTTCCATTTGTAAATACCATACCCCAAACCATGACTCCTCCTCCTCCCATCTGTCTCTTGTTGAGAATAACAGGTTCACCTTTTCTCGACCATGTACACCACCCGTCAGGTCCATCGAACTTAAAACGGTTTTCATTAGTAAATATCACTTTCTTGAAGTCGACATGGTTTGTTATCCATCTTTTGGCGCTTCCCAGACTTGCCTCCTTGTGTTTTCTCGTTAGTGTAATTCTTTTCTTGATTTTAGCATACTTAAGTCCACTTTCGTGTAGCTTTGTACAGTTCGAACACTGACGTCAAGTTCGCACTTCTCCTTTACTTTCTTCGCTGTCACCTTTTCTCCAGATGATAACAACCTCGTAACACTCCTCTTCATTCTTCTTTCTGTTCTCTTGGAAATTGTTTTTTTCCGTCCTCTCTTCTTCTTCCGCTCATAGTCTGTACATAGCAAGTATTCAACTGTTGCCTTCGGTAGCTTCATCTCAGCGGCGATCTTTCGGATGCTGAGCCCGTCTTCTCTCTTCTTTTGTACCAAGCTAATGACTTCTTTTGAATGCATTCTTATTCAGGATTTTAATACGTTTTCGCAGTGAATACTAAAGATACTCAAATGTAATGGTCAGGGTACAATTTACCTGCAGAAAATTTGCATATTGTAGACGTTCGACGACTAAATCATTAAAAAAACCCGGAATTTGTGTCATGTCCGAAAAACAGTGTCGCCTAAGTTGAAGTAAAAATAAAGAAAATAGGAAACCAAAGACAAACCCATCAATCAATGTTCATACCATTAATGGACAGTTACTGCTGAACTACCTACTCATCAACACAAAAGCTCTCGGCAGCAAAAAACACCTTTAAGCACACTTTTCTAAGTGTCCCAAAAATAGTGTCGGCCCCCTGTATAAAAATACAGATGAAAATTTCTATCTCTGTGTAGGCGCGTGTGAACGAATATGTGCACCCATGTGTAAATATGCTCGCAAATGTATATTCCTATCTCTTAAAAATAAAGATATATATATATATATGTCGTTTTTTGACGTTAAAAAATACGTAAAAAAAACGACATTATTACGTCATTATTTTTGCACCAACCTAATATATATATGTGTTTGTGTGTGTTACTCAAGTGTTATAAAAACAGTGCTCAATGTTATATAACAGAGTTATTAAATATATATTAGTGAATATACATAATACCCCACGTCGATAGCACGACTCGGAGTTTCATAAAATGGGATATTATGTTCACTAATATATATATATATATATATATATACGAACGAACTACATTCTCTTTTCCCGCCAGTTCAAACCTTCACGGGATGCATGCCTCTTTCATGGTAGAAAACCACCCACATTCCCTCCGGATATATGGGCACGTGGCTGAGTGGTTATAACCATGGTCGATTTGTCAGGAAGGAGACTTCCTGATGTTATTGAACAGGAGAAGTCAAACTCTTTGGAAAGTGCCTGAAAACCAAACCATACGGTTTGACTAAAAGTTTGTGAGTGAAATTGGGTGCCGTCGATAGCTGTGCTAGAACAAAGTCACAAGTCATTGTGGCCGAGGTCTTAAGCGTGTTGGCCTTGTTCAAATTGTTGACCTCGCTAGAAAAAACAGTCTTTCCCAGAAACTGTAACTAAGGTGGCGCTGTAGGTGTTGAATAAACACAAATGCGTCTGCAATAGGGATTGGCTAGCTGCCCTAGTAGACGGGTATCCTCGAATACTAATATATATATATATATATATATATATATATATATATATATATATATATATATATAAGTCGACATAGAAGTTAACACCCAGTTTTTTCATGCTTAAATGCAATCTTCAGGCTATTAAATACGCTCTGCCCCTGATATTGACCACTTTAACCCATAAATATTGTATACCTTAAAACTATATTTTTATTATATATATATATATATATATATATATATATATATATATATATATATATATATATGATTACTTAGCTGATTGATGTTACCTTCACCATCCCGATACTAATGTTTCGTAGATGGATACTCCAGCAATTGCTCCATACACTCGTCAGGAGATATCAACAAGTGAAAGTTTTTTTTTCATTGTTAATTTATATTGATTTAAAAAATAATTCATTCAGTTTTTATTGGTGCAATATTTATTTTTTTTATGTATGAAATCTATTTATGCAGTAAGCATTTATCCAAAGAAGTTTGATTAAAAATAACCAATAAAGGTTGATTTTTTTTTAATTCCATTTGTTCAAATTCCAAATAAATTGTTGAGTATTGTGAGGGAAATTGACGATAAACTGTCTGAAATTAATGTTGGGTTGTTGTTTTGTGTTTAAGTACTTTCGACCATGTCAAGGTATTCTGTCTACGACACAGACAACAATTTGGTTCTTGAAAATGACTGTGATGGTTGAAACAAAAACAACACAATATGAATTTGGGATAATTTCGATCACAGTAGCCAACCCTCTATTCTAAAATTGAAAAAATACAATAACAAAATTAAACAGACAGACCTTGTCAGTTCTTTTAAATTAACTAATATATATATATATATATATATATATATATATATATATATATATATATATATATATATTAAAAATTAGGAGATCTGTCGATTTATATCATTTGATTTTCAATCGCTTTATTTTTTTAATTAATAATGATAGCAAAAAGATAAACAGTGCTAAGAGCTACAAATAACAGGAAGTTGTGAAGAGCTATGATCGCTCACACGCTGAAGAAGCACAGCAAACTGCTGGATATAGGACATCTAAGCATGGATCCTTTGATGACTTTGTTAATGAGGCATCCTGCTCCATACATATAATGGTTGATTTCTCCATTGTAGTAGAGTACATGCCTTTCTTCAGCCTGACGCCTCTCCATCTAGTTTCACATAATCCTACCAGATGTTATGTATATCGTTGCAGTTTGTATAATAGATACTGGAGTCTTAGGAAACTAGGCTTGAAAATTTTAACACCCACAGGGACATATTGAAGGAAAGAGGGACAGAGGCGAGCAAAGAATAACCTACCTAACAAGTTTGTGTTGATAGTTGGCAAAACAAGTATTAGAAGAGATAGCTAAAAAAATAAACATTGCTAAGAGCGACAAAGGACAAGAAGTTGTGCAGAGCCATGATCGCCCATGGTACACGGCATGATATAGGACAACATCCAAGCATGGATCCTTTAATGGCTTTGTTTATGAGGAATCCTACTCCATGCATATAATGGTTGATTTCTCCATTGTATTGGAGTACATGCCTTTCATCAGTCTGATGCCTCTCTATGTTTCACATAATTCTCCCACATGGCACATGGAATTTGAAGAATCTATACCGATGGACAAAATAAGGTGTTCAGATCGAAATTCCAATCGCCTGAAGAAGGCTGGAGCATACAACGACCGAAACGTTGTGAATATGGCAATAAATATGGTGACAACAGTCGGAACAATGTAAATAATGACAATACCTCATCTCAGAAATATAAACAGTTGTTGCTAGTATGACATCTAAAACAAAATGTACAGATAAAGAGTATTGATAATGATATATATAATAGTCATATTAATAATATCATAAATTCAGACATTATATATATATATATATATATACAAGAAAATCAGATAAATAAATAGACAAACATTGATTGATTAATTGCTATGTTTTTACAGCTTATCAACCTTTTGCAGGTTTATCGAAAGCCCGAAATCATTTTAAGATTGTACGAATTTTTGGGAGATAATAATTGATTTAAGTATGACTAATTAACCTATAGCTGGAGAGAGAAGAAGCAGATTCATACTTTTCCCAAGGGTGTTTGTTTGTAAATGAATATAAAGAACCAGACTAGAAATGGAACTCTGCTCTCCGATTTCCAATTCCAAGTCATTATCCATTACACCATCCGCACACCCAAGCTAACTGGTATTCCGAAGTGGTCACCAGTCTAGCTACTGACCATGCTCGACGTTGCTTAAAAGGGAAATTGGAAGTTAATTACTTCACATCATTTCTACGGTTGTGGGGTGCAAATGATTTTCTAGTAGTATAACCCCTCCTAAGACCCCTTTGGCGATAGGTTTGGATGTTTTAAATGCCTACTCCTATAATGAATTGAATAAGAATAACTTTCTCTTGCATAAGAGTAACTAATATAAGAATAAAATATTTTCTGTCTTTCTTTACAACTACTGTTATACTGCACTTTAGTATTATTTTCTCGTACTATATTCCATAATTTTACAAGTCCTTATTCATGTATATCATTTATAAAATATATAAAACAACTAATGCAATAGTTACTAATTAAATATAGTGTTAATTCTGCTAGTAATTGTCTTTAAATATTGCACTAGCATAAATTTTTGTTTCGTTTAATGTCAAACATCTTTTTACTAATATCTTTCTCTAAAAGAAAACTATAGATACAATAATCCAAAAATATGACATTCTTCGCCTGCACCTTTTAATATTAAACCAATAATTCTACGTAAACTTCTATCCTGTATCACACAAGTGTCTTTCTATGACCATCATTGTTAGATTTACATAAAAAAGGTAAGGTTATGGGATCGCCTCTAAGTCCAACTAAATCTAATTTCTTTATGGCTTACTTAGATATCAATTCTTAACAATTTTACCTATGTTCGATATATTAATTACACATTGATAATACCGAAAATCCTAAACGAAATTAAAAAAAAAAGGAGAAATGAAAGAGCTTTGAGGAAAGTTCTATTCTAAAGAAATTCTATTATTAATATTTAATTCATAATTAAAGACATATGAAGTTAATTAGAAAGACCCAAGAAAGTTTCATGGTTTTCCTATTTTGATATTCTGATGAGTCTTAATTCTTTATTGATTGAATAAGCGCATGGTGACTTTTACAACAATACGACAACCCGTAGAAATTCCACAGCACACCATTAAATATTTGAGCTTAACAACTTTAACAAAATATTTCGATAACAATAATACAGATGAATGTTGTTCGTTATTTTAAGAAGTGGATACAAATGAAAAGATTTGAAATTTACAACTTTTTCAGTTTGACTGAAACAGACGTTAAACACTTCAATCTTCTCTTTCTTTTTTTCTTTTTTCTTTTATTCATTTCCTTACTGAATACAAGTAACGTCTCTGATATATGTTTTGGTTGTGAAAACGGAATTTATGAGGTAGAAGATGCTAAACACTTCTATCTTTCTTTCATCTTCTCACTGAAACCAAGTAATGTATTTTCACTTTTTTCCATGCGATCAAAACGAAATATTCCATTATTTATGAGGTATTGGCAGGACATAACGGTCGCGCAAACTAACGAAGGGAGGGACCAGTCCAATTATAATAGGATCATAGAATCTCTTTCGTTAATGTTTAGTAGACCGTAACAGTCATAATTTTCCTGCTTCACCATAGAAAGAAAATCCACAAGTATAAGCTCTTGTTTTCTTAATTTCCAAAATAAATGTCCTCATAAATATGAAATATTTGTTATAAGGAATATGATCAGCCGTGCTGAAGTAAAGAATATAAATTTGATCGCTAAATGTTGGAAACATTTGGATGAATTTTTGTGTGTGTTTTTGAGACTATTTGGATTACCGGATTGTGACAAGGAGAGGGCACTTCGACGTGGGGTAATGGTTAACAAGCTTGTCTCACCAGATCAATTTAGTAAGTACGATCCTCACTCGGTACTCCTTCATTTCGGCCTCGTGCCGCATCTAAGTTTCGCTTAGTAAATTACTATTATACATATATACAGAGTTGAAGATCTAAAGAGGAAATTTCGAACTCTGAAAAGACTGAATGCTTAAATTAGCGAATAGATATTCAGGTACGCCCCTGCACAAACCTACAAGTGTCACATACATAGAAAATTCGTCACTGAATATTTCTCACTCACTCTCTCTTTCTCTCTACTTCTCTCTACTTCTCTCTCTCTTTCTCTCTCTAAGTATATGAACAGTCTTCGCCGGGAAACGCAACCGTATGTGGAATATATTCGTAATTTTTTTCTCCAGTGAATTGAGGAACTATTTTTTTCTTTTTTTTTTTTTTTTTTTTCAGATTCCACCAGATTTGTCATCCGCATAACGCTTGACACATAAATATTTCTAAAGCAAGAGAGAAATCCGAAAATAAGCTGGTTAAAAATGGCGACTTTATGAAACAATGCATAGCCTGGTCACTTGGCGCAAAACAGTCTCATTTTAAGGCGGTGGGGGACACTGAGGGTTCGCGCGTTTATCAATCTTTCACTTTTGCTAAAAACGTTTTACGTTCACAGGGCGAATTTTTCATCTTTGGCCAACAAAATAGTCCGAAAATTGCAACAAAATTCCAGGATTAAAATTATTTGTACCCGCAAGTAATCACTCTTTATATATGTACTTCAACTCCACCTACTTTCATTAGAGAAGATGCAAACGTTTTTGGTTATAATGTAGATTTTTAAAATATATATTATACTTTATTTTCCATAATTTTGCTACACGTGTTGCCGATCTCGCGACCTTCATCTGTCAAATAGTGGTTATTTCCACATTTTATTAAAAGGTATTATTTTCCTCATGTTTTCCGATGTTTAACCATTGTCTTTTGTGTGTAGTAGTAATCCAAATTTTTCTTGGACTTATGGAGATAATATTCTTCGGCTTAAGGGGTAAGAAAACAATTAGGATTGGTCAAAAAAAGTGCAAATGAAGGAGGTCTTAGGTTTAAAAGATACAGGGGTCGTAAAAATATAAAAACTATCTCCATTTTTGCGTTGTGTATGTTTTTGATAGTATGTGTATACATATTCCTTCTACATACATATATATTGTTCCCATATAGATATGGGAAAATGATATATATTTTTTTATATATCAGAACAATTTTAAGAAAATATATTAATATAAACATACACATCTTTTTAGTTCGATGATATCCTAAATATTTTTATTATATTGCATATAAATTCGAAATATAATGTGTTTATTTTATACACTATTTATATCTTCGTTGCCATATTTATTACATGTCGGCCGTTGTACGCTCCGGCCTTCTTCAGGTGGTTGGAATGCTAGTTCCACGTGCCATGTTTAATGGATGTAATTTATCAGTTATTTCTGTTAATCCCCCTCTCCAAATTCTCCACTGCCTTAACCGGGTATTGAACTCACACTCTTTGGGTTTTGTCACAGGATTTAACCAACGCCTTTATCCACTATGCCGTGTGTCCTTGTAAGAATTTATGGGTATTATAAACCTAATGTCTTCAGCAACCATTTTTATACCAGTGCTCATATTGCAATTTTTGCTTTTATCATTTCATGTTTTTACCAGAGCTCATATTGCAATTTTTATTGTTATTATCGCTTTTCTCTGGCACTCCTTATTACTGGTTCCCATATTGTATTTATTTCTATGATTGGTCGGCTCAGGAGATTTTTGTGGCCTAGCATATGTGCTGATTCCTTAAGTTTACAAATTTTCCAATGGTGTTTTTGTCTATGATCTCAGCCTAATCCCACAGAGGGCGGTGATCTCCCCTTTCTCTCCATATGTGGTCAGCCACGCCTGATTTTTTCACTTCCCCTCGTGTTACAGCTTTCTGGTGTTCTTAAAGCCTTACCTTAAGGGGGCGGCCTGTCTCCCCTTTATATTTCTTTCCGCAGCTGCACAGGGTAGCATACACAGTCAGTTTGTCATGTTCTCCTCTATGGGGAGGTCTTACTTGGGAGAGATATCTGCGGAGTGTCTTCCAGCTTTTGGAGAACTTGCAGAGGGTAATTAACAGGAGATAACTGATAATTGACATCCATTAAACATGGCACGTGGAACTAGAACAGTCTATCCCAGTGAGCGAAATAAAGGGTTCGGTTAGACATTCCATCCACCTGATGATGGCCGGAGCGTACAACAGCCGAAACGTTGTAATAAATATGGCGACAAAGATGAAGACAATAGTCCGAATAATGTAAATAGTGTACATAATACTTCCTCTCAGAAATATAAACAGATACTGTTTATTTTATGTATTACAAAGGCAGATTACAGAAAAAAGCATCAATACGAACATTAAACGAACTAATTTACTAAGATAATATCACATGCATACACATCATAGTACAGCAGACAGTCAGAAGTGAGTTTTTTGGAGGATCTCGTGTACTTTAACTCCAGTATGTCGCA
Organism: Acanthosepion lycidas; assembly: GCA_963932145.1. NCBI lineage: Eukaryota > Metazoa > Mollusca > Cephalopoda > Sepiida > Sepiidae > Acanthosepion > Acanthosepion lycidas. The sequence goes on from OZ010585.1 coordinate 13,521,897, forward strand.
CAAGAGTATCAAGCAGAAGTCATCCATCATGGTGGGATTACTCTTACCTTGGTAGCTTCTTCCCAACTTAGTAATATCTTGGTGGAACGTTTCTCTATACTCATCACTCACTGCTCTGGAAAACAGGTTGTGCACGTAATGAGAAAGGAGGGCCTGGAGAATCTGATACTCACAGGTCGAATAGAGAGAAAGAGAGACAAGGGAAAGCAACGCATGACATACCTGGGAGGCTTAAGCAAATGGATGACAGAACGTGGTCTGTGGGAGGTGGCAGAAGGACGAAACTTACTGAGAGCTACAATAGATAGGAGGGAAGTGGAGAGCTATGATCGCCTACGTACTGAAAGGACACGGCACATAAAAAGGAAGATGCCGTAAAAGAAACCAATCCAAACCAAACCAAATCAGACAAATAAGAGAATACTTAAGAATGTTTTGATTACGCTCTGAGTGTTATGATTTATTATAAGTCGATTATGATTTATTATAAAAAGTACAAAAATAAAATTAGAGCGCTTATCTCTATCTATAAAAGGCTGTGTGTGTGTGTGTGTGTGTGTGTAACGGATGCACGGCCGCAATTTTTGACGGATTTGCACCAAAATTTACATGCACATGCTCCAAGTTAGCGGGAAGGCCAAGACCGGCATTTCCCAACTTCCTTTGATAGTGGAAATAATCGATTTTTTCATGCTTCTACGGCAGTTTTCATGTAGTGTGCGGCCATTTTCTACTGGCCAGAGTGAGAGCCTATAGCTGGCTGCCGCGAATAGGCAGGAAGATTCTATTGGCCAGCGTGAGAGCCAAATAGCTGACTGACACGAATGTTAACTATCCTAGCATGCAAAAAAATATCGATAGCTGCATTCGTCACAAGTGGGAAAAATTTAAATCTGCATGGAACTTTACTCCAATTGGCTCATTGGCTTGCTTAAACTCAACATTGATTCTGATACCGCAGAACTGGGGTGGGTGTGAAAAAGAATTTGTTAACATTCTTTTTTCATTCGGTTTTTCCAGTTACGAGTCCTTTTTAAAGCTGATCGTTTTGTGTTCATTTTGTTTAGTTCTTTTTTCATAACAGATTTAATGTTTAGTATAGAGCTTAGAAAAAATTCGCAGTGTGATATAGGCAAGTAGTAAGGCATGTAGCAACATCAGCACGGCAAAGGGCACTCATTTAAACGCAAGGAAGGCAAAAATATTTTAAGTCAAGTGATAACGATTGCTGTATGAGTCGTACGATTTTTGAATCAAGCACAGACAACGCCGGGTCATGCTGCTTGTTATAAAATATAATCCATTGTCTTGTAACTACGAGCAGTGTTAATCGAAAATGACGTCATCGTAAGGTTTCATAAAATCCCATATGAAAGGTGGAGACTTGTATGAGAGTTTGAACAAAACATATTGCAGGTGTTCATTAAAAATGTCTCTTTCCTTCTCTTTGCTAATTTTACTCGTGACACGTGCAAAACGAAATTTCTTGAAAATGTCATTCGCAAAATTGGCGGTAAATTTAGACAAATTTGAATTCGCAGCTCATTCATTGATTTTTTTTTCTTATTGGTGTGTAGAATACAGAAAATGTTGAAAAGTTCTCCTCTCTACCAAAGGCCACTTCCCTACCCTTCAAAAAAGATCTAATGTTGATTGATTATTTGGTCAGATTTTGGAGAGACCAGAATGACACCCTTCCATAATTAAACCACAACGTATTAATTTTTAAACTTGGAAGTTAAATTCAAAGCTTAAAACGGAAATCTAATCTTAAAAGGTAAACATAAAAATTTTAAATTTATATAACTTCTTGCATAATTAAGGCTGTTTGATATTTTCGATTGGTTTCCCCAGTTTCTCTTCTTTGAGAAAAGTTAAAGTTTAATGAAGTCAGTCTTTATAAAAACACTGCGTTATAATTCCAAAGATAGAGTTAAGTTCCATACTGGTTTTATGTTAAAAAAAATAAATGTTTGAATTATAGACACGGAAATCGAAATTGATATTAATTAAGTTCGAATTTCGACAAGCTACTAATGTGCACGCAACACTTCAAAAAGGCATGAATCCACTTTTCTCTGAGTCTAAGAAAAATATTTTTCTTTCTTGTATGCTGCGATAGTTGAAAGGTAACAGAATGAGTGGATTGAATATTTGAGTAAACCACGTAACTAGAAACCGAGCAGTTAAAATTATTTTTTAAAAAAGCTGGTTATGGTTGATACATAAATACTTTACGAAGGTACACACGCTCCAGAATTATGTGGTATTCTATGAATTTATTTCGGCTCGGTTTATGGTAAAGCAATTTAAGATAGGCACCGATATACAGAGAACTTAAGTCGATGACTTGGTTTCTTATTTTAGAACATCATTTTACTTATAATTATTGCCACGTTATACAAACAATAACCCCTGCATTATTCAAACAAACTAGTCGTAAATAATCAACAATGTATCTGTCTCTTATATTAATACTAATTACGACTGGTTTTACATTTTCATAAGTAATGAAGTAATCGTTTTAAGTAACGGAGTTAATCGAAATAAGTGCTGTGTAATTTGTTGCGCTAAAAATACATTTACTATAAGTTATTGAAACGCGTTCAATCTTTGTGAATGAATGATAGAATCTAGAATTTCATTTCAGAGAGTAGTAGTTGCTAATAATCTTTAATTATTTTGAACTACTTTTCTCATTTTAGTTATATAGATGTTATTATAGACACAACGTTTCGACCAGGTACCCCCTGGTCATCGCCAGGTATTCATTTGGGACATCTGTTATTTATTGTGCTGTTGTCCCTGTGATGTCAGTTATTGTTCATTCCTGTTGAATTGGTGTTTCACCAACTACTCAAAGATTCGAAGTATATGACAGTAACACTTGTATAACAAATTACTATATCCACTACGCCCCACCCCCAAAGGACATTAGCAGTGTGTCCAGTAATTGGCTATGGAATATTTGTTGATTATTGCCATATTTTGTCCCTGAAAGGAAATACTAAATTATGAAAAGCGGGACGACATTGAATATAAAAGGCTCTAAATATACACCATCCTTCGGGACGGCAACGTAGTTAATACAGCAGTTGGTTATATATGTGTAACTATCATCTAGTAGTCATGATTTCAATCCTTGGTTTAGGTAGTGAAACAGCAATTCAACACAAATGAAAAATAACAGGGACAAAATATCACAATAATCAACATATGAACAAATCAATGGACACCTGATGATGACCAGGGTTTACTTAGTCGAAACGTTTTGTCCATCTATATCAATAAGAACAATAATTTGAAATAATACCAGAATAAATTATACAATCATGTCGTAAAATCATTGCCATGATTAATCTCTCTACTGTTTTGCTCAGGAGTCATTAAAATAATCTAATAACTTCCTTTCTCATAGACCGTCTTGATGTGATTGCAAAGGCAAGAGAATAAAAGTTAAACAGACAGAAAAGAAGGGCGAAAAAAACAACAAAAAGATTAAAAAGGCGAGAAGAAAATGGAAGAAAACTAAAAGAAAAGAAATATGAAGTAAGAGATAGAGAATTATAAAAATGAATAAAGCACACGGTAAAAAAAAAGGAAAGAATGTATAAAAGTAAAAGGGGTGGGTGAAAAACGAAAAACAGAAGATATGTTTTGATAATATAACGAAACCAACACACTATAAAAACAAACTAGCGTAGAAAATTTATTGAAAGAAAAATGATTTCTTTTTTTCATTCCTGTAACATGAACCATCAAACCGCATATAACGATATTTATTTTGAATTTTCTAGAGAAAACGCAAAACAGATTAAAACTGAAATATTCTTTAAGTGTGATTTTTTCTCATTCAGTTCATTTCAATTCACACGACAATTCCAAGGCCGATTTTTCAATGCCATATTTCTAAAAATTGGCAAGTTTAGAAATTCCCAAAACACCTCTGATATTATAAATTCTCTGAAAATCCATAAAGGGTTCTTTTGACAGCATTCAGACACCGAAAACTAACAAGAGAAAGAACAGAGGCTGACCTCTGACATAATAGCCGAATAATAAAGTAAACGAGAGAAAGCATAAAAGGACAAATATAAAAGGTGTAAAGAGGAAAGAAAAATGGGCAGATTAAGACAAAACAAAAGTATGGTCTTTGTTACGAAGATCACGTGACAACGAGCATAATGTTCGATTATCTTCCTTTATTTGAACCTGCTTTGGTATGAACCTCGGTTTGTATGAATGAGAAAAATAGATCAAAGAATCGAATTAAATCACAAGTTCATATAACTTCGAAGTATCTGATTTTACTGTCTTACCATCTCTTATCATTATCTATTCTCGGATTAAGCGGAAGAAAATTAAGCAAATAGGAGAGAATAGAGAAAGCTTAGGATAATTGTCGGTAGCTACCTTGCTACACTCGAAGATTGGCATTTCGAAAGAAAGAAAGAAAGTGAAAAGAAAATGAAAGAAACAAACAAACGCATAGCTGTACTACAAAAATTAAATTCTAGTCTTGGTTCTTTTATGCCATGTTCCTTCGAGACGTGAGCAATCACGGATCTCCACAAATTCCTTCCCTTTGTAGCTCTAAGTAATGTTTCTTCTCTTTTACTAATTCTCCCGTGCCGTGTTCTGTCACTCGTTTGCGCAAACCCGTTAAGTAGGTTACTCACTGTCTCTCTCTATTCCTCTTGTCCTATGAATCACCTTTTTTTCTCACTATATGTCCTAGAAATTTCAGCTGTCTCTTTCTGATACTACATATAAGTATTCTTTTTGTTTCCATTTTCGTTAAAACTTCCTCGTTGCTCACATGTTCATTCTATGGTATTCTCAACATCTTTCTGTAGAACTACATCCCTGTTGCCTCAAGTCTCCATCTATGAGAAAATTGTCCAACATTAACTGCCATATAGGAGCATTTATATTATATAGAAGTTCAGCACTCTTTTCTTTTCTTCTAATAGAATTTTCTCCTAAAACTTGGCATCGATCTGGGTTAAGAACTGGCCGAAGCAGTTATTATAGAGGCTTCCAGGGAACTGAAGTTCTTCTCATTAAGAGAATTTTCTAGGGATCGAAATAAGTGGTAATCCAAAGGTACAAATGGGTACAGTAGGTTGTACTAGGACATCCCAGACAACCTGCACAAAATTCTATAAAGACGTATAAAGAGTCTAGTATTGTCCTGATGGAAGATGACTGTTTATGTTTAGTGCCTTTGAAAAAGGCATTAATCAATTTCTCTCTGTCCTATCGCTAAATGTCTTTCCAAAATATTTATATCAGTTGCATGACACAATGTTTAAATGAGTAACAAATAGAGCGAAAGATTTCCTGAACAAACCACCTACTACCTTTATTTAGTTATGAACAGCAAAAAAACTTTATCCCCGCCTCATTACTGCCAAGACACGAGTTACCTTCCCTGGATAGCCAGTTACTTCCTTGAATAAAAGAGGTCGCTTTGTTTTCAAGACAGAGTGTTTCCTCCCTTGTAAGCATAACATGTCTTGTCGTTCTCTTTTGTTCTTTACTGTTATTTCTACGAACAAATACCATAACAATTACCACACTCAATAAAGATCAATAAAAATTCCTTTGCACATTTAGAAATAAAACAATATAAATACAATATACATTTAGAAATACACACAGTGTAAACAAAATAACTTATAATGTACAAGTATTTACTAAGAAGACAATATAAAGGCTGTTCCAATAACTTGGACCGATTTTAAATGTGAGTTAAGTTTAAGCGTCTAATGATTTTTTTTCTTTTAGATTTAACAACTTTAGTCTTTGGCAATTTCAATCATGGAAAAATGAACAATCAAAGTACATGTTAAAATTATCGAAGCCTATTACGAAAATAGACGTTCAAATAGAAATACATTTCGCGCACTTCGCGATTTTTTTGGTCAAAATAATCAACCAACCGAGAGTGTAGTTGGAAACGATGTAACGTTCTTGTGGAGGTTCAATTCCTGTGCGCGATGACGAATAGAGGGGTCTGGATTTTCGACCACATTCTTGTGCACGGCAGCAATGTTTTCAATTGAACGGCATAAACGAGCACGCAATGGTGTTTTCACATCTGCCACCGGCCCAATTTATTCAAATTTACAATTTTTCCAATTGCACACTTGAAACTTTAATAAGCTGTTTAATGGATAATCTTTCCATGTTTGAAATTGCCAAAGATGTAAGTTGTTAAATCTGAAAGAAAAAGAAAAAAATCATTAGACGCTTAAACCTAATTCACATTGAAAATCGGTTCAAGTTATTGGAACAATCTCTGTACCAATTTCTTTCGTGTTTGCAAAGAGACGTGAGATCTAGCGTTAGCCCCATGGAAAACGACACGTTTCACCAATTCCGAACGCTTTTAATCAATTACTACCTTTTAATCTGTCCAAATAGGAAAGGGCATCTTTGACTTTGCGAAAGGGGGCTTCTTATATACAGTACCTTCGCAGTCTCATCAGATAAACAAAATCAATTTCTTCCATATTTTAGAGGAATTAACGGTGGTTTCATTTTCCTCACAACTTTTTTGACTCCACATTCGTGTAAACAATTCATTTTTATCATCTGACATCGTTCTTTTCAAAATGGATCGCGTTTTAATTTTCGTTTGAGTAGAGAATCGTAGATGGAATTGCGGTTCAATAAATCGTAGCGGTTTATGTATCCAAGTCTTTCCGAATACTTTACACCGCCTATATAAGATGTGTAGACGTATATCTTTGCGATGTCCCTTATCGTGTAACCTGGACTATTTTAACCGAGTTTCGAGTTGGTTATTATCAATGACTACGGACGGCCTGCTGGAACGCACTCGGTTTCCCAGACAAAAATGTCCCTCTCTTAAACTGAAGAACTACTGACAAACGTTCTGGAAGCTACGACACGTCTCCACCGACGAAACGTGCCTTTTTGAAGTTTGCACAGCGTTTGTTTTTGTTTCATTGTTTTTCGGAAATAAATGAAAAAAAATCCTTACATTTTCCCCCATTTTCAATGTACAAACAGTTAAAATTCACAATCCACACACAAACTGTATAGAAATACATCATTCAGAATATATTACGTTGCCCAGAAGTCTTGATTGACTTAGGAAACGGTAAGAAAACAACAAAATTTTAGGGAGAAGCACCAACATTTATTCTTCAAATAAAGTCCATCATTCATGACCAGCCAGCATCCGAATCTGTCCCAGATACCAATTCGCTGGCTTTGAATCCAAAAACTGTAAACAAACTTCCTTCACTTCATCAAAAGATTTGAATCGCTAGTCGCGGAGGAAGTGTGCCATTGAGCGGAATTGGCCATAGTCACTCGGTGCAGCATCGGAACTGAATGGTGGATGTGGAAGAATCTCAACACCGTCCATCTGCTTGAATTTCTCCTTCATCAACCTGACAGTGTGTGGCATCGCATTGTATTGCTGAAACAAAGCCCTACCTCGATTGACCAAAGCAGAATATTCCTTATTTAGTTTGTCGTACAAGCGATCTAGCTGCTGGCAATACAGTTTAGCGTTGATGGCGCGACCGTGTGGAACAAGTTCCAAATGCAGTACTCCTTGGAATTTCCATCAGAGATCAAGATGTGTTGTTTCTTTCCGCTTACCATGTGAGTCAGGATTTTCTGGCCAAACTAATATTAATTTTTTCAGTCTTGTATGAGACGAAATGCTATGTTCAAGTGCCACTCATTGAAAAAAAAATGGTCTGAACTTTTCTTCCAACCCAATATATTCCATACATGTGATGAATATGAATTTTTACTAGGAATTTTTTAGATGATTTATCATCATTATATGTCTTGCTATTTGGACCAACATCATCATCATTGTTAATATACTCAAAACGTTTCGGCCGTTGTACACTGCAACCTTCTTCAGATGTCTGTCATCGTACCTGGTAACTGTCTTGGAAATTAACATTTTAGTCTTAAGACACTATAATTTTAACACTAGATTGTCCAAGAGATGCATGGCCTTGTGGAGTCAAGCGTTGTTTAGACATATCTGGTCCCCTGGCAAATGTAAACTTAATCCCTAGTTCTTGGTAGGCCTGAAAAATTCAGTGGAAGATAAAAAAAAAACTGGTAATTATTAACTGATATGAGTTATCTCCCTTAAGCACAGACGTCGCAATGAGAACAATTTCTCACGTTGATGGAATAAAGTGTTTAGTTCAAAATTTCAAGATTGATTGATTTATTACGGCATATCAACCCTTTATTTAAAAACGAAACGTATTTGAATTACAAGAACAATATCACATTAACAATTTGTTGTAGCTAAAAATGATTTTTCCATAGCAAATCTTAATATTTAACCTATAGTTGGGCGGAGAAGAGATTAACTCATACAATCCCTAAAACTTAAAAAAAATGGAACACCTGTAATTTTTTTATTTCCCTCTTTCAAAAATCATTTTCGTACTCACGTTTTAATTATTTATTTCTGAAGTTATTTAACTTTTTCTATGAGAAAAAAATCATACTGATCAATTATTTCATTTTTTCATCCACCCTTCACCATTCTTGCTAATTTCGTTTGATAACTTTGAGTTTTTATTGAACGAAACTTTCTGAAAAGTCTCTCAAGATATTTTCCTTTTAAAAAATGTCTCCAGATATACGATCAATCGGGCTTAAAGACCGCCTGATACTTCGTCTAAATACATTGTTTTATTCCCTGTGATTAAAATTCTGGGCCAATGTAATTATCTGCTTGCTGTCAGTAGAAACGTTTTTTTTTATTAATTAACCCCAACTAAGGGAATAAAGCCACTAAAACACAAGGTGTTACAGAGGAAAAAACATTATTAAGGAGCGAGAACAATAAAAGAATAGAAGATTACGATTGATATTGCGTTTAAATTTTTGAAGATTAAACTTTACTGGAAAGCATGAAGCTGGAAGAGAATTCCACTTGAACCAGTTTTCTCTTGTCTCTTAAACTGAATTTATTTTTATTTTATTTTAATTTATTTATTTTTAGGTCCAATCTTTTGGCTGCTGATCATCTTCCTTGCATGTGATGGATAATTTTGTGAATAATGATCGATACAGTTTCATGCTTTTTTATATTACTTGAAACTATAACCTTCATCATAACATTTTTGCTCATTGGAGATGGACAAGTGATGACTTCCTTTCGCCTAAAAACAATAGAGTTGCTTATGGCAAGTCCCATTATTTATTTGTTTAGATAGATAATGAACAGACTAAGATAGATAGATAGATAATGAACAGACTAAGATAGATAGATAGATAATGAACAGACTAAGATAGATAGATAGATAATGAACAGACTAAGATAGATAGATAGATAATGAACAGACTAAGATAGATATGCTTATGTCATGTCCCTGATAAACATGGGTCTTCTCAAATTTCTCTTTTTATCATTTGAGAATTATCATGATCTTTTGTTAAAAGTAGTGGAATCGTTTCCACTCGCTTTCTCCAAGGTTTTAAATTCAGAGTATTGCTTCTCGTAGACTGGTTGACACCCAAAACTGAAGATCCCAGTCGTACCATACTATTTAACTCATAAATGAAGAGAGAATAGAACAGTGTTGCTTGTACACAACAGAATAAATCGGAATGTTGAATTTTCCGTGACGATATCTGTTATGCAAATTGCACATAAGTCACACAGGAAATGGATCTGAAGAGACCTTCAAATATGCTGAAATTCGTACTCACTGAAAAAAAAAAAAAAAAAAAACGCTTCTTGTTTGTAATTATTATTAAGTATCGAAAATTAAGACTCTTGAAGAATTCTGTTGGTATGATAATGAATTCTCGAAACTCCCTTCAGACTTAATCAACCTAAAACGCCCTAGAAATGAATCCTAATAAAAGCAAAGTAATCGATCAATTTGAATTCTATCAGAAATAAAGTGAAATGACTATAGTATTTAAATTTTAATAAAAACATAGAATTCTTCAGTTTCTTTTCTTTTTCTTTTTTTTAGGGGGATGGGAGATAAAAAGAAAGAGAAATTAAAATGCAGTTACTCTGGGGGTTTTTAATTTATGTATATAAAATTACAGGGATATTTTGCCTTAGAGAAAGATTAAGAAGATAGTCCCGCAGTAGTGGAATCGATGTCTTCTACACTATAGGGCCTCGTACCTAATTAAGCAAAAATTAGTAAATACCACTGCGTTTGATATTTACAAGGCCGCAATATTGAGACATCCAGTAAGTATCGAACTCCCAACAGTAAAATGTCTGGGAAACTAGCCTACTTTTCATTGCTCCACGAAATTTTGCTAAACAGCCACAAAGACTCAAACACAATCTTTTTGTAATAGTCTGCAGAACTTGTAAATCACTATTCTACTGGATGGTACTATGTTTATTTATTAAATTTACTAAGTTTCACACATGAGTGTTGTTGAATCCATGAGAGAAAAACTCACTAAAAACAGCTTGCATGACGAAGTCATTTATAATGAACTGCACTTAAGAATTTATTTATTTGAGATTTATTCATAACAACTTCAAAAGACGTTTAAATTCTTTTTTTCCTTTTTCTTTTTCGCTCTCTTTTTGTCTCTAATTTTCTTTTTTTCTCTCTATTTTGTCTTTCTATCTTCCTTCTCCCTCTCTTTCATTTTCTCTTTCACACTTTTTTATTTGCTCGTAATGGTTAATATCTTATTAATTGTTATATACCGTACCTATGAACACCAATGTGTATGTCTCAATGCTCATAAATACGTTGGACACTATTGTAAGTGGTAGTAATTTATTGTATAAGTGGTTTACCTACTTCACGCCGTTGGCGAGTATTGTATTCTGTTGATGCTATAAAGATTACCATTTCTTTTCCAACCTCCGTTTTGGTTATTCCTCATTCATTAACCCTTTCAAGGTTACAACAATAACTAATTAATAATAACACTTTTTTTTTATCGTCTTCCTCAAAGTTCAAAACTGGCCATCATCTTACACTATTATCTTCATAATATAGGAGTTTATTAATGAACTTTATCATTCTGGGTTTACAATAATACATTAACACAAACCAGAAGTCACGTCTACCATGGCGCAATCATAATTTTATTTCGCAGACTAATTCGCAACTGTAGCCTTTATAAATGCCACTAAGACTTCTCATACTTATATTTGTAAATAATTATTAATATCTCGCCAATCACCGTAGTGTAATGGTTAACGAGGTAGCCTCGGGGATCATTACTTCTGTAAGGAGTCTGATCCTCAGTCGATGATCTGCACTTGTGGTCCTCTGCTAGATTAAGATAAGTTTAGAATAAATCGAAACTCTTTGGTTAAGATGTTTTTTGTTTCTTTTTTTCAGCATGACTAAAACCACACAACTTAATGTGCATCAAAACATTTCTAGAGATACACACTTTCAAACTTAATTTTAAAACATCTATCAATTTTTTCACATTTTTATTTAAAATTTAAAAAAAAAATACAATTCTGGTAAAAATTCATTTTTCATCGAAAATATATTTTGGTTTCAGACAAAAATATCATTAATATATATAATTCATAAAATCCATTAAAAGCTAGTTTTGATTAAATAATGTCTTAATTTTATTGAGTTTTGTATTTTACAATTCAGAGCTAAAGTTTGGGTAGATGTATGTGAAATTTTACAAAAAAATTTGATGGTTTATAGTCTTCAAAGTCGTCTTCATTTAATTAAAAAATGACAGAGTTACACAGTTTCGAGTTTTAAAGTTTTTATAAAATTAAGGGGGGGGTAACAGATGAAAAAAATATTTTTACCGTGATTTTCTAAAAAACAAACATTTCTAAAATAAATCAATTTATTTTTGAATAAGTTCTGGAAATCCGACAATTTTGACTAAAACCTAAGGTGAATCAAAACAGGAAAACACTGGATCTTTCATTGGTATTCACCAAAATTCTATCATTTAAAAATATGGAAGCCTGAAAAAAAGAAAAATAGTAGGTTGAGTTGTGTTTTCTTTTTCTCGTGGATATTAACAAAAAAATCCTTATCGTTTATAAAAGATTTTGAATGCTATGCTCTATATTAGTCATTTTTCTTTATTTTAAACTTTTCACAGCTTAACCACATTCCAGCAAACCTTAAATCTAACAGCGTGAATGATCTGGAACATAACTATACAAGACTGACCATTCTACCTAAAGGCTTAAAATATTTAGATTTTTGCAAATCAAACTGTTGTTAAAATATGGTCCCAAATTAACATCGCTAAACTAGTTTCTGGTCGGTGAGAGAAAGAAAATGCAACATCTGTTCTTTTAGGCTTCCATACTTTAAAATTATGAACGCCAAATTTTGGTGGATCTGAACGAAAATTCGCAGTTTAATAAATGAAAGTTAATTCGATACGTTCGTAAAAAAACTAATGCAATAAACTTGAAAAATAAAAGCAATTAATGATTGTATTTGAACTTTTTATTTTATTTATTTGTTAGCCTAGTATGGCACAAGACCACAACAAGAGAGCACCCTGTGAGAATCAACCAGACTAACTTGTTAACTATTAGAGAAATCTGAGACGTCGTTTTATTTAAATTATCTTTTAGATGTTCCAAATCTCTTCTTTCCACGGAAAAAAAAAGAAACGTCGAGAGATTGAGTTTCAAACATCGACTAATGTGCGGACTGCAGCCGAATAGAATTATCCAACAGTTTTTAAATGTTAATATTTATCTATTTTATTATAAAAGTGTTATCAAGGAAGAATACATGTATGTATTTTCTATAAGACATTTTCTATGAAATTGTTTCATTATGCTATGACGTAATTTTAGATAGCATTTTTTTCTTTCGGTTGTTAAATAAAGAGGCAAGATATTTTGGTAAAAGAATTTTAGAAATAAATATAGGTACCTCTACTAATTCGCTGAAAAAAAAAGCCCCTTAACTTGATAATGATGAAAAAAATGCCCCTTAACTTGATAAAAACAAAGTTTTATCGTTAAAATCTTTATATTACCAAGAGGAAAGACCAAATTATTTTTTATTATTTAATAAAATTTTTAAATCCTTTCTTGCATGTTCGAAATTTGGGTTAAACATCTTGCGTTTCTTGCATCTGCGGTGGCAGCAAAGATTAGTAAAGGATTAGTACAGAAAATTTTAGCGTCTTTTTGGCGGTAAAAGCACATTAATTTGAAAATTCTTTTGAAAATTAAATAACAGTCAGATTTTAATGAAATTTTCAGAACTTATTCACAAATAAACATAATTATTTTAGAAATTTATTTTCTTAAAAAATCTTGGTAATTTTTTTATATCTATTACCCCACCACACACACACACTTAATTTTATGAAATTTCGATAAATTAAATTTCTCCCTTTCAATATTTATATTAGTTAAAAGCAGAACTTCTTGAGGAATTTAATTTTTTTTTTTTAAATAGAAGTATCATTTACCGAAAATCTGCTCTGAATTGTAAAATAAAAAATGCAATGAGACTAAGGCATTATTTAATTAGAAAAGCTTTTAATTGTATTTATAAATAAGGTTTATTAAGGATACTATTTTTTAAGAATTTTTTCGATGAATAATGAATTTTTAAAAGAGTTGTATTATTTTTTTTTAAATTGAATTGGAATAAATTATTAAGTTTTAAATCTTAAATTTCTGTATTAATTTCACCCTTTTAGATTATATTCTTATTAAGTAAAAACTATAATTACTAATCATAAATGGAAAAAGCTTAGTACAATTCATCAAACATCAATATTTTTAAAAGAATTTTTATTTCTTTTTTGTATGTGTGTAACCGTGCCGATTTTTGTAGAACAACATTAGATAAACATCTGTCATCAAGCTGGTAACACATCAATAGCTTAAATAAACGGCTCTCACCTTGCTAAAAATGCATTTCTACGATATTTTAAACTTAAAGTAAATAATATTTGATTAATTGTACTTTAAATCAGTTAGTATTCCTCAAATAAAGTTTCAGAAAAGTATATCTTATTTTTGGAAGATTTTATGAGAAATACATTGCGACAAACGCGAGCTAAAAATAGCGCTGAAAAAAAACTTTTACAAGTCAATTTTGAAACTCAGCAAAGTATTTTGCTTATTTTAAATATTACATTTAATATATTACCTTGAAATTAAAGCAAAAATATAAGATTCAAGAAAGATTTTTCATTTTTAAAATTTTAATAACAAGTTAAATCGATTGACTGCTGCCACTAGGTCCAATTGTTAACTATTCATATTAATTGTTCAGTGAGAATTTAATGCTAGTTATTTAGATTGTATGAATTTGTTGAAATCTCGTGAGTCAGTCAACGTTCGGTATTTTGCCGAAAGACAGAATTACGTTGAGATTTTTTTCTTTTTTGTTGGGGTGAAAAATACTTGGCCAATTTTCATTCAGAATGATTTATTCTGACCAACTTTGTATGATTGAAATACTACGAAGCAAAGGAATGCGATGGTAAGAATATGGTTAGATAATGAGGAATGTTCTGGGTAGGGAATGCAGTAGATGCTTAATTTAAATGTTGTGTGAGTGAGTGAGGGATAGAGAGAGAGAGAGACAAGCCATAGAAATTGAACACAAATATTTATTCATAGCAAGAAAAAAATGAATGAGATGAGGAGAGGAAGCAGAGTTGGAAGATAGAAGTGGTGAGAAATAAAGAAAGCTTGAAATAAAATACGAAAGAAAGAATGAATTTCACAATAAGTGAAGACAAGACAGAAAACATGGGAGGAAGAAAACTATCGGGAGAATAAAAAGGGAAAAAAATAAGACAGAGAGAGGGAAATTAATAGAATGGACAGGAAGGAGGAATGTTTGGAAAGAAAGCAAGCAGAAAACGAAAGAAAAGGGCGAAAAGAAAGAGGCTAAAACGAAAGAAAGAAAGAAAGAAAGAAACAAGCAAAAATGGAATGAAAGGAAAGAAATAGATGAAGAGAAAGAGGCTAAAAAGAAAGAAAGAAAGAAAGAATGGAATGAAAGGAAAGAAACAGTAAAGGAAAAAAGATTCAACAAAGAAGGAAATAAAAACCGCGTTCCTTAATTGATTTTTTCGTGAAGACTTTCAGGACGAAATATATCTTGTTGGCTGATGAAATACTACAGAAGCCAAAAAAAAAAAAAATAAATAAAATAAAATAAAAAATAAAAAGGGATGGAAGAGTTATTCGACTCTTCATTGGACTCTATTCCCAAGCGTCTTATCCATGAAAGGAACACCGGGAAGTGATGTTGTAATTAAAGAAAAAAAAATCTTTGGCGGCCGTTTTCAGTAATGAAGGCAGACAGGTTAGCGTCAATCGTCTGACATGGAATCACTTAGGCATTCACCGGATTTCTTCTGTAGTCGATTTAACAACAAAAAAAAATATTAATTCGATTTTTTTTATATATATTAACATAGAAATCACTCTTAACCAGAAAAGCACATGCTTATTTATTTTATTCTTATATTTTACTTTATAAAAGAGGTTCCATCAAATTGAACAAACAAAAATCTATGGATAAAACGCATCTGTTGTTCTGTTCAAGCCGAGGAGTATTTTGGATAAATTTCTGTCTGAATTTCTGTTGTGAGAAGTTATCATTATTTACATTATTTATCTTTAGAATAATGTCCTCAATTTTGTTGTTGTTTTAGGGTGGTGCAAAAATAATGACATAATAATGTCGTTTTTTGACCTATTTTTTAACGTCAAAAAACGACATTATTACGTCATTATTTTTGCACCAACCTAATATCACAAAATTTCGGCTCTTGTTAAAATAAATCCTTCTGGTGTCTATTGTTATGATACAATTCTGCACGTCACTGCACAAGCTGTGAGACATCCAATGTTGGCTGTTCGCGAATACACACCGTCGCTCGCTATGTTCACAGGTCTGTCTCAATATTAGGGACGTGATCGAATTCAACAAAGAATAATGACAAATGCTTTTCAAGACACTTCTTTGGTTGGGAAGTAGCAAAACAAATAGGATTTCTCACTTAATTGACAATGTCATCCTTTAGCTTCGCGAAAGCAGACTTCTGATATCTCACTAACTTCCGGCCACGGATAAGGGACACATACACACTCTCTACCTGACCGCCCCACTGAATTCCACTCATTAAATGGATACGAGTTGAGAGACCCACCATCCGTTTCTGTCCACGTGTTTAACCAACCGGAAAGGGGGACCACATAAACAGAGTGGTCAGTTTCTTCAAAGGACCCTACTTTTACGGATATCTAAAATCATGAACAAAATTTTATGTTTGTCAATTCAAAGGTAGATTCCTGAAAATCTTGGTCATTAAATTTACTCAAAGATGGGCTGGAGACAAGATTCCAGAGAAACCCTAGTCATTAAATTGACTTAAAAGGAAAATGAATCTATCTAAGGATGTGTGAGAAATCGTAAAAATATTTTTATTATTATGAAGGCAGTTAACTTTAAAAAATAACAACACACAGATTTAACGCAGAAGTTTATTTATTTTCATCAATTTTTATGACAATTTAAAATCTTATCCACTATGAATTGTTAAAACACAAGTTAAAATCATTTATTCATCATCATTTATGCAATGATTTTTTTTTTTTTTTTTTTTGACCATCTCTTTCTTCTTCATCATACTGAAAGCATGGATGTCTTATGAAAAGTGGGCCAGCAGAAATCTGTCGAATTCAGAGAATTTCAAAATAAACCCATTATTTAATTTAGGTAGGTTAGATTTTTTGTCTGAATGTCCATACCTATGGATATCTCGTCTTGTTATTCTTTTTAGTTCTGCTCAGTTATTAGTCTTCTTGTTTTCCCCTTCTTAAGTAAATGGCTGGCTGCTCGTTTATAAATATGTCTGTCTATTATATAATCCCTGTTATAGACGCATGCTCAGACATATTTGTTTAAATTTAATACCCGTAGAAATCACCCTTACTGCAACTATATTGAGTAGATCTTGCTTACAATTTCCTGTAGAGAGCGCATAATCTGGTGGGATCAACTCCCAAATAACATTTGATGTTTATTTTACGTTTACTATCTTCTCTCTATGCAACAATTAATATAAGTTAATCTATCATGAAATGTGAAAATGTAAAGTGAATAAAGGCGTTAGTTAGATCCAGTGACAGGACTCAGAGTGTGAGTTCAGTACCTGGTTAAGGCAGTGGAGAACTTTCAGAGGGAAATTAACAGGAGATAACTGATATTTAACATCCATTAGACATGGCACGTGGAACTAGAACCGTCTACCCCCAGCGAGCGAAATAAAGATTTCAGTTCGACATTCCAACCACCTGAAGAAGGCCGGAGCGTACAACGGCCGAAACGTTGTAATAAATATGGCGACAAAGATGAGAACAATAGTCCGAATAATGTAAATAGTAGTCTTAACATTTGTATTCAAATGTATGTCTTGTTTCGAACGCATAAAAATAGTTCAATGAGAAGATAGAAACAGTGAGAGTACAAAGAAAGTTGAGTAAGGGATAAGGTGCAAGAAAAAAGAAAGGAAAGAAGAGGCTATTTTGCCGGTCCCGGGAAAATAGACCCCAGGCTATTTTGCCGGAAAATATTTTTATTATTATGAAGGCAGGTAACTTTAAAAATAACAACACACAGATTTAACGCAGAAGTTTATTTATTTTCATCCATTGTTATGACAATTAAAAATTTTATCCACTATGAATTGTTAAAACACAAGTTAAAATTATTTATTCATCATCAATTATTAAAAGAAATAAAGAAGTCTCTGAATATTTTAAGCACTTCAGGCATAACAGTCTCTGCAAATCAAAAATTTGCTCTTGTAAATAAACTTCAGGTTCACTCACCGAAGACAACAGCAACAGACCACAGAATCCATCTTGTTCAAGTTCTACCTACCCTACACAGCTCACACAACTGTTGCACTAACGATTAGTTCGAAAACACTATTTACCGGCAAAATAGCCTTGGTGTCTATTTTACCGGAGCGAACAAAATAGCCTTGGTGTCTATTTTACCGGAGCGAACAAAATAGCCTTGGTGTCTATTTTACCGGAGCGAACAAAATAGCCTTGGTGTCTATTTTATTGGGACGAGCAAAATAGCCTATTCGATCAAGATAAGTACTTTATATTTGAAGAGAGAGGGGAAAAAGAGTTTACAGAGCATATGTGCGGAAAAAAATGCTAATTTATTGAGGGAGTAGGGAGCGAGTGCGAAAAGGAAGGCGAATTCAATTAGGAAGTAAAAAATAAATAGTAAAAGTAAGAAGAGAGTGAGAAAAGGTTCAGTGTATGGAGTTGAAAGAAAAAGAGGGAAAATAATATATTGAGATAGTAAAAAGAGAGAGAGAGAGAGAGATGTAAGTTCAACGAAGTAAAGAGGAAAAGGTATGCTAATTTATTGAGCGGGTAGGGAAAAAAAGAGCATATAATAGCGTGCGGAACTGATATGGGTGCGTCAGGTAATTAGGAACAACAAAGATTGAAACAAAAATATTCAAATGGCTAATATCAGGGGACAGCGGCAAAACAAAATTGTTGCAATCTTCGAAACTCACTTATTATACATAAATAGGGTGATTAATTCAAAATTATATTATTAAAACTGGTGGATAATATTAAAACGAATAATTTATGCAATGATTTCTTTGGGGGGGGGGCATCTCTTTCTTCTTCAGCATACTGAAAGCATGGACGTCTTAGGAAAAGTGGGCCAGCAAAAAATTTGATGACCTCATACCATGTTTAGGAGTGGTTCCTTTCTTTTTTCGTTTTCCGTTCAGCCGAGTGGAGACTAGAGAGAATGCATTTCATCACTTTGGTCGATTTCCTTTGTGTAATCCTTTTTTTTTTTTTTTGCGGACCAATGGCTAGTGGAAGAAAGACAAATAAATCCAATAGGTATCTCTATTTTGCTTGCTACAAAAGTAAATATAATTTTCTTGATACTGCTCAACTTTGTCTAGGCAATGACTAAGTCAGAAATGTGACATAAAATGTTCGAATTTTCTTTACTTCTCGTCGTTTTTATTACCGTCGTTTTTACTAACGCTGAGTAGATGAAATGTCCAAAGAACATCATGGGAAAAGCGATTCTTAATACCTACAATTGGAATTTCATAATAATCTTGCTAACCTCGAATCAATGCCGATTTAGTGAAGTGTGGCAGACTCTAAATACGTCTCCATTTCAAAGACCAAATGCGCTGGATTGGATGGGTTAGGAAGATGGGAGAGGATAAAGAAAGTCACTTTGGGGAGGGGGGATTCATTAAGATGCTACAGTGACCAATTATTTTTTATTCAATGTATTTATTCCTGTAGTTACTTCTAGATTTTTACGGTTAATTTTTCGAAAAATTCATGACGACTTCTTCTGTGATAGTCATATCGCAATATATATTTTCACTCACACACACACACACACACACACACACACACATATATATATATATATATATATATATATATATATATATATTGTGTATTTGGGCAGCAATCCCACTTTTATACAAGTTTCATTAAAAACGACTAACATGGTACTGCGGTTAAGTTTTTTATTTAATTTTTCTTGTGTTCTTATAATTTTCTTCTTTTCTGGGCGTAAATTATGTAGAAATTGTTTAAATGTTTTTTATATCCTAGCACTTTTGGCCATTCTTCTAGCCATTATCAAGGATCCACACGCACATAACCATGTGTTGTATGGTGCTTGATTAAGAACGCATCCAAACTGAATATTTGAAAAAAATAAACTGAAAACCTCAAATGTATTTTGAAGTACAGGATAGGAATAGGTATAATTTTAAATTTACAATTATAAAGACATTCTTTTTCATTCTATGTATTTATTTCTATGGAAAATAAACTGAAAACCTTAAATGCATTTTGGAGTACATTGGTGTTGAAATCTAAGTCATAAAGCCGAGACTAGGACATTCTTCGCTGTCCATATTTAGTTCAGACGATGACACCACATGCTTTTTGTTGCGTAATCGGGGCTGCATAAAACAGATCACCACCTATAGGGTCAATGACATGAATACTTCTGGATCCAATGATATGTACATTACGGCTATAAACTAGTGGATAGATATTATGCCAGGAGGAGGACCACTAGCAAAAGAATGAAAGACTATATGACTTCTACCGCCACACTGTATTGTCAATTACAACTAATATTCAATGTTGAGAATGGTAATACTTTTCCTTGGAAAACAAACGTTTTTGCTTCAGTCAAAATTATAATATATATTTATCGTAATATTTTCTTGGTTTTACATTTATTAAATGAAGCATTATCAATGATTATTAATTTGAATTTCTTTCAGTTCTGTTACCTTAAACACTTGTCGCATTCATCATCATCACCATCAGTGAACTCACACTCTTTGGGTCCTGTCACTGGATCTAACTAATGCCTTTATCCACTGTGCCATGTGTCCTTGAGTCACAGCTCTTCATATTGGCGTTGAAAGCTAGCGAAGTATTCATTCATGGATAGCGTGTCTTAGAAAGTAGACCTGGTGGAGCCCATCCCTCTCTATGTCAAACCACAACCGATGTCTTCCAACGTGAAGGCTCGTCTTGGTTACGGGCACGTAGCCGCTGATTCAATCGGAGAAAACCTCCACCCTAATCGTTCACTAGTAGCATTATTGATAGTAATATTATCTTGAATTTATTTTAGTTAAACTTTAATATCAAACATCCAACTGTATGCTTGTATTATTTCAAACGCATGTTCTAATGTTGATTGATATAGATGCCATTATAGACAATCAATGAACACCTGATGATGAGCAGAGTGGAACACACTTGGTCGAAACGTTGTGTCTACAATAACATTTATATCAACCAAAATGAAAACAATCGTTCGAATGATACAAGCATATTGATAATTACTCATTTTTGTCTTTAAAATATAACAAATTGTGGAGAGATTTATTATATATATATAATTTTTTCGTGGCAATTTTAAAACTATTTCAGCTCAGTTTTTAAATTTTTTATGGCAGCTCTGATTATTTGAGAAAAGTATATAAAAAAAGTTATTTCGAATTGTACAAAATTTTAAAGAACAAACAAGCACGTGGATATTCATAAATACTTAAGCCTATACTCACAAATACAAATACTCTTTCATTCTGACATCTTCTGTGTACCTTGTCAGGACGTAGACGATCATAGCTCGCCACAGCTTCCTATATATTTTAGCTCTTAGCAATGTTTGTAATCTGATCATCTCTCCAATTTCTATTCTCCCACCCTTTCATAAAAGGTTCGTTACTCTATGTTTCTCTCTTTGCCTCTTGCCTTCAGTATGTCCTGTGAGTGTCAAATTCTCTACGCCCTCTTTCTTTATTATATGTCCCAGAAATGTCAATTGTGTTTTTCAGATCCTTAGCATACATGTCCTTTTTGTTCACGTTTCTTTTAAAACTTCCTCGTTGCTCACATACGCTGTCTACGGTATCCTTAGCACCCTTCTGTCAAACCATATCTCTGTTGCCTCAAGTCTTCTTTTGGGAATATATTGTTCATCATTCACTGCTATATAGGGAGACTGATATGACATAGTAGTTCAACACCCTTTTCTTTGTTTTTAAATAAACTTTCCTGATTTTTAAACATGTTTATTTTTGGAAGGCATCTTTCGTTATTACAATGCGCCTTCGGATCTCTATGCCCCATTTTCCATTACCTTTTATAGCACTTCCAAGATAGCTACATTCCTGCACTTGCTTGATTTTGATGTCTTCAATTAGTAACTCGCATCTTGACCTGTTTCTTTTGCTAACTCTCTTATTACAATTGACCGTTAGTCATTTCTTCCTTCTTTCCTTTACTACCCTGGCTAAGAGTTATTTATGTTTTCTTTCTATGTCTACCATGAATTTGCGTATATTATTCTATTAGTAATAAATCACAAAATATATAAATAATAAATCCTGATAGAAGTTCAACTACTCTTAAATATCGCCTTGTTGTAGAAGTAAGATCAATCTAGTGTGGAGACGTATTCTTCCCTTACACCCTTTCTATTTCTAGATAATTGTGTAATTAATTTTCTGTTCGTATGAAGCGGTTTCTTTCCACCAATTCACAAGACTGCTGCATGCAGAATTTCGGTGAAACAAATGAGAAACGTCTGCTTCACTCTTAAATCCCTTTGGAAATTTAACAAAAAAAAAAAAAAAAAAAAATGAAATTAATTATTGATTGAATTGCGTAACAACTTTTATTTATTCATTTATTTGTTATGCCACTTAAGGCTCAGGAAAAAAAAAAGCTCAAAATGTGACATACGTGCACAAATTTCTCAGAGAAAAAAAAAACGTAAAATTACCCGATGTACATTGAACATTACTTCAGTTGTCAACGTGTTTGACATTTATTGCATCAACGTCCTTCCGTATTTAGGAATCGGTCATCATTGCATGACATTTCACAATCCGGGTCATTTACAAAAACTAGTGTCTGAATGAATGGAATTAATGTATGCACTTCCATGTGTATGTTTTAAAACGACTTTTGTCGTTTCATTGAACTTTGAATATTTTATCCGAGTTACTTGCATAAGTGCGCTTAAAAAATATTTTTCGTCAGAAAAATATTCTATTCTCGTGATGACGAAATAATTTTATCAATGAAAAAAGTTTTAGGTGGATTTATCGATCGCATCAATTTGACTTTAGTAAAATAGTCATTTATTTAGTGATATTTATTAGGCTGTCACACATGAAAAGATACACTTTTATATGAAATAAATAAAACCTTTCTAAAATGTTAAATAAGTAATTAATTTAGGTAAATTGGCACCATGTTGATAAATGACTGTTCTCCAACGTATCTCTAAATTCTTGATCTCATCTTTAACAAATTTCTCATCGTTTGATGTGATAAACGCTTCCAATGCTTCGATTAACTTTTCCTTATTAGAGAATGTTTTATCGCGTATGAAAAGCTTAAAAGGCTTAAATAAGTGATAATCAGTAGGAGAGATATCAGGTGAATATGGGGAATGAGGTAAAAATTCATAATTCAGGCTATGCAGCTTTTAAACAGTTTGAGAAGCGTGCGGCTATGCGTTGTTATGCAGCAAAATTGGGCTCTCCCTATTCACAAGTCTAGGATGTTTCTTTTTCAATTTTTCGTGTATACACCCAATTTCTCCACAATACGAAGTTGCTATTATTGTTTCCCCTTGAGGCAAGAATGAATAATGAATAAGCTCTTTGAAAGATCACCATACGGTAACCATTAACTTTTTAGGGTGCAGTGGAGGTTGAGGGTATTATACTATTGTCGAAGAGTATCCACTTCTCATCGCATGTAATGATTCCATGGAAAATGGTTCTTTTTCCCAATTTGTACTCATACAGTAAGATTACTCGATATTGTTTCATTGTAACCATTTTCATTGGGTTTGTGAATAAGAATATATACAAAGAAAAAAGAAAAAGAGTCAGGAAAAACGAACCAAAAAAATGCGTCATTTCATGTGTGACAACCTAATATTTTATTTATTATTTTATCGCATCTTCTATGTTGGCACTTTATCATATGAAGATTAGAATTCAAATTTGTGTCGTTGTAATTTGAGAGTTATCGTTTTAATCAAATTGGGAGTTAGAGAATGTGCGAGAGGTTGAGCTGGAAATGAAGTTTCATTATTTAAAATCCTCTGATCAATGTCGATTGTTCGAAAATTTCGAATTCAAGTCGACTTTCTTACACTCACTTACGCGCATTTACACTTGGGAAATGCATGAATCCACCTCGTCCCCCCCCCCAGGTATCTGTTAAATAGTTGAATAGGCTGGGATCTTCGGCTTTGGTTGGCAGCCAGTCTAGGGGAAAGACAACTCTGAATTCAAAACCGTATGTAGCCCCGACGAGGCACATACTATGCACCTAAGGAAAGGATCATGACGTTCATAATGGCTCTATAATCCTGACCACGGTCGGCTTCATCTCGCGAGCAAGGTCCTGATATTTTACAATTATTGATCTTTTTCTCTGGTCGCTGAAACATGTACATATTTAAAATATTTGCAGGTCTTTTTTGCAATTATCATATCCAGTCTTCTTGTTCTGGTGTGAAAGTTGATGTGAATATCCAAATTCCAGAGTATTCCGTGTTTCTTTCCAATGACAATACTGTTGATACCATATGTCTACATGCCGAAAGTCATTTGAACATTATTATTATTATTATTACCTACAGCTTAGACACACAGCACATGAGCTGTTCTAAGCAGCGCTGCCATTTGCGCATTTCAAAATGATGTCAATCATCCCCAATGAGTCTTAAGGGGCAGAAATGTTTCCGGAAATCGTCCCAAGTGTGTCTGTCACAAAAGGGACAATTTCGGTTGGTGTTTGTTTTTTTTCCGATTTGACATGCTAGGTTTGGTACCTCTGGGCCTTTTGTAAGGTGGGGCTGCCCTTGCTTCATAAAGTTCTTAGCTTAAGGTACTGCAATGTCTATCCGGATCGATTCATCGCTGCTGTTCTTGTGCACAAACGTGAATCCACTCCGATTCTTCTTCAAGCTTTTATGAGTCAAGGTATTATTATAATTATTATTTGCTTATTCAGTTTTTAGTCCCGTAGTACTTAGTGACTTTCACTGGAAATCAAGTGACAACAAGCCCCATTATTGGCCTAGAACTCTCCTCAGTATTCTAAATGATTTTAGTAATGGTTCTGTATGGATTGTTTCAGCGTTTCCTCGAACTGTCATTTTTTCTTTTTTTTTTTTTTTCTTTTTTTCAACCTCATCGCAAAGTTGTTTGGACTCTCTTTCTCCGCCTTCTCATTACCCTCCACTTCCTTCTACTTCTTCTTCTCCTACTCCCTCTTTTTCTCCTTATACCTTTTCTGTTTTTTTCGCATCCTTTCTTTTCTAATTCTATTTCTCATTCTTTTTCTTCTTTTCTTTTCTTCTTCCTTCTTTCTTTTCTTTGTTTTTATTTTTTTTCTCTTCATTTTAATTTCCTCTTTTTTTTCCTTTTGCTTTTTCTTCCTTCTTCTCTCTCTTTTTCGTCAGGCTGTAATTATGTTTTTGGTTTAAATAAACGTTGCACCACATTAACATAAATTAATTTGAAAAAAAAATGTATCAACTCAAATTTCTAAATAAAAAAAAATGATTAAAATATAAATGGATTAAAAAATAAAACCGAAATTAAAATTACTCATTTGGACAGAAACGCAGCATTCGTGCACGCATTGACACATGGTGGGGGTGGGGGTAGAAGGAAAGTGGGTGAGATCTTTACCCTACCATCATCGGTCCTGCATTGTCAAATTCCTTTTTAAAAACACAATTGACATTTTCAAAACAGTATGTCAAGAAGTTACTTAAGTTGCTCCTTTTTTTTTTTTTTTTTTTTTAAGAAGCTGAGAAATATTTTCCTTCTCGCTTTTATATTTGATTTCCTGACAAAAGATTAAGATCACGAGGAACGCACGGTTTTATTTTCCTCTCATAATAAATATTTGGCTTCTTTTTTTTCTTTCTTTTAGGTGGAAATTATAGAAACTGGAAAACTCTTGATTTGTTTGCTTGAGTAACACCGGCTATAGGCTATCCTATTTTCTTTTTTATGTGTCGTGTCTGTTCAGGACATGCGCGATCATGGCTCTTTACAACTTCTTATGCTTCGTAGTACTAAGCAGTCTTTGTCCCCCGTATTATTCTTCCTAGTCCCTGCTATCCATTTACACACACTCATTAGGTACTTCACTCGTTGTCCCTTTTGCCTTGAATGTGTCTTGTAAGTGTCAAATTCTCCGAGCTTTCTATCCTTATTATGTCCCAGAAGATTTAATTATCCAAACCTATGCTGTAGTAAAGAAAATACTGTCAACTGATAGGTAGCAACTGCAATAGATCTCTTCTATTTCTCGACCGCAACACTTGTTTTCACAATTTTCCCCACAATCTAATGAACATTGAACTTTCTTCAACAATAATAGTCAATAAGACTATCTTGTTAACCCCTAACCTATGGTTAATTTCCTTATCCATAATATCGATTTATTGGAAGAAATACATTGGATAGGAAGTTAACCAGAGGGTAGTGATCTTACTGGCTATTATTATTGAATAATAAGTTGGAATGCCATGTTGATTAATTACCGTTATGTAATTTCTCATGGCAATGGTCATTACTTGGCGGCGCCCATCTCTTCTCCAAAAACATGCAACCTGTTTTGCTGGGTTACATGGCTTCAACAGCAAAGAGTAATCACTGCCTTGATTTAATCCTGGAAAAAATAAAGAAATGGTTTCCTATTGCCACCTCCATGGTTTTTAATTCAGAACAGTCCTTCCTCTAGACCAGGGGGTCGGCAACCCACGGCACTCGTGCCTCAAGAGGCACACCAAGTATTTTCCAATAATACGCAGCTGCAAGTGGCATCACGAAGTTCGAACCAATAACTACTACAACGCAAAGATAGCTGTTTCAATTTTAATATATATTAAAGTGTTTATACTATATATTACTATATAAAATATATAGTAGAACAGGTATATCGACCTTGACTTGTATAAAAAATACGTATGCTGTTGGCACACTGAATGATTTTAAAACCCTAAGTCGGCACATAGTAAAAGGTTGCCGACCCCTGCTCAAGACTACCACACAGTCTATTATCCTATCTGGCTGGACAGGACGAGAAGAGATTCCCAAGAGAATTAAGATGAAACTAAACGTAACAACCTTGGTCAAAATTTGAACGACTCGCCAATTCCTTGCCGATAACCGTCGCGCTATCCGTTAATCCACACCTAAAATATCCCTTTGCAAAAATACAGGTTGTCCCAAAAATTTGACATTATTTTAAGAGCAATTATCTTGAAAAATACTAAGGCTAGCTGAATGAAATTAAACAGTTTAGTTGTTGAACATCATAAGTGTATTCGGGGACCGATTCCATAAGTGTTCAATGTGTTCCGCCTGTGACACGGCGCATGTCAAGTCAGTAGTTAAGCTCTTGCCAAACACGCTGTAGCATGTCTCCTGTAAGATTATCCAGTGTGGAAGTGATGCTCTGCTTGAGTTCATCAATGCTAGTAGGAAGAGGGGGGACATAGACCAGCCCCTTCACATATCCCCATAAAGTTTTGCATTGAAGGCACGCTGCACAGTCTTGGGTGATTGTGTGCGAGCAGATTCCAAGACGCAAAATAACTTCTCTTTGGGAGTGAATGGAATGGCTCAACCTAAAAACAGAACAAAACTAAAACATTAAATATAAAATCTCGATCTGTTTCTATAAATTCTGTGAAAATTTGTGATTATTTCAACAATAATTGCCAAAATTATTGGCCTGCAAAATGATGTCAAATTTTTTGGGACACTGTACGTCCAGCAAATATCGTAAATCGTGAGAAATATTAAAATATTCACCTTTAAATGAATTTTTAATCAGCCGAATCAAGCAAAGAATTTTATAAAAGCCAGATTTTAAAATTATCTCTGGCGGAGCTTAAAGCTTATTATTGTGTCCTTCAAGAAATAACGCTTTCAATTACACTTCAGTTGGATTAAATTTTGAAACTGCTCAGATGCAGCTGAGTTGGTTAAAGTGTTTTATAGTTTAGGATTAGCGATCACATTGACATTGGTAAGCAAAGTAAAATGAAGACAAGTAAATTTGTAGAATTTCACTCGTGGTGTTCCAATTCAAGCTTCAAGCTTTTTTTTTTATATGTGGATATGTGGAAAGGAAAAATCAGCGAACCGGGTTCGAATTCCAACCAGGTCCGATACGTTCGCAAAAATACTTTCTCCCTTCCAGTCATGTTAAATAGGAGAGCTAATTTATCTTTCTAGTTATGTGGTGGCAACCAGTCTTAGAAATGGAAAAATTTGAATGCAAAAACTGCTTTAAAATAAAAGATAGATAATGAAGAGATTAAGATAGATAGATAGATAGATAATGAAGAGACTAAGATAGATAATGAAGAGACTAAGATAGATAATGAAGAGACTAAGATAGATAGATAGATAATGAGGAGACTAAGATAGATAAATAGATAGATAGATAGATAAGAAGTATCTCCGGAATGCATACAGCCATAACCTACATAACGTACCTAGCGAGTGACGTTTTAGTCATCTTTAAAAACGCTTTCCTTGGAACCTTCTCACACTTATCGTAACGTCCCTAAGACTTTTAGTCTTACTTAAGTCTACAAAGTCCTTTTCGTCATCACCTTCCATTGTTTGGTTCTCTTTAATCTCGACCATGGTCTGTAATCTCCTTCTTACTACTTGGAAGTAAAAGGAAGCAATCAATATATAAAGGGAAATAACCATTGTTGGTATTTTTAATAGTATATTTTTTTCAAATCTAACAAATATTATTATACTATTGTAGTTAATATTCTTTAAATGCATTCTGTATTTTATACGGATCACTAGAATGATTTGCATATATGCATGGGTAGCATAATGGTTAGTGACACGGAAATTGGTTTTGGTGATATGAGTTCAAATTGCGGTCGCTGCCTTCAATTATGCTTAACGATTCTTGGAAACGATATGTTTTTATCTTTTCTCCTTTTAGCAAGATTTAAATCGACAGGTCTCTCTAGTCTTGGTTGGCAACCGGTCTAGAAGAAGAAATATTCTGAATTCAAAGCCGATTGTGCGTGGTGCTAGCAACTCTACAGGCTTGCCATTGAAAGCACAGCAGCATCATTTAGCATGTTTCACAGGCAGGTTCAAGAGAAGAAAGAGACATGATTGTTAGAATATGTGTGACAGTCGTTCAAGTTTAAATTTTCACTTCCACATAACCCGCGGCTAGAAAACAAAATATCATGCTAACTTAGGAAGCATTTTTAAAAATAATTACGTTTTTGCTCCGAAAAAAAAAAAAAGTAAAATGACAAAAGAAAAAGAACGAAAAGAATGCCGATATTTTTCTTTTAAAATGACGATCGTTGTATGTCAGAACATTCAGAAGATTTTCGCGGCGCTGGAAATTAATTTTGATGAAAATTGAAATCGTTTAAATCGAAATGAAAGATCATGTGAGATCAGGAATTACCTGCTTAGAAAATGTCCACAGAAAATTGATTTTAAATTGACCTGTTATTTATTTATATTTTAAATTATTTATATGAAATATCAGCAATTTTCAAGACGTAAGCGATCATGGCTTTCCACACCGTCCTGTCCGTTGTAGCTTTTAATAAACTTTGTCTTACTGTTATTTCTCCTCCGTTCTGTTCTGCCATTCATTTACTCAAACTTGTTAAGTATGTTCTACGTTGTTTTCCTCTATCCCTCTTGCCATCTGTCTTGTAAGTCTACTGGTATTATTTTCGAACTTCCAAAATTATTTAACGCTATTCCATTATAAATATCCTTACAATAGGATCGAAAAGTTTTCCAAAGTCTAACGATAGCAAGTAAGCAAAGGGCAAGTAATTCCAATATTTTATAGTGGTGATAACTACATATACATCAGATACATGTTAAAATAAAAGTTGTTTTTTAAATATCGATTTAGCTCGATTTAAACTCGCATTTTAAGGGACGAAAAACATGTGTGTTCCAATCTATTCAGTAGTTTTGCTTTATATATATATATATATATATATATATATATATATATAAGCGTTTCACCGCAAGCAAGACAGGAAGCCACTAACACACAAGGGGTTACAGGGAGTTGGAGTGAGAGCAAATAGGAGTGATAGAGGAAAGGATGAAAAGAAGGATAGGGGATAGATCAGGGCATCTGTAGACGTCGATTGATATTATATTTGAATAGTTGGAGATTATAGGTATCAGAGAAAGAGGAAAAGGGGAGGGAGTTCCACAGGCGAGAAGTGCGAGATATGAAGAGATTCAAGTAAAAGAGACGGCTACATTTAACAGTTTCGTCAGTGAAAGGGTGTGAGCGAGATGCCAGCCTAGTAGAACGCTTAAATTCATGAAGTTTGGGAACCAGCGAACGCAGCTCCTCGGAGCAGTTACCATGAAAGTATTTGTAAAAAAGACAGAGGGAGGCGACGGCATATATATATATATATATATATATATATATATATATATAATCAGAAAACGGAGACTTTAAATATCCATTTCGGTTATAATTTTTATTTCGGGAACACCAAGATGTTCATCTCATCAGAACGAAAACCTTCTCCGCGAATGTAGAAAGTACATCGGTCGAACATTTTAGATTGGTAGATGAGTGTTCACGAAATGAAAATTATAAACAAAATGGATAATTAAAGTCTCCATCTTCTGATTATCATTATAATGCTCTGTAGTCTACATTAAGCTCTCTCTGTATTTATATCTTCCTCCGAATTATCCCTTCCAGTCACAAACTGGTAAGACGTATATATATATATATATATATATATATATATATATATATATATATATATATATATATTTTCTTTGTTCTAAAGACATAATTGCCATGTTCTCTTTCATATAAATTTATAATGTTTTGGTATCAAAATGTATGTAGCTGCCAGATGTCATTTCAATCCGCTCGCCATGTTCTCCTTTCTACAATGCAGGCGCGCGCGTTTAGAAAAAAATTTTTAAAAAGAGAGAAAATGGCGAAGGTGCTGTTTTAGATAAGCGATAAAATCAACAATGCCACCTCTGCTGTTATGTTTGCCATTTAGCAACATTTTCTTTGCTTACTGAATGAAGCTGATAAAAATTTTAAATTCTGAGGTGTGCAATCACCTGAGCTACTTTCTTTAAAATGCCGAAAAATGTCAACCCAACTCAAATGTGTGATCTTTAAAAATGATTCACGTTAGAAACATTAAGGTCAATGAAAAAAGATAATAATTAAATAATAGCAACTGTATATTGTACTTTTTTTTTATTTAATCCGATGACAGAGGAAAAGGAAGACGACTTCTTTTGTCTCACGTGGGACCACATCAACCGTTAAGGAAGGCTGAAAAATTTATTTTCATTTTTTTCTTACGGAATAAAAAATGACGCGGAAATTAAATATAAATTAACAGCAAATAAAAAATGACATGAAAGAATTATACTGATTTTCCATGCGTAGCTTAGATGTGGCACAAGGCCGAAAGTGTGGAGCATACCTTGAGAAACGAGCTCACTCGTAAGTGTTCTAGCGAGACAAGCTTGCTAACTATTAGACCGCCTCGAGGTACCCCCTAAATGATTACAGCGTAACTTAGACGTGGCACAAGGCCGAAAGTGTGGAGCATCCAGTAAAAATCGAACTCTCTATTCAATCGTAATTGATCTAGTGAGACAAGTTTACTAACCTTTACACCACGTCGATGTTCCCAAACTTGAAAGAATTATAACCAACTTTTTTCTTTTCTTTTTTTTTTTATTTGCTTCCAATATTTGGTGACAGAAAGTGAAATCGGTGAATTCAAATTCCGAGTTTAGTGCATTGCACTCACTTTTGCACTAATACCGTTGGGAATGGAATGAGTCCCTCGCTTCTCCCCCTGTTGTGGGTTAAATAACAGGACAGGTTCTCTTGCCTTGAATGGTAACCTGTCTAGAAGAAAAATAATTATGAATTCAAAACCAACCTGAATAGGGATCAGTTTTGTCACGCTATCTTGCCTTAGACACGCCAACTGCCGCTAGGGCTGAAGTACATTTTTTGCACCTACGACACTAATGGTTTTTGATCGTAAAGATGAGTCATTGTCATGCCAAGAAATGGTCGGACTATTGTTTTGATTGTTTTTGTTATTATCACAAACATTTGATCGATTCATAAAGCCTTCACACCTAAAGAAGGACGTAGAATTGATCGGCTACAACAAAAATGAGATCAGTCATTTGAAAAACACACGGATTAACTTATTTAGCATTTTAAAAAAGCCAAACTGTAAAAGAAAAAAGATTTATTGGCTCCTGTTTAGGTTACACCCTCAGCTTTCAGCTGTTCCTGTGCGAGTAAATAAGATAGTTATGAGAGTGTTATGGCGACCTATGGATATTAGAATGAACTCTTCCTCCTACATAAATACTAACCTGCGAGACTTCCTAAGGAGGCAATCGCGACGCAGTCTTTAACTGTGTGCGACTTCTGTCGAACTCTCTGCTTCTCTAGAGAGGAACCCGGACGAAGCTTTGCCGA
>OZ010585.1:13566527-13629027 GCA_963932145.1 Acanthosepion lycidas
TGAAGTTTAATATTTCTAATAAGTAAAATACTTTTCTCATTTCAAAACTAATTTAAATTGACTGGAAAGTGTTTTTAAATCACTAAAAATTGCTGATTTTATCCATTTTTCAGCACAGTGTAATTTTCTTTATTAGAGAATATTTAAAAAATAAAATATACTTTTCTGAAAATTTATTTGAAGAATATTAACTGATTTAAAATTTAATTAATCTTATTTGAAAGAAATATTACTTACTTTTGGTTTAAAATGTCGCAGTAATACATTTTAACACAGGGATAGATGTTTTTATTCGGTGTTGACAGATTTACTGATAAGTTGACAGTCGGAAGGTTAACTATTTTTTTCTACGGAGGATATTACTTGAGGAATATAACGTAAGCGCCTTTTTTATATAATTTTTAAGTACCAAGTAATCTTAAAATTTTAGAAAAATATTCTAAGTAATCTAATATTTTATTCAATTCTAGGTACTCTGAAATTCTAGGTACTCTGAGTTTAAATTTTCTTTAGTTATTGCTCTTATTTTCTGATAATGCGATGTATGGACGTCCGTATTCGTCACGTTTATACATACAAAAGAATTCAAAATTCGTTTTAAAATACTGGGATCATTGAATTGTAGCAAACATTTTCCTTTTATGATTAGTAAATATAGTTTTTAATAAATTAATAAAGAATTTTAAAAGATTTAAAACTTTATAGAATTAAAGTTTTAAAAAAATGAAAACAATTTTTGTAAAAATTCATCGAAAATTGTTTTTCTTACGACAATAGTGTCCATAATATATCTTATTTATAAAAGCAATAAAAACTTTTCTAAATAATGTCTTAGTTTTATTGAATTTTTTATTTTATGATTCAGAGCAGATTTTCGGTAAATTGGAGTCCTGTTTAAAATGATCTAAATTTTTCAAAGAGTTCTGCGTGTATCTAATATAAACATTAAACCGTACAAAAATGAATTTCTCGAAATTTCATGGAATTAAATCAGTGGGGATAGTCATAGATATTTTATAAAAAATATATTTTTACCAAGATTTTCTAAAAAGGAAACATTTCTAAAATAATTTCATTCATTTGTGAATAAGTTCTGAAAGTTTAATTAAAATCCGTCAATTATTTGACATTTGCAAGAATTTAAAAAATCAATGTGTTTTTCACCGAAAAAAAAGATTCCTATACTAATTTATTGTCTGGTGCAAAAACAAAAACAATTTTAACCAAAATTTCGAAGGTTTTAAGAAAGATCAAAAAATAATTTAATAATCAAAAAGTCCTTTGTTTTTTTTTCTCTTGCAAATGGCATAAAGATTTTTTAAAATAAAACATCGTTTTCATTAAGTTTGGGGCATTTTTCATCAGGTATGCTCATTTTTTAGCAAATCTTTGGAGATACTATATACTATATATATATATATATATATATATATATATATATATATATATATATATATATATATATTAGATAGAGAAAGAGAGAGGAGGGAGAACGAGACAGTGTGCTCATAGGAACACATCTTAATGCGATCTGTAGATCCCACTAAGGTGTGAAACTGACAGACCCCATGAAATATTGATGCCTATGTCTGTCTATATAAACCATCTATCTCCGATATTTAACGCTTAGCAGATTTTAAACAATTTTTCGAGCGTGTTATTTGGGAATTCAACTTTAATAAGCCATAAATCCCACTTAGTAGACCAAAGTATTTGGGAATTGCTGTACATTCCCAATGAATCAACTTTTAAATTGTATTCTCTTCCATGCCCCGTCAAGTTGTGACTGTTGTTCGTACCAATGAGAGCCTTCTTAAATAATGTTTATGACTTTTAATGTTTCTAAATATACAAATAACTTCCCTGCCTGCAACAAAAGCAGTTAATTCTCCGTTTCCCTCTCCTAGTGGCTCATGACCTTTTTTTATGCCTTATTTTCAGTATCACAATACGTTCAGCTTTGTATCTATCCCTCCTCCTCCCTATTGAGTCCGTGTAAATACAAAAACTAGCATTTCAGTCCGAAATGGCCACAGATAATATTCTTGAAAATATATTGTTGAATATTTGTTTCTTCCGTCGATTGATTCTGTTACTGTGTCTTATTAACCTTTTGCAGGTTATATGAAGCCAGAAAGTGATTTTTATATTCTTAGAATTTTTTGGAGGTAGTAATGGTTTAGTGATACAAGTCTTAACAATTAACCTACAGCTAGAGGAGAAGATGTGGATTCCTACATTACCCATCGATATTTGCACGTAAGTGAATATAACAAGCCCAACTGAAATTGGAACTCGGCTCTCTGATTAACAACACCAAGACATTATCGATTACACCACCTGCACATGCATGCAAGCTTACAGCACCTGGCATTCCCAAGCGGTCAATTGATATTGAGCTAGGTGGGTCATCTTTCTGCTATATATATGTACATATGTCGAGATATATATATATATATATATATATAGAGAGAGAGAGAGAGAAAGGGCGATAGATAGATAGAGAGAGAGAGAGAGAAAGGGCGATAGATAGATAGATAGATAGAGAGAGAGAGAGAGAGAGAGAGAAAGGGCGATAGATAGAGAGAGAGAGAAAGGGCGATAGATAGATAGAGAGAGAGAGAGAGAGAGAAAGGGCGATAGATAGATAGATATAGAGAGAGAAAGGGCGATAGATAGATAGATATATAGAGAGAAAGGGCGATAGATAGATATATAGAGAGAAAGGGCGATAGATAGATAGATATAGAGAGAGAAAGGGCGATAG
Organism: Acanthosepion lycidas; assembly: GCA_963932145.1. NCBI lineage: Eukaryota > Metazoa > Mollusca > Cephalopoda > Sepiida > Sepiidae > Acanthosepion > Acanthosepion lycidas. Next base: position 13,569,295 of record OZ010585.1, read on the forward strand.
ATAGATATATAGAGAGAAAGGGCGATAGATAGATAGATATAGAGAGAGAAAGGGCGATAGATAGATAGATATAGAGAGAGAAAGGGTGATAGATAGATAGATAGATAGATATAGAGAGAGAAAGGGCGATAGATAGATAGATAGATATAGAGAGAGAAAGGGCGATAGATAGATAGATAGATAGATAGATAGATAGATAGATAGATAGATAGATAGATATAGAGAGAGAAAGGGCGATAGATAGATAGATAGATAGGGGGAGAAAGAAAGAAAGAAAGAAAGAAAGAAAGAAAGAAAGAAAGAGATATCGTTTGAAAAGTCACGAAACAATTTAAAATCTCACGATATATTTGTTTATTAGTTTCTGTTCAAATTTTCCGACTAAATAGGAAATGGAGATAAGTTTTAATCATGTATGTAAAACATTTCTTTCATTTTAATTTTTCAGAAAACGAAATCTTTATCCAAACAGCCATCCAAATAAGGAAGGCACTAATCCTTCAATGTACAGGACAACTTGGAAGTCACGAAACGATTTCAAAATCCCATCACGCTTCTGTTGATTAATTAATTTTTCATTCTCTCTTTTCAATACAACGTTCCTCAAATCAGGGATAAATGTTTAACGGTGTTTGAAAAGATGAAAATGACGAAAAAAAAATTGAAAGCATTTCTTGTGATTCTTTCAAACAGTCTTCATACATATATCTTTCAACTTTTCACAAATATATTTATCTTTCTATATCTACATATACTTATTTCTTTGTCTGCGCACTTCTGTTGCGAGAGATAGAACGTATGCACTTGCGTACACACAAATATAATCACAACCATCTTCATCAATTATTTTTGATAATATGTGAGAAAACTGGCTCTGAAGCCGTTGAGAGTTGTTGACAATATATCTTGTGCGAAATTTCTTGCTTCTATTTATCTGAACGAGTTCTCATAACATTTGTGGATGGTGTTCATGGTTGGCTTGAAATAATGGTTCTCTTGTAGCAGGTTCCGAGGTAACTTGCAATAGATTTCTTTGATCAAAGTATTCTTACTCACTGATTCGGATAGTGCTTCAAGACAATTCGTAGATTCTTGTGTTGACAGTGAACCCAATAATTTTCTTGGAACAGATGATGAGATATACGCTGACATCATTTAAATACAATTGGTAAAGAAAATTCGATAACAAAATGAAAAACCAAAATTAAAATGAAACCGCCTGGTTAAAATTTTGAATTTTTGTGAGTTTGTCAATTCAGTCACTGAACCAGACATTATGTACTTGAACTCAGTGGAAAAGGCAGAAGTACTAATTGAAAAGTACTAAATAAGAACTAGAAGAGATAATCCTTAGGCATGGTCAGCGAAGCCATTTGTAACTGATCTGAACTTAGAAAATTAGAAGTAAATTTTGTAAATATTTTTAAAATCCTCACCTCCAACCTTGACATCATAATTTCTATAGATTAATGCATGAATGGCAATTTAAAGTGCAACTCATTTTACTGAACTCTTTCATTTATCTCAGCTGATATTGCGTTGCTCGTAAATTCTCATCCAATTCAACGCTAGAGTCATCTGGTGTACCCACACATAATGCTCCCCCTAGAACTGAGGCTCTATTGAGTGAGATGCACATCATCTCTAAATTAGATTCTTATAAGGCTAGTGGTGGGGATGGGATACCGGCCATTGTCCCGAAGAAATGTGCACCTGAATTGTTTTCTGTCCTCTCTAAACTTTACAACTACTGCCTCACTGACTCTTGCTTTCCAGCCTGTTGGAAGTCCTCATCTGTTGTGCCTGTCTTTAAAAGATCTGGCGACACTTCTGACCCGTCTAATTACCGTCCTATCAGTCTCCTACCACTCTTCGGTAAAGTCTTCAGGGCTTTAATCAACGCCGAAGTGGTTAAGTACCTTACTTCACATAATCTGCTCACCGACAACCAATATGGTTTCCGCTTTGCCCGGCCTACCGCTGACGTGCTCACGGCCATAACTGAATTTGTACACCAAGCAATTAACAATAACGAAGAAGACCGAGCTGTGGCTCTAGACATCTCTAAAGCTTTTGATAGGGTTTGGTATGTCGGCCTTCTTCGTAAGCTTCAGGGATACGGTATTACAGGACGATTATTTGATTTAATACAATAATTCCTGTCAAACCGTGAAATGAAGGTTGTCCTAAACGGGTTCTCCTACAGTTCCTTTATTACGAACGCTGGTGTTCCCCAAGACTTTATCTTGGGCCCTGCATTGTTCTTGATCTTCAGTAATGACCTTCCCAATGTCATCAGTTCCCAAGTAGGCATGTACGCGGCAACACTACTATTTATTCTGCCTCAATAGTAAATTTGGTATCGTTGACAAAATTGGCTGCTGATCTCGAAAAGGACTTCCAATTTGTGTATGATTGGGGCAGGAAATGGCTTGTAAACTTTAATGCCTCCAAAACGAAACTGTTCTCCTTTAGCCACAACAGAGAACTCTCCCTGCCTCCTATCAGAATGGCTGATTCCCAACTCCGAGAGCGCCTCGTTACGCCTGCTTGGTCTCAAGCTGACACAAGGTGCAATAAATATATTGAATCCATAGCTTCATCTACTGCAAGGAAAGTTGGTTCTCTATGTCGTGCCAGAAAGTTTATCTCGTCTGAGTCCATCCTTCAAATCTATAAATAAACCATCCGTTCTTGCATAGAATATTACTGTCATATATTGTGTGTTGGCCCCGCTGTACGTTTCGTGGTCCTCGACAAAATCCAGAGACGAATATGCAATGTGATAGGTCCTGATCTGGCATCTAGTTTACAGTCGCTTTCTCACAGACGTGCCGTGGCTTCCCTCTGTCTCTTCTACAAGTATTTTCACGGCAACTGTCCCGACAATCTACTTTTGCTGGTTCCCAGGCTGCATGAATTTAAGCGAGCTACTAAACTGGCATCTCGCTTCTCATCCTTTCACTGTCGAAAACGTAACCGTCTTTTCTACTTAAACAGCTTCTTCTCTCGCACTTCCCGTCTGTGGAACTCACTTCCTCTTTCTTGCCTTCCTGATAACTCCAATATTCAAATCTTCAATTGTAATGTCAATCGACATTTTCTGATACCTTGATCCTGTTCCCCGTCCTTCTCTGTTTATTTCATCAAACACGCCTCTTTACTCTTGCTCTCAATTCACTGTAATCCCTTGCGTGCTAGTGGCACTCCCGCCTTGCTTAGGGTGTATTGATATATATATATATATATATATATATATATATATAAACCTCTCACAAAAGTAGGTTTAAAGCTTGTTTATTTTTTTCTTTTGAAATGCCTGTTTTCAGAAGTTTACTCACCAAACCTGTCAAAAATTCCAATATAAATTTCACAAGTTTTGTTTTGAATTCTCATTTTACGTGTGTGTTAAGCAAAGTTTGTAAATTCGAGTCTTTTTAATTTTTTACAAAATCAATGAGTCAGTGCTTAGCATTTGAATTTTAAATCTAGATCTTGTTTTGTTCACTAAATGTCCTTAAATTTACATACGAACTTAATAATAGTAATAAAATTCCTTTTCTAGATATATTGATAAACACTAATCATAATAAATCCACTATCTCCCTATATAAAAAAACCATCAGCATAAATGCGTGCATTCTTAACTATAAGAGTGAATGTTAAAATTATTATAAAATAGCAATTGTAAAAACCTAATAAACCGGTACAAAAACTAATTCTTCCACAAAACAAATCTTCTACAGTGAACAAAAAACATAAAAAAATACTATTTTCTTCTTTTTCAAAAAGACCTCTTCACTCATCATAATTAGTTACCCTCCCCCCTAAAGCCTTAAACATACAACGCATGGCACAAAAATTAGCAGCCTTCACTCTATACGTAAAATTATAACTTTCAGGTAAACATAGCAATTTTGTCTTTAGAAATAATGAACACTACATTTTTGTCTTAAAAACACACCCTGACGATGGACATTGTGTTAATTTCGAAAGTACTCTGAATAAAACAATATGCAACAACACGGTGATTTTCTCACTTCTTTTTTAATAACGCCACGAAAAAAATCTCATCCGAGAATATGAACGAATCCTATTGAAAATAAGCAGGCAAAACGTGTCTAAATTATTCAATGAAATTTGCCTCAATATATATATATATATATATATAGTCTTAAGATGCGTTATATTTATGTGATAAAGTGCTCAATATCAGAGATAGAGCGTGTGTAAATATAAAAGGCCTGACGATTGCATCTAGCATGAAACAGTCTGTCGCCTCTAAGTGTTGACTTCTATGATCACTCTTATATATATATATATATATATATATATATATATATATATATATATATATATATATATAAATCTTATGCAGTGTTACATTGGAACAAGCACATATTCACGACAAAATTGTACATTTTTGTTTCAATGTCAAAAAAAGGGAAAACCTTTTTTAGACGTCTCATCAGGTGGGTAATTACGGTGTTAACACGAGTGGTTGCTATTCCTACGTTCTACAGACGAAGGTATATGTTTGATTACAGATGGATGGTGGTTAGAGTTGTAGTGAATATATATTGGGTTGGCATTATTTTTCATATAAGTTTACAATACATCATTAACGAGATTCAATGTAACATCAACAAAACCTACTCGTTTAACATTAAGTTAACTTAACCTTAATTTAGACATTTAAATTCTATATGAATCATTTTTCTTAATTTATCAACCTTAATTTTAGCAGAATTTTTACTGCCATAAGCCCATCATCTCCATATAACCCTATATTAATATTAACATCATCGTAGTCAGTAAGGTTATACAGAATAAATAAATCCACCAGGTCAAAAGAATCTGCAGAATCTAATAATCCCTGCATATATACAAATATATATAAATATATATAATGATACCTGAATATATATATATATATATATATATATATATATATATATATAAAGTGAGCATATAAGTCAGGCCTGACGATTGCATCTAGCATGAAACAGACTGTCGCCTCTAAATGTTTACATCAATGTTCACTTTTATATTTACACACGCTCTATCTCTGATATTGAGCACTTTATCCCATAAATATACCACATCTTAAGACTATATTTCTTACATATATATATATATATATATATATATATATATATATTCGTGCAAATGCTTACAGAACGGAATGCTTTTGTATCTGTTCATGTGGCTCTCTATTGCTCGTCGCATTTAACAAGTGCAGTCTGTTTGGCTTTATCGGATTAACGTGATAACTCGCTTCTAGCGATTATAATATTATGTCTCGCTTAGGCTACTCGCCATGACGTTATTAGAAATTCTCCTTGACTGATTCCAACGAACTATACTTGACTCTCTTTGAGTTCTTCATTTAAGATGTCTTGCCTAGTGCATTTGTGTTACCAGGGGTATCTTATTTACTCCACGACAAATATGCAGTTTAACTGAATGTTGACGTAAAACCATAGAAAGTTACGGGGGATAGTGATTAACAACGATGTCATGAATTTATATGAATTAAAGATTTTTTTCAAAAGGTGCTGGCAACGTTTCAAGAAACTATCACACGCACACACACAGACATATAAAATTCAACAATAATAACGTTTACTCAATTATGCTTATTAAATTACATCACTTTGCAGTCTCCATAGTTTAATTTGACTTTCAGTTAGCCTGAAGTATGTTTCTAAACGTTCTTAAATTTTAAAATTATTGAAAACCAATGATATTTTTACTTCTGTTTATAAATATTTGTTGGAAAATAAAAATCCTTACACTTGCGTTGATAAAGTCCGTCAGACGACGAAAAGCGTCGACCAAGATAAGTTTTCTTTATGTCTATATTCATATTGTTTTTTACATATATATTCAGTTGAATGTGAATTTTTACACACACACACACACACACACACACACACACACATATATATATATATATATATATATATATATATATATATATATATATTTATACGTTATTTTTATAAATACAAATATTTAAATAAATTCTCTGTTTACAATAAACAGTATTACCAACATTTACCGGCCTGAATATACGAGAAATTTCATGGAAAATATGTGTCCTCCTGCGTATTATTTACTTAAATATTCGTATGGATAAAAAATAACGTATAAACAATAAATATATTAAAATAATTGTCGGACTTCGTCCATTTCATAATATATATATTATAAGAGATTATAATAAAAACATGTTGTAATCGATGATAAGTAACTGGAGATTAAATGATTTTTAAGGAAATTTAAAAACAGAGTGTTACCTCTTCACTGAATTTCAGGAGAGAGGTAACACTTTGTTTCGAAATTTCTTTAAAAATTATTTAATCACCATTTACTTATCATCGCCTACAGAAGTACAATCATAGCATTGTAACATGAAAGCTTTTGTGTAGTCATTTCAACATGTTTTTATCATTATCTCATATATATATATATATATATATATATATAAAAGTCAGCCAATTATTTTAATATATTGTTTATACGTTATTTTTATCATATTTTTCATCATATATCGCAAAAAAAAAGTAAATTGTATGAACAGTAGAATTTTACTCCATCTGTTCTTTCTCTCATCTGTGTATATATATATATATATATATATATATATATATATATATATATATATATATATATAATATAATATAAATAATTATATTCGTCTGGAAAAACGGTGTTTTGACTTGTAAATGAACAAACCAATACCCAAATTAAAATAAGAAATAAAAAAGAAAGAACTAAGAACATCCAATTGAGGCGAAAACAATCGTCTAGAATACAAGCTCTTTGGACAGCGTACCCTGACGATCCGCGTAGATGTAACCTAGGTAGGTTTACCTGGCTCTTTAGGTTCATAGTTATATATATACATATATATATATATATATATATATATATATATATATAACCAACACAAATATATCCTTAAAATTGTAACTATATGTTTAACGCCAAGAACTGTCCAGCAAGGCATAAAAGATTTTAAGTCATTTGTATTTCTGTACTGGCTTTACACATTAGTCTAAAATTTTGCCGGTATTGAGCATTTTTAGTACGAAGTTTGCTGGTCCATCGTAATGTTGCTGATTTTACATACATACATACATACATATATATATAGAGAGAGGGAGAGAAAGAGAGAGATAACCATATTATCTCATAACCTAATTGATTATCATTGCACCATGCAGGGCGTATCCGGGGAATTCACGGAGCACTGAAATATCATGACAGTACCGAGCTCACTTCCAAGTAATATGCGACAGACTGAACTGGAAAACAATCATGTCTATCTTTTCTTGAAAGACTGGTTCGTGCCTTCCCTTAGGCATTTACGCGAGGTAAACACAAAATATCTCAACGCGAATCTCAATATATTTCATGACGTTAAACCGACTTCACATCTCCATATATATATATATATATATATATATATATATATATATATATATATATATGCACATTTGTATGCACGCATATATACACTGGTGCTACAGAATCATAAACAAAGAACTATAACAAAAACAACATCATTTAAAGACTTTCAACAACAGCAAAAACTAAAATGGATAGAACATGTAACCCCGACAAGAAAATAATGAAATAATCAAGATATTGACATTCCACACTATTTCAAACAAAAATTTAGAAATGAAATCTCCATCAATACTTGAAAGAATGATAACGGTTACTGGACTTAAGAAACCTATCTTTCTAAGAAAAATCTTTGAAAGTTAAATTTTATAAATTTCAAGCGAAAATAGTTAGGTCAAAGAATGTCAAATGTTTCCTTATAAGGAAACGAATAATATTACTATTGCCATTACCTCAAAACCAATGTATATGTGAGTGTGTACCATATGTAGATATTTTTTCATATACATGTCTCAGCGATAGTATTTACGTGACTATTTCAACCAAAAGTAAGCTAAATGTCATAGGTTCTCAAGATGGCATCTATGCGGACGACACTACTATTTACTCCTGCCTCAAAAACAAATCTAGTGTCTCCAACAAAACTAACCTGGCCGTTTGTCTTGAAAAGGACCTCCAATCGGTTGTGAACTGGGGCAGGTATTGGCTGGTTAACTTTAATGCCTTAAAAACAAAACTGCTCTCTATTACTCACCACAGAGAACCATCTCTGCCCCCAATCAGAATCTCTGACGCTCAAATCCAGGAGAGCACCTCTTTGCGACTACTTGGTCTCACGTTGACTGCTGACCTGAGGGAACAAATACATTGAATCAATAGTTTCGTCCACCGCAAGGAAAGTCGGCTCCCTGTGCCGCGCCAGGAGATTTTTCTCGCCGGAGTCAATCCTTCAAATCTACAAATCAACCATTCGCCCTTGCATGGAGTATTGCTGCCATATATGGTCTGGAGCCCCTTCTATTTGTCTCAAGGTCCTTGATAAAATCCAAAGACGGATATGCAATGTAATTGGCCCTGATCTGGCAGCCGCTCTCTCACAGACGTGCCGTTGCCTCCCTCTGTCTTTTTTACAAATACTTTCACGGTAACTGCTCCGATGAGCTGATTTCGCTGATTCCCAGACTTCATGAATTTAAGCGTTCTACTAGGCTGGCATCTCGCTCTCACCCTTTCACTGTCGAAACTGTTAAATGTAGCCGTCTCTTCTACTCCAATAGTTTCATGTCTTGCATCTTCTCGCCTGTGGAACTCCCTCCTCTATTCCTGTTTTCCTGATAGCTATAATCTCCAACTATTCAAATGTAACGTCAATCGACGTCTCCAGATATCCTGATCTATCCCCTAATCTTCTCTTCATCCTTTCCTCTTTCACTCCTCTTTGATCTCGCTCCAACTGTCTGTAACCCCTTGCGTGCTAGTGGCTACCCGCCTTGCTTGGGGTTGAATGCTTAAAAAAAATGATTTACTAAGTTTAACTTAGTTTGGCACAAGCCTACAGTACTGGGATTCAACGAATTGTCTACCAAACATGCACTTCGCTTGATCCTCGTGAATAATTTTATTTGAATTATTTGCAGAAGCAAATTGATTTTTCATTTTCATGAACAAGCTTTGAATATTTAAGACAAAACTCAGAAATCAATACTTACGAGAGAACGAAAGAAATTAAATATCATCGTTGCCGTCGCTTTCATTATAAAAATCAAGTTCTAATTTCGAATGATGTAATTGTCATCGTTTGTGTTTTGTTGATTTGATCAAAGGGATTCTTTTCTTAAAGTAATTAAACATACTTCGGAATCATATCAAGAAGTTTAACAACATTTTATGGCGTGTCTCTTCTCTCCAAGAAAATTATTTAATATTCATTTATCAGTTAAAAACATTCCTAATTTTCAGATTTATTTATTTACGACAGAAAATTGTCTTAACAAATTTGTTCAAAGAATGATGTAAAATTTAATTATAATAACAATTATTTTTCAACCCATTGGCAGAGGTGGATCAGTCTGAAAAAAATCAAAATTTCGAATAACTAGTACATATCTATCTACCTACCTATCTATATGTGTGTGTAAAGGTTGTTTATTAGAGTATATATATATATATATATATATATATATATATAGAGAGAGAGAGAGAGAGAGAGAGAAAGAAAGAAAGAGAGAGCGATTAATTACAACTGAATAGTGAGTTCGAACCACATTTATGCTACGCTTAGTAAATCGCTATATATATATATATATATAGAGAGAGAGAGAGAGAAATCATTTTCTTTCTCTTTAACGCATGTGTAAATCTGTATATGTGTGACACTATGCAATGTGCCGAGAGACTTCCTTTCTTTGTGTGTGCGTGTGTGTGTTTTTCTCTTTCACAAACACACACACACACATATATATATTATAGTAAAAAAAGGAAGAATAGTAGGATATGTAATCCGGTGTTCTTATTGATATTTGTATTTTTACAAAACGGTGTTCAACGTAAATTTAGAGAGCATAAATATTATAAATTAACTGATTTAAAAATATGGTTTTATCGCTACACAGGAATTACCATGTTTCAAAAACAGAAAAAGAAACGTTCAAATTCAGTTATATTGAATTAAAAGCATTAGTTCTGTTTCCAAAATTGGCTTGAAGATGAACCAGAACTAATGCTTTTAATTTAATATAACTGAATATGAAGTTTTTGTTTTCTAATTTTGAAACATGGTAATTCAAAAACATTCTTAGACTTAATCAACAGTTTAAAAAGTGCTCAATACATAAACTGTTGTGCAATTCTAAAAGTGGTTTTTGCTTCAGCACACCACTAAAACTGCAGGTCACACTGACTGCCAGACCTTACAATACAGAAAAAAATTCTACCTGCATCGGCCTCACTGGTTACCGTGGTACATGCAACAGATGTGTAAATTCTACCTCAATATTTTTCTGCGAAACCAAGTGTTATATATATATATATATATATATATATATATATATATACATACATATATATAGCGAGAGAGACATAATGCGTGTGTATGTCTGAACTCTTTCTTTCTCTCACACACACATACACGCGCACGCACAAACGCTTACACAAGCACGCACGCAGGCAGTCATTGACGGCGCGTGACCAGATAAGAACGTTAATTCATTGAAAGTTATAAAAAAACTCAAAACTGTTGAAACCCAAAGAAGAACAGGTTCTCCATGGAAGATTTCTTCGAGATCCTCGAGGAAATTATTGCTTCAAATTAAGCAAAATCCAATGGGTACGCGTCAAGAGTTGCAGGATGATTTTCTTTCATCAGGAATCTGTGTCACTAAACGGACAATAAGCAATGAAATTCACAGGAACAATCTAAAGTCACGTTTCCCTCGGAAAACCCCCACTGCTCTTGAAAAGACACAGAGATTCCAGGTTGAAATTCGTTCGTGAACATATGGATAAGGAAAAATCGTATTGCGAAAGAGTATTATGGACAGACGAAACCAAAATTAAGTTGTTTGGACGTAATTCTAGAATTCGTGTATGGCTTGAAAATCCTGAAATGGCAAAGTCATTCCTCATATTTAAATTCAATCGAAAGTTTTTGGCGTTATTTTAAACTTCAATTCCACTCGAGAGAATCAACAAACATTCCAGGTCTGAAGAACATACACGAAAACGGATGAAACAAAATACAACCATTCAATTTCAAATCATTAATTGAGAACAAGAAGAGGCGGCTGGTTGCTGTTGAAGTGAATAATGGCTATTCTACAAAGTATTAAAACAAGATTATGTATTCTTTTTTGCATTGTACGAATAATTTTTCATTTATTAAAATGGATAAATCAACTTTTTTTCTGTTTTCTATGCATATTCATTTATTATGCATCTGTGTACAGTTAATTATATGAAAACAATGTTTATTAATTAGTTGGCAAAACAATAAATTAAAAAATTCCGTCTATGAATATTTGTTTGTGTGTATATATATATATATATATATATATATAATATTTAGACAGCAATCCTTCTTTCATGCACATTTCATTGAATACGACAGACAAGGTGCTTTTATTTAGTTTTTTTATATTACGTTGGTACAAAAATAATGTCGTTTTCTCACATAGTAACATATGTGAGAAAACGACATTATTTTTGCACCAACCTAATACAATTTCTCATGCGATCTAATAATTTTTTTCTTTTCGGATGATAAATTATATAAAAATTGTCCGAATGCTCTTTTTATTCGAGCGCTTTCGGCTATACATTTAGCCATTTTCGAGGATTAAATATTTTAACTGTTAAATAAGAAATAGTTTGTTGTATGTATGTTTTATAAAATGTTTTCATTTTTCAAAACACGGTCAAGAAATTGTGTCCATGTTCAAAGTTAATATTATTAAGTGTTATTTTTTTGTTTTTATTAATAAGACTTCTATTATTTTTAACCTTTTTTGCATGTAGATGATGCACATATATATATATATATATATATATATATATATATATATATATATATATATATATATATATGGCATGTATAATAGTATCCAAAACAAAAGTGAAGATGATATGACAAAGTGGAAAATGTTTTTTATCAAAGATGCGTTTCGCTGGAGAAAGCTTATGTTCTCGTTGGCGTCATCAAGTTGACTAAAAGTAATACAAAACTGTGGTGTTAGTAATTGGCGCGGGCTCTCTAAAAATAAGTTGGTATCGTAAATCACATTAATTACACTTATCGAGCTTATCATTAGATGGTAAGAGTTAAATAATCTTACTGTTCTGTTAAAATTATGGCGCTCTCCCGACGACACTCTTGGACATCTACCGCTCCCTTTAGAGTTCACACAACCCAAAAGGAGCAGCACTACCACCAACGTTGAAAATCACTAAGTGATGAGCGTAATTCTCATTAATATGTGGCTTTGTGTCGGACTAAGTTAAGCTTAGTAAAAAAAAAAAAAAAAAAGAAAAAAAATGGTGGGGCAAAATGACGTCAGGATATGCAATGTGAAAAACAGAATCACGTAAAGTCGAATGCTGTCGATAATCTCCTTACTCTCACTTGGGACAGATTTTGGCGGGAAATCACTTCCGCCAGTGCTCTCTCTCTCTCTCTCTGCTAGACAATTTTTGAAAAAAAAGAAACTTCGTCATGAACATGCTATGACGACTGACAGAGAATAGGTTAGGTATGTCAACACTTGAGTAAATGATTATTTTTAAGCGTCGAAATTTCTGCGGGTAATGAAGAGGTAACAGGATTTTACCAAATTGAGTTTAAAATAAACGACACATCATCAGAACTGCTTCAACATAGAAGCACACTACAAATCATTTTAATTTCTTTTCTTCATCATAGGTACTCATTTCCAACCATGCTCATCTGCTCAGACCTATTTGTGTTTCTTAAACACTCACAGAGCCAATTGTGGCTTTTAATTAGAGTTCAAGTATGTATAACATGCGGTTTTGAATTCAGTGTTATCCTTCTGCTATACTATTTGCCAACTACAGCTACAGAATCCAGTCTACTCTGCTATTAAACCCCTAACCCGGAGAGGGAAGAGATAGATATATACCTTTCCTAAAGTTGTTTGTGCGAAAGTAAAGGAAACAATTTCTGTCGAAATTCGAACTAGAATTGCTGATTTCGTATTCAGAGCTTCTATTGCAACCACATGCACATCCAGCGTACACTGTCGCGCAAAATCTAAATTTTATTATTATTATGCCTCTCGATTCTTTGGAGAATATAGGGCGGCAACAACACCTCCCCAACGGACGCGGTTCCAAGCGATCCTCTTCAGCTCGGCCCATGTCATGACGACTGCCTTCACCTCTGCGTCAACACTTCTGCGCCAAGTCTATTTTGGTCGACCCACTTTTCGCTTCCCTTGTGGATTCCAGTCAAGGGCCAGCCTGGTGACACTAGAAGCAGGTTTGTGGAGTGTATGGCCGATCCATACCCATTTCCGTTTCTTGATGTCAATCTCGATTGGGGCTTGTCTGGTCCTGTCCCATAGTTGGTCGTTTGAGACGACTTCCGGTCACATGATATTATCTAAAATCTAAAAGTATATTTAAAGGAAAAAACAAGGCATATCCTTTTCAAATCTAGTTATTTTTTTTATTATTTTTACATCATCTTTTCATAGCCGCTGTTTCGTATGATTCGTTTGTTAATTGTCCCAAGGGTAAGTATATGCTTCTGTAGAAAATCGAATTTCGAAGCCTTTATTACTATTTTCAAAGTTATTACAATCTATTTTTGGTAACATCATATAAATGTTTTATCGTGGTAACAGCATTCATCAAAATAGTGCTTTTTTAAGCCTAGATGTAGCACAAAAACGAAAGCACCTAGTGAGAATCAAACTCACTACTCAGTCGTAATTGGTCTGGAAACAAGCTTGGCTAACAATCACATCATATCGAAGCGATTTTCTAAGCGTAGCTTAGATGTGGCACAAGGCCGAAAGTATGGGGCAATCAGTGAGGATCGAACTCACTATTTAGTCGTAACTGATATCGCGAGACAAGCTTGCTAACCATTAAACCATTACACACCCAAGGCCTACCTCGAAATTGGTATTTACCAGAGGGCCCATGCCGCTACCAAGTGTGATACAAGGTCGAGGTTTAAAATGGGTTTGACAGCAATACCGTTGGAAAATTTCACAAGACCCCCTCAGCACTTTCCGTTTTGGGGACGCCTCAGACGCCGGCCAATAAACCCCGAAGGAGAGGTACTGCCTGGAGGAAAAGCCTTCCGAGGCTTGGGCTTAATATTTTTATACATACCAGGCATGTGCCAGACAGACATCCCTCGAAATAATCGTAATGGGTTAATGAAAAAAAATATACAAACCTTTTCTGAAAGACAAATGTTTGGACTGAATATTTAATTTAAAAACAAGTTTGAATTTTGCTATGTGTAAAGTATAAAGAAGTTTTTTGCTGACCGGATATGTAATTTCAAAACTTCTCTTATGAAACGTCTGACCCTTCAGCTGAGAAAGAAAATAAGCTAAGCTTTTTTTTTTTGAAAGAAGGTGTGGTTGACCAGGTATTATGTGCTGTTTCTTTTATTTGCTTTGTTATCAGATACGAAACACATGCGAGATGCAATAAATTATATGTCTACCGAGTCACGCGTAGTGTATTGTCATGCCTAATGTCATCTTATATTTAAATGAATCTACCTCTTTTTCACTCTTGCATTTCTAAGATAACACACCCGAGTTAACTATTGTCTGTTCTACTTTATGAAGCTATAAAAATTCTAAGGAATTTTTTTCTATTTTCAAAGCTTTTAAAATTATATACAATCGGCATTTCTTTATTTTTACTTTTGTTATTTATTTTTTAATTAAAAATAAGAATTTTTACCTCGACCTAATTCAGAAGCAAAGTTATTTTGTTTTTCCACTTATTTAACAGAGCGTGTGCAAATTTCGTTAGAAGAGAGTAATAAACTATTATGTAATATCAATCCTCTTATATGGCATTGAATTCTGGACACTCTCTTCACAGATGAAGAAAAGATTTAAGAAGTGTGATTCTACAGAAGGATCCTGAGGATACCATGGACTGAACATGTGAGTAAAGATGAAGTTTTAGAGAAAAAGAAATAAAGAGCATACTTTTACTTAACATCAGAAAGAGACAGTTGATATTTCTAGGACACGTAATGAGGATAGAGAGCTTTGAAAATTTGACACTCACAAGGCATATCGAAGTCAATAGTGACAGCAGAAAACAGCGCATAAAATGTGTAAATGGTTGGCAGATCAGGGATTATGAAAGCAAAAAGAAAAGAATTACAAAGAGCTAAAAAAGACAGGAAATTGTGGTGAGCCATGATCACCAACGTCCTGAAGGGACAGGACACAGAAGAAGAGTTTGCCAAGCTTGTCTCGCTAGTTTAGTGAATTCTGTATTTAATGGATACCTACTTGGATGGCCTTGTGCCAGACTATGTTAATTTTTGAATACCTACTTTTATGTGATAATTTAGTTAAGCTACATAAATAGACATAAACCCATACTTTAGCGGAATGGTTAGCACATTCGTCTCACTAGTATAATGAGTTCGATATTCGCTGGAAACCCTTTCACTGTTACCTTGTACCAGACTATGTTAAGTTAATTCATTATATAATGTATTTTGCTGTTGTATGGTAGTTAGCAAGCTAACAATAACCGATCAGACTTTTACTACTCTACTATATTTAGTGCTCTTTATTGATGGCCTTGTACCGGACTAAGGCTTAGTAAATATTCATTTAGCATAAAAGTGCCTAGGTGGGTGAATGTAAGTTTTTACTTGAACTAAAAAAGCAAACACATAATTATGTCGGCCAGCAAACAGACCAAAGAAAGTCGGTGCTTTTATTAAAGGAAATTGAAAATTCCTGTTGCGCCAATCCTTTAATTACAGTTGCTTTTTTTTCCCTAGAAAATCAGCGCTTGAAGTTTTGCCTTTCAAGTGTGCATTACAGTAAGTACTCGAATTAAATACTGACTCTTTCAACTATCACAACAGAGATCGATGAATGAGAACAGAATAAATCAAACAGTAGCTATCGACTGGTTAGGGTAGATCTTCACATGGTGAGATGGGCATTCAATAGTTCAGAAATGAATGTCCTATTTTAAGATAGAAATTAAAATAGGTCCAAATGTAACAAATCAAGGAAATCATAACCTTTTATTTATTTTAGATAAGTAATTGTCAATATACTTTGATATGTTTGAATTATTCGACTTATCTTTGATTATTATAGGTGAAAAGCAAGGAAACATAATTAATCATTCAGTAATATCCGGGTTTGTTTTTTTACACAGTCATTTGCCAATGTAACAGATGCGCGAGAATGCTTTATAGATAAGTTCGCTTATGAA
Source organism: Acanthosepion lycidas (assembly GCA_963932145.1). NCBI lineage: Eukaryota > Metazoa > Mollusca > Cephalopoda > Sepiida > Sepiidae > Acanthosepion > Acanthosepion lycidas. The sequence goes on from OZ010585.1 coordinate 13,585,669, forward strand.
ACTCCTTTCCGGCTTTCCAGCTAACTTTAATTCTCAAAAATGTAAATAAAATGTCAATTGCTATCTACTGTTCACCTGATTACTCTTTCCTCTTCCCGCCCATTATTAATGTTTCTTTTCCTAATTCTTTACTGCCTTACGTGGGGGTGGATACTGATTTTTAAAAAAATAACAAACTGTCTCATAACTTTATTATCATCGTATATACTGAAATATAGTCTGAGTTTTTGATGGTTAGTTTTTACGCAAAAAGTAGGCGGTCGCACTGTACACGGGTAATTCTTTTTAAGAGGACAAAAACCATACATTTTCGTTGCATTATACACAGTTTTTTTTTGGTGGGGGGGGTTATGGTTTAAAATTCATGCAAAACCATCAGGGGTCGCTCTATACTTGAAGTCGTCTTATACACAAGTTTATACGGTATTCATCATAGAAGACATGTTGATAAAAAACTTAACAGTGTAAAGTCACAGATAAATTCGATCTTTCGAGAAATCTTCAGTGGATCAAATGTATTTTCGTTTTTCAAACCCTTACTCCAATACTTATTTCATATACACATTGACTTTGACTCATACCAATGCTATTCAGCTGTTGACTTTGTTTCAAATGGTAGATACAAGTATTGAGGTTTTGGAAAATGTCGAGGTATTACTTTAAACTGGGTCTCAAAGCCAATGAAATTAGTATTATGGGGTCCACCCTTTTCTGATATAAATGGATTCGTCCTGCTGCCATAAAATAGCCCCAGTCAGAAAGTCTGATAGTAGAGGAGGGTAGAGGAACAGGGTGGAGAAACAGTGGAAAGTACATAGACACTGTGTTTGAGTTGACGTTAGAAGTCAGTTACAAGGACGCCCGACTCTAAGGAAGTTTACTTCGAGACTGTATATAGCGATCTTTGATTAATACTAACCGGCGTTCCTGGATTTTACTAACAGCATTACCTTTTGTATTTTCTGTAAATACATTTAATTACTTAGCTTGTCATTTATTGGAGAACGATTTTTCACGTGGAATCCACAACTATTACTCACAGAATTCAGCGAATGGAACGTATTGAAATGATATCTACACCAAATACGTTTAATGGAAGAACAAATTTGTGAAGATCCCTGATTGTTGATTTTGTGATGCAGCCTCCTCATCAAATGAAACTGGATTATTGCTGGACTGGGGCAATGACTGAAAGGCTTCTGTGCCACTGCAAGCATCATTAGCTGGAGAAGAGGACGAGGAAAATGAAAGTGGGGCAGAAGCCGTAGAGCAGTCGACATCCACCAATGAATCTTGAATCTTCCAAACTATCAACTGATGTGTTTTGACGACTTAAATCTAGATCAGACTCAAGCCGACATTATTTTTCCCTTGATATAAAGTCCAGAAGTAGATGATCATCAGTTGTTATTTTCTTTTTCTTTTTATGGGCCGTGTCCTTTCAAGATGTAGGCAACCATGGCTCTCCACTTCTTCCTATCCTGTGTAGCTCTCAAGTTTTGTCCCTTCCCCAGGCCCTATTCTGTCATCCACTTGCTTAACCCTGCTAGGTGTGTCATGCGTTGCTTTCGTTTGTCTCTCTTTCCCTCTATTCGACCTGTGAGTATCAGATTCTCCAAGCCATCCTTTCTCATTACGTGTACCAGAAATTTCATCTGCCTCTTCCTGATGTTAATTAAAGCTTCCTCCTTGTTTGCATCCTCTTCAAAACCTCATCGTTGCTCACACGCTCGGTCCATGATATCCTCAGCATCCTTCTGTAGAACCATACCTCCGCCGCCTCGAGTCTCTTCTTCATCTTTGTGATGACGTCCAGCATTCGCTGCCGTAAAGGAGGATAGATGTTACGTAGCAGCTCAGTACTCTTTTCTTTGTTACAAAAGAAATCCTCGTGTCTCGTAATACTCTGCTTAGCTTTTGGAATGCCTCTTTGGCCATTCCAATATGTCTTGATCATAAACAAATCTGTAAATTCAGAATTGGCCAAAAAAAGACACCATACAGAAAAACATTTAGTCAAATCTGAAAAAAAAAATGACTGGATTAAACTTGAATGAAAGAAAATTAAATACGAAAATAACAGCCAGTGATATAAAAATTCAAAAAAATACTCTTTATCTTCAAGTTTCATACAGAAAGAATGAAACTGAAGATTAATTTAAAAAGTACTGTGTGCTTTCGCACATAAGTATTTTATCTGGTACATTCATTTTTGATAACGTTTTATCTAAAAACAAATTCATTGTAATGCTATGGACATCTACCGCGAAGGTATCTATACCCTCAAAAATGTTTCCAACAAAAACTAATACACAGAGGATTAACATTTTATACTATATTCATTCCATAAATAGATAGATCTCTGCCCGTAGAAAGAAAAGTACCCCTTTTGTTAGCAACAGAGTGCGAATTTCAATGTCTTCAATATTTCTGAACAAATAAAATTACTAATTACTGACCAGCTTGAGAGGAGAGCTTCCCGTTAGGTCTCTGACCCTACGCGCAAACCAAAGAAAATAGATTTTCTTCTTGAAAGCACAGGTTTTTAAAGGAGCCCGTCAGCAGCTGTTGCTGCTGTATGCATTTATATAATGTATATTTAAGCAGAAAGAATTCACTCAAAACAAGTTTTATTAAATTCAAACGACACGGTTTGTCGCTTTATTTTTTCTTGTTATTCGTAATAAGTTGTCGCACACCTAGATCAAAATTGTAAATGTCGAAGAGCATCTCTGGTCATTACTGGGAACGTTATTATTGTCAGATTAGTCTAAAAAAAGATTAGGATCATCCTAGCATTCTTTCAAATCCATGTCCCTTCACACATCCTTCATAGATAGATAGATAGATAGATTGGGCGCCTGCCGTAGTGTGATGTTTAACAAATTGATCTGACTGATGTTAGTGTCACAAGTTTGAAGATAAGGACTGCCTGACTATAATTGTTTCGTGATAAATTTTGTAATTTAAACACAGTACTAGACTGGCATCGAGATCTCATTTTACAGTTGTGCTGGTTAGATGTAGCCGTAAGTCCTATGACAACAGTTAATTTTCTCGCACTTCTTGCTAGTGGAACTATTTTTCGGCTCCATACTTTCCAGCCAACTTTAATCTCCAAACAAATTAAATTCAGTGTCAATCGCTATTTACTGTCTTCCTGATTATCCTTCCTTTTTCTCCGCTCATGTTTCTGTTAATGATTCTAATTCGTCCGTCCACACCTAGTAACCATTTGTGTCTTAATGACTTTACTAACTTTCATGGGGTGAGACCGATTTTTTTAAAAAATCTATAACATCATGATACAAAATATGTCTCTCAAGGGTGTGTTTCAAAGCAGTCTCTCTAGATAAGTTGCGTTACATAATCTTCCTACATTTTATTTCACTCACTCTCTCCCTCCCTGCCCCCCCTCTTTCTCTCTCCTACACACACACATAAATACACACACACACACACACACATATATATATATATAAATATATATATATTCTTTTTAATCATTTCACTGCAAGCAAAGCAATAAAGCCACTAAGACACAAGGTGTTATTGGGTGTGAAAAAAATATAAGAAAAAGCAAAATATTATTAAGGAGAGGAAACAATAAAAGAACAGGAATTAAGAAGACAAAAGATAAAAACATTGACATTCCGTTTAAATTTTTGAAGATCAAAGTTGACTGGAAAGCAAGAAAGTGGAAGAGAGAGTTTTTAATTTATCTTCTTCTTCTTCTTCTTCTTCTTATTATTATTATTATTATTATTATTATTATTATTATTATTATTATTAACGCTATACTTTGTGAATACATGTGTTTGAGTAAACCTTTTTTATTTTTTAAAGTGAAATTAACGTCTAACATACTGGAGATCGGAAGTCTTAATAAAGAGAATTTTTCTCCTGACACAAATCAAACTTGTATTCCCTTTTTAGTTTTTATTCTGTAAAATCACTTTCAAGAAGGAATGACAGAAAAACCAAAGCTCAATTACTCACTTAACAAAATTTTCATCTCATTCGTTGGGATATTTCGAAGTCGATAGATAGATACGAACAGTCTATAACAGAGAGATAGATGTGAACAATCTGTAATAGATAGATGTGAACAGACTATGATAGATGCGAACAGTCTGTGATAGATACGAATAGTCTGTAATAGATGCGAACACTTTAATAGACAGACAGATAGATACGTATAGTCTGTAATAGACAGACAGATACGAATAGTCTGTAATAGATAGATACGAATAGTCTGTAATAGATAGATAGATACGAATAGTCTGTGACATATGTCAGCGACAGATAAATACAAACAGTCTCTAATAGAAAAAATAAAATTGTCTTTGTAGATATAGAAACATATTTCTGTATGCAACCAAATACTCGTTCAAATTTTCATGTCTATAAATCCGTCTGTGCACACATGACAGTTTATAAAGGTGTAACTAAACTTGTATTTACACAGCTTCATATTGGCACATAGGAGTCTTACAAATAGGTATGTCCTAAAATTCGCTAAAAAGAGCATACCCTGATGAAAAAGGCCCTAAATTTGATTAAAGAATTTTTTATTGTCTTAATGTTTATATCATTATTAAGAGGAAAGACCAAATTATTTTTTGAGTATTTTTAAAAACTTTCTTGTCCTTTCTAACACGTCCGAAATTTTAGCTAAACATCTTGTTTTTTGGAGTCATCAAAATTTACATAAAACCAATCATGACAGCCATTTTTGACAACTCTGTAAACAAAAGTGAAATTCTCCATTTAAAAATCATGTAAAATTCAATTATACTTTTTCAAAAGTTATTTTAGGAAAATTAGAAAATAAGTATACTTAATGTAATTTGAAAGAAACATTATTTACTTTTTTAACAGAAAAAAATTTTTAAAAGAGAGATTTCCAACTGTGGTGATTGGTTTTGGGAGGTGTGAATTGACGTACGTCAATGTATCGACAACTTACGTCAGGGGAATTTATCGGATGGTAGGACAGAAGTGACAAAATTTGTGCTAATTTTAAGTGAATTTGGTTAATAGAGTTAAATAAAATACACTTTCATAAATTTAATTTTACCTTACGTTTGAAGAAGAATTCTGGAATAGAAATAACATTTAAAATACAAAAAATACATTTAGAATTCAAATTTTATAACAGACAAAAAAGAGTAACCTAATTGTTACATACACCTATTATAAAATTTTATGGTATTTTTTTATTAAGTTTTTTATTGTCTCAGTTATGAATTTTTTTCCTGAGACAATATAAAAATTAAATAAAATACCATTGCATTTCATAAATGAAACAGGGTTACTCATTTATGAAATGAGATTTTTTTCCCAATATTTGCCCATAGTTGGGACCCTAACAGGTACTACCACGCCGGGTCAAGGTAGACCTAGGAATAACAACAACTAAGAAGTAGTTCCACACTCCTCAAGACCTCCAACCTAACGCTCGGTGTCATGCCAATAATGAGGAATGATTGTTCGCTATGAGAGAAAATAACTCTAGCACACGTGACATTATTTCAGATGTGTGCTTCCGTAGTTTTGTTGGAAACGATTTTAATACATATTTTGGTATATTAAAAAATTATTTTAAAAATAGAGATATGTAACAGATTGTAATAAGCTTCCTAATTTATGATCTGTAAAAAAATAGATCTTTTAATAAGGACATTTCCAGAGATACACTTAATTTTAAAACATTTAGCAATTTTTTCACATTTCTTATTTAAAATTAAAAAAGAAAACAATTCTGATAAAAATTCGTTTTTCATCGAAAAAATATTTTGGCTTCAGACAAAAATATCCTTAATATATATAATTCATAAAATCCATTAAAATCTATTTTTGATTAAATAATGTCTTAGTTTTATTGAGTTTTGTATTTTACAATTCAGAGCTAAAGTTTGGGTAGATGTATGTGAAATTTTACAAAAAAAATTGATGGTTTATATTCTTCAAAGTCTTCTTCATTTAATTTTAATAAAAAAATTACAGAGTTACAGTTTCGAGTTTTAAAGTTTTTATAAAATTAAGTAAGGGAGGGGGGGGTTAACAGATGTAAAAAATATTTTTACCATGATTTTCTAAAAAACAAACATTTCTAAAATCAATTTATTTTTGAATAAGTTCTGAAAGTTTCATTAAAATCCGACAATTATTTGATTTTTGCAAGAATTTCCAAATTAAAGCGTTTTCAACTGAAAAAAGGCGCTAAAAAAGCCTAATGCTAAATATTAGGTGACCGCTGAACAAAAAAAAAAAATAAGACAAATTTTCAAACGTGGTAAAAAGGAATAAAAAAAATTTAAAAGATAATTAAAAAATACTTTGGTCTCTCCTCTTATTAATGACAAACTTTTTCACGATAAAATTTTGTTTTTATTAAGTTTGGGGCCTTTTTTTTATCAGAGTATGTCCATTTTTTTAGCGAAAAAGTGGGCATACCTGTCACTCATTTTCTGTAGGATTCGTAGTTGTCATTTTACAAAGAAAAAAGGTTGTCATCCATTTGATGTAATCGTCTTAATGCCACAAAACATGCATTAATCCAATTGGTTAATGTCACCGAAACCATCGCTGCCACGATGAATATTACTATTCCCTCTTTATGATCGTTGTCCCTACCAGCATAAGAATTACCAATCGGAATGTCCTCCTCTTTCTCGCTCCATTTTCTGTCCTTCAGACGATATTCCATATTGCACGTTGGGTATAAAACAAAAGCTTATACTGGAAATCATTCAAAAAATTAAAATGAAATGAAACTTCTGTGAAGAATATGAACGTCAGAGATGTTCAACTAAAAGCTCTATTTCATTGAAAATGGATCAAACCGATTTCTATCGGTAATACTAATTGCTAAGTGCACCCAAGAGCGCGTTGAAAAGAGACATGATTTCATTTCTTTTTAGCAAATCAAAACCCTCTTCACCAAAGATGCTTTTAACGTTCCTAATAAAGCGAAGCAACAAATCTTAATCAAATTTTCCAGCATCAATTCAAATCATCACAATCAAAATGATAGTAGACGACAACTTAACTTCGACAAAATTAAATCCGGAAAGAGTTAAATATCTCTTTATTAAAATCTTAACTTGTCCAATATTCCGACAAAGAAATCTTTCTTTCTTTCTTTCTTTTTTTTTTTTTTTTTTCTTACCTTCTTGTAAATATTTAATCGAAACTCTTAAAAATATTTTACTGGTCTCATAATATAATGCGATATTCTAAAAATAAAAACTTGCTCAAAATCTACCATTATAACACAGTAATGTGTATATTTGTAGTATTTATTTACAAAATCGCTATACACGTGATATCAGATGTAGGATAAAATAAATACTTCTAGATAAATCCTTCTAAATAAATACTTCAAGATTTTAATTCCTTCTCATATATAGTGATGCAGCAAATTCTGGTAGGAGAAAAAAACTTAAGTAATAATAACGGTTGCATTTTAACGCTGCCTGTATGCGATATACAGACAACGTTTCTGATTATCGCTGCCCACCGACATTACCACTACTCAACCACTTCATGATTAACTATTCGATTTTGACTTTCTTTTTTTTTTTAAGCGCGTTTTGATGTCAAAAATCAGAAAGGAAGGGATTGTCATTGGTTAAAAATAAATGGAAGTATTCTTATTTTATGTGCCCTTTCACTTCGGGACATGGTCGATTATACCTCTTCACAATTCCCTACCCTTTTTAATTTAGTAAATACAATGTATTTAATAAACGTGACTGTAAGTTTTATGCTAATAGCTTATTTTCTCGCACTTATCGCTTGTGGAACTCTCTTTAGGCTTCTTGCTTTCCAGAAAATTTAAATGCAATGCAAATCGTTATCTTCCGTCTTCTTAATTCGTGTTCTTTTCGTAATAATGTTATCTTTTTCTCATATCCTCTTACACTAAGTAACCCTTAGTGGATTTTTGATTTGCCTGGGGTGAAATAAATTTAAAAAAAGCTCTTAGGAATGTTTGTTATTCCTCGCTCTCCAGTTCCACCATCCATTTACACAAGTTCATTCCCTTGCCACTCTTGTTTTTGATATGGCAATACACAATAGAAATGAGAGCGTTACTGGCAATAGAAAGTAAGTATATGTAAATTAGAAAAACATAATAAAATTTAACGAAATATATATATATATATATATATATATATATAAAGACATTTTTATGTTTATACATTCTTTTTTAGAGATACAAATATTTAATAACAGTATTAACAATATTTACCGGCCTGAATGTCCGAGAAATTGTCATAGAAAATATGCATCCTCCGACTGGAATCGAACTGCCATATAGCCTGACGTGCTTTTACCGATTTCGCCACAGAGGAGCGTTTCGGTTAGCAAGGTCGATTTTACTGTTTTTAAACTACAATTTTCCATGATTTTCTCACGTACATTCATATCTGCTCGATGCATATCCAAATGTAAACAAATGACGTCACACATTATGAAATGGACAAAGTCCGACAGTAAGAACAGTAAAATTGACCTTGCTAATCAAAACGCTCCTCTGTGGCTCAATCGGTAAAAGCACGTCAGGCTATATGACGGTTCCGTATAGGACACAGGTTCGATTTCTGTCGGAGGACGCATATTTTCTATGACAATTTTTCGGACATTCGGGCCGGTAAATGTTGTTAATACTGTTTATTATAAACAGAGTATTTACTTAAATATTTGTATCTATAAAAAAGAATGTTGTCATAAATTCTTTCTATTTGTGTTTATTAACTTTATTATTCGAAAAATAATGTGCAATTACATTTTATTCAATTATATATTCCCTGTTATTTTCAATGACTTTTTGCCACTTAACAGGCAGCTTTTCAGGGTCTTTTGAGTAAACTTCCGCAGGTTTTGATGTGAAAATGTTTTGAATCTGCTGCTCATTAGAGAAATCTTTCCCCATCAAGGCGTTTTGCAGGGATCGAAAAGTAATAATCGATCGGTGTAAGGTCATGTGACTAGGGTCAAACAAACCAGCCAATTTCCAAACTGTTTTCCTGGCTTTATGCAGCATTGCGTTGTCATGAACAAAATTTTCCTTTCGACAAGCGCAGGGCGATTTTCAGCCACCTCTGAAAATATGCCCTTAAATCCTTGAAAGGTGACATCCATACACGTACATCCCTACCCTTACCACCATCACTGGACAAAGAGAGACAGAGAGAATAAATCAGCCGTTAGCTTGACAGAGATATGGAGGAGAGAGAGAGAGATCTCCAGATTTATTTGTATATTTATCAGTTCATAAAAGTTGAAACCAAGCGTTTGTGCACACGCTCATATATTTCTTCAGATTACGTCCTTCAGCACTTAAAAAAAAAACATGGATGGCATTTTAATTGGCCAATCTCTTATTGCAAACGATTGTTTGACGCTATGATTAAATCTGACCCAATTTATTCTTGCCTTATTAATAATCGATCGTTTAAAAACAACAACATTGGAAGCAAACTACTAGAAAAACAGACAAGCCAAAATTTCTCCCAATTGTCGGTAAAAATAAAACCATAAATCGGATAGAAGACATTTTTCAAGGATTTCTATTTTTTATAAATAAATATGTCGTAAGTTATTGGCAGGCTTTGATATTTTTCTGCCTAATATATTTCCAAAACGTATCGAGAAAATTGTTGGAAAACAATTATTCGGAAAACATTTATTCAAATTGTAAATTGTTTACATTATTCGGACTATTGTCCTCATCTTTGTCGCCATATTCATTACAACGTTTCGGCTGTTGTACGCTCCGGCCTTCTTCAGGTGGTTGGAATGTCGAACTGAACCCTTTATCTCGTTCACTGGGGTAAACTGTTCTAGTTCCACGTGCCATGTTTAATGGATGTCGGCTATCAGTTATCTCTTGTTAATTTCCCTCTGAAAGTTCTCCACTGCCTTAACCGGGGATTTGAACTCTCACTCTTTGTGTCCTGTCACTGGATCTTAACCAACGCCTTTATCCACTGTCCCATCTGTGTGTGAATTTCTGGGTATTATAAACCTAATGTCTCAGCAACCATTTTTACCAGTGCTCATATTGCAAATTTTTGCTGTTATCTTTGAATTTTTTTTATTAGAGCTCATATTGTAACTTCCAAAGGGTTCAGTTCGACATTCCAACCACCTGAAGAAGGCCGGAGTGTACAACGGCCGAACCGATGTAATAAATATGGCGACAAAGATGAGAACAATAGTTCGAATAATATAAATAATGTACATAATACCTCATCTCAGAAATGTAGACAGATACTGAATTGTAAATTGTTTGAATGAAAATCAATCGAAAGGACAATGAAATGATGATTACTCGAAACACCTATGTTTGAAATATGGTCTTTCTTTAACATAGTCAATGCTGATTTACCTAGAACTAATGACTAATAACTAATAAAGGATGGCATAGGCCTTTTTGCAGCAAATTGTCAGCCCACCATCTCACAATATGGAAATCTTTAGAAGCTCTTGAAAGTGAACAGGACTTGCAAGAAATTCATATTGCAAAAGTAAGAACAGGTTGCCAAAATATCAAGAGCGTCAAGAAATACCGCGACGTAAATGGAAAACTTAAAAAATTAGTGGCTTTTCTTAACGAGTACTCTTCAGTAGTTGACTATTTGCATGCAGTATCATATAACTTAAAGATATAAGGATTTCTTCTGACTATTTTTTTTATTAATAATATTTATATTTCGAATAATTAGCATTTGTGTATTTCCTCTTCTAATTTTTACAATTTTATTTCAATAAAGAATTTTGCATTTCGAATAATTATCGATTAGTATAATTGTTCTTTCGATTAATTTTCATTCAAACAATTTCTTTTCTTTCTATGTGCCATGTCCTTTCAGGATGTAGGCGATCATGGCTCTCCACCTCTCTCTATCCCTTGCAGCTCTCAACAAAGTTTTTCCCTCTTCTATCTCCCCCAGACCACGTTCTGTCATCCACCTGCTCAATCCCGCCAGGAATGTCACGCACTACTTTCCCTTGTCTTTCTTTCCCTCTATTCGACTCGTGAGTATCAAATTCTCAAGGCCTTCCTTCCTCATCAAGACAAAGAAACTATATAATGACAAAATATTGATCGTCTTTTTCCTCGTAATTTAAAATCATAAAATAAAGCTTGAAATAATTTTTTTTTAAAAATATCAAAGAACATCAATAACTTTCGTTTTACTTAATGTATTTTACTTGTTTGTATTCAAAACAAATGCGCGAGTAGTGTGACGGCTATTGGCGCAGCTGAGTTCAAATTCCCGCCTAGTCTGTTTCGTTCGCTTTCTCGCAAATACCTTTGGAAAGAAACATGAATCTATCTTTTCTCTCTGCCAGCTATAGGTTAAACAGTAGGGTAGACTGGATTCTCTAGCCTTGAAGAAGGACTACTCTGAATTGAAAACCGTGTAGTACCCGAGGGAAAATCACTCCGTTCTCTTTTATTATTATTATTATTATTATTATCAATATTATATTTCGATTTCTGATATGGTCACACTGCCTACCAAGTTTGAGGGAAGACCCAAGTCAGGTAGTGATGTGTTGTTATGAATACATTTCATGATTTGTTTTTCTAACTTCCATACCATCACTAGCGTTACATGGACAAACCCATCAGCCATTAATCCAAAAGGGGAATACAAAACAGGAATACAAAATGGGAATGCGAAATGGGAATGCAAAATGGGAATGCAAAAATGGTCAAGAAAACTGGAAGTAGACAAAATATAACCACGTGAACTGTCAACATGCAGAAACAGGAATAATTGAAACATCAAATTAGAAAAACGCTTAAGACACCATGCTAGGTGTTACAGGTGTGGGTTCTGTAGAAAGTAGGTTTTTAGTGGGTGGAGTTGCCAGCCCTCGCTTAGGCACTCTTTCTTCAGCTAGATGGGTTGCTAAGCAAGGCTAGAGAATCCAGTCTGCTTTGTTGAAGTGTGAAGAAGAGATGCAGTCATACCTTTCCTTCGGATTCGGCAGGAATTTCCATTTTTTGCGCTTATATCGACTACGTTAAACGCATATCAACAAATGTTTAGTACCGCGTATTCATGTTAAGGTCGCTTTTTTATTTCCCTGGACACCTTTTTTTCTCTTTCTTTTTTCTAACGCAGCACTAAATATCTTACTATTTTTCTACACCCTTAATAGAGTATTCTGAAAATATAAGAAGTATTTAAATATATTTAAATATAAATATAAGGTATTTAAATATATTTAAATATAAGAGGTAAATATCTTACTATTTTCCTACACCCTTAACAAATGGAGTCTTCTGAAAATATAAGCCCCTTAGGGTTTTTTCCTCAAATGAGACGCCTCTCATTTTCTGTTCAGGCATAAATTGCACCACTCCCCCACCTCAGATAGAAGCAATGTTAAACATGTCTCAATCTTATATGTCGTACACAAAAATAAAAACAGTTAATCTTCTCCTTTCCGCCGTCTTTATGATATACGTTCACTCATTGACGAAGAAACAGATGTGATGAGATTACAAGAATGAAAACCGACAAGGAGCAATATTCCGCAACAAAGATATTTAATCATAATGAAACCAAGAAACAAGTCATAAAATGAAGTCCAAACGCCAAGCAAAGTATCAGGAAACAGAAAAATATTCTTAGAAACAAAGAGAATACTGAACTGTTATGTATTATCAATCCTCCAAATATGGTAGTGCATATTGAACAATCTCCACGTAGATGAAGAAGAGACTTGAAGCAACAGAAACATGGTTAAATAGAAGAATGCTGAGAATCCGTTGGAGTGAACATGTGAGCACAGACCGAAGTTCTAGAAACAATGGCAACAAAGAAGACACTCATAATCAACATTAGGAAGAGTCAATTAAAATATCTGGGACACAAATAAAGAAAGAACTTGGAAAATTTGATATTCAGGACAGATTGAAGTTAAGAGAGACGAGGGAAAGAAAAGCATAACCTATCTTGTGAGCTTGAGTGAATGCATGATGGAGAAGTCTTTGGGAGAGTTGGCAAAAAGACAAAAGTTATTAAGAGCTCCAAAGAACAGAAAATTGTGAGGATTCATGATCGCCAACGTCATGAATAATAATAATAATGGTGATGATGATTGCAAGACACTAGTAGTTCGAGAATGGCTGCCAACATGTTATGATTGGATTAGGTGATTTATTTCCAGATGGTATCTGTGCAATTCTTTTTAATAATTTCATCCCAGGCAAGGAAATAAAGCCACTAAGATGTAAGAGGTTAGTGAGTGTTAGATGATTTGAGAAAAGTATACTATTAAGGAGAGAGAACAATAAAAGAACAAGAATTAAGAAAACAGTAATTAACGATTGACTATGGATTTAAGTCTTTGAAGATCAAAGTTGACTAGAAAGCAAAACTCTGTAAGAGGCTTTCACAAACGAGAAGTGCAATAGAAAAACAGCATAGAACTTAGTGTTGCATCCAGCCATTTAAACCGTAAAAAGATGGGACCTTGCCACCAATCTAGTACTGCGCTTAAATTCATAATGTCTAGGTACCATAGAGAAAAGTTCATCAAAATAATTACCATGAAATGTTGTTATAGAAAAGGCACAGGGAAGCTACATTACGGCGATGGGGAAGTGACTGAAACCGAAATGCCAGGTCAGAACCAATAACATTGCAGATTCTTCTTTGGGATTTTATCAAGAATCTCTAATCTATACCAGGAGCATCAGTTGTTTATTCAGCCATCTTGGCTTGCAGACCGCCAACTAGTACAGTGAAAGGGGCATAACTCTTACAACTTAAAGGACTCCTTTTACATATGTGCTATCACAGAAGTAAAAACTGAAAGGACTATTTATTAGACAGTCAATAAAAGTAAGAAGTAAAAAGGTTGACCATTAATTACGAGAAGATAGAATTCATGATAGTGAGTAATAAAAAAAAAATCAGACAGTTCAAGGCGTGAATTACACATCGGGAACGTCAAACTTTTGTGTGGGAATTCAACTATCTTTCTTCTTTTTTAACCAATTCAATGCAATGACGACGTGTGGAGGTCATTGGGGCCTCCTGTATTTTAACACAAAATACCACAAAACATGAAACAATAAGAAGAAAGATTCGACAAGAAAGGGTTGAATAAGTAAAAGAAATTTATATATGCATAACAACAATTGGACAAAACGGTAATTCAGTTGTGTTTGAAACGCTGAAATTTACTTGTCCTTGGATTTTTGAGTGAGGAAAATGTTCCTCTTAATAAACTGTAATGTGTATTAAAACGTGTGTGAGTTTGGAGAACTTTAGTAAAATATATTGTTATATGTAAGAGATTTAAACAGTTTTACTCAAAATGTTAAGTGTTTCTGTAGTTGAAAGTTCAATGATTTAAACACTGAAGGAGTTATCTACCTTTAATTGTTAGTTTGAATTGCTTAGGGCTTTCAAAGAAACTTGTTCAGTAAGAGAAAATTGTATTCGTCGCTTGAAAATCGAGAAGTAGTATTTGGTGCTAAAAATGTATCTTGTTCTGGCGGCGTGCTGTTTTCTGGGGAAAATCTCACTGTTAGAAGTTAATAAGTTTCTGTGTGTCCTTGTAGTTGAAGGAGTGAATGTTCATAGATATTCGTAGATGTACGTACGTGTGTGTGTGCGTGTCAGGATGTTTCAGCGTTTTCCCCCAAGGGAAAAACGCGGTTCCTCCACAGAGCTTACATCGCTTGTAGATGAGAGAAAACAAGAGGAAGAGTTGAAGATGTATCCAAGTATTTATAAGTAATGTGAATCATGTAATAGGCTCGCGAACACATAACCACATTTTCGCGGAAAATTGACTCTGAACACTTGTGCGTAGGTGTTGTAATGTTTTTCACATTATCCAATCAGAAGTCGCAGAATTATTCAAGACTCTGTTATCCACTTTTGGTGTTTAGTTTGTACAAAAATTAGCGTCGAAAGCAAGTGGTAGCTGAATGCTGAAGCCGCGATGACACAAGAATCGCCTGGAAGTGAAAGAGAAGGAAAAGACCGTAAATAGTAAATCAATATTTCAGAGCTCAGTGGGTGACTTTAGAAGTATAGAGTTGAAGTAGACTTTAGAAGGAACTGGAAACCCATTTCCAAAACAGGAAACAGCGGATAAGCCTCTCTACTCCTGTTCAAAAGACCAAGGAGCTTTTGGTACAACCTAGGTAGTGTTTGCTAATTTTATTTAATAATTAAGCCAATAAGATTATTTCAAATACAATATCAAATTTGAACATATTGAAAATTTATCCTGAACCAAAAGTCATTCAACAAAACTCAAAAAGTATTTTTTTTCTGACGGTTAATCCTTGCTTAACTTAATAAAATACATTTATAGCATGCTCCATACTTGCCTGTCACCCCCTACGGGAAGGTGTACTCTTCCCCAAATTAACCTTTAACCAATCATCACTTCAATTTTCCAAACTTAACTTCCCATTGGTTAAAAGGACACAAAAATGTAGCAAGTTGAGACAAACCCTTTTTTCCCGCGCAGCTGTCTGGAGCCTATTGAAAACCCTAAATATCTATAAAAAAAGAATTGCTCGACTTAATTCAAGTCAGTCAGACACTGAGTTTTGAGAGATGCCAGCAAACTCCACGCATGCCAACACACTGACTCAATAATACTACCAGCCTCTCATCAACTCAACACAACTCGCACTACTATTGCTGCATGAAGAAACTTACAATTTACTAAAAAAATGACATTATCACTACGAAATAGTAATTGTACATCTAATCAAATTAGCATATCAGTCAAAGGCACACAACTCTTCCTAACTTGAATCAACACTTACAATTGTCAAACACATACACACTATTATTTGAACTCACACAATTGACATTTTACCTTGCAGAAATCAAACTGTTTTAATTTCACAAACAAACTTAAACCATCAACATTCATTCCCCAAACCTCTGCATGGACACTCTTTGCAATCTTATCTCACTTGCCACATTTAACAAGCAACCTATCATCACTTTGTGTATGTCAAATATATATATATGTAAATTAATTTTATTGTTGAAATCTATAACTATGTTGTTTTTTCCTTGATTTCTTCAAGTTGTATTGTCTTCATATGTTCGTTTAATTTATTTGTTGTAGATAAATGCATAATGAACATACACATTTTAGACCTTCACACAAGTTCACCTTTTACTTAGCATAAATTCTGCAACACATTATTTTCTTTCAGATTAGACAGAAACTTTTTTTTTTTAATCTTGCAATTTTTCACTGCGATTTTCAAATTCATCCCGTTTCTGTTCATAGCAAGGGTGTAATTTATTAAATAAAGACATGTTTGAAAATTCCAAAAAATGTAAAGTTTAATGTCATTTTCGAGTCTGAACATTTTTTTAAATAATTCTATTTCATTTTTAATTTTTACAACGGTTAAATTATTTTTGTACGGAAGTTCAAAAAGGAAGTAATTCTGTAACTGTAATCAGGTAAACAGTATCAATTCAATAAATCTTTATCAATTTTTCACTTTTTGTATCACTTCCTTTAGTTTAATAAATTTTAAAATCAGAATAATTCAAAAAAGGAACTCCTTGAGTGCAACTAAATATTTTATCCCATCAAACATGTAAGAAAATTATTTAAAAAAAGCAAAAACAACTAAAAGCCATAAATTATGGAAACTCAATTAATCATTTAACTAGTTTTTAATTAATTTCGTTTTTTATACTTATAATATAAGAAATAAAATTCATTCTATTAAGTTTCATAAAAACCTATAAAATAGAAGGATATTCTTAAACTATTCATTGTACCATAACCGAATTTTCGATAGCTAAAGTTTAAAATGAATTTTTAAAAATGAAACATTCTTAAAGATTTCATTTTAGCTTTAATTGAAAGCTAAATGATTAAATTTACTATTTCCAATAAGTAAAATATGCTGGTGTATTTCAAACAGAAATTATATAAATCGGAATCTCAACCTTTTGGTCGATTTCAGAAAAATTTCTTAAAAAAGCAACCATAATTTCAAGAAATTGGTAAACAAAAAAAATTATCGGTTTTAAAAATTTTCCCAAAATAAATGATATATTTATGACACTTTTTTGAGTAAAATTAGTTAAAGTTAAATTAATCTGATTTGAAATAAATATAACATTAAGGACAAGGTTAAAATATAATTTATTTTTTAAGCATAAACACTTTTCAGATTGTAATAGGCCTGCAACAAAAAATGAAGAGGCTTCAAACGAAAAAGTGTTGCCGAGAATAACAAAAGACAGGAAGCTGTGAAGAGCTATGATCATCCACCACCTGAAGGTATACGTTGTATAGAATCTCTAATCATAATGTTATTCTGCAGTCCTGCCGTAAATCTTCTATGTGCCATGTCCTTTCAGGTCTTGAGCGACCATGGCACTCCACAACCTCCTATTGGCCTAAGCAGTGTTTCTCCCTCTGTCACGCCCCTTCCCCTCGTTCCACCAACCATTCACCAAGCTCATCTGGTAGATGGCTAGCTTTCTCTGCTAATCTCTCTTGCCCATGATATGTCACGTGAAGGTCAATTTTTCTAAACATTCCTTCCTCATTATCTGTCCATGAAATATTAACTGTCTCTTTCTGATACTGAGTATAAGCATTCTTTTTGTTACCATTTTCTTTGAGATTTCCTTGTTGCTTATTCGCTCCGGTAATAAAATCCTCATTATCCTCCTGTAGAATCACATTTCTGTATCCTCCTGACGTTGTTCAGCATTCACTGCCATACAAGATGATTGATATCAAACTAGCAATTCAACACTCGTTTCTTTGTTTGTAACGAAAATTTTTCTGCTTCTCATTATTTTGTTCATCTTTTGGATTGCGCCTTTTCGTTAATCCGATGTGCATTTTGCACATGAAACAAATTTATTTGTCGATACAAGGGAAGGAACTCTGGTATCCTTCTTTTTAGATTTATTCGTAGTAATTCCGACTGAGAAAATTTTTACTGACAACAATCATGGAAAATTAGTATTTCTCACCGAAATCATCAGTTGCGGTCAGTCTTTATAAGATTTTAAAATCTTTGATTGTCAAAATGGTGAAAGAAAATTGTGAAAAATATTGATTGTTGTTTGATTATCCAATCATTAAAAACAGAACAGGGTATTTTTTTTTTTTTTTTTTTTTATTGTCCATTCTTTATTTATTTTTGTTAATAAATTAAATTTTAAATAAACTTAAATTCTAAATAAATTTTAAGCAAATTTTAGATTTTAAATATAACAAATTTCTAAATTTTTCTCTTTAATCTTTATTTTTATTTTATTCATTCTTTCGATTTAATTTCTTTTTCATTTGTTCTTTAATCTTTAGTTTTTCTTTCTTTCCTTCTTTCTTTCAATTTGTTCTTTCTTTTTGAACATATTCAGATGAAGAATTTTTTATTTATTTTTTTGTTCAATGCTCAAGTGCTTTGAATTATTTTCTTTTAGAAGAACCAGATTTTCAAGTTTTCTTTGATGCACAATTGTTGTAATAAAGACAAATTCTTGCTGAAAGGAATTAAGAAGTAATAAAAGAAAAATATTTTTCACTATAAAAATTCCTTAACTAATTTTTGCCCAACTAAAACTAACGGGTAATTTGCTTTTTAAACCCCGCGCTAAATTTGCCGAATAGTTATATTTTTTATTTTTAGGTGTAAATTTCATGCTTAATTCGAAAATAACAAAGACATTTTTCTAAAATCTACCGTTTAGGAGTTGTCGACAATAAAAATTTAGACTCATTCGCGTTATCGCATGGCAGCCATTACTGGCGTTGCTTGCATACATTCGTGGCTGATTAGATTTACGCGGAAGATTACGATGTTAATGGCCTTTTTACAGTTCTTCTTACTTTATTCAATTACTCCAATCTTTCTTTCCTCATTATGTGTTCAAGAAATTTCAATCGTCTCTTTATGATTCTAAATAGAAAAATATCCTTTTTTTTTTTCCATTTCCTTAAAATTTCCTCATTATTTATATGTTCTATCCATGATATTCTCAGTATCATTTTGTAAAACCTCTCTTTTGCCTCAAATCACCTTGTCATCTGTGTGGAAATTGTCCAGCATTTACCACCATATAGAAAGATTAATATTACATAGCACTTTAGTGATTTTTTTCTTTGTTTCTAATGGCTCAAAAATTGTTACCCCACCATATATATGATGTTTAGGTATCTTGTAGACTCATATTTACCTAAACACCATAGACTACTAGTACTTATCCTAGGCTCTCTTTTCATTTTTGAATACTATGTTTCTTGAGGACATAGGCAATTATGACTCTCCATAGATTCCTTTTCTTGTGAATCTGTGAATTGCTATACATTCAAGAGAAAGACAGTGAAGTGGTTTCCTGTTGCCTTCTCCATGGTTTGGAATTCAGAATTTACATTCTCTGAAATTAGTTTTCTCCCACACCTAGTGCCCATTTTACTTGCAATTTAACCTATTGTAGAGGGAAGGGGAGATGGATTCACCCTGAATTCTCAAGGCATTTGATCAAAAGTGAAAGCAACAGGCTATCCCAGAATTTGAACTCAGTTCAGCAATTTCATTTTCATTACCTATATCCATTACACCACCCCCATACTGACTTTTGTTTACCTTTACATTACTATGTATAAGGTGGGGGGGATCTGATATACAATCAAATATGGTCAATATTGATACATATTAAAGTTAGTACAAGATCAAAAGGGTAAGAGGAAAATTGTATTTTGTAAGTCATTCAGTATGTCCTGCTTGCCTGCCATAAAAATCAGCATTCAGATATTGATTTTTGTTCTTATCTAGGTTCAAATACCATCCACTGGTGATAGTGTAAAATACACAACTATCTCAGCCATCAGACAGGCCAATATTTATTTTTTCTCTTGAATTCCAAATCAATATTCATTAAAACAATTTATAGTTATGGAAAAAAATGAAGAATTATCATTATGTAGGGATACAGAAAGCAATTATCTCCCTTTGGTGGTGATAAGACATGTGACGGCCACTTAGTGACATCACTTCATACAGTGAAAAAAGTAGCCAGTTATTCAGTCAGTTTACAGGAGCAAAACCGATTGAATGACTCCCACAGTAGCTTACAAGTTTATGATGCCGTTTCCCTTTGGGAATATATCTTCCCCAGATATAGAAAGAAACTCCATCTCACAGTCAACAAGTTGGGAAAACCCAACACTCGCCATTTCCCCTCCGTGGAATATGCCTTCACCTTGGACATAGTAGATGAATCTCGCCTTATTTGAATCTGGAGTCCTAAACATCGCTTCTCCAGAAACACAGAAGAAACTCCATATTATATGTAAGACACTATCTTTTTGTTGTTCTTTCACTCTGCTTAACTATATAGATATATGATATATTATTCTCTTCCTGGGACATGCATACATTTGTATATATAGTTTTGTGGTATAAAAGTCTCTCTGCAAACAAAACATGTTTGTTATTCCTTTTCTTTTCAGCCATTCTGTTAGTGTTATTATATCATCATAATGGAGAAAAAGATTAACAGATTAATAGGAATACAACCCATTTTTTAATTATTTTCTATTTTTGAAAAGAAGTATCCTCTACTTTATTTGAACCACCACAACTTTTTAATAATTTTTTAGAAATTGAAACACCTCCAACTCTTATTAGATATCTGCACTGTTTATTCAAGAGGCAAGAGTATGTGAAAAATAAGGCTTCAAACAATTTCAGAGTGAATTGGTATACAGATGATACAGTGTTGATAGCAGACATGGAAAGAAAACTACAAAAACTCCTCCAGAAAGCAATGAAGGAAAGCAAGAAGAAAGGACTAAACATAATCTGTAAGAAGACAGAATCGTGGTTATTAACAAAAGAATGAGCCCAAAATGCAAATTATAAATCAGAAAGACCAAAATCAAACACAAAAAATTGAAATATCTGAGAAGTGTTCTAACAGAGGACTGAAGATGCATTTGGGCAGACAAAGATGTATTCCAAAAGCTAAGCTATGTAAAATGTTAGTATTAAGAGACAGAAAAACTCTGTTAGAAATAAAGAAAAGAGTACTGAACTGTTAAGCAATATTGGTCCTCTTATATGGCAGTGAATACTGAAAATTTTCCTCAAAGATGAAGAACAGACTTGAAGGAAAAGAAATGCAGCTCTACAGAAGGATGATGAGGATAACATAAACCAAACATGTGATCAACGACAAGGTTTTAGAGAAAAATGGAAACAAAAAGGACATTTATTATACTTAACATCAGGACGAGACATTTGAAATGTCTGGAGCACATAATGAGGAAGGGAGGCTTAGAAATTCTGTTATTCATAGGGACAGATTGAGAGCAAAAAGAACAGAGGAAAATAACGCATTATATACCTGACGGTCTTGAGAAAATCGGTGGCAGAACAGAGTTTAGAATAGGAATAATTAAAAAAGACAGAATTTATTTAGAGTCGCAAGGAGTGACAGGTAATTGGACATGGATGGCGCATAAAGAAAGAGGGATTGGAATTCAAATTTAGATACAAACCAGAATTTCACATTCTGATTTCAAAGACAACTAAGACTTGCCCACTTGTGAGACTGGCACAACGCAATTTTTCTCGCTTTTTTATTTTACATTGTGCCACATTAAACCAAGTTTTAAAAATGAAACAATTATTCCAGTTTGACTATTTTCGGAATATTTTTATTTTAAGTCTAGTTTTGTTATGATAGTCATTTGTTTTTTTAAGAAGTGAAAACATGAAGAAAGTATTTTTACTAATCTATGTTCATGGAAATCAGTTATTTCAAATAGTTACAAAATCTCGAGAAAGATGCATAAAAAACATTATAATCGCATTTTTTGTCTTTTCAATCGCAAAGAAGTTATTTGAATATTTCAAGGGAAATAACTCACTATATAAATATGTAGAGTTACCTCCCTTAAACTCAGGTTTAACTTCTGATTGTGTACATTTCTTTTTCTATGTGCTGTGTCCGTTTATGACGTGAATGATCATGACTCTCCATATCTTCCTGTCCTTTGTCTTATTGAAGTTTGTCTTTTTATTATCTTCCCTAATTCTTCTTTTGTTTTGCCAACCATTTACACAAACTCGTTACGTAGGTTATGCATATGTTTTACTGTGTCATTCTTGTTTTCAAATATGTTCTGTGATTGCCAAATTTTTCAAGCCATCTTTCCTAATTATGGACCACAGAAATTTCAAATGTCTTTTCCTGATT
This sequence comes from Acanthosepion lycidas, assembly GCA_963932145.1. Taxonomy (NCBI): domain Eukaryota; kingdom Metazoa; phylum Mollusca; class Cephalopoda; order Sepiida; family Sepiidae; genus Acanthosepion; species Acanthosepion lycidas. Next base: position 13,607,934 of record OZ010585.1, read on the forward strand.
CTAAATATAATTTTCCCTTTTGTTTCCATTTCCCCTAAAACTGTCATTACTTCAGTCCATGGTATTCTCAGCATCCTTCAGTAGAACTATATTTCTGTTGCCTCATTTCTTTTCATATGTGAGGAGATTGTTCAGCATTCACTTCCATATAGAAGGACCGATATTTATAACAGTTCAGTACTCATTTCTTTGTTTCTAACAACATTTTCCTGTTTCTTGATACTTTACTTAGCTTTTGAAAGACCTATTTTGCTATTCCAGTGTACATTTGGATTTTGGTATCATATTTTCTGTCTACTGTTTAAAAACACTTCCAAGATATTTAGATTTTTGTACTAGCTTGATTTTGGTATCACCAATTCATTGTTCATATCTTCCTCTTCTTCACAACCATACATTCCATCTTCTTACAATTGGTGTTTAATCTATCTTTCTCACTTTCTTTTGCTACCTTTTGTAGAAGTTCCTGTAGTTTCATTTTTTAATCTGCCATCAACACTGTGTGATCTGCATATCTTATGTTGTTAAGATTTTGGCTGCTAATAATGAAGCCTGATATGACTTCTAATTCTCTCACGATTCCCTCAATGTAAAAATTGAATAGGTTCGGTGAGATGTCACATTGTTGTGTAATGTTAACAAGAATGGTCATTTGTAGATGTCTGTTTTATTAATATGATGACACGATTTATATTTAACACAAAATACCACAAAATATGAAAAAACAATAAGGAATAAAAACGGTTTTTATAACAACAACATTTATATTTATTTTTGCGTAATGATTTATATGCATAGAGGTTGGGCGTTATGTCCCTTTGACTGAATTAATATTTTTATCTGAGCTCACAGAAGTTGAATGAATTATAAAGCTGGGAAATGCTGAATAAACTGTAGCTTTAGAAAAGTATTTCAAAGAGAAAAGTTCTTGTTGCTTGTTTGGAAATGCTTTGTATGTTTGTAATGTAGTTTGGAAAATTTTGTACGTACATGCATGTATGAATGTGCTTTTAATGTCTGACCACCCATGGTTGAGATGAGATCCTTTTTACAACTACATCTTGTAGCGAGAGAAATCAAAGAAGAAGAGAGAGAATGAACAAACTTGTGTCTGCTATTTATAATTAATGTAATCATGTGACAGGCTCACAGAAAATGTCAGAAAAACTTGACTTGGTCAGGTGCTGGAAAAATATTTGTACACGTGCGGATTTGTACAAAATTCAACATTGATAAGAAAGTGGTAGCAAGATGCTAAAACATCATTGTCTTACAAAACCATTCTATTTTTGTGTATTTATTGAATTTATTTTCTAATCAGGCGATTTGCTTCCAATGTATGTTTTAGATAATTCTAATATCTTCCCCAAATAAATCAAGCTTACCAAGCAGTCCAAACTTTTCTTTATTAACTAAACTTATAGTCTGACAAAAAGCTACAAGTGAAGAAGCCCCAGTAAGGATAGAATTCACTGGTCAATATTAAAGATATATTAACAACAATAGCGCTTTGATCCTTATTCATATATATGCATATTTATATCAGAATTGATATTTATATGATATTGATATTTATATTGGAATTGATACAGCTTGGCTACATCTGCCATACTTGGGTGGTTATAATTTCAGATTACCACTTAATTCAATCCTTAAGAAATTTTCTTCCATTCTCTGTAAGTTTGCAAAAACCACGTAAACCAGCTCATTTTACAGAAAGGTACCAACTTCTGGGAGGATGAAATCATGAAATAGCTTCAAAGATAGCAAAAGTTAATAGAACAAAATGGTACATATGTGATTGAATAAATCTATATATGAATATCAAAATATTGTCTTTGAAATTTACTTAAAACAGCTACCGACTTTTGTTCCAAGCCAATATATTGTTGTTTTGGGGATGAGTTCAATACAAACTAATTATTTTGTAATGGGATTATTTGTTTTCATGTCTTGTGATAGAGAGAGACACAGTTCTTATGGCCAAGGAATGCAGTGATTTCTTAAAAATTAAATGATCACTTAGTTTCATGGTTGATAGCAAAATTCATTATTTCAGAGTGAGTTGAGGTGAGCTTATTTCAACTCCTAGATCAACCAACAATGTCTCCTTTCAAAACTTCCTAGGCTCTTGTAGTATGAAGCATTTTGAACTGAGGGTCCTGTCATTTCTTTTGCCTATTATTATCATTATTATTATTATTATTATTATTATTATTATTAATTTTATTTTTCTATTTTTTATTATTATTAGAAATTTAATTTCTATTTAGCATTATTATTATGAGTATAATTTCTATTTAATATTATTATTATTATTATGAATTTAGTTTCTTTTCATTATTACTATTATGAAATTAGTTTCTATTTATTATTATTGTTATTATTATTATTATTATTATTATGAATTTAATTTCTATTCAATATTATTATTATTAATTTAGTTTCTATTTACAATAATAATAATTATTATTATGAATTCAGTTTCTATTTATTATTATTATTAATAATAATAATTTAGTTTCTATTTATTATTATTATTATCATTAGGAATTTAGTTTTTATTTATCATCATCATTATTATTATTATTATTATTATTATGAATTTAATTTCTATATATTATTATTATTATTTAGTTTTTATTTATTATTATTTTTATTATTATTATTATGAATTTCGTTTCTATTATTATTATTATTATGAATTTATTTTCTATTTACTATTGTTATTATTAATTTAGTTTCTGTTTATGATCTGGAATTAGAATGAAAGCAATGATGGCATATAACCCAAAATCCATCATAAAAATTCACGATGTGGATTTAGTCAATACTAAACACTTTAGATACCTCAGTATATGGATCCGTTATACCAAATTTAGTTCAGGAGAAAAGATCATTCAACATTAGAATCAGCTGCACCAGGTACTGTTTTGCCTAACCCCACAAATTGCTACGAAAGCAAAACATCCGTCTGAAAACTTGAGTCATGTAGTTAAATAGGCTTGTCAGATTGTAACTTCCATAGGGATGCCAAACCCCATTCAGAAATATTTAATCTGTCAGCTGTTTTTAACCTCTTTCTAAGATCAATAGTGAAAAAAGGCTTTGAGCAAGTAAATCCTGAAAGTTTTGGTAAAGATCATCCTTCTGTGAATATTGTGGACTGGCAACACAGAATCACAAAGAACCATACCAAATAACAGGAACCACATCATTTAAGGACTACCAACAGTAGCAACAACTAAAATGGATAGCACATGTAATGTTAAGAGAAATTAATGACATAATGAAGATGTTGATATTCCACACTACTTCAAATAAAAATTTAGGAAGGAAACTCTCATCAGTACTGGAAGGAGCAATAACATCTAGTGGACTCAAGAAACCTGTTTTCCTGAAAAATTGTTTTAAGAGAAAGATTTTATAAATTTCAACCAGAAACAGTACTGGCTGTGCTCGATCAATGAATGCCAAATATTTCCTTGTAAGGAAATGACTAATATTACCATTCCCATTTATTAAGTAGTATTAAGCGTGAATGAAATGATGACAGCTATTTATTTGTATATACACGCCCTTGTGCAAATTAATTATTTACTTTATTTTCATATTTTTTCAATGAAACATGACCCAATATACATGTTAGTATTTTGTATGCCCATTCCACAAAGTCATTCCTTGCAGACTGATCACAGATTCTCAATTAGATTTAAATCAGGAGAGTTTCCGGGCTGGTCCATAGTACTTTCATTTGCTTGATGGTAAGGCTTGCTGATGTGTTCGTGTAGTGTTACAATTTTTGTATGCTTCTTTGGAGTAACATCTAGTGCAGACTGTGGCTGTACGACAACTAATTGACAGTCAAGACAATAGTGTCTGGGCATGATGAAAATCTGATGCAATCATGGATGACACAATATTTTTCAAGGCCAAACAAATTCCCTGAAAATAGATTCCTATTACTGCACACCACTGCAAATGACCTAATCTGAGGAAAAATAGAAATCGATTACACCCTTTCACTCCAGTGGATCTAAAAGTGACTATATGGTGAAAGAAAGGAAACTAAAGCAGTTGTTTCACTTAATTTGCATAAGTGTGTATGTGCATACATGCAGAATGGCTGTGACAAATGCAACATCACCATTCTCATCAGAACCATAATTGGGTGTGGCTATAGGGTCTCTACCCATTTGAGCACCTGACCAGTTTCCTCCACATATCTAGGATGAAAAGCAGAGAAGTATTTATTCATGTGTAGCATGTCTTGCTTGCTTTCATGTTTTCCACTGACACATCTATAAATACACCATTTGTTCCTGCATTGAATATTGCTGCCATAACTGGTCTGATGCTCCTGTTATATATCTCAAGATTCACAACAAAATCCAAAAAAGGGTCTGTAATTTAATTGGTCCTGACCTGGCATCTTGACTTCAAACACTTTCCCACCACCATGATATGGCTTCCCTTTTCAACGAATACTTTCATGACAGTTATTCTGATGAGCTTTACTCCTTGATACTTTAACCGCACAAATTTATACATACTAGATTGCCAATTAGGTCTCATTGTTTTATTGTTGAATTAGCTATATGTAACCATAAGTTCTGTTCTAATAGTTTCTTTTCCTGCACTTATAACCTGTGGAACTCCCTTCAAATTTCTTCTTTCCCTGCCACCTATAATCTTTAAAAATTTAAATACGTCAATCTCCATCTTCTATCTTCCTGAATTTTGTTCTTAAGGAATTTATTTTTATGTCTGCATTAAATATGGGCTCTGGGTATTTTTTAGGAGTTTATATTGTTATAATATAGCAACAACTTTAAATAGAAGCTCATGAAGCTTTATTTGACTAATTCAGCTTTAGTCTTGAAAACATTTATTTTATTATAGGAGATGGTTACAAGTGAGATGGGATGTGCTTATTTTATTACTAAAATTGTTCTGGAAAGGTTATTATAGTCATTTTCTCCTCATGGCAAAGGTTCTGTCATTTTGAGATGTTGTTGTAAACTAATGCTTTTTGTCTTATTTTCCATGTTATTTTTGGTGTGTTCAAATTTTAGGTGGCATATATGTTTTGAAAGTGTGCAATTTGCAAAATTTTTATTGTTAAATAATGTTTTATATAAGTACCTTTACTTTAGATTTGTGGTTATGCAAATATAGTAAATACCTCAAGCATTTGAAAATTTATCTCTTGTACAGTTCCCTACACTTTGGAATAAACTTTAGTGCTGTTGTTGTTGCTTCTTTTTTTAAAAAGTATTTATCCTTGCATAGCTTTGCCAGTTTTGACAAGAAGTTGTCAAACATCTGTGAAAATGGAACACTTCCTGTCTTCATCCTCTTATCTTTCTTTTCTACACAGCATGTTTTAAAGACAACATCACTCGGACCTTGTACCTGGGCATGAGGATATCTTTCTCTTTAGTGAATGAACTTTTACACACACACACACACACATACATGCATATGCATACACATACTCATTCTGGGTATGACAATAAACTACATCCTCTGATCAGGAGGTTTTGAGGAGTCACTTCTTAACTGCTGATGTTCCCAGATCCACCATGACCCATGGTGGTAGCACCTGTTAGGGCCCCAGCTATGGGCAAATAGTTGCCCTCAAATTGTTGTCAAAACACAATGAAAGTGTAAAAATAGGTTTTAATACCAGCAATACATTTTTTGTAAAAAATTATTAACAGCAATACATTTTTTTGAAAAAAATATTGCCAGCAGTAAAAATCTTGATCAAGATTGATATGCCGTAAAACAAACCAAACCAAAGTTTGCACACACATACATACGAACACACATGCACACACACACAAGCATGCACACACACACATATATGCACATGCATGCACACATGCACAGTCACACACAGGAACACGCACACACATTCATGCATACACACGTGCACACAAGCATACACGCGCGTGCATATGCACATGCACATACAGAGGAAAACTCATGCACAGATGCACACACATGCAAGTGCACACATGCAGATGCTCACATACACATACACAATTCCTACCTTTCAATGTCTTCCTTCTTTGCATGCATCCCATGCATCCTTTGCATTCTCTTTTTTTATATAAAAACAAAAACTAAATATTGCTGATTGAAATTCTAAACATTTCTTGACATTCATCCTTTACATATGCAAAATATTGTTGCCACTTCTTTTAGTCTAAGTAAGCAGGAAGAGACATTTGAAATTTCTAAGGCATATCGTTAGAAGAAAGGGATTGGAAAATTTGATACAGGACAGAATGAAGGCAAGAAGGACAGATGAAAAGAACATATAACCTATCTAGGTACTTGAGTAAATGGATGGTGGATCAAGGTTTAGGAGAGATAACAAAATAACAAAATTTATGAAGAGCTCCAAAAGACAGGAAATGTGGAGAGCCATGATCACCAACATCCTGACGAGACATAGTACAAAGAAGAAGAAGAAGTACTACCACAAGGTCAAGGAAACTGGTCAGGTGCTCAAATAGACAGGACTTACATAAGTTCTCATAATTGACTTTTTGGGTGGCATATTGATTTCACTCATTACAATTGTAGGTATACTTTTGTAAAGGTCACTGGTCATTAAATGATGTGTGTATATTTCATGTTGTCATTCAAGGGGTTAACTTTTTAAAACTGATATAAAAAAGAAAATATTTCAAACTGCATAACTCACTTGGTCACCTGACATCTGACACAGTACTTCTTATTGTTGGTTACTATTGTCTTAAAACAATCATACTGCATTTTAGTGGCAGTCAGTAAAGAAAATTTAAGAAAAAACAATTCAAAATGCCACAAAAGAATCAAGATAATTTTCAACAAAAACAAAATCTTTAAAGATCTATGTTTCAGAAAAAAATAAACTGTATGATGGTTCACTAGTAGTATTACAAGCTGCAGGGTATCAGAATTTAAAAGCCAGAAAAAATATTTTATTTTTAGTGGTGAAAAGTGACATTAAGGTAAAAGGTTTATTTATAGCTTGAAATTTAAGCCTTTTATGTTCTTTACAGATATCTTTCCTTTGTCGCCATTAAAATAGAATCAGAAAAATATAGATAAATATAATAAATATAGATATATAAGTATACAGATAAATATAATATAGGTAAATATAGATAATGTTATATAGATAAATATATTGATAAATATAAAAAATATAGATATATAAGTATACAGATAAATATAATATAGGTAAATATAGATAAAGATATAGTATCTTGCATGGTTACATATTTAAAGAGGTTAGTTTCTATGTCACTTATCTGGTGCCAAATTTGCTTATTCTAGATTTTAACAGAAATTTAAGACAAACATTTGACAAACTGACAATTCTAACAAATCATAACTTTTCAAACACTAAAAATTTCCTCATTATTTTTATTTATTTTTTTTTTGAGTCAGAGCTGTCAGTAGTTCTCTATGGTATGATAAACATGTATACATATACAGATAGGTAGACAGATGCATACATACATCAGTATCATATTGTTGATGTCATCATTGGAGTATTAGACTGCTCATAGACATTTTCATCTGTATGAAATGAGTCCTATATTGGATCTGAAGAGACACACCCAGCCACCACACGGTAGGGTAGGAGGATTCATGGGATAGAGAGCCTTGCCTTTTGGGGTGGGGGGCTCTCTTTGTCTCTTCTGTTTGCCATCTGGTGTTTTCAAAGAATGTTGTTTTTCCTCTTCTCCAATTGTTTTTTTTTTTGTTTCTGCAGCCTCCATCTCCCAATTGATCAGATTGATTTCTGTCCTCAACAAGGTGTTTTTCAGCTGATCTTTAAATCGATGACATAGGGTTCCATGTGGTCTCTTGCCAGTTGGGATCTCTGAAAAGAGGATTTGTTTGGATAGGCCAATGTCTAGCATTTAGGCAAGGTGTTTGGCCCATCGAAATCGGTGGTGAGTCAAGATGATTTCTAGGTTCTCCATTTTTGTGCGGAGGAGAAATTTGTTGCTTGTGATCTGGTCTTGTCATGTGTTCCACAAGACCTGACAAAGCTTCATTTGATCGAATCTTTCAGGTTTGCAAATGTCCCTTCATTAGAGTACCCAGGTCTCACAGACATACACGAGAGTTGAGATTACAACAGCTCAATAGACCATGAGCTTGATGGTTTATGTTAGTCTAGGACCGCCAAAGACTCCTTTGAATAGCTTCTAGTATGCTGTGTGAACAGCCTTGATTCAGTTATCAATATCTTTTCCAATGGATGCATTTGATGTTAGTACAGTAGCAAGGTATGTAAATTGTTCAACACTTTCCAGGTCCAGTCCATCAATAATGATTTTGACTGCAGGTGGTGGTTGATGTCCCAGTTTTGGTTGGAGCAGGACCTTGGTCTTCGCCATGTTGATGGTGAGATATAGTGTATGTATGCTCTGAAAAAGTTGTCTACTGATTTCTGGAGGTCTTTGAATTCATGGACCAGGATACAGTTGTCATCGCCATATTGGAGCTGTGTCTGTGTGTGTGTGTGTGTGTGTGTACAGCTATATATTTATTTGTATATGCACAGTGCTTCAATTTATTAGTGAAGAGACACTTTTCCATCCTATTCAAAAATGACTACTTGGAATTTAATGAAATTATCAGAGAATGATGATAACATGTATATACACCTACTCTGTAAAGATTGTAAGGTTCTAGAAAAAGGAACAGATGTTATGGTCATTTACCTAATTTACTTAAATTATTAGTGTGTCAAAATCTTGGTGACATCTGTGCATATCCCGTTTGGGGCCAGATTTTGTGTGTTTTATACAGTTTTTCAAAAGAACATTAAATTATTTATTTCTTCCGAATAGGTTCTAAAAAGCTACATGGCATGTTTTCTACTACATCTGCACAATATTTTGGTTGTATCTACCCAAATCATTATGGCTAATAAAACAACCTTTATGATTTGTATTCTATGGTTTTATTAGTGTGTTTGAAGATGTAAGCACTTTATTGGGTGTGATTGGTTTATAAATATTGTATTTAATATTTCAGTGAGCTTCACAGATGAAGAAAATATTTGAAGCAACAGAAGAGTGGTTCTACAGAAGGATGTTAAAAATAACACAGACTGAACATGTGAACAATGAAGTTTTAGAGAAAATTGGAAACAAAAAGGAAACTTATATAAAATTCTTTCATCCTAATTTCAATTGCTTTTTATGGTAATCTTCATACAGTCATTCTACGTTTTTTATAACAAATGGAAAAAAATAATATTTGTTTAAAAAATTCAACAATAATGTTAATTTTTTTATGCCAGACAGTATTATTAATTTCAATAGTACAGTCTTTGTAAAATGAAAATGTTATATAAAATTTCACTTAAATGTTGTGTGGACAAAATTAATCATAATATGTATTCATCATATAAACCGATATATCTCCCATTAACACAATTTAAATTCCCACCCATTAGCAAATCCCTTGAGAAATCAATCCTTCTACAGCTTTTGTTACATTAAAAGACTTTTATTTAATTTGTTATAATTTCTTATATTTTCTCCTATTGTAAATTCTTCCAAGAGAATCATGAATATCAATTTTTTCTTTACAGTACCACAATGTTTCTTCTGATCACAAAATTGAACTCTGTTTCCATGAAATAAGGTAATGTCATTATCCACTCAACCAATATACTTTAGTATGTTTTCTAGTGGACAATGGCAAAGTTGTTAAACCAAAGAAGAACTGAATTATAAAAAAAAAAAAACAGTAAAACTTTTCTTGTCATTCATTCAGTGTCAAATAATATTTTAATAAAAATTTCAGTCAATGAATATTTGTTTTCAGATTGTACTATGTCTAAGAATTCTAGAAATATTGTAGCCTCTTTTATAATATGATTACATGATATTAAACTTCTAATAACTTAATTATAAAATTCTAGAAAATCCTGTAGCCTTTTTTATAGCTTGATTAAGTCATATTGAAATTCTAATATGTATGTGATTACTGGGAAATATTTTAGCCTCTTTTATAATACGATTGTATGATATTAAGATTCTAATGTGTATAAGAATTCTGACAAATGCTATAACTTCTTTCATAGTTAGATTATTCTAAAATTCTAATATGTCTGAGAATTTGGGGAAATATTTTAGTCTTCTTCATAAGTTGATTATATATTTAAATTTTATGTCTAATATTGTAGCCTCCTTTATAACTTGATTATGTTATATTAAAATTCTAATGTTTGCGATTTCTAAAAATATTCTACCCTCTTTTAATAGCATGATTTTGTTATATTAAAATTCTAATATGTCTGAGAATATTTTAATCTTCTTCCTAAGTTGATTCTATCTCTAAATTATAATTCTGGGAAGTCTAAATTAAAGATCTTATTCATTTAAATTATTAATAGTCATAACCTTTGGATGTGATATACATTAAGAGACAGGTATATATTTTCTTGAAAAGAATGATTAAATAAAAAAAAAACATTGTCTCAGAGAAACAGACAATAAAACCCTAACCACTTGTATTGTCATTGATTCAGAATTGAACAATGTTCCAATAAATATTTGTTTTCAGATTGCATATAATATGTCTAAGAATTCTAAGAAATACTGTAGCCTGTTTTATAATTTGATTGTTTTATATTAAACTTGTAATATGTATGAGAATTTTGGGAAACATTATAACCTTCTTCATAATTGATTATATGCTGGAATTATAATATATCTTTGAATTCTTGAAAATATATTAGCCTGCCTTCTGAAGTTGATTATTTATTCAAATTCACATATGTCTAAGGATTCTACAAAATATTCTAGCCTTCTTCATAACTGATTATACATTTAAATTTTAATATGCCTAAGAGTTCTAGAAATTATTCTAACCTTCTTCCTAATTGTTTATATATTGAAATTATAATATGTCCTCAGAAATATTCTAGACCTTTCCATAAGTTGGTGAATTTTTAAAATTATAATGCCTGGGAAATATTCTACATTTTTCCATAAGTTGATGATATATTTAGATTATATGTCTAAGGAGTCTGAATACATTCATTCAAACTATTAAAAGTCATAAGGTGCAAGTGATAAATATGAAAAGACTAGAAAAGCTTTTCATCTTTTTCATAAGTTGATTGTATTCTCCATTTTAAAATGTCCATAAGGGAAAACACAGCTGAGGAGATTTTGCTACAGACAGAAAAATTGCTAAGCAAATGAGGGAAAATTTTAATCTAAATTCATGCTTGATAAATGAATACAAACAACATTGTACAGCCTTTTGAATTTAAAAAGAAACCTGACAAACGTCTCAAGAACATTTTATATGAAATACTGCCTTTGATTTGCTGCTTGTTTTGGTGTATGAATCAAAGCACAAAGCCAGAATTTTTTAAAGATTTGATCTTGTTTTCTCTTTGGAATGATTGCAATTGATTTTTGTCAACCAATAACTCTCATATACATTTGTCATATTTATTCTCTAATCAAAGTGGATCTGAAAGAAAAGAGATGTGCAAAAGAAAAGAAAAAAGACTAAAAAATTGCAAAATTTTGGGGGAGAGTAAAGCAATGCTTTTTACTGAATTAAATATTTACAAATACTAAGAATGCAAAATTTCAAAAAGGAAAAAATGTAAGTCAGAAGATTGTGTTGTACTCAACTTTCAAGTGGGGAGGATCTACCTTGAAAATTAGTATTTCCAAATCTTGGCTTGGCACAGATGCCAGTGACTAATATAGAACCAACTAATTCTGTTACCAAGTAAACCAATATACAAGTTATAAATCTATTACCAAATTGGAGAACAGTAATTGATGACTACTGTAACCTAAAAAATGTTAATGAATGAGGAACAATCAAAACAGAAGTTGGAAATGAAATGCTAATCTTTATAACATCAAAAAAATACAATATTCGCCAGCAGTGTGAAGTAGGTAAACCACTGCTAGTGGTGCACTACTTAGACAGCATATTACCTCTAACTTACAATAGTGTTCAATGTATTTATGAGGATTGGGACATACCCATTGGTGCTCATAGGAATGGTATATAACAGTGACAAAAAAGTTTGGTTGGTTGGTTTATTAAGTAAAAATAAAAGATGTGTTTTTGTTTTATATTTTTGCATTAATTTTATTGAAGAATTTATTTCTTGTTTTATCTAATTATCCCCTGTTGTCTTTAAGACAAATTCTTCATTCTATCCTCCCAGAACTACTTGCCTTTCTCAGCAAAGAACTGCTTTTGGTACTTATTGCAATCTTCCAGGAAATAATAATAAGGTTTTGTTTTTTTTTCCATCAAGGCAAATCTGGAAAACAAGTGTAGTTTGATAGGCTTTCTTTGCTTCACTTTACTTCAACTGATCTGAAATTCTATCTCAATCACTGCTGACTCAAAAAAATGAATCTATGGGTCTACATCACCTTGTTTGCCAATATGCCTGCTTGGTGGCATTCCAAAAAAGAAAGAACATAAACCCCTTCAGTTTTTTTTTTTTTTTTTTGGTTCTGAGTAGTAGTAGTGATAACAACAGGATTCTTTCCTTCCAGGGTTATCTCCCTGGAAAAGCTGACTTAATTTTACATAACTATGTTGTCTGTCTGTCTCTCTCTCTCTGTCTCTCTCATACACACACACACACTTCAGCTGCATAAATGTTTTCTTTACTTTTTTGAAGCTATGTGTAAAGATGTAAATATAATTTTGTTTTTCTCTTCTTTTATTAGCTACATTTTTCTTTATATTAATATGTATAAAACTTCTCCATATGTTGAATTCCTCTCTTTTGAAATTGCTGAATTAATTTGCTTTGAAAGTCTTCATTCAGATCAGCTACAAGTCATAATCCCTCACTGTACAAACTGGTAACTAGCAACAACTTCATCCATTACAATCTTATCCTGCCAATTCCCTACAAATTCTACCAGTGTTGCTTTCTTACTATTACCTATAATTCTCTTGTTCACACCAAGGTTTCAAAATATTTTTCTTACTAAACAGCATGCACTTTTCTTGAAAACCAGAATAAATAATAATAAAAATAATAAATAGTAACCCAAAAAGATTAATATTTTGTAAAGACAGTAAATCAGCTTCAGTCACTTTCCCACTGCCATAAGGTTACCTTCTTGTGCCTTTTCTATAAATACTGTTATGGTGATTGTTCAGATGAGATCTTCAATATGGTAGTTTAAGTCTCATGTCATCTGACTTTCTATTTTCAGTCCAGTGAAGTTGATACAAGTCTTAGATGAACTGTAACCTTTTGGACAATGTACACAAAGAACTTTATTTTTAGCCCAAAAAACTGTCTGACAAATTTATTTTGACATTTTTTTTTTTTATTCAATTATTTGTTTTTGTTTGAATGTAATTTTTGGATTTTTTCTTTTCAGTCTTTTTATTTTCAGTTTTACTGTCAGCTTTGGCTGCCATCTTTATTTTTATTTTGCTTGTTTGACAAATCTTACCAAACTGTTGTTTTTGTTTTAATTCATTTGTGTTTAATTTATAATTTATGTTTATTTATTATTATTTCCATTATTTAAAAAAAAAAACTTACAGAACTTTTTGAACAGAAATCCTTTTTTGTTAATTTTGTTTTTAACATTTTGAATAGTAAATTTTCTTGTCAGTCATTTTAAATCTTTTCAGTTTTCCCACTTTGGTTTCATTTCCCATTTCTCTGGATTAATTCCTAGTTTTCCCAGACTCTTGTTTTTGTTTAGATTTTTATTTTTCTTAAAGTTTTTTTGTTTTTAGTTTAAACACTTTTTTCTCATATTTTGGGCAAACTTTATTTTTTGTTTGTTTGCCAAACTTTATTTTGAACGAACTTTATTATTTTTTTATTTTTGTCTTTGCCAAACTTTATTTTTCCTTTTAGCAAACTTTTTTGTCATTGGATGAAGTTTTACTTTAAATCATTTTATTTCTTTGATTTATTTATTTCCAATTTATTGTAAATTAGCAAGCTTATTTTCCTTTTTTCATTTTAAGTCAGTTTTTTTTCTTTATTTGTGGTATATACTTTTGTTTTGTATTGTTCATTTTTTTCATCTTTATTTTTGTGTGCTTTATTTGATTTGATTTTAACTTCTCTTTGTAGAAGAAATTGTTTTTGTATTTTAAGTTTTATTTTTGTTGATGTTTCTTTCCCCTCCCAATAAACTTTAAAATTATAATTTTTTTCAAGAAAATTTTTCCCTTCTTAACTTTTATTGGAGACTAAAATTAACAAAAGCCAGTCAGTTAGAAAAGACTTTTTCAGGTCTATTTCTAAGGCAGACCCACCCAATAAAAGAATATCAAAATTGGGTTCACAGGTGGAGTCAACCCAAAATTCCCAATGTAAAGAAGACAAAAGTAAGAAAATAAAAATAATGAAGACATAAAGAATGAAGATGAGGAAGAAAGCAAGAATGTATCCAATTCAAGCAAGGAACCAAAGAATATAACAGAATTTTTGGAAAGAGCTAAACATCTGAACATCTTATAAAACAAGATAGACATTTAGAAGACCCCCAAGAATTACAGAAGTTCAAAAAGAAAATGGTGTCTTTGTGGTGTCTGTGTCACTCCACGATAAACACATTTTCACTCCACAAAAAACACTGATATCCCTGGTGGTCAAACCCCAAAGAATTATAAAAGGTTCTGTTTTTCATGTCGGACGTACTCCTGTCCACAGATGAAGATTATTTAGAGGTGGCAAGCTGAGTGTTAATAATTAAAGACTTCATAATATGAACAGAATATAAGGGTCTATGCAGGACTCGTAGCAGTATTCAAGGTCCCTCCTCAGATATAAGGAGAGCACCTACCTGCCTACGTCATTTGGTATGGCCAACCTCTGACAACCTGAATGGGGGATGGTGATTCGATATTATGCTCAATCATTTGACCTTTGTTTCCATCCCCAACTGTTTGGACCTTTGCATCTGGAAAATGGGATCAGCAGAAGACCAATTTGTATGGAGAAACTGGTCACCACTCCTCTGGAGTTGCAGCAGCAGGTGTCCAAAATTCTCCGCTGGCAGATACTGTGGCACTTGTATTGGGCTACCAGCAACATGGACCGATGTGAAGAAACCCTTGGTTGACTCCTGTTCCACATTCCTCCCAAAACTGATGCCACTCTCATCTGTATAAGAAAAAGGAAGAGAAATGAAGTATCATTGGTAGGAGCAGAGGGAAGAGCCAAGCAGTGGGGTCTTAGTCCCCTACAGTCCACAGGGCAAAAAACACTTACAGCCCTATTCTCTTTACCAGCTCCAAGGGTGACACCCCCAGCATCATATGCTACTACTGTATTTGAAATACAGAAGAGAAATGAACCTAGCTGGGAAAAAATTGAAAAGTTAAAAAAAGATATTGAAGCTAAGTGGGTTAAAAAACTGTTATGGTAATTTACCCACGCATGCATGGACTCTCCCAGCTATAAATAGAAGCAGGTACTGCTTTTTGGAAAAGGAAGTTTCCAGCAGTCAGCTCTGACAGTCAGACCAAACATTCTTACTGTAACACTCTTGTTTGTATTACTATTTCTGTTAATATATTTGTTTAACTCAATTCCTCTCTTTGTGTCTTTATTTCTGGCCCTAAAAAGGCTACAACAAAAACCAAAGCCAGTTGGGGTGCTGGTCCCCTCATTGTCTACTACCCTGTCTTTCCCTTCATCAAAAAAGATCATGGCCCCTCTCCCAATGGCAAGATCATTGACCCCCTACCCTTTCTAAAATGACCAGTCTCAAAAAGAAATATACATCATCTCATTCTCCAGTCTTTTCCAAACAACCAGCACCAGTGTCACCTCATAAACATGATTCATCTAAAAGGCAATGAAGCCCGGAAAGTTCAAACATAGCAGAAAAAAGAAAAAAAAAACAAACGACCTCATGGCCCCAGGGAAGACATCTGCCATGTATCTGAGTAACAAATAGAAAAAGCTTTGGCCTATATGAAAAAAATTAAAATTTTTACTTAATATGAGTGTGGAGGTGTGGAGGGGAAGGACATCGAAAACACCAAGAATTTTACAAAGGCTAAACATATCTTAACAGTGGTAGGATCAGGCAGCAGATATGTGGCATGATTGAGGAGGCAAACGATGCCATCTCAAAGTGCTCCTGACTGGTGTACTTCAACAATGACAATATAAAAAGATTACAACAGTATTGTGCTGGAAGGCTCCCACTTTTTGTTCACACCTTCCCTGTATAGAGCACTAAAACTAATGTTTCTTATGGACATTTGTGGCCTGTCTCCAGATGACAGCATAAGGAGTGAAATGTGTCAAGGATCAATGGGACAGGTCATTGATGTCCTTACCCTGGCCATGTTCAATGCAAAAGAACAACCCTAATTGGTCTGATAATGTGTCTCTGATTGGCTAGCATGAATGCCCAGGGACTGAGGTTGGAGTCTCACAGAGCGAAACTCACTCACAATCTTCAGTATCTTGGGGTGAATGGGTGTTGTATACAGGAGACCCGTTTTTCAACTCGCGACCATGAAGGCATTCTGTCTAGGGTGTTGCCTTTCATTCAGCATGTTTTGATGGATACTTGGGAGGAGTTTCCTGGCTGGTGTGCAAGTCTTTGAATACAGTGTCTGCTCTTGTCTTCACAGATCGTGGGCAGTCTTTGCATGCTGGCTGTTACTATAAAGGCTCTTTGTCTCATTCAAGTTCATGCACCCAATGAACATGTTGAACGGTCTGATTTGTTTTGGTGGATTTGAGCCATTTTTGATAATGTCTCATTGGGTAGTTTTTGTTGTCTGTGACCCCAACATAGTTTGTACAGCAAGATCAGGTACTAACAACCAGGATGTGAAACCATTTTGAATCTTTTTGGACAAGTTTGATCTGAAGCATTAGCTTAAAGTCAAGGTAAGGATGGAAAGGCGGCTACTCCCTCCATCAGAATTTGCACATTTGTGCCAAGTAAGAGAGGCCAATTTAGAGTGGTACTTTGATGCCGGTTAGGCATAAGGGCATTGTTCTAACTGGATTGAACATTGGCAACCCAGTCCAAAATTAGGGTAGTTTAGGGTTGTTTTTTGTTTTTAGTTTTTCCTTTAAAGTTAACTTAGCTAGGGGATGTATGCTCATGGGTTTCTTTTATTTCTGTCCCAACTTTCTTTAGTTTAATTCCCCTCCCATCCCTCATTAGGCGACCAAAGATATCAGTTCCCTGGTGGATGCGGGACACCTTTCGTAATTCGGGTGTAAGTTTCGCACTCGTTGTTGTCTTTTAATGAGTATGTGTTTGAGTGAGTGGTAGGACAAATGAGTGTTTTATATTATTAAAGTCCTGCATTAACTTTGTCCAGTTAACTGATGTTTCTGCTACAATTAAGGATTGTTGGGATTTTATTACTAACACTAATTTTTTAGTTTCTTGTAAATAGATTTTTTCATATTGTAAATACTCATTGGGGTTTAGATTTTTAAATTGTTGTTTTGTTCCCCTCCCCTGACAGACAAGAATTGTACATATGGGGACTAGTTGGGACTTCATGGAGATTCTGGAGTATTATGGTGGACGTAGTAAGAATGATAAGTAAGAATATGTTGTTTTGGTGTGGCAAGCTAAGTTTAATTACAAGACAGAAGACCGTCCTTTCTCAATTCCCTCTTTTGGTTTTACATCACATTTTTGTATTCATAAAAGAATAAATATCACTTTTCGCTATGGTAACTAAACTTCTTCAGTTTAAGTGCAGTACTAGACTGGCATTGAGATCTCATAAATTTGCAGTTGAGCTGGCTAGATGTAAATGCAAATTCTATGCTAACATCTTCTTTTCTTGCTCTTCATGCTCGTGGAACTCTCTTCTGGCACCATGCTTTACAGTCAAGTTTAATCTACAAAAATTTAAATGCAATTTCAATTGCTATCTACTATTCTCCTGATTATTCCTTTTGCTCCCACTCATTAGTAATGATTATGTATCTAATTCTTCCACACCCAGTAACCCCTTGTGTCTTAGTGGCTTTACTGCCTTACCTGGGGTAAAATTTATTAAAAAATGATGAATGAAATCTTTCCAACAAATTGTAACAATTTTTGCCTGGTTACTGAAAAAAACAGCCCCCCCCCAAATTATCCTGATGGAATATTACACATGAATTCCATATGCTTTTCATCAATTGCTGCTTTTATTTGGTACAACTGGGAGCATTTATTTTCCCCAGACGGAGTATAAGATTAAATTCTAATCCAACCATATTCACAGCAACACACTTTTCGAATGAAAACTTACCTTTGTTATGATTTCACTTGTTCTAACCTTTTCAATTGTCACTGCCAATTTGTTTAAAAAATCAAAACATTTTTCTGCATTGTACTGAATTACATACAGTTCGCTAGGCTTTTAGAGTGATTAATAAAACCAATCTGGTCAAAATGATTTTCAACCCTTGAGGTTGTCGTGTCCATAAAGGAATACATAAATAAAAAAAAATAATTATACTGTCACTGTGCTGTGTCATAAATAAATAAAAATTAATTATAGCATCAAAAATAATTATAATTATCGTTAATTCACTTTTTTTTAAACCAATGAAAAATCGATCCGACTTTTCTCCTCTACACACACAAACACATAACATTCACATTATCGGACAGGCAGTCAACACTGACAGATAATCAACACATGCCTCCTTTTCTTTCTTAGGCCATAATAGTAACATTATTCTCTTAGACCTCAACAAAAATTTGAGGTAAGAAAGCCCCAGACACTTCTTGCATTTTTCAACTAAATTATCTGGACACTCATTATACACATCTATAAAAACATTTGAGAAAGATTGTATACATTTTATTTATTCTTTATCTTATCATTCTGTTGGATTCCAATCCTTATTTGATCTACATTTGACCACAAACTCACAATTTTACTCAGTATTACTGCCTCTCCAACATCACATCACAACCAGATAATAAATAAAACTCATTTTGTTGTTTCCATATCTTGCTGTTTCTCATTTTTAAGAGTATTTTTGTATATATAAATGTTAGAGGATTCATAATTATTTACTCAAAGTTTTAATCCCTACAATGTGAATATTTTATCATGATGGTTATTTTTCTCATTGCATAACAATGTTATGCCTTCATGAATCAGCAAGCTTCACAAAATTTCAAAAATTGCTTTTGATATTATTCAATTATTTAAAGGTGCTTCTTCAAAAATTGCACAAATCATCATATCTGAATTATAATTTAACTTTCTTAAAAGAAAAAACTGTAGGCAAAAAATTTTTGCTTTTCATGAGTTTTCAATCCATGCTGATATTGTAGCTCTCATAATAGAGTCAAAATTAATCTATCTAAATGACGTTAGTTACAACTAAACACACCTAATGCCATGTACTGATAAACGCAGAACAATTGACCAATTCAATAACATATGAAGTATAAACATAGGAGAAGGAGTAAAAAGTATGAGAGAAAAAGAAGAAATGAAATGTAAAAGAAAAGGAAGGGTTGTAGTAGGAGAGGTAAAAAATATGAGAGGAGGAGGAGGAGGAGGAGAAGGAAGGGTTAAGTTGTGATTTTCCAAGTACAGCTTACATGTGGAACAAAGGCTGCAAGTATGGGACACCCAGTGAGTAATTGCTCTAGTGAAACAAGCTTACTAACAATTACACCACCTCGAGGTGCTCAAGGAAGTCTTGTTAAATAGCTCAAATGCATATTTATTACCCAGCACAAGTATTGAACTGATAGCCTTCAGCTAATGTAAACATGTGCTTTAATAAGTTGACCTGTTCCACCTGCAAATGAAATAGGTTCTGTCCATTGTTCTGTATAAAATTGTTTTTTTTTTGACTGGGGTGGGGGGGGTATAAAAATCTATTTGCCTGACGAAGTTATATCAGATTAGATCAACAGAAAGAAGGCAACAAACAAGCATGTAAGAGACTAAGAGAAGAAAAAGTTAAGAGAAAAGAAGAAATACCTATGAAGAAACAAGAAGAATGATCAAATATAAGAGGAGGAGGTGAAGGGGAATGGACAAGTATGAGAGAAGGAGTGAGTGAAAGAGAAGTAGAAGGAATAAGTGAAGTAGAACCAAATATATAAGGAAAGGAAAAAAAAAGGATGAAAGAAGGAGAATGTGCATGTAGCGTCGTGGTTATCAACACAGAAGACATGATTGGCATGATGAATTTAAATTACAGCCAATGCTGTTGCTTTCACTTTCACACAAATACTCTTGGAAAAGATATGAATCCACCTGTTCTTCCAATAACTAGAGGTTAATAGCATGGCTGAGTTCTCTAGCTTTGTTTGGCAACCGGTCTAGGGGAAGAACACTTAAATTCAAAACCTACTGTATGGGAGTCTGTAACTTTACTCTAAAAATGTTCCTTACTATGGAAACCACAACTAGTGTAGTGAAAACACAGGGTTAACATACACACTTGAGAATAGGAGGAGGAGGAGCAAGAGAAAGAGGAGGAAGAATTATGTAAAACAGAAGAAGAACAAGTTTGAAAGAAACGGGAAGAAACAGAAGAAATAGGAGGAGGAAGTGTTTGTTATAACACAATGGAATTCTTTGTAAGGTAAAAATAAAAGTAGGTGCATTTTCATTTTTGCACAAGATTTTTCCATGCAGTATTTTACTTATAGCTTTGTTTTTAAATCTAATAATACATTTGTCATTCATCTTTTTCTCACTGGAAAATATGATTGACTTACATCCCTTGCCTGGCATTCACATTATACAACACTGTTTCAAAAATGTTTTATAAAATTCAAATTTTCGGTTGAGAGTTTACTTGTAGATTAATACCGTTTTTTTATTTTTTGTTATCAAAAATTTTTCAATCTGATCAATCGTGTTGATGAGAAAAAAAAATGAAAATTTTGATGATTTTTCTCTATAATCTAAAATAAATTGATAAAAAATATTTGCATTTTGTTTCTTTTACTATAGCGATCCTCCAAAAGGAATCAGAATATAACGACATTTGCATACCTTGAAATGGAAAAGGTGAGAGTATTAAAACGGTAAATCTGCAAGCCAAGCACACAACTCCTAATCTGGTTTTTAT